>CM060906.1:612061698-612674198 GCA_030737815.1 Allium fistulosum | reverse complement strand
TTTAAAATGGAATAAATGTTTTGCAAATACAGATATACGTATGTAATGAATTTTGGAAAGAAAATGTCTTAAAGATAAATAATACTTTAAGAGATGTAATGAAATATTGTTTTTGTTTGAAGTAAAGTATCATATGATTTTGATAATGTTTTAAAGGAAGGTATCTTGAGGATGAATAATATTTTGAGCTATATTATGAGTTATATGTCTATTTTGAAAGAAAATATTATATGGAGTTTTGATAATAATTTTAAGTGATTGATTTGGAATTGTACTATATTATTTGAGAATATAGAATATTATGTGGAAAGATATTTTTAAATAAATTAAGAAGAAAAATTTATCTACTATGATAATGGTTATCTTTATGCATATACGTGTTTAATTTTTTTGATAGTTTTAAAAAAATTATAATGAAAACCGTGTGCATTATATGTATTAATTTTAGACGACGTGTGCAGCTACTACTGAGCATTAGCAACAGTAGAGGTCAGTGGCGAGGCAATGCTGATTTCATGGTCAACATTGCTGTCATTCGACAAAGCAATTCGTTATAAATAGATGGTGAGGCAAAGTCATTGCATTACTCGATATATGTAAAGGTTATGTATGTTCAATTATTATATATATGCTGAAATGAATTAAGTGTGATGCTTTTGATTTGTTATGTATATCATAATATGATCTAAATGGATGTAAAAACTTTACATATATGTTCTAATCTAAAGAAAGTTGAAATAAAATATGATTGTGCAAACAAATTTTGGAAGTTTACAAATAATTGAAGAAAATAGAAATTTGTATTTTAATAAATTTGAAATTAGAAGGATAAATTGTATAAATAAGATTTGGTATAAATAATTACCATAATAAGCTATTATATTCTTTGAAAAATGTGAAATTTGAAAAGAATTATTTGGAGTTTTGTTGAAAAATAAATGTGATGATAAATAGGTCATGAGAAAAGGGTGGAAGGGTAGAAATTCATTTCACCTTATAATGGTTGTACTAAAATGATTGAACTATGTAGTTATGGTTCAAATAAGTGGTTGAATTTTTGAATACTCTAGTTTTAGGAAATAAAGAACATTTCAAATTTAAGTAGCTTTACAAAATAATAAAATGAGATATAGAAGTTCTTTTGTAAAGCCAAGAAAAGAGATTTTAGAAATGAGTTTTGAACTTTAGTGTAAGGATATGATTTATACTAAACTAAAGTTTTTATAATTATGAAAGGAAGTCTACAAAATGAAGTTTGATAAGATAAATATTTTAGCAAAGAAAAGAAAATTTCTTTTGGTTTGATTATATATGCAATTTCTTATTAGAAGTTGGTTTGCCTAGTCTATGAAGTTCAAATATAGAGATTTGAATTGAATAGAGATTAAATAAGTTGAATATCTTTTAAAAACCTTAAATATTTTGTGTTCTAAACTATAAAAAGGTGTTATATTATTTTAAAAGATGCGAAATATTTGTTTAAACTTATTTTCTAGAACATATGGAAGAATTATATGTTGATTTTGTAAATTGATATGTTAAGTCAAATTACTGTTTCATATTAATGGAGTTTGGTTAAAATTTAAAGAATGAAGCAGAATTTTTTTTTTGAAAATATATAAATTAAATGTTTTATCTTCTGAAGAGTAAATAAAAGATCTTGTAAGTATAAATACAAAAGTATATTTATGAATTACTTGATGGTTTTGTTTCTTTGATGCTTGATTGTTAAAGTGTTAGGGTATATTTTAAAAATGGAAATACTACTATTAGTTATATATATATTTATTATAGACTTTTCTCTGAAATGAAATTGCGAGGACACAATTTCTTTAAGGGGAAAGTCTGTAACAACCCTAATTTTTGAGTTGCTCAAATAAAATAAATAATGATTTAAATTGGAGATTTAAATGAGAAATTTGATTTTTCAAACATTGAAATATGGAGAAATTTGAATTTATAATATATAATGAATTCTTTTAAGATGAGAATTTCAAATTTTTATATAATATTGGATAATTAATTTACGACAATAATACTTTAGGTTTATGAATAAATTAATAGAGTGCATTTTAGAATTTGTTATGCCAATTTTATTCTTAAGTCTATTGGCAAAAAGGGTTTTAATCTTTAGAAATGTAATGGAAGGCTTTGAAAATAATTAAAAGAATATAAGGATTAATTTATTTAATGGATGAAATGTGATTATTCTATTTTTAGGTTTAAGCCCATTTACAAAGTTAATAAAGGGAATTTCCACTTTTCTCTTTATTCTGTACGTTCATTATAGTGAACTCAAAAAATAAAAAATAAAGAAGGTTCTAAGATATTTTCTAAACCTAGATTAAAAACCTCAAAATAAAATATGAAGAAAAATATGGAAAATCTAATAAATTCTAGATAAGGTTTTCAAACCCTATTCTATTATTTAGACTAATTGATTTCAATTTATACTATGTTTTGATTTTGGTTTGTTCTTCGGTTGAGACAAATTTCTAGGGTTTGCTGTAATAATAAAAAGCAGGGAATAAATTGATGTTTACTAAGATATTTCAAGGTTTAACGTGAGTAATCCTCACCACTCTCTCTAAATTTGTTTTCATGGGTATATAGTTGAATTAAATTTAAGTTTTCAGTACTAAATAGAATTGAATTGCTGTGTTTGTGCACTTTTGTTGCTGAAGGTTTTTTTTGTGCACAACAAGAAAACTAGTGTTTCTATTTGATTTTGTGATTCATTATTGTGTTGTTTGAGTTCATGCATGCTTACATATTTGTGATTCAAGTACCTGCAAAGAAGTGCCATCACCGGAGATCAACGAAGCATCGATCGAGGAGGGTTTCCTAGAGCTGAAGAGCTCTAGGAGTGGTCGACACTAGTCAACTGGTGGCTCTCCACCGGTGGACGAAATCCTGGAGCTAATCAACTCCAGGTGACCACCATTGCACATTTATACTTTTTTCTTGCTTCTTACTTCCATTCTCCCTTGCCATTTGTGATGTTTTCCAAGCTTTGAAACATGGTTTCCTGAGTTGAATTTCATCCTTTTATTAGTTATTTCATATTAGAAAACAAATTCTATATTTGGATACAACCGGTTTTAACTATGAAATTAGTTTTATCCAAGTTCGATAGAAAGTGGTTTGTAACCTCTTTTATGGACTGCTGAATAATTATATATTGCTATTCATTTTTAATTCCATTCACTTCTAAACTTGCTAAAATATGAAATCATGTAATTAGAAATAGTAAGTAGTAAAGGGTTTTACATATTTTAAAAAAAATAGTTAAGCTTGATATTCAAATTTCTATGCATTTATATAGATAAATCTATATATGTGAAATCAAACCCTTGGCAAAGAGATA
Source organism: Allium fistulosum (assembly GCA_030737815.1). Lineage (NCBI taxonomy): Eukaryota > Viridiplantae > Streptophyta > Magnoliopsida > Asparagales > Amaryllidaceae > Allium > Allium fistulosum. Next base: position 612,670,831 of record CM060906.1, on the reverse strand, counting down.
TGAAATATTAACTTAGCTTTGAAACCTTGTCCATATGTTTGGGAAATAAGTATACGTTCTTCATAAATAGATATTCTTATATTTATATGAATTTTGGAATTCTTAATACTAAATTCCTTTTTAAAGAAATTTGAACAATTACACACACACATAGATATATAATTGTGTAACAAAATGAGTTTATGGATTTTTAAAGGAGAAGTTTGATATATATATATATATATATATATATATTGTGTAACGACCCGGAAATTTTGACGGTTTAAAATAACGTAATTAACTAAATTTTTGATGAAAATAAATAATAATTTTTTGATATTTGGAATAGTCTATTTAAACATAACAAATGGTAAATTTTTATTGGAAAATATGTAAGTTAGTTATGTTGTGTAATTTTCAATTTCAATTTAAAATCAGCTAATTTGATGAAAATAAAATGTTTTCGAAATCTGAATATTTTTACATAATAAAAATGTAAATCATTTTCTAAGTGAGACGTCATATTTCGTTTCGCCAAGTTTGGACTGCTCTAGTCCCATTTATCTTATTTTTGACATTTTAGTAGCATTTTTGGCAGCGAATATCGAGTTTTGATAGGATGGTCGTATCTCTCATATCTGTATACCGTTCTGACCATTTCATCGTGCCGATCTCCGCAGTATATTCATTTGTGTATTTCGACGTCTGGTACGCGGTGAAATCTGCAAAACGGCTAGCCGTATCGGTACTCGTTTTAAACCTTTTGTTTTCCTGTGCTCATTTCATTGTTCTCTGTGAAAGTTAATAGCCACTAGCTATTAATAATTACCTAAATGTGACTATTGACTTTTACTATTCCTAACTTTTCAATTTATTTGTTGATTGGTTCCCGGGGGTTCATTGCTCCTCCTTTCATTCTTTTGCATCCCTCTCTCTCTTCTGCCATAAAAAGAATTTTTTTATATTTTATATAAGTTCATTTGTATATATCGAGATAGCCTGTTTGTTACCTTCTGCCGACAATTTCAAAACCCACATGTCAGCTAGCTCGTCTCTGCCATTTCCATACCCTACTCGGCCTTCTTGCTCGCAACCTTCATCGAGACCGTGGACTTCCATGCATACGCCTACTGCTCCACCCCTCCCTGAACCACACCGTGCCAGCAGCTCGCTCCAGTCGGCCAATCTTCCCCATGCCATGTCACCAAGCCCTCTCCTCACCATCCTAATAGCAGTTCACCACCGAACGGTCCCTTCGTTCCACCATCTACCTTGCTCGAGCCCCACCGTATCGCAAATCAGCCCTTCTCCTCCGCGCTGCGACTGTCCAGTAGCACCCACCATCAGATTCTTCCCATCTCCAACCAACGCCACATAAACGAGCCTCATCCACCCAGCCTTGCATCACTCGACAGCAACGCCTCCATCCTCCACACCTTTGCCGAATACCCTTTTGCCTTCCCCCTATCAGGCACTGCAACGGCCACCCACCTTAGCAGCCGAAACCTCTCCAACACCAGGAGCCAGCCGACTCCCCTCTTCCTCTCTCAGCCTATCACCAACCGAGTGCCCACATGTGCTTAGTCCACTCTAGCTACCTTTCCATTTGTCGAGATCCGAGCTGCCGCCTCCGAGCAATTTTCATTTTTCCAGTTGATATGAGTTTTAATATCTGATTTTTGATTTTAATATAATAATGTGTTTATGTGTTTTAATATATATTATATATATAGGTATTTTGATTTTGAAATGTATTTAGATTTTAAAATATAATATATATAGATATCTTGATTTTAAAATATATATAGATATCTTGATTTAATATATATATATATAGATTTCGTTTTATTTATGTGTTTTAAGAATATAATATTGGTTTAAGTATTGATTTTAACAATATAATGTATATATATTTTGATTTTAAAACATATCTGGTTTAAGAAATAATGATTTTGAAATATATATATATATATATATATAAAGATTTTGATTTTAATATATATGGGTTTTAAATTTAATATTGGTTTTCAATATATATATATATATATATTATAAAGATTTTATTTTAAATACGTGTTTTAAATTTTAGATTTTATTATATAACTATATATTAATTTGTTTCATCGGATCCATCGAGTTCAAGATCGTGCCATCTTTGCTTCACTTTGCTTTGGATTTGTCGTAGAGTCCGTGATTCAAAAGTTCGTAGCTTATCGTGTTTTCCAATTTCTCTAGCCTTGAAAGGTGAGCGATCACCCACAATTAACATTCTTATATTTAGTAAATTTAATCACATGAAATGACGATTGAAATATGTTGTTAGATTTAAATTGTTAAGTATGATATGTCATTATCTGCAATTGTTTACCTATATTAATTGACATATGACACCACAACCTGTTATATATATATTTAATATTAATTTTTTAAAATAGCTTTTTGTAATGACTTTATTAAATAAAAGTAGGAAAAGTAAATTAAAGTTGATTTGTAATTTAATTTATTTAAAAATTGAATTTAAACAAAATTGATTTGAAAACTTGTTGATTTGAGATTTTAAAGATATGATATTTATAACCTGATCACTTGATTTTGATTAAAGGTGATTTAATGGATATTTTCCAAACTTAATAAATTGAAGTTGAATATTTAATTTTGATTAAATTTGTAATTTGAGATTTTATCAAAATGTTATTAAAAGTGATTAAGTGAATATTTTCAAATTTAAATAGAATTAAAGTTGAATTTTGAAATATAAATGAATTTATCAAATTGAGTTGTAAATGTTTGAGTGTTTAAATTTTGAAACCTATTGAATTGGAAGTGGTTTAAATTTGTAGTTCAAACCTGGATTTGAATTCGATATACATTAAAATTGGTTTTAATGAGAATTTAAATTGAACATTCAACCTTTTAATTGAAATTGTTGAACTGAGATTGATTTAAATTAAATTTTGTAACTAAGGTTGATTTGAATTGATTTGTGAAATTGGAAGGAACAATTCTAATTTGAAACTATTTTCAATATAACTATTTTTAATATATAAACTATTTTAAATCTATAACTTTTTTTTAAATATATAACTATTTTAATATATAAACTATTTTAATATATCAACTGTTTTAATTTATAACCTATTTTTAAATATGAACTATTTTTAGTATATAACTATTTTCAATATTAAAATTGTCTAAGTTGGAATTGTTATGATTTAGATTTAATGGATTTAAATACAAATACTTTGATATAACTGTTTAAACTATTTTGTGGTTATGATTTTTGGAAAGTGATATGATTTCGAAAGTGATATGATTTTGAAATGAATATGATATTTTGATAATGAATTGTTTGAAATATAAAATGACCATAGTGTGAAATAAGCATTTGGTTGTTAAAGAGACCGGGATCAGATATTGTCGTACTCTCTGCCAATACCGAAACCACTTTAACAACTGTGCACGTGGGGGAGATTCCAGAATGAAGTAGTATGGTTTGGCAAACGATACTATATGAGGTATTAACGCAGCCCTGACTTCCACGAGTCTGCTTGATGTGGCTAAACAGGAGCTATACCGGGCCAAGTGAGGTCGCACCTTCGATCGAGCATGCTTCTTAGATACCATTCTATTAATTTGTGATTTGATTGGGTGCACCTTTGATTTGGGAGTGTGTCTCGAGGTGGGCGGTAGTAGCTGCTATGCGTTACCACCAGTCCGGGAGTGCAAAACGGTAGAATCCTACCCTAGGCATTGCCTCGCGTGCCTTGTCACATGCCTTATCATGCCTTCTACGAGTTTGGTTTGTGTCGTACCTATTGAGTGCTCCCTGATAGCCCACCAGTTTGGTGGGGTTTACAGTACTGTATAGACTACGACATTTATATAAAAATGTGTTAAGGGGGATATAGGTAACGCCTTAACGCTATTTTAATAGTTTACTTTACTATAGACATTATCTATGTAGCGTATTGTACTATGTATGTAGATAGTTTAAAGGATCCTTAGAGGATGAGAATCCCAAACATCCTTTGAGTTACTTTGTATGTCACTTGACATTTCAGTTGAGTCGATTTACTGGTATAAGAATGTTAATCCTGACTTGAGTGTTTTGTATTTTCTCTTTATGCTTGGGTCAGACTGAGTGTCACAACATTTGAGACTCACCTTTGGAGTTTGGAGCTTTGTTTGAAGATCTGTCCTATATCTATTCAGTTCTCAGTTGTTTCCAGTTGTTTATGTTCAGACTTATCAGTTGCTGTTGTATTTGAGACTACTTTGTATTTGAGATTTTTGTTGTATCTAGTTTATACTCTAATGTTCAGTAGTAACTTCATGAACTACTATTTATCTATTCCGCTTCTTATTGTTGTATAACTCTGTCTGTGATTCTTTGATTGATTTATTTACAGTATATACTAATTTTTGCCAAATATAAATTAACAATCTCTTATTTTGAGCAATTCAAGTCTGACATGAGTGGATGATTTTCGATTTGAATGGTTCGAAATAGCGGGTCGTTACAGTTGGTATCAGAGCTCTAGTTTAGGCAAAACTTAGCATATGGAGTAAAATTAATTACAGAATCATCTTCGTTCGAGCTTGAAATTTCTTCGTTAGGATCCTCCGAGATTAAGATTTCTTTTGAATTTTTGGAACTTTCCCTTTTTTTTGAAATCCATTCTTGTCTTTTCCTGCTCGTGTTCGTCTTGATACTGGAGCATCCCATAGCTTCATTTTTGTTGATCTCTGAAATAAAGTCGAGCCCATCTTGCAACCTCAATTGGCAACTTCATTCTTAAGTGTGACTAATCCCATCGGTGGTCCCGCCAACCTTGGTATGATTTGTTAAAGGGTGAAACTCCTTTACAACAGGCGTCGATTCACCAGAGATGTAACGACCCAGAATTTTTGATAATTAAAATTCGAATATTTAATTGATTTTAAATATTAATAAATGAATTTAATAAGTCGAATAATTTATTTAAAGGATATTGGATTTAATTTGGTCAATTAAATCGATAATTTAATGATTGAAATTCCAGAGATAATTGAAAATCGAGTTAAAATTATTGAAAACGATTTGGAAAATTTTATTTTATCATACTGGAGTTATAGAAAGGTTATAGAACTTTTAAAATTGGAATTTGAGTTAAATTGTGAAAATTGAATATTTTAATATTTAATTATCGACTGAAAAATAGCCAATTTTCGAACAGTCTCAGAATTGAACGAAACTAGTTCCATTGGATCCATAATAGTTTGTTATTATCGGATTTCAATTTTTGTAGCAATCGGAGTTGTCGTTTGACTGTGGCAGCTCGAAACGCATCGAAATTGTTTTAATATTAATTTGGCGAGTTAAAATAGTCATTTTTCAAACAGTCTCGGATTTCGACGGAACCAGTTTCATCGGATCCGTAATGTGATATTATTGTATGGTTTCAATTTTCAAGTCGATTGGATGTACGGTTTGTCCGGGGCAAGCCAAAACGCCTAGAAAATTGCTTAATCGGTTTAATTTAAAATTGATTGTTTTTCTCCGTAACTCGCACAGATGATCGAATTAGCCTCCGAAACACGTTCCATTGTGTTCGGAATGCGGGGTAAACCTTACAGATGCCAGGCGGCACGTGTGATTTGGAGATCGTTGAAAAAGTTGTTTTAAAATAGATTTAATATTAAAATAATATTTATATACGTATATATATATGTTTAACTAACGAAACCCTAGTCTATTTTTCGTGGCCGCCACTCTTAAAACCAAGGGCCAGGAAATCACGTTCTTTCTCCTCCAAATCCTCCAAACCCATGCATCGTTAGCGAAAATCATCAACTGGAAAGTCGAAGTACTCGTCGAGCACTATAGATCCATACGGTTGTGATCATCCTTGGTGCTTCGTGGTGGTCGAGATCATGGCTCAAAGCTGGCCGTTTGTGCACGTATTGCGAGGAGAATTGGGGACCGAGTTCCTCAAGATTTTGGTCGTGAGTTGCTCTCGTGACGAGCTCCACAATGAAAGTGGTCGATCAATTTCTAACGTCGAGGTGGAGTCACAGCAATTCGATGAACTAGGCGGCAAGTGGGTTCTCTTTGAACCTGGGGTGCGAACGAGAATGAAGGGGGGAAAAGCATGCGGTCCAGATTGCTTCAAGTAGGATAAACGGTCCGGATTAAGGTTTATAAAATAATTTAAAATAGAATTGTAAATTTATATATATTATAATTTGTATAATCTTTAAAAGGCTATATCTTTGTCATACGAGATCGGAAAAATGCGAAATCAGTTGCGTTGGCTTCGTTTTGTCGAGCACTACGCGATGCAACTGAATTGGAGCCATTTGGAGCTAGTGTGAATTTCGGGTGAAATTAAACGGCTGTTTAATTTATTCGAAATAAAAAGCTGGAACGGAATTGAAATCAAGGTGAGATCTTCTCACTCAAATGAAAGTGGATTTTCTTTTACAGTTATTGATTTGACTGATATGATTGCTATTGGATGTGATATTAGATATAATAGGATATATCTATTATATATAGCAATATATACATATTGGCATATGTATATATTGGATTGATGATTTCCCGCCTCGTATAGCGGATGAGACCCTATTGCGCCGTTAGTAAGCGGATTTTTATAAAACCCATATACCGCGATAATTCCGTACTGGAGCGGAATTGGTATTGTGCTAACATCTTTGGATGCAGGGAAACAGGTTGGAGGGATCCAACTGGACCCCTCACATTGATTGAATTTATATTCTACTGTGATGTGTTAATCTGTGAATGATTATTGATGTTATTAATCATGTTGATGTCTGGAAATTGATTGAAAGCTAAAATTTAGCTGAACGGATGTTTGATATCATTAGATTCCAAAAATAAACGAAATTGAATTTTTTGGAATCAAAATAGAAATTTCTAAGTGAATTTAATTTTAGAAATTGAATAAATTTCGAAGAAAGGAATTTTAATGTATAAAAAGTTAATTTTTATAATCTTATCGAATTAATTCCAAAATCAAGTGAAAATGTTAAATAAATGGATTTCGTAAAATAGTGATTATAAATTGAAGAATTTAATTTAAAATTTGGATTTTTAAAATAGATTGAAAGAAACAATTGAAATTTATTTCCTTAAAAAGGAATTTATTTAAATGAAGATAAGTTGGAAATCCAATTAGAAATTTAATTGGTAAATTGAAATAAGTGATGAAATCAATGTAAAATGATTTCAATTTGAAGAATCCATTTTAAAACCGAATATTGAATAATTTGAGAAAAATAAGGAATTCACTTAGTAGTGATAAATAAAATTAGAAGTCAATCTTGAAATTGATTTGGTATTGAAGTTTTTATAAATAGAATTAAAATTTTAAAAGTTGTTTATAAACCCAAAGTCACTTATTTTGATAAGTTAAATATAGAAGTTGATAAAAGAAGGTTTATAAGTCGAAGTTGTTATAAAAAAGGAGAAATAGAATTTGTAAACGTGTTTATAAATTCGAAATAGATTGAATGTGATAAATTAAATATAGAAGGTTATTAAAGAAGTTATATTCACGATTTTGGACAGTGAATATATTGTTAAGTAAAATGGAATTATTTTTGAAGAAGTGATATAAAAAAAATGAAGTTAAACATTTTAAAGATGTTTTAAAATGTATTATGAATTGAAAGCATAGATTTCAACAGTTCTTGTTGAAATAGACGTTTTCGAGAAATTTAAGGAAATGGTGGACTATAACACTGTTGTTATAGTAAATGATTTCCGAAAGGAAATGTTTTTATCTAGTATTGGGATTTACATATCTATTTTAATTTCGAATCCCTATACTAGTGATTTTTGAGTCGTCGTAACGATGTTTTACGCAACATTCGTTTTGACTCAAATAGATGTTGTTAAAAAGAATTGATTTCCTTAAAGAATGAATATGTACTTAATATTGATTTAAGTATATCGAATATTTTTCAAGTGTTGAAAATAAATGATTTGTGAAATACTTATTATTAAATAAGTAGGGAAATGCATTTCCCAAAATGAAATGAAACGTTTTGAGATTTTATCTTCTTAAAGATAAAAAGAAATTGAATATTTGAAAACGATTGAAAATCGTATATCAGTAGATATTTTTGAAAATATAAATTCACTATAGAATTTATAAAAGAAAGGGAAGTTGTTTAAAAATAAATATTGATTTATTTTTGAAGTGTGGAAATTTTATATCTAGTAAAGATATTTTTTGAAGATGAAATAATTTGGAAAATTATTTGGAATCTGATGATGTTGCGCATCTTTATTGATAGTTAAATAACCGACTATCAATAATTACCTTAGATAGGTATTTGTTGTGAATTGGATGAATTTGAATGCCACACTTATTTTTGAATAATCGCTCACTATTCGGGTTAGCCGGGAAAGGACCATGGGGTCGTATAACCCATTCCGAATATGTGATACGTCGTTATGAATTGCATTCGAAGACCGGTGTTGAAGACCGGATATTTTTGAAAACGGAAGGATTACCGTCGAGTTACTCTACATCGACTGATCTTCGATTTAGAGGTTTTATCACCCTTAGTGACGGGAAGTCCGGACGTGATTAGAAATTTATCCGGATATGCAAGGGCTTCGTGAGAAGTGCCTTCGGTTCTGTTCGATCCCGGAACAGACTTGTATGGATTGTATGTCTGACGTTACAATTTGAGATATAAAGCTGATTTCTTTCAAATACATTTCTGTTGGTGGCGGAGAATTTATTCTCTTAGCTTAACACCCTTCTCTGAGACGTACGAGCTCAGAGGTTATGTAGTTGAAATTTATCAGCGATATACTCCCAATTTGGTAACGTGGCATACTGAGTGTTGCTGTGAAATGATCAGTGTTTGATCATTTGCGATATGATCATTTGTTTTATCTTATATCTTTGTGATCATAGGTTGATCATTTTTGTTTGACCCGAAGCAGGGCTTTTTGAGAAAGCGTAGCTTTGTGGACGAGACTTCGACGAGCCTCACACCCCGGAAATGGTCGAAACAGGAAGGATGCGGCAAGGTTCTAGGGAGTAGCGCCCCTTAGTGTATGTCATTCCTTCTGGATAGAGGTGGTATCATGGTATGGAGCCCAGATACTTAACCTATGTGGTTGCTGCATTATTATCTATGTGGTTTGTTGGAAATCGGGGATCCTCGGGAAGATCGGTGACGATCGGGGGATGGCATACGCGTGTCAGTAGTTACCTATTTTTGCAGAGGTAACCCGGCCTTGTGTTGGCAGAGATCCGGTTAGGTTCTCGGGTCGTCTATTCCAGGGACGTACCCATCGTGGAAAGGAAGTTCCTTAGCCTGACCATTTGTTGGAAATCCAAAGAAACAATACGAGCCTTTACGATTTCAATTGTATAACCTGTCTCCTCAGGAGGCAGCTATAGCGGGCATAATATAATGGTACCTATGCTGGCTAAGATTTATATTATACTTTCGAAATGTTTTCCACTATGCACTAATAATAATATCAAAAATGATTTGATTTTGCGTAGTAAGCATCTTTGACTATCATAAGAAGAAATCTCCTCCAAGTCTGCGTTTGCATTGTGTGTGTGGTGGGAGGTCTTATGGTAGTTTCATTTTCCAAAAGCATTGCGGATTGACTTTAAAAATATTTCTGTTGTTTAATTTAAAGATAAACTGTTTTACGATCTCACACCAGTCACCATTGTGACGCCCCACCTCAATACCCACGCTAGCCAAGGACACTACGATGTAGTGCTGTCAACTAGCACGGAGAATAAGGCTGTTGAGGAGCGACCATCCATGTAATTGATTATCACACGGTGGCTATAAAATAATCTTCGGAAACAAACATAGAAGTAAACATAACACAAAGCAGTCACAGACATCCATATCACAAAGGCGGAAGAAGATATGAATATATAACTAACACATGAAAGTGTACATCAGAGTAGTGGTCAAAAAGTTCCACAATAATACAAAGAATAGCAACACGTGCTATACCATAAGAATACAACTATGAGTCCATATCTCAAGTGTATACAACAAAAACTGCTAAACTAAATAGTCAGCCAAAAGTCAGAGTAGCAAATCCCGGAAGGAAGTCAAGCTGAAGCACCTGTAACATCTCGGTCTGACCCGAGTATTATTTAAGAAAATAATAAACGGATCAGTCTAACTATAAATATCAGATGACATGATATATAATAAAAGACATGGCATAAACATAGAATATCCATACTGACATACTACTATAAGTATGAAAATGATGATCAACAGGAGATCAACCGATGAGAAATGATCAATATCACGAGAATCTTCTCAAAGATCCAAAGAGGGCATCATACCCTAAACTTGTACTCATAACAAGTCAATGACATAAAAATCCAGAAATCAAACAAGAAATCCAGAAATCATAAAAGAGAGAAAGAGGCCTATCACATGATGGTCCGAAGACCATGGGGAGCTACCCCATATGTGTGAGTCGGAATCACACTGATTGAGGCCTAGGCTAACCAAAAAGCAAAAAGGTATGTGTGAATGGAATCACACAAGTGGTGTCTAGCCTAACCTCGCAAACAAAAAGATATGTGTGAGTCGGAATCACACTACTGCGGCCTAGACTAACCTTGCGGACAAAGAGATGTGCGTGAGTCGGAATCACACTACTGCGGTCTAGTCTTACCTTGCAAACAAAGAGACATCGCACAATTGCTAGTCTAAATCATAAAATGATCATCATGATCAGCGAGAAGTGTCAATCACACCAAGCTAGTAAATATATGAGTTTAGCTTCATGTCCCATAACCACTTGCTTAACTTAAATATTTACGAACAAGCTGTAAATCTTCACTAGGAAATTGTCACAAAAAGGGTTCAATCGAACAAGTCCAAGAGCTAACCGACGAAGTGAACGCAAGCGTTTCATACCACTCGTTTTACTAAGTCGTTTAAGTCGATTTCTCGTTCGAGTGAAGTAAAGGCTTGTATATACTAGTAGATTGAAAATCGGTTTGAGAAAACGAACTTTAGATATTTAAAATAGTGTTGAAATCGCTTTGATGAAAGAGTTTTGATATTTACTATTAGTATTGAAACCTTCATATATCTTTAAAGTGACAAGTCATAAAACGATTGTAGAACAAATCAATTCACGTTCGAAGACGTGAGTAAAGTCCAAAGAAGTCAATCCCAAAACCATCAAAGTAGAAATTCTGATAATTGTTTTTCAGAAGAGATTGCCTACGCAGAGTAATACGGGGTTCGACCTGCCCGGTCAGGTCGCGGGGGTCCAGGAGGCAGCGCCCACGGCGGGGTGCGGGGCAGCGCCCCGTCACGGTATGACTTAGAGAAGGCAGGCTGGTCAAGCGTCCTAAGGAAAAGTAGGTCATACGACCTAAGGGAAGACTGCCGTGCAACCTAGCTGAAGAACAGGTAAAATGACTAAGTACTAACTCGCGAACGACCTAGGGGAAAAACAGGTCAAACGACCAAGTACTAACTCGCGAACGACTTACGACTTAAGGGAGGCAAGCGACTTACGACTTAAGGGATAAGGTCATACGACCTAAGTGGAGAATGCCACGCGACTTAGCAGAAGAACAGGTCGAACGACCTAAGGGAAAAACAGGTCAAACGACCAAGTACTAACTCGCGAACGACTTACGACTTAAGCCTCTATTCGAGCTACGAGCTAAGGCTGGAACGACCTAGTGGAGTTAGGTCGGGGACGACCTACGACTTAAGGTCATACGACTTAACGGTTTAAAAGCCAACGACCTAGGACTTAAGAGCCATACGAGCTACGACTTAAGCTCAAATACGAGCTACGACTTATCACTTAACTCGCGAACGACCTAGCGAAGGCAGAACACCCAGAACGACTAAACACTTTAACTCGAGAACGACTCAGGCCTTTAACTCGTGAACGACTCAAGCCAGGCGAACAGAAATACACGCGCGCGACTTAAGCCCTTAACTCGTGAACGACTCACGACTTAGACTTAACTCGTGGACGACTCAGCGAAGGCCAGAAACGACTTAAGGCCAGAAAAATCACCAAAACGCTGAAAATTGAAGTTTTTCGCCAATCCAATTCAAACCAAATGCAAATGTTGATGCAAATGCAATAGGGGATCATTCCCAACAGTCCAATGACAATTTAAGCAAGATGTGAGACTAAAAATCTCACCTTTTCCACGAATTTGATGTTGGAGAGCTTAAGAACGAAGCAAGAATCAACCCCTAGCTTGAATCTATGTTCTTCACCTTGAATTTGGAGTTGAATCTCGGATTTGCAATAGAATTGGAGTTTGGAGTTTTAATTTCCACTTCCCACCACCATTTTTGATGAAGCTTGAATGTTAAAACAAAGGGTGAATGAAGTGAGGAAGAGGGTTGGGCTGAACTAAGGAAGTGCAGTCCAAACCAAAGTCTCAAGCGGGAAAAGTGACGAAAATTTCACTATCTCCAAACATATCGAAGTTTACACTCAAAAAGATCGCAATCGTCATTTTGAACCCAATGGGGGTGGTCTCGAGTCCTAATTTGACCGTATGCAAAAAGTAGCTTTTCGGACTAATATCCGACTAACGATAAAATATTTAAATAAAATATTTAAATATAAAATCGATAGATATGCGGGTTGTTACAGACTCCCCTCCTTAAAGAAATTGCGTCCTCGCAATATATATGATGGAAATAAAAGTAACAACCATAAAAGCATACTAACACAAAAAGAAATTGGGATTAAGAAGTTTACCTTAAAGAGCATGAGAAAGTAATTCCGGATGTGTACGCTCGATGAATTCTCTAGTTTCCCAAGAGCAATCCTTAGGATTTGAGGACCATTGAACTTTAACAAGCGGAACATCTTTATTTCGAAGCCGTTTGATCTCCGAAGCAATAATTCGAACAGGATGCTGCTCATAAGTTAAATTAGGTGAAACTTCAATCTCTTCCACAACACCGGGCTCAAGTATCAAATCGGAATCCCGAAGGCACTTCCGTAATTGAGATACGTGGAACACGTCATGCATAGCAGAAAACTGAGCCGGTAAAGAAAGGCGATAAGCCATGGAACCAATACGTTCAGTGATAGGAAATGGCCCAATATATCGAGGCGCTAACTTTCCCGATCGACTGAAACGTACAACACCCTTCATTGGTGAAACACGAATAAAAACAAGATCACCAACAGAAAATTCTAATTTCCTTCTTCGGTTATCGGCATAGGATTTTTGTCTACTCTGGGCTTCTTTCATCCTATGTCGAATAAGCTCAATCTTTTCTGTGGAATCTCGAATAAAGTCTGGTCCTAAAACCAGTTTCTCACCGGCCTCAAGCCAACAAGAAGGAGATCGGCATGGCCTTCCATAGAGTGCCTCGAAAGGAGCCATACCAATACTAGATTGGAAGCTGTTATTATAGGAAAATTCAACAAGTGAAATATGATCTTCCCAACTTCCACCGAAATCAAGCACACAAGAACGAAGAAGATCTTCAAGTGTTTGGTTCACACGCTCAGTTTGTCCATCGGACTGGGGGTGATAAGCGGTGCTAAAATTAAGCTTCGTTCCCAAAGCTTTTTGAAGACTCTTCCAGAATCCACTAGTAAACAATGGATCCCGATCACTAACAATGGAAGAAGGAACTCCATGCAGTTTAACAATTTCTTTGACAAAGAGTTTGGCCAGAAGAGGAACGGTTCGGTTTGACCGAACAGGAATAAAATGGGCGGATTTAGTAAGTCTATCAACAATCACCCATAAGCTATTATGACCCGAACGAGAACGGGGAAGGCCATCTATAAAATCCATGGAAATTTGATCCCACTTCCATACTGGAATCTCCAATGGTTGCAATAACCCACCGGGCCTTTGATGTTCAGCCTTAACAAGTTGGCAAGTCATGCAACACTTAACAAAGTTAGCGATATCAGATTTCATTCCCTCCCAATAATAAAGTCGCTTCATATCAGCGTACATTTTACCGCTACCGGGATGAATGGAATACTTGGAACGATGAGAATCTTCTAGAACGTCTCTACGAAGATCACTAATATTTGGTACGATAAGTCTACCAAATTTTCGAATGCCGCCACGAGAGTCGATATCAAAGTCTTTCAAACCTTCAATATCGGTTTTATCCTTAAGATTTTGGCCAAGCAAAGCCAATTCAGGATCTAGCTGTTGAGCTTCATGAATGCGGTCTAATAAAGAAGGACGAGCCTCAAGGCTACATAAAACAAGAGATGAACACAAATTGGAAATGCGATCTCGAATTTCACAAGTGGATAGAAGTTCGAGATCGTTCCATTCAGATATCATCATGGAAACAACCGCTTGTTGTTTTCGACTAAGTGCGTCGGCAACTCGATTCCCCTTTCCGGGAGTATAAAGAATGTCAAGATCATAAGAGGCAAGAAATTCGAGCCAACGCTGTTGACGCAAATTAAGTTCCTTTTGAGAAAACAAATATTTCAAAGACTTATGATCAGTATAAAGAATAAACTTTTCTCCCAAAAGATAATGTCGCCAAATTCGAAGGGCGAAAACGATAGCCGCGAGTTCTAAATCGTGTGTGGCATATCTAGTCTCGGCCGGCTTCAATTGCCTAGAAGCATAAGCAATAACACGTTCTTTTTGCATAAGAACGGCACCCAAACCAACGCGACTAGCATCGGTGTAAACGACAAAGTCTTGATTCCCTTCGGGAATAATAAGAATAGGAGCATCAGAAAGGAGTTCTTTTAATTTCTGAAAAGAAGTTTCACATTTGTCTGACCAAATGTATTTAACACCTTTCTTTGTTAAGCCAGTAAGAGGTACGGCAATCTTAGAAAAGTCTTTTATAAAACGGCGGTAATAACCTGCCAATCCGAGAAAGCTACGGATTTCAGTCACGCTCTCCGGTCTCTTCCAATTTTGAATCGCTTCAATCTTTGAAGGATCCACGGATATTCCGGATTCGGAAATGATATGACCGAGAAATTTCACACTAGATTGCCAAAAATGGCATTTAGAAAATTTTGCTTTTAGTTGATTGCTCCTAAGAGTTTCCAATACAATTCGGAGATGCTTTTCGTGTTCCTCCTCGGTTTTAGAATACACAAGAATATCATCAATAAAGATGAGAACAAACCGATCGAGAAAATCTTTGAAAACTCTATTCATAAGGTCAACGAAATAAGCCGGAGCATTCGTTAAACCGAATGGCATAACTAGCCATTCATAAGATCCATAACGCGTACGGAACGAAGTCAAAGGAATACTATCCTCTGCAATACGAAGCTGATGGAAACCGGTAGCCAAGTCCAGTTGTGAAAAGACTCTAGCCCCACTAAGTTGATCAAATAGATCATCAATCCGAGGCAATGGATATCTATTCTTAATAGTAAGATCATTAAGCTTGCGGTAGTCAACGCAAAGCCTAAGTGTACCATCGGACTTACTTACGAAAATAGCTGAAGCTCCCCAAGGCGAGGAACTAGAGCGAATAAGTTGCTTCGTCTCCAACTCGGATAGTTGTTTGCGCATCTCTTCGTTCTCCTTATTGGACATGCGATAAGGAGGACGGGTAACAGGTTGAGCTCCAGGTAAAAGATTAATTTTGAACTCAATTGCTCGTTTAGGTGGTAATCCTAAAACGGGCTCAAAGATGTCGGAAAATTCACGAACGATGCGAATACGAGAAATGACATCCTCCTCATCATCATTGTCATCATCACGAGGATTTAAAGAATATAATGATGCAACTAAAGCGGAATCCGAATCTTTAAGAATAATAGAAATCTGATTAACAGATTGCGGATGACGGAGATAAATAGTCCGCTCAGGACATAGGATATGGGCTTCATAACGAGTAAGCCAATCCATACCCAAAATCATTCCAAAGCCTAAGTAACGCATGACATGCAAATCGGCTAGGAAAGAAAAATCACATAAAATAATCTCTACGTCTTTACAAAGTAAACTAAGAGTTGCGGATCCACCAACCGGATTCGCAATTCTTAATGAAGTCATTAAAGCAGTAACACTTAAAGAAAAAGTATCGACAAGTTCCTTTGATATAAAAGAATGGGATGCACCCGTATCAAAGAGAACTCTAATAGGTTGATCATGAAATAATATAATGCCATCAAGGACAGAATGAGAAATACCTTGGCCACGAGATGTGTTGCCAGGGGCTTTAGCCACATTCAACTTTCCCTCCTTCTTGCCTTCACGTTTGAGGCATTGATGTATAAAATGATCTGGGCTTTTACAATAGCGACAAGATTTGGGCTTTGAACACTTGTTCGCATAATGATCCCCAGATCCACAGTTGAAGCATCTCGCGTCATTAGGAGAAGGAGCCTTTGCAGAAGGAATCGCTTGCTTACCCTTTTTGTTGGGGTAAGGGCCTTTAAATTTGTTGGGCCTCTTTTTGTTGTTAAAGCTGGGTTTGGAAGCTACTACTTCAACATCACTTTCTTTATCAGCCTCTTCAAGGCGAAGAGCGATATCTACAATTTGGTCGAAAGAAACTTCTAACTTCAAAAGTAGTGGCTTCTTGAGGCTTTTGTTTAAGCCGTAAACGAACCTCTGGTTCTTCTTTAGTGGAGTATTTATATATTCGACCCCATATTTGGAAAGGGATTCGAATGATGCGACGTAGTCCGCCACAGAAGCCTGACCTTGAACAAGGTCAATAAATCGCCGAGCCAAAGTTACCTTTTCAGCCTCGGGTACGAATTTCGATTCGAAGCGTTCCCGGAAGTGCTCCCAGGAGAGGTCCGCTTCATTAATTTCGGATGTAAGGAGTTCATACCAATCCAATGCTCTCTCTTGGAGCATACTGGAAGCCACTTGAACTCGGTGCAGATCGACAAGGTTCATGCGAGAGAAGATTCGATCACATGATTTTAACCAAGCTTGAACCTCGATAATAGGTTCGGAACCTTTGAAGGGCTTCCCACCCAAATTGGTGTAATCGCCGCACAACCGTGCAAATCCCGACTTTGGGTGAGTAGGTTCCGGGTTAGTTCCAGCTGCTTGTGCATTCGTCACTAATTCAAGAAGCTGTTGAGTTGTCATAAAAACTCCATCTCGAGGAGCAGCAGCAGATGTTCCAGCTCTGGGACGGCCTGGTCTTGACATCCTCTTCCTTTTCAAAGAAAGAAGAGAAAGAAGAAGGTTATTCACCAATGAACATCAAGCAATCTTGAATGATGAAATAAAGAATCATAAAGAAAACAGGATAAGTCGGTTCGAAGGCTCGAACTAAATCCTGAAACACAACTCCTAAGGTGGACTTAGGACGATGATCCTTGTTAAGTTATTCTACATTGTTCCGAAGTTTGGCTCTGATACCAAGCTGTGACGCCCCACCTCAATACCCACGCTAGCCAAGGACACTACGATGTAGTGCTGTCAACTAGCACGGAGAATAAGGCTGTTGAGGAGCGACCATCCATGTAATTGATTATCACACGGTGGCTATAAAATAATCTTCGGAAACAAACATAGAAGTAAACATAACACAAAGCAGTCACAGACATCCATATCACAAAGGCGGAAGAAGATATGAATATATAACTAACACATGAAAGTGTACATCAGAGTAGTGGTCAAAAAGTTCCACAATAATACAAAGAATAGCAACACGTGCTATACCATAAGAATACAACTATGAGTCCATATCTCAAGTGTATACAACAAAAACTGCTAAACTAAATAGTCAGCCAAAAGTCAGAGTAGCAAATCCCGGAAGGAAGTCAAGCTGAAGCACCTGTAACATCTCGGTCTGACCCGAGTATTATTTAAGAAAATAATAAACGGATCAGTCTAACTATAAATATCAGATGACATGATATATAATAAAAGACATGGCATAAACATAGAATATCCATACTGACATACTACTATAAGTATGAAAATGATGATCAACAGGAGATCAACCGATGAGAAATGATCAATATCACGAGAATCTTCTCAAAGATCCAAAGAGGGCATCATACCCTAAACTTGTACTCATAACAAGTCAATGACATAAAAATCCAGAAATCAAACAAGAAATCCAGAAATCATAAAAGAGAGAAAGAGGCCTATCACATGATGGTCCGAAGACCATGGGGAGCTACCCCATATGTGTGAGTCGGAATCACACTGATTGAGGCCTAGGCTAACCAAAAAGCAAAAAGGTATGTGTGAATGGAATCACACAAGTGGTGTCTAGCCTAACCTCGCAAACAAAAAGATATGTGTGAGTCGGAATCACACTACTGCAGCCTAGACTAACCTTGCGGACAAAGAGATGTGTGTGAGTCGGAATCACACTACTGCGGTCTAGTCTTACCTTGCAAACAAAGAGACATCGCACAATTGCTAGTCTAAATCATAAAATGATCATCATGATCAGCGAGAAGTGTCAATCACACCAAGCTAGTAAATATATGAGTTTAGCTTCATGTCCCATAACCACTTGCTTAACTTAAATATTTACGAACAAGCTGTAAATCTTCACTAGGAAATTGTCACAAAAAGGGTTCAATCGAACAAGTCCAAGAGCTAACCGACGAAGTGAACGCAAGCGTTTCATACCACTCGTTTTACTAAGTCGTTTAAGTCGATTTCTCGTTCGAGTGAAGTAAAGGCTTGTATATACTAGTAGATTGAAAATCGGTTTGAGAAAACGAACTTTAGATATTTAAAATAGTGTTGAAATCGCTTTGATGAAAGAGTTTTGATATTTACTATTAGTATTGAAACCTTCATATATCTTTAAAGTGACAAGTCATAAAACGATTGTAGAACAAATCAATTCACGTTCGAAGACGTGAGTAAAGTCCAAAGAAGTCAATCCCAAAACCATCAAAGTAGAAATTCTGATAATTGTTTTTCAGAAGAGATTGCCTACGCAGAGTAATACGGGGTTCGACCTGCCCGGTCAGGTCGCGGGGGTCCAGGAGGCAGCGCCCACGGCGGGGTGCGGGGCAGCGCCCCGTCACGGTATGACTTAGAGAAGGCAGGCTGGTCAAGCGTCCTAAGGAAAAGTAGGTCATACGACCTAAGGGAAGACTGCCGTGCAACCTAGCTGAAGAACAGGTAAAATGACTAAGTACTAACTCGCGAACGACCTAGGGGAAAAACAGGTCAAACGACCAAGTACTAACTCGCGAACGACTTACGACTTAAGGGAGGCAAGCGACTTACGACTTAAGGGATAAGGTCATACGACCTAAGTGGAGAATGCCACGCGACTTAGCAGAAGAACAGGTCGAACGACCTAAGGGAAAAACAGGTCAAACGACCAAGTACTAACTCGCGAACGACTTACGACTTAAGCCTCTATTCGAGCTACGAGCTAAGGCTGGAACGACCTAGTGGAGTTAGGTCGGGGACGACCTACGACTTAAGGTCATACGACTTAACGGTTTAAAAGCCAACGACCTAGGACTTAAGAGCCATACGAGCTACGACTTAAGCTCAAATACGAGCTACGACTTATCACTTAACTCGCGAACGACCTAGCGAAGGCAGAACACCCAGAACGACTAAACACTTTAACTCGAGAACGACTCAGGCCTTTAACTCGTGAACGACTCAAGCCAGGCGAACAGAAATACACGCGCGCGACTTAAGCCCTTAACTCGTGAACGACTCACGACTTAGACTTAACTCGTGGACGACTCAGCGAAGGCCAGAAACGACTTAAGGCCAGAAAAATCACCAAAACGCTGAAAATTGAAGTTTTTCGCCAATCCAATTCAAACCAAATGCAAATGTTGATGCAAATGCAATAGGGGATCATTCCCAACAGTCCAATGACAATTTAAGCAAGATGTGAGACTAAAAATCTCACCTTTTCCACGAATTTGATGTTGGAGAGCTTAAGAACGAAGCAAGAATCAACCCCTAGCTTGAATCTATGTTCTTCACCTTGAATTTGGAGTTGAATCTCGGATTTGCAATAGAATTGGAGTTTGGAGTTTTAATTTCCACTTCCCACCACCATTTTTGATGAAGCTTGAATGTTAAAACAAAGGGTGAATGAAGTGAGGAAGAGGGTTGGGCTGAACTAACGAAGTGCAGTCCAAACCAAAGTCTCAAGCGGGAAAAGTGACGAAAATTTCACTATCTCCAAACATATCGAAGTTTACACTCAAAAAGATCGCAATCGTCATTTTGAACCCAATGGGGGTGGTCTCGAGTCCTAATTTGACCGTATGCAAAAAGTAGCTTTTCGGACTAATATCCGACTAACGATAAAATATTTAAAATAAAATATTTAAATATAAAATCGATAGATATGCGGGTTGTTACAACCATGACTGACTCGGAGTTTATTGTTCCCTTCTAAACTCTGAGTGCCCACAAATTTTCCACACGGGCAGCCTAAAGTTATGTTATCAGGATATTCTGGAGCTTTGGAGATAAGCTGGATGACGAGACGTAGTATTTGTATCTAATAGTATTTATTCCGCTGTGTATTCTGTATGAGGACAAGTTATATAACTGTCCATTGTTGTACTGAGTTGTATATTGACTCTGATGATTGATGTATGTATAAACTGATATAGTTCTTTGTTTTAAAAGACTAGTGATTATCTATTATATATTGTTCTGCTGCGATGTGTAAGATTCTGATATTGTTTTCTGTTCTGATGTGTTGTTCTCTTCTTTCTTCTTCCTCTCTTTTTCTTCTATCTTTTCTTCTATCTCTTCTTTTAAACATTAAAGTTCGCGTTTCTGCCACCCGATCGTTCGACAGTTGCTACAGTGGACGTAGCAGTGTCGGGTTTTCGGAAGACGGATTTGCGGGTCTTTACAAGAGATTTCTACGTCCTCGGTTTTGATGTTGTTATCTCTCGTAAAGCCCGAAACGTTTCTCTAGTAGACGACCCGGGTAAATCCTGTGTGATCAAATGTCGAATGCCTCAGGATTTCTCAGGCAGTTCATCTTTTTGCTAGATGCTCAGCCTAGTGATCTTGACTCCATCCGATAGTCATGGATTATCCTGATGTTTGGTGAAGTCACCTCTCTTCCTCCCAAGTAGGAAATTGAGTTCCACATCGATCTTATTCCTAGAGCTCGACCTGTTGTCCTTCCTTCCCGATGAATGGTTTCTGTGAATAGTTAGACATACCCTTTTTGGATTAACCAATACTCCTGCCTTCTTCTTAGATCTCATAAATCGCGTTTTTCCGCAATGCTCTCAACAAGTTTTCTTGGTTTTTCGTTGATGATATTCTCATCTTTTCTAACTCTCGGTTAACCCGGTTAAGGTTGCTGCGATCAATATAAGTCTATTCATCTTTCTTCTTTTGTAATTTAATTATCTTATCCTTCCTTTCGAGCCTATCTTCGTAGTTGGAATTCTCTTTGATCTAAAATCCATTCTTGAATCATCCTAGGAGGGAACGAAATTGTAATTGATATAGAAATGTTTTATGTTGTGTTGTTTGAGTTGTTAAGTTTGATTTGGGGTTTCGATCGATTCGTCTGGCCAACGCTATTGGTAGGAATTTCAAAACACTTGAACAAAGCAAACTGACACAATATTGTTTTCGAAATTGGTAAATGAAATAATTTTAGGTATGATTATATTTTATATATAAAAGTATAATTTTCTAAAATTAGATAGTTAAATGAATTGGTTGTAAGCAATGATAATACTGGATTATCATTTATTGTTTTGTCAACATTCCTAAACCATTAAATTTTGTTGTATATTATAAAGAGATGAAAATTTTAAAATATGGTTTATAAATTTGATTTGTAAATGAAATGGATTTAAATTAAGGATTCGAGAATTAAATTTTTGGTGCTTTTCAAAGTTGGGTTTTCCAAGTTTTGAAATATATATATATATATATATATATATATATATGTAACGACCCAAAACTTTTAGTGATTTTATTTGTTAAATTAATTGATATTTTGTGAAATTTTAAACAATAAAATTTGAAAATAAAAATTTATTATTTGGAATACGTCTATTTTAATATAGCAACTGGTAAAGTTTCATCTGATAATATTGAAGTTTATTTTCCTGTGAAATTTTATTTCAATTTAAACCAGTTAATAACAGTTGAATTTAAAAGTGTTCCGAAACCTAAATATGTCAACATGAAAAAATTTATTTAGAACACTCTGAATCAGATTGTGAAATTCGTTTCGCGAAATTCGGACGTTTCTAGCTCCGTTTGGATTTTTCCGTACGGAATAGCAACGTATATCGGTACCGATTATCGACTTTTGATAGGATGATCGTACCACAGATATCTATATACCGTTTTGATCGTCTCATCGTACTGATCTCTGCGGTATAATTATTTCTATGTTTTGATGTCCGGTACGTGACGGAAGCACTATACTGGTTCGTCGTAACGGTACCATAATATCTGACTCTACAATTTCGTTCGGTTCCAAAACAATAATTTGCTTCAATTATTTCACGTGATTCAAACTGGTGACCGTTTCCATTCATTTAACCTTTTTATATATATTTGTTTTAATCTCTTTTCTCTGTTCACACTATTCGAAACCCATACATATATATAGTTTTACAGCAAAGCTCAGTTGCGTGTCCTTTCCTCTTCCTCTTTGTCTTATTTGCAAACCTCCCTCAACGAAAGGAAACCCATCACATGCGAACAGTTTTATGATTATAACTAAAATATATAAAAGTCTATATATCTTCCTGTACATCTACTCCCTTTCTTCTTTTCGATCAACTCCATCTTCCCATGGCCGAAACCATGCTTGCGAACCATCATCCATTCGCCGAGTCCCTCCACGTCAACAACCTCAGACTCGTCACCAACTGTGCTTCCTCTCTTCGCCATCTCCCTCCCAGCCACCACCACTTCACATCACCTCCTCCCCACGTCACCAACTTCCGCCTTCAACCCGCAACCAATGCCGTTCGTCCTCCCCTCTCTCCACTACTGTACCGAACAACCCAGAGACTCGGCCTCCACCTCCAGAAGCAGCCGAGCTTCTCTGTCTCTTGTAAGTATATATGCTTTACGCATATAACCTGTTACATGAGTTTGAATGTTTATAAAGTAATGGTAGTTTATATATATATTTTTCAGTTGTGCTTATAGTTTTAAAACTTACAGCTATACATTTATATCCTAATGTAGGTATGCATGATATACTTGTCTATATATATTGCTTATGTAAGTTCTGACATTGCAGTTATATATTTAAGTATACGAGTTGCGTATGACTGTTATTAATATATATTTGAGTCACTTATGTGATTTTTTGCTCACGCTTTGTTTAAGTCTTCTATGTATATATTTTTTTTACTATAATAGAATTTGTTATAAAGTATATTTTGTTAATATATATATATATATATGTTTATATTAAAGTTATATACATATGTTACCAAATATTGATTTTTAAGTATGTATATAAATATAAGTATGCAGACTACTTTACTTTTTTTTCCATATTTTGAACTATTTTCCTAATACTGGGTTTATAGTAAGTGTATGCAGACTTTGTAACCTGATATATATTATTTTACTTGCTTTAATATAATATTTAAAATATATGTATATACTATTTTGAATTTAAATTGGTTTATAAATATTAAATTTAAAATAAATGTTGTTTAAATAGAACGTACAGGGTTGATATTTTTCAGTTTTAAGGCTCTGGTTTGTTGGTTGATCTCATAAGTAACATAAGTATAATGGTTAAACTATTAAGTTTTAAATGTATATTATTGTACAGTGAAGATCTAGATCTTTGGCACTGCAAAATATATGTGTTTCCACATTTATAGGAGGGTTATAAAATATTAAATCTACAGTTAGTTTTGTGTTCATCCTCTGTCAAAGAAGTATCATATATGCACATGTATTAGTGTAAATATATATATATATATATATAAAGTTGTTAGCTATGGAACACATATATACAGTTTTGGTCAAAAGGTATATGAGTAGGGTGTTAATTGTACCTCAGTTTTGGTTTGTATAATAATTTTATAACCTGTTCTGGTAGGCAAATACATGTATCTTGTGTTGTATACATGAATATATATGAGTCACTTATACCATTTATCATCATCAATCCAGTTCTAATTTGATATCATCAATTCCGATCTATTAGCTTCGTCCGTCCAACTTCGTGTCAATCTAGCTTTGATTTGGGATTTGTGTTTGGATTCGTAACTCATCTCATCCCGTTCGTCTCTAACCACGAAAGGTGAGCAATCACTCACGATTAATGTTCTTATATTTATTAAGTTTGATTTCAATTGAAACGACAATTGAAATATGCTGCTGTAGTTATTTAAATTTATTATATATGCTATTATCTGTAACTGTTCACCTGTGGGATATGACACCATATCTTGCCATTTATATTATATTGTTATTGATGATATATCTATGCCTGTTATATTATTTCTATATCTGTTATCACTCTGCAAGTTCCCTGTTAGTATAGAAATCACTATGGGTTGAAATGATACATACCGAACGGACTTTAGAATAGGAGAAAATCGTTATGGGTTGAAATGATAAACCCAAACGATTTTCATTTGAATTGAAATTGGGATTACGGGTCGAAATGATATCTACCCGTACATATTTAAATTTCGGATTGAAATGATAAATATCCGTATCACTTAACCATATGATAAATATATATACAGACACCGTTGGTCCATATATATAAATATTTTGAAAATAAATTCTATGGTTTGGAAAGAAATATATGGTTTTAAAATTGTTGAGCCTTAAATTATTATATATAAATGGGAATGATTGATTAAATACATATAATATGGTTGAGTATTTAAATTTATGTTTCAAAAATAGATTTCAGTAATAATTTGAATAAATTAAGGTTGGGAGGATAATTTGAATTTAGTAAAGAATTTTATTTAATTAAACCGATTTAAAACTTATTGAAATTGGGATTTAAGATATGATTTATAACTTGAGTTTGATTTAAATAATTTAGTGAATATTTCTTGTTTAAAATAAATTTAAGGAAATATTTAGTAAAAATGAAATTTAAGGCTAGTTAAATGATATTGAATTTATTAAGTGAATATTCCCTGATTAAATATAATAAAGTTAAATCAAGAGCTATATGAAACTGTTAAATTTAACTTTGAAATGTTGAATATTAAAACTTTGAAATATTGAATATTTAAGCCTTGAAATATATTAAAAATTTAAATGGTCTATTGAGAACTGAATTGAAGTGATGAATTGAGCTTTGAATAAATTTGAATTTGGAATTTGAGTTAATTTGAATTGATTATAAATACTTTACTTTATAAATTATTTAACATATATATACTATTTGGGAAAAATAGATATATTTGAAATAAAATGATATTTTGGTTTGAAGTATAAATTAAATTGGATGACCACGGTGTTATAGTGTATATTTCTACCTTGTAGATAGTTCCGTAGATCCTTAGAGGATGGTTATCCCAAACATCCTTTAAGTTACTTGTATTTTAGTTGATATTTCACTTGAGTTGGATTTATTAGTATAAGAATGTTAATCCTGACTCGAGTGTTTTGTGTTTTGCTTTACGCTCGGGTCAGACCGAGTGATACAGCATTTGAGACTCACCTTTGGAGTTTGGAGCTTCGTTTGGAGATCCAACTATTGATTCAGCTTCCAGCTTTCCAGTTGATTCGTTCACAGAAGTCATCTGTTTGGATTGGAGACTTCACTGTATTTGAGATATTCTGTTGTATTTTATTTCTAACTCTGATGTTTATATAGTAGCTTCATGAACTACTATTTTATCTATTCCGCTGCGTATTATTGTATTACTCCGTATCTGTGATTCTGTGATTGATTTATTTACTGTATATTCTGAGTTTTGCCAAATTTTAAATTAACAATCTGATATTTTGAACTATTCAAGTCAGACATGTGTGGATTATTGTCGATTTGAATGGTCCAAAATAGCGGGTCGTTACAGTTGGTATCAGAGCTTTGGCTCTAGGCAAAACATAGCATATATAGAAAATTTATTTACAGAATCACTTTCGTTCGAGTTTGAATCTCTTCCATTTTGACTCGAATTTTCTTTGAACTTTGGAACGTTCCCTGCGGTTCCAAAATTCATTCTTGTCTCTCCCTATTTGTATTATTTTGATTCTGGAGTATCCCATAACTCCACTTTGAATGTTCTCTATAAGAATTGGCGATCCCGCCAATCTTTGAATGATTTGTAAAGGGGTGAAACTCCTTTATCATTGGCATTGATTCACCGGAGATTTATATATCCCTCGGTTTAGATGCGGCTATCTCTGGTTATGCCGAATTCTATCTCTTACGATCGAATGTTGATTTTCTAAGAATTCTACATCGATCTTGTTCCTGAAGTCACGGTTGACCCTAGGGTCATCCGCGATTTATATAAGTATATTCATCTTCTATTTTGAAATTAATTATCTTATTTTCGTTCGAACTTATCTTCGAATCAGAATCCTATTTGATTAGAGTCCCTTTAATTTGAATTTCTATCTTTGTTTTGAAATCCATTCTTGAATCATCCTTTGAAAATCGGGTTTGTTTGTATTTTAGAAATTGCTTTATAAACCAAAATTATTATTTTGATAAGTATGATTTTATTTTATATATAAAAGTGAAATGTTTACGATAAAGATTATATACCCTTTTTAAAATGAGAATTTGAGGTTTAGAAAGGATTTGTAATTTTGAAAAAAAAATTTATATAAGAAATTTGATTTATCTAAAAATGATTTATAACTGAAGGATTTTAAAATTTGAAATTCGAGAATTGAACTCCGGTCTTTTGAAATTGGTTTTAAGATTTTGAAATATATAATAATAATATGATTTAAGAGTATTTTCCGAATAAGAAATGTTCAAATGATTTTAATGAGTTCCGAATGATTTCGAAGAAATTTCAAAAGAAGTTTGAGAAAATAGAAGTCCAGAACTCACTTATGTCGCTGGGAAATAATTTCGACGATGAGTGCATGCATCATCAACATTGATTTTCGAGTTTCAGAGTGAGGGAGAGGCCACTTTAATAGCTTTGCTATGCGACTGATTTTGTGAAACCAATTTTGATTTCAAATTCCAAAGTATGATTTGATATTCGAAAGATATATGTATATATACTTGAAAGATTTAAAGTGAACCATTGTTCAGTTCTTGAGTTTTGGATTTGATTTAATATAACCCTATCTATTAAAATTGATTTACTGATTTGTTGCTGATTTCCAACTCTTGGATTTGAAATTTGATTTCATCGACTATTTTTGAAGGTTCGAACACTTCCAAATCAATGTTAACTTTTCAAAAGCTAAGAAATTTTGAAGTATAAAGTATATAAGTTTGGTATGTATATTAAAGTATGTAGTAATATGATATAAATAAGTTGAAACTGTTTGGTTAAGTAGATAAATAAGGCTATTTTGAATTTTTCTAGCATTAAATTTAGATTTGAAATGTTTTGAAAAAAATTTTTTGCCTTCAAAATATTTTGAATAAAATTTAGTTTAAATGTTTTAACTTAGTAACATCTTTATGAAACTATATATTTAACAAGTTGGAATAAATATATAAGTTGTACGTATGCTGTTTTATTCGCATAATTAATTTGATCCAGGTTTGAGTACACAAGTTCGAGGTGAATTACACCATTTCGTGTTAGTATTTTTCATTCGATTCTTGATGGCGAATATTTGATATGGATTTTGGGCTTGATTCTAGAATTCTCTATCATAGTATATGGCTATGCAAGGAGACTGATGGCTTCTAGTCGAGAAACCATATCGAAATCTGCATTAGGGAAGTCGAATGGACAATACTAGTTTGAAAGCAAACTTGTGTGATCGAGCGAGCGATCAAATGTGATTTTGCGAAATGATGACGTATGTACATCTTATATTCTAATATCATTGATATATTTTGACGCTGAAATTGAAAGATGTCGGGTTAGAATATCTTTGCTTACTAAAAGAAAATTTCCAATTTAAATTACAGATATATAACCCATAATAGCAAAGATATTCAATCTCATATGGCTCTTCATACAGCGAAATTTATTTTGAAAAATGTGATCCTTATATAAGATGGACCTTATGTAAGTATAAGATGATTTTGAAAACCATCGATTTCGGAAATGAATTGGTTGACTTAAATGATATTGATTTAGAAATTTGGATTTATTTTCTAAATTTATTATTTTGGAAACTTTGGAACTGAAGATATTTAATTTGAGAAGAAATGATTTTGGTGGAATTGTATATGATTTTGAAACTGAACTGATATTGAAACAAAATTGAATTTGAGAACCTTATTTTTCTAAATACCTGATTTGGAAGTTATCGAACTTATATAAAAATTTGTTTTGTATAAGTATGATGTTGATTCGAAAACTATGGATTTGAAAAGGTACTCAATTTGAAAAGTGAAATCTTATATAATTGAAGTCTATATAAGTATGATTTGATATACTTTTGATTTTGGAAAAGTATTTGATTTGAAAATTAAATCTTATATATAATGGATTTTATATAAGTACGATATTTGAAAGTGATTTGAAAAGGTACTATATGATACATATTTTCGAAGTAAAGATATGGAAAGTGCCTTCTGCTTGATATCCGATTTGTGGCCACATCTTGGATTCATTCTATCGATATTTCTTTGATTTTTGGTTTTCCGGATATGATACTCGAGTGTCCTTTGAATTCCATGGCGTTACCCATGGTCTTACGAGCGCGGATGCATAGCGCAACTGCCTGGCTGAGTCTTGCCTAGGGGTACGGATTGTTTCCTGGGGGATCCAGGCGTAATCATTGTGTACCCTGCATCTATGTAGGTCGCGAATAGTAGCGCAAATGCTTGGCTGAGTCTTGCCTGGGGGTACGGATTGTTTCCTGGGGGATCCAGGCATAACCATTGTGTATCCTGCATTCTACTAGTCATCATGGCGTAACTCGCAGGGCTGAGAAAGCTTACAGATATGGATTGTTTCCTGGGGGATCCAGGCGTAACCATTGTGTATCTGCGAACCATGGTTAGACAAAGGTTTTGTTTGTTTTTTGATTGGATTGTACTTTCCATATCTGTTTTTAAAGGTTTTTCTAGTATTTTCACTGGGTGTTGAAACAAGTCTACTAAGTACCTGGAGAATTCTAGTTTTGCGCCTGATCAACGCACTACCAGAGTCTATAGGAACAAGGATAAACTTGTTGAAACATCGAGTTATAAAAATATTTTATTATAAAGGTATTTTCAACAAAAGAAATTCTATATTAATATTTGAAATTAAAACCTTATGGTTCTAAAAATATTATTCGTTCCTGATTGTAACGACCCCGAAATTTAAATTTATTTAAATTAATAATTAAATGAATTTTTGAATTAAATTGAGTAATTAAATAAATTTTTGAATAAAAACTTGTAAAAATCAATTGATTAAGTGATGTGAGTTTCCCCGAACCTAATTGAAAATATATAAAGTCGTATGGATTTGGATTTAAATTTTAATAAATGGTTTTAATAATAATTGATAATAATAAATATTTCAATTGATGGTTAATGATAATTTGAATTATAAATTATAAAGTAAATATCCTTAGGCTTGCAAAATGATGAAACCAAACAACATAATAAAATGGAACTTCATTTCTATTCAAAGGAAACAAGACAACAAGTATAAGTTGTAAACAAAATATCTACAAGCTTGAAGAATAAGATAAAGTAAATATATATATGTAAGTATATATGTAAGCATGAAAGCTGCCAGGAAAATGAAACAAGTTCATCTAAGTTCAAACTTAAACAAAAATAAAGTGATAAATGTTGCCACCCAAAACATGTACAGCCGAAATCATGGCTAAGCATGGAAACTAAGTACAAAGCAATAAATGCAAACCTCCTTAGCCACGTAAAACAGCCTACCAGCCATGCCTATTTTACTAAACAAAACATAGAAAAGTGATAAAGGACTCATGCATTTAATACAAACATCTCAGCCTTACTCTGATTGTACAAACAACAACATACATCATCTGTAAACTCATTCTTTTCACCTCCTCTTCATTTCATTTCGTCCCTTGATACAAAACTGAGAAAAGAAAAAGAGAAAAAAAAAAAGCTTCAGACTTAAAAACATTCATCAAGCAATGCAAAGATCATGCAAGTTTAAAAGCAAATCCAGTTTCCAGTTTCTCAGAGCACTTCCAGGCTTGTACTCTCTGTTTCAAACAAATAGGTGAGTAACATTCTATTTAAAGATATGACTTAAGTTAACATGGAACTTGTTTTTTTTTTCTCTGTGACAATGTGTTTTGCTATAAATGATTGGGTAAATCTCTGGATAGCTACTCTTCTTGATTCTCTGTTATCTGTAGTTGTTTCTTTTGAGTAGAATGGTAAAACAAACATCATCACTTAATCTTTTACTTGTTTGATTGTAGAATGTAAACAAAACTGTTGTTTGGTGGTAATCTAGATATTAAAAATGTACTCAAGTCAAAACAAAACTATATTTGTCTCTGGAAAACAAAAGAACAAAGCCAACTTCAATAAACTAAAAAAAATTAAACTTCTTGTTTAAGAATACAGTTATATTAGGTGAAACTACATACAAAAAAATGATTTTTGATAAGATTTTCAAGATTTTTAAGCCTGGGATTAGCATGTTATCTCGAATTGACCGGAAATAGGTTTTTTGGAAAATTCTGGTAATCAATATGATGTTGAACTTTGGGATTGAAGTGGTGGATACTGGAACGATCATAGATGGTGGGAAAAATGCAAGAAAATTTTTATATTCGTTTTTGATTGAGATTGGAATCAAAGTAGGGTTTAAGCCCTGTGCTTTGATGGTCGAAGTTGCGAGTTGATTGCATCGTCGCCATCGTGTTTCTGGCGATCGCACCAGGGGGAGCAGGGAGTGGAGGCGTTGACGAATGCAAGGACGAGTCGGCGAGGTTGCTGGTGATCGAGAATGGTCAGGCGATGGGTTTTGTTGTTGGAGTTTGGTTCCAGATTTTGGTAGTGATGCTCGATTTTGATCCCGTGCCTATTCGAGCTTGTTGGCAATCGGGGAGGGTAGCTGTGGTGTTCGTCGACGTGTGGAGATCATCGCTGGCGATCGGAGTCGGTGGCATCAATCGTGCACGTGCACGAGCACGTTTTCTCATCTCTGTTATTTTGGGGAAGACGAAGTTTTAATCTCGGGTTTACTCGAGTCATTCGAGTATATTACTCGAAGCAGGAAGGGAATGACTCGAAGTCACTTTAGTCTGGGCTCGAAGCAATTTTTGTGTAGACTTGGGTTGATTAGCAGATACCAGGCTTGTCAATTTTTATCTTGGTACCAGGTTTTCAAAGCAACCAGAAATTGAAGTTTTAAAACAAATTAACTGTGTTAACCAAGGAAATGTTTAACAAGTTTCACGATTGGAAACTTTAAAGTTAACTGTTTAAGAATTGTTTTGGGTTATATTATTATGTGTTAAGTCGACTATCTTATTTAATCTCAAATTATTTTGCAAAAATGATGAGATCAAAAAGTGATTAAGGTGTGTGGTATTAAACTATTAAGAAAATTTCAGAAGATATTTGTATAAACTAATTTCTAAGCATTTAATTAAATAAGATTTAACTAATGAGATAAAGTCATTAATTAAGATAGGATTTATCTTTAATTAACTTAAGTCTTTGATTTATGTAAGAATAGTTAATTAAAGGATAATTAATTAATTTATGTGATTAATTTAAGGTTAATTGATTTATTAATTAGGGAAAATAAATTAATTAAGTTTAATTAATGATAAGTAATTGAAAAGTAATTAATTAATTAAAGATAATTACTAAATGAAAGTAATTAAGATGAATTAATTAATAACTCAAGTTTAATTTAATCAAGTGTCTAAAGGTTAATTAGTTTGAAGAATAATTAATTTATGTGATTAATTAATAAAGGTAATTGAATTGAAAATAATTTATTAATTGAAAGTTAATCAATTTACAAAAGTGATTAAGGGACGATTATTAAATATGAATTAATTAATTATTTATTGTAATTAATTAAAGATAATTACTTTGTGTAATTGAATAGAAGCTAATTACCTAGTGAAATTAATAAAGGATAATTAATTAAAATAATTTGTAAAATATTAATAATTGATTAACCAGGATTAGAAATTTATTCATAAGAAATTTATCTGATTTAAATTTATCAGATAATAAATTTGACCTTACTTATGAATGTTTGAATTCTATTGATTTGATTACTTGATATTCCCTGATATATGATGCTTTGTGATACACCCTGATTTATGTTGTGATCTATAGTTTACTTACCTGTGATATATATCTGTGATCTGTGAATGAACGATAAGCGTATAGTTTATATCGCTTATCAACTATATCCTGTATTTTGTTATGTGATGATTGATGTTGCACTATTGTGTGTAAAACCCCTAGACCACACTGTTACACACACAAATATGGATTTCACGTGGAAATCGATTAAGTCACAGATAATTTAAATTTGATATTTTTGAAATTGAAATTTTAATTTCAATTGATTTTGAAATCGGAAATTTGGGTTTAAAATGAAAAGCTTTTGAAATAGAATTTCAAAGATAAAAGTTATTTTGAATAACTTAATCGAGTTTTGAAAATTTAAATAATTAAATTTAAATTTGAATTCAAGTTTGAAATTAAATCTATGATTTGGAAACTAGGGATAAAAGATGATATAAATATGTTTGTATGAATTAAACCATTTTAAAAGTATAAGTTGGGAATTTGAATTTAACCCAAGGATTTCAACTCGTATGAATGAATCAGATTTCCAAATTGAAAACTGTTGTTTTAAAAGGATAAAAGCTTTCAGATAAGAAAAGAAATTCCAATTTAGTTAAAGGAATTTCAAGATTGAATTGAAAATTGTTTTTCCAAGTTATGAATGAATTCTTTTTGAAAGCTATGAATTTAATCTGTTATTTTCAACAGATTTAAAATGATGATTTGTTTAACCCATTCGAAATAAAATTGTTTTGAAAGCTATGAGTTAAATCTTTGATTTAAAGATTTAACGAATTAATTAAATTGAAATGGAAATTGATTTGGAAAATCTGTGAATAAATCTTTGTGAAATTAAGTGAACTTTGTGAATTGAATCTTTTTTGTTTAAAAAGATTAAAATGGTAATTTGATAAACCATTTGTAAAGGAAGTTTGGGTTTAAATTGTGACTTAATTGAAATCCCAATATCCATATGATTTCTAATAATTGCGCTCACTATTCGGGTTAGCCGGGAAAGGACCTTTGGGTCGTATAACTCATTCCGAATAGTGATACGTCGTATATGGATAGCATTTGAAGACCGGTGTTGAAGACCGGATATTTTTTGAAAATGAAAGGACAACCTGTCGAATGTCTCTGCACTGAGTCGCGCCGGTATAGAGATTTATATCACTCTTTTGTGACGGGAAGTCCGGACGTGATTGAAAGTTATCCGGAATTGCAAGGGCTTCGTGAGAAGTGCCTTCGGTTCTGTTCGAACCCGGAACAGACTTATATGGATATATGTCTGACATTACACTTTGAGATATAAAGCTGATTTCTTTCAAATACATTTCTGTTGGTGGCGGAGAATTTATTCTCTTAGCTTAACACCCTTCTCTGAGACGTACGAGCTCAGAGGTTATGTAGTTGAAATTTATCAGCGATATATCCCAATTTGGTAATGTGGCATGCTGAGTGTTGCTGTGTGATGATCAGTGTTTGATCATTTGTGATATGATCATTTGTTTGATCTTATATCTTTGTGATCATAGGTTGATCATTTGTTTGACCCGAAGCATGGCTTTGTGAACAAAGCGTAGCTTTGTGGACGAGACTTCATCGAGCCTCACACCCCGGAAATGGTCAAAACAGGAAGGATGCGGCAAGGTTCTAGGGAGTAGCGCCCCTTAGTGTATGTCATTCCTTCTGGATAAAGGTGGTATCATGGTATGGAGCCCAGATACTTAACCTCTGTGGTTGCTGCAAGTTTATTACTTTGTGGTTGTTGGAAATCGGGGATCCTCGGGAAGATCGGTGACGATCGGGGGATGGCATACGCGTGTCAGTAGTTACCTATTTTTGCAGAGGTAACCCAGCCTTGTGTTGGCAGAGATCTAACCGTAATGTTAGGTTATTTCTCGGGTCGTCTATTCCAGGGACGTACCCATCGTGGAAAAGGAAGTTCCTTAGCCTGATCATTTGTTGGAAATCCAAACCAAACAATACGAGCCTTGTACGGTTTTAGTTGTAGAACCTGCCATTTAATATGGTAGCTATAGCGGGCATACTATAATGGTACCTATGCTAGCTAAGATTGATATTCTACTTTCGAAATGTTTTCTACACTATGCACTAATAATAATATCAAAAAGAATTTGATTTTTGCGTAGTAAGCATCTTTGACTATCATAAGAAGAAATCTCCTCCAATTCTGCGTTTGCATTGTGTGTGTGGCGGGAGGTCTTATGGTAGTTTCATTTTCTAAAAGCATTGCGAATTGACTTTAAAATTTTTGCTATTTGTTTTTAAAGATAAACTGTTTTGTTGCTCACACCAGTCCCATGACTGATCCGGAGTTTATTGTTCCCTTACTAAACTCTGGGTGCCCACTATTTTCCACACGGGCAGTCTAGAGTTTGGTTTTTCAGATATTCAGATTTGTAGATTTTCTGGAGCTAGTTCAGTCTTTGGATCGGACTGCACTTGCTTATCTTTGTGCCTCGTTATTGGGAGTTCGAGCTATTTCTGGATTTGTCTTTGAAGATGGAGATTATCCGCTGCTGATATTATCGTTTTCTTTTCCGCTGCTATTTGTTGTATCATATCTCTGATGTATATTGATATTCATTGTATCACTCTGTTGTATCAGATATTGTATATCAATGTATTATTCATTTATTCCGCTGTGTTGTTTACTTAAATTGTGTTATAAGATCCCGAGAACCAGATTCGGCATTTGAATCTACGGCATTTTGAGTACAAGGGAAGTACGGGTGCCGATTTTCGAAGGTCGACTTTTGGGTCTTGACACTGATACTATTCTTTTGAATCTACCTTATCTGCTCAGCTTATTTATTCATCTATATTCTGTCTTTCCAAATCCTCCCTTTTTCCTTGTTGACTATATTCTTTAAAATATTGTTTATTTATAAACTACATGGTTTAATAGAATTTTAGTGTATAAATATTTTGAGGTTATTAATTAAATAAAACATATTTAAAGTAAATGATTATTGATTATTAATAATATTTGAAAAGTATCTTGAGATAAAAAATTTAATAAATTATGAATTATGGATTTAATGTTTTCAAATAGCTTCTTTGTAAATATAAGTAATAATGTAAATAATTGTTTTCAAATAGTTTTCATATATTTATAAAGTTGTTATTTAAGCATATAAATGGTAATTGTATAGGAAGCAAGAAATTTTGCAAATGGGTCTTGAAAAGTTTTAAAGTGTATAAGACAATTGAATTGCAAATGAAGTTTTCAAATTTTAAGTAAAATTTATATAGTTCAAATTAATTGTTTAATCTTGACTTTCAATCTACTTCTATTTCTAGTTGTTCTATTCTCCTACCTCATCTCTTTTCGGGGACGAAAAGTTTTGAGTGGGGGAGAGTGTAACGACCCAAAACTTTTAGTGATTTTATTTGTTAAATTAATTGAAATTTTGTGAAACTTTAAACAATAAAATTTGAAAATAAAAATTTATTATTTGGAATACGTCTATTTTAATATAGCAACTGGTAAAGTTTCATCTGATAATATTGAAGTTTATTTTCCTGTGAAATTTTATTTCAATTTAAACCAGTTAATAACAGTTGAATTTAAAAGTGTTCCGAAACCTAAATATGTCAACATGAGAAAATTTATTTAGAACACTCTGAATCAGATTGTGAAATTCGTTTCGCGAAATTTGGACGTTTCTAGCTCCGTTTGGATTTTTCCGTACGGAATAGCAACGTATATCGGTACCGATTATCGACTTTTGATAGGATGATCGTACCACTGATATCTGTATACCGTTTTGATCGTCTCATCGTACTGATCTCTGCGGTATAATTATTTCTATGTTTTGATGTCTGGTACGTGACGGAAGCACTATAATGGTTCGTCGTAACGGTACCATAATATCTGACTCTACAATTTCGTTCGGTTCCAAAACAATAATTTGCTTCAATTATTTCACGTGATTCAAACTGGTGACCGTTTCCATTCATTTAACCTTTTTATATATATTTGTTTTAATCTCTTTTCTCTGTTCACACTATTCGAAACCCATACATATATATAGTTTTACAGCAAAGCTCAGTTGCGTGTCCTTTCCTCTTCCTCTTTGTCTTATTTGCAAACCTCCCTCAACGAAAGGAAACCCATCACATGCGAACAGTTTTATGATTATAACTAAAATATATAAAAGTCTATATATCTTCCTGTACATCTACTCCCTTTCTTCTTTTCGATCAACTCCATCTTCCCATGGCCGAAACCATGCTTGCGAACCATCATCCATTCGCCGAGTCCCTCCACGTCAACAACCTCAGACTCGTCACCAACTGTGCTTCCTCTCTTCGCCATCTCCCTCCCAGCCACCACCACTTCACATCACCTCCTCCCCACGTCACCAACTTCCGCCTTCAACCCGCAACCAATGCCGTTCGTCCTCCCCTCTCTCCACTACTGTACCGAACAACCCAGAGACTCGGCCTCCACCTCCAGAAGCAGCCGAGCTTCTCTGTCTCTTGTAAGTATATATGCTTTACGCATATAACCTGTTACATGAGTTTGAATGTTTATAAAGTAATGGTAGTTTATATATATATTTTTCAGTTGTGCTTATAGTTTTAAAACTTACAGCTATACATTTATATCCTTATGTAGGTATGCATGATATACTTGTCTATATATATTGCTTATGTAAGTTCTGACATTGCAGTTATATATTTAAGTATATGAGTTGCGTATGACTGTTATTAATATATATTTGAGCCACTTATGTGATTTTTTGCTCACGCTTTGTTTAAGTCTTCTATGTATATTTTTTTTTACTATAATAGAATTTGTTATAAAGTATATTTTGTTAATATATATATATATGTTTATATTAAAGTTATATACATATGTTACCAAATATTGATTTTTAAGTATGTATATAAATATAAGTATGCAGACTACTTTACTTTTTTTTCCATATTTTGAACTATTTTCCTGATACTGGGTTTATAGTAAG
Source organism: Allium fistulosum (assembly GCA_030737815.1). Lineage (NCBI taxonomy): Eukaryota > Viridiplantae > Streptophyta > Magnoliopsida > Asparagales > Amaryllidaceae > Allium > Allium fistulosum. The sequence goes on along the minus strand of CM060906.1, from coordinate 612,633,563 downwards.
TGTATGCAGACTTTGTAACCTGATATATATTATTTTACTTGCTTTAATATAATATTTAAAATATATGTATATACTATTTTGAATTTAAATTGGTTTATAAATATTAAATTTAAAATAAATGTTGTTTAAATAGAACGTACAGGGTTGATATTTTTCAGTTTTAAGGCTCTGGTTTGTTGGTTGATCTCATAAGTAACATAAGTATAATGGTTAAACTATTAAGTTTTAAATGTATATTATTGTACAGTGAAGATCTAGATCTTTGGCACTGCAAAATATATGTGTTTCCACATTTATAGGAGGGTTATAAAATATTAAATCTACAGTTAGTTTTGTGTTCATCCTCTGTCAAAGAAGTATCATATATGCACATGTATTAGTGTAAATATATATATATATATATATAAAATGTTGTTAGCTATGGAACACATATATACAGTTTTGGTCAAAAGGTATATGAGTAGGGTGTTAATTGTACCTCAGTTTTGGTTTGTATAATAATTTTATAACCTGTTCTGGTAGGCAAATACATGTATCTTGTGTTGTATACATGCATATATATGAGTCACTTATACCATTTATCATCATCGATCCAGTTCTAATTTGATATCATCAATTCCGATCTATCAGCTTTGTCCGTCCAACTTCGTGTCAATCTAGCTTTGATTTGGGATTTGTGTTTGGATTCGTAACTCATCTCATCCCGTTCGTCTCTAACCACGAAAGGTGAGCAATCACTCACGATTAATGTTCTTATATTTATTAAGTTTGATTTCAATTGAAACGACAATTGAAATATGCTGCTGTAGTTATTTAAATTTGTTATATATGCTATTATCTGTAACTGTTCACCTGTGGGATATGACACCATATCCTGCCATTTATATTATATTGTTATTGATGATATATCTATGCCTATTATATTATTTCTATATCTGTTATCACTCTGCAATTTCCCTGTTAGTATAGAAATCACTATGGGTTGAAATGATACATACTCGAACGGACTTTAGAATAGGAGAAAATCGTTATGGGTTGAAATGATAAACCCAAACGATTTTCATTTGAATTGAAATTGGGATTACGGGTCGAAATGATATCTACCCGTACATATTTAAATTTTGGATTGAAATGATAAATATCCGTATCACTTAACCATATGATAAATATATATACAAACACCGTTGGTCCATATATATAAATATTTTGAAAATAAATTCTATGGTTTGGAAAGAAATATATGGTTTTAAAATTGTTGAGCCTTAAATTATTATATATAAATGGGAATGATTGATTAAATACATATAATATGGTTGAGTATTTAAATTTATGTTTCAAAAATAGATTTCAGTAATAATTTGAATAAATTAAGGTTGGGAGGATAATTTGAATTTAGTAAAGAATTTTATTTAATTAAACCGATTTAAAACTTATTGAAATTGGGATTTAAGATATGATTTATAACTTGAGTTTGATTTAAATAATTTAGTGAATATTTCTTGTTTAAAATAAATTTAAGGAAATATTTAGTAAAAATGAAATTTAAGGCTAGTTAAATGATATTGAATTTATTAAGTGAATATTCCCTGATTAAATATAATAAAGTTAAATCAAGAGCTATATGAAACTGTTAAATTTAACTTTGAAATGTTGAATATTAAAACTTTGAAATATTGAATATTTAAGCCTTGAAATATATTAAAAATTTAAATGGTCTATTGAGAACTGAATTGAATTGATGAATTGAGCTTTGAATAAATTTGAATTTGGAATTTGAGTTAATTTGAATTGATTATAAATACTTTACTTTATAAATTATTTAACCTATATATACTATTTGGGAAAAATAGATATATTTGAAATAAAATGATATTTTGGTTTGAAGTATAAATTAAATTGGATGACCACGGTGTTATAGTGTATATTTCTACCTTGTAGATAGTTCCGCAGATCCTTAGAGGATGGTTATCCCAAACATCCTTTAAGTTACTTGTATTTTAGTTGATATTTCACTTGAGTTGGATTTATTAGTATAAGAATGTTAATCCTGACTCGAGTGTTTTGTGTTTTTCTTTACGCTCGGGTCAGACCGAGTGATACAGCATTTGAGACTCACCTTTGGAGTTTGGAGCTTCGTTTGGAGATCCAACTATTGATTCAGCTTCCAGCTTTCCAGTTGATTCGTTCACAGAAGTCATCTGTTTGGATTGGAGACTTCACTGTATTTGAGATATTCTGTTGTATTTTATTTCTAACTCTGATGTTTATATAGTAGCTTCATGAACTACTATTTTATCTATTCCGCTGCGTATTATTGTATTACTCCGTGTCTGTGATTCTGTGATTGATTTATTTACTGTATATTCTGAGTTTTGCCAAATTTTAAATTAACAATCTGATATTTTGAACATTCAAGTCAGACATGTGTGGATTATTGTCGATTTGAATGGTCCAAAATAGCGGGTCGTTACAATATATATATATATATATATATTCGAAAGTATTTTCGAATGGAAATTGTTTTCAAGGAATTTTTTTAAAAAGAAGTAGTTCTGTACTCTCCTCTTTTGTCGTTGGAAAATAGTTTCGGTGATGACTGCGGCATGATCGACATTCATTTTAGAGTCTCAGAGTGGAGATGAGAGACCACTTAGTAGTTTTGCTACACTTTTGTTTGGAAATTGGATTTGATTTGAATTTCTTGAATATGATTTGATTACAAATTTTATATATGTATATATTAATTTTAGAATGGTTTGAAGTGAAACCGAAAATTTAACTGTTAAGTTTTATGTTAAGTGATGGTTTTCAATTATTGAAAATGAAGAATTTTTTTGAATAATTAGAGTGTCTAAAATGAGAAATGAATTTGAAATAGCTTGAAACGGTTGAACTAGGATAAAACTAATTTGTATAATACTCAATTGCATCCTAAAACATATATAACTTACCTGAAATATTCAAAAAGTTAAAATGTTAGTGTAAATATGCAATTGAAAGTTATACAAGAGAATTTAAGTAATAAAATGTTCAAACTAAATTTTTCTTAATAGAAATGTTGTAAATAAAAAGATAAATTTGTATAGTGTTCAATTACATATGGAAACATTAATAAATCTTATCTGGAAAAAGTTTGAATGTGATGAGAACATGTAATTGAATAGTATACAATATAAAATATAGGTAATAAGATGTCCAAAAGTGAAATTTATACGGTTTTAAATTAATTGTTGTATCCGATATTATGAATTTTGAATCTATCTTTCCTTCTGTTGCTTCTATTCTCCTATCTCGTTCTTTTCGGGGATGAAAAGTTTTGAGTGGGGAAGAGTGTAACGACCTGGAAATTTTGATGGTTTTAAATAACGTAATTAATAAATTTTTGATGAATATAAATAATAAATTTTTGAAATGAAAATTTGATATTTGGAATACGTCTATTTAAACATAGCAAATGGTAAATTTTTATTGGAAAATATGTAAGTTAGTTCTGTTGTGCAATTTTCAGTTTCAATTTAAAATCAGCTAATTTGATGAAAATAAAATGTTTTGAAATCTGAATATTTTTACATAATAAAAATATAAATCATTTTCCGAGTGAGGCGTCATATTTTGTTTCACCAAATTTGGACTGCTCTAGTCCCGTTTATCTTATTTTCGGCGTTTTAGCATCATTTTTGGCAACGAATATCGAGTTTTGATAGGATGGTCGTTTCTCTCATATCTGTGTACCGTTCTGATCGTCTGGTCGTGCTGATCTCTGCAGTATATTCATTTGTGTATTTCGATGTCCGGTACTCGGTGAAATCTACAAAATAGTTAGCCGTATCGGTACCCGTTTTAATCCTTTTGTTTTCTTGTGGTCTTTTCATTGTCCTCCATGAAAGTTAATAGCCACTAGCTATCAATAATTACCTGAATGTGACTATTGACTTTTACTATTCCTAACTTTTCAATTTATTTGTTGATTGGTTCCCGGGGGTTCATTGCTCCTCATTTCATTCTTTTGCATCCCTCTCTCTCTTCTATCATAAAAAGAAAAAAATTTATATTTTATATAAGTTCATTTGTATACATCGAGATAGCCTGTTTGTTACCCTCTGTTGAGAATTTCAAAACCCACACGTCAGCTAGCTCATCTCTGCCATTTCCAAACCCAACTCAGCCTTCTTGCTCGCAACCTTCATCGAGACCGCGACCTTCCATGCATACTCCTACCACTTCACCTCTCCCTGAACCACATCATGCCAGCAGCTTGCTCCAGTCAGCCAATCTTCCCCATGCCACATCACCGAGTCCTCTCCTCGCCATCCTAATAGCAGTTCACCACCGAACGATCCCTTCGTTCCACCATCTACCTTGCTCGAGCCCCACCGTACCGCAGTTCCACCCTTCTCCTCCGCGCTGTAATCGTCCAGTAGCACCCACCATCAGATTCTTCCCATCTCCAACCAACGCCACCTAAACAAGCCACATCCACCCAGCCTTGCATCACTCGACAGCAACGCCTCCATCCTCCACACCTTTGCCGAACACCCCTTTGCCTTCCCACTGTCGGCCACTGCAAGGACCACCCACCTTAGCAGCCTAAACCCCTCCAACACCAGGTGCCAACCGACTCCTCTCTTCCTGAAATGACCCTCCTATTTCCACCCTAATTTCATAAGGATTTTTTTTTGCTATGAGATGATATATTGATATATCATTCATTACAAACATATTTTCCAAGGTCATTTTCTTTTTTCCAATAACCAAAATATATCCAGGATCAAAATAACTTACCAATATAAATATATCAGTGCATATCTAATAATATACACACACATATGAAGATGTATGTGTTCTTCTTGTTTAAATTCAGAGTATATACTTTATTATTTTTTTTTTGTTCAATAACATCCTGTTTGATTTAGAGATTTAGTAATTCAGATACATTATTGTATTCAGATTTTTGGCCATAAAATCCACTAAAATATGTACTTTAGTCTGTCATTAGGATCAAGAAATGATCAAGTAATATTCAGTAGTAAACAAGCTTTTAATGTTGATGATTGTGTTTAAAGTCTGGATAATATTAGATTCAGTATAAAAGAAAGTGGATCCTAAGTGAACACAAGCAACATCTAGGCGTAATGGAAACGCGCCTAACTTATACACAAAAGGTCACGAGTTCGAGTACCATGCAGGTCGGTTCAAACACAATTTTTGGTTTTCTTCTTTTTTTTTTTTTTCTGAAAGGTTAGAAATCTGATACCTACCTATAATTGTACATATATGTTTAATTTTTGCCTATAACCCAACATACAAAACAATCCTCCTTACTTACTATTTTTGTATCCCATTCCTACAACTGTTTTAAGAATTTATGATCATATTTTTGCTCAAATATCAACATGTACACAGATGTACATGTACATGTCAATATTTCTGCTCATTTTCCAGAGAACTGGGTGAATCAATTGCTAAATGTACTAAGCTTTGAAATGCATTTTTATTTTCAGAATACAATCTATCATGATCAACCAATACTTCATTTAATTGAAGCTGGTTAACTCATGAATCCTGTATCTGCCACACTAGTTCAATTTCATTGCATTCTGTTTAAAGCTTTAGGAAAACATCCTACTCTTCTCAATTCAATTCAGAAATGAATTCAAACTTAATTACAAAGCATTTCAGTAAAAAGAAAATAAAATCCTGTTAAGTTTACTTCTTGCTAAATCCAGATTTTGTTCTAAAACTCAGTGCTCTGTTATATCTCAAGATTAACTATTACATAATATAAACTTTACAAAACAACAGCTCAACTACATATGCATATTTCTCTTCCAAACATCCATATCAGTAATTAAAATCATTTCCTTGTTTCCCACTCAGATTTTTCCTTTGAGATTTTAAACCTTAGTGCATAACAATATATTTAACATGATACAACTAGTTCATCTAACCATAATAGAATTCATTACATAACTGGAAATCTTAGAACATAAAATTTTTCCTGAATACATGCAGATATAATCGATTTAAACTCTTATTGAAACTAGCTAGCATGTTCATTCACTCCTCCATAAAAGCCATAACTTCATTTTTACTTAGTGCCTGGGTTACCTGAAAGAACATAAGTGGCTGCCTCATTTTAAAATGAGACACCCCAGATGCCATGAGCAAACAAGGGTCAGATCTATGATCTGGTATGAGTAACATCAATTCATTCATGATATTAAGCAATAGAGAATATAAGGGTACTAACTTGTTGATTCAACTAATATGCAATTCAGTTGTTTAAGCAAATTTCTGCAATCAATTATTTTAACATAGTATAATTATGTTGATTCAGGTATGATATATTCATTTATCATTCTTTCACTTGCATACATAATCATGCAAACATAATTATCTATTGCAACAATTGCATTCACTGGAATCATCTTGGTTCCATACCATTCAACCTAAGAAATATCCATATTCCTATTTCTTCATTTACAGGTTGTAATATTCAATTTAAATTCCTGCCTCATCTGCTATTAAGGAATCACTGGGACACATTGCAATGAACTAATTCACATCATTGCACAAAGATCTCAGGGCTTAAACAAACCATGTGCCAACTTGCATACTTCAAATATGACAAGCATTCCAGCAGCTTTCTTGGCCTTCCCTTCCCTAGTTTATTTACTAGTGTATAGTCTTAAATCCTATCATCAAATATGCTAAGTGAACATATCACTGCAAACATGGAAACATCCATAATTTCTTCTAGCATAATTCTCCTCAGAAATAATCAGACAGTTATTTCCTAAATGGGGTCAATATGTCTTGATCTTAGTAAAATATGAGAATATTTTCAACTATAAAAGAGGCATGGCATGTTATATTGATCTGCAAGCCTTTATGATTGATTCAGATTCAAGATCTGGTTCAATCATAATTTTAGCTTGTGGGTTTCTTTTTTTTTTTTGATTTGATTAAGGGCTCAGCACTTAGAAAATTTCTATTGCACCCTTAACATTTTTCTTTTCAAGCCTCAGCACTTATACCAAGTATAATGCAGCTCTAATCATTTTTATAAAGTTTCCATGCCATAGATCTATAACAGCTGAGAGTATTCTCTATATGATTTTTGAGATCCTAAACTTTAACATTTGTGAGTATAAATAAATCAGTATGATACTCATCCAAAGACAAATGTCTCAACCAATCAAAGGTCATCCAAAATCATCCATATTAAATCATATCAGATTTAAAATAAAACATCCAGAAAGCATTGATGAAATCATATACATCAAAACCAGAAATATATATAAATGGAAATAAAAAGTGGCTGCCTCATCTCAGGTCTTAATGCCATGAACTTAGTGAGATTACTCACCTAAATGTTTAATCCAGAAAATTCTTGTTTGAGTGTTCTCTCCTTTCTTCCAATATTTTCCTTCTTTTCTTATTTTTGTGCAGCTCGGGGTAAAAATGATTCTACTGGCTAAACTGCCTATTTATAAGCATTTTTCCTCTAGGGTTTTGTTGAAACAGAATTCCATTTCTGTCCTGGTTAGCATCATGCATTTTTCATTCATAATACCCCGGCCATATTAACCAATTTAAAGGCTGCATTTTCTTTCTTTTACTTTTCAGAAAATGGCCACTCTCCTAGTCATGTTAAAAGTGTGACTATCCTATTTTTATTTTAATTATTTCTGAAAATCCCCTTTTGCTATTTTTGCCTATACAAGCTCATTAACTTGTATCACATTTCATGTCATTTTAATGTCATAGTTTTACTTGCTTATATATATATATATATACTTTTCAGTGTTTAAAAATATATATATTTGTACACATATCTTATCTAAGCTTATTTTAATTTCTCTTTAATTTCAAAAGCATATGCACCTATATGTATACAGGTTAATATACATAATTTTTCTCTTCTGGGTTTTAAATAAAATTTGTTTACTGATTTAAAGTAAAGCCTACTTTTTCTTACTTTCTAAGATGATCCATATAATTTCAGAAATCAAACAACCATGTTGCCAAATCATGTTTGTATTGCCCTTTAATTCTTGTTTTAAATCCAAGAAATCTGGAGTTCTTCCTTATGCCATTTCAGTGTGCACGTGCACACATATACCTGCACACTATTTATTCCTGAGACTTCACCATATTTAAATCTAAATATTTCAAAATTAAATCATTTTTCAAAAATGATTTTTCACAAAATTTTGGGGTATTACATTCACCCCTCCTTTTAGGAATTGTGTCCTCACAATTTTTTTTCTAACATTTATAGTGAGCATCTTTTTCTTTTCTGAAAACTTATCAAACATATGCATAAGCAAACAAATTCAACCATATCAACCATGCATAACAAATAATTTTTCCAGAAAGAAAAAAAAAATTACCTTTTAATTTGCAAAAAGCTTAGGATAATCCATTCTAATCTTATCCTCTAACTCCCATGTGCAGTCATTAGGATCACTACTCCACTGGATCTTAACTAGTTTCAAGGTTTTGCTTCTTAATTTCTTTTCTTCCTTGGCTACAATCCCCACTGGTTCTTTTTCATAAACCAAGTCAGGATTTATTTGAATTTTGGTAGGCTCTTCCAAAATGTCTTCCTTATCATGTACCCATTTTCTAAGTTGGGACACATGAAAAACATTATGCATTGCTTTCATCTCCTCTGGTAGTTCTAATTTGTAAGCCAATGAACCAATTCTTTCCAGAATTTTATAGGGTCCAACATACCTTGGTGTAAGCTTACCTTGCTTGCCAAATCTCATGACTTTCTTCATAGGTGAAATCTTGATGAAAACAAAGTCTCCCACTTCATATTCCACTTGCTTTCTCTTCCTATCTGCAAATTTCTTTTGCCTATCTTGAGCTGCTGCTATTCTTTTTCTTATTAACCCAATTCTCTCTGTAGTTTCTTTAACATATTCAGGTCCAAGAACAGCCCTTTCTCCAGCCTCTACCCAGCATATAGGTGATAAACATGGCTTGCCATATAAGGCTTCAAATGGTGCCATCCCTATGGTGCTTTGGTAACTGTTATTGTATGTGAATTCAGCTAGATGGAGGTGGTCTTCCCAGTTGCCTCCAAAGTCCAGTGTACATGCTCTCAACAAATTCTCTAAGACTTTGTTCACCACCTCAGTTTGACCATCTGATTGTGGATGGTAGGCAGTGCTTAAGCACAATTCACTCCCCATAGCCTCTTGAAAACTTTTCCAAAACCTTGAGGTGAAGATGGTATCCCTATCACTCACAATGGTTTTAGGTATGCCATGCAACCTTACTACCTCTTTCATGAATATTTGAGCCAATTTTGGAGCATTTCTTTCTGCTCTAACTGGGATAAAATGTGCTACCTTAGTTAGCCTATCCACAATTACCCATATACTTGTGTTTCCCTTCTTAGATCTAGGCAGACCATCTATGAAATCCATAGATATATCCTCCCACTTCCACTGTGGTATGCTAAGGGGTTGCAATAGTCCTGATGGCCTTTGTGTCTCTGCCTTGACTTGTTGGCAAGTCATGCACCTTGCAACATATCTGGCCACATCTGACTTCATCCCCTTCCACCAAAGATTTCTTTTCAAATTTTGATACATCTTGGTGCTACCTGAGTGTATGGAGTACTTACTCCTATGGTACTCATTTAATATTTCCTCTTTCAATTCTATATTTTCTGGAACACATATCCTGTTTTTATTCCTCAAATACCCATTTTTATCAACTTGATAATTTATTACTTCCTCCCCTTTTGATATGAGCATTTTCTTTTCCACCATGTTTAGGTCTTGTTCCTGCATTTGCCCAATCTTAAGAAGTAAACCTGATTGCAGAGATATCATACTTAATTTCCCTTTACCTTCACCTTCTTCAATGGGCATCATTTGTTCCTCACTACTTTCCTCAATTTCCAAATCAGTAAGTATAGACAAATCCCTAAACTCTTCCATCATCAACATGGCTACTTTGGCATGTTGTCTACTCAAGGCATCTGCAACTTTATTTGCCTTGCCTGGTGTATACAGTATATCTAGATCATAGGCAGCTAGGAACTCTACCCATCTATGTTGCCTCATGTTCAAATCTTTTTGTGAGAATAAATATTTCAGTGCCTTATGATCAGTGTACAAAATGAATTTGGCACCTAACAAATAATGTCTCCAAAGTTTCAAAGCATACACAACTGCTGCTAGTTCAAGATCATGGGTTGCATACCTGGTTTCATGTGGCTTTAATTGCCTAGATGCATAGGCTACCACCTGGTCTTGCTGCATCAACACAGCCCCTAACCCAGAGCCACTTGCATCAGTGTACACAACCAAATTTTCATTTCCTTCTGGCACTCTCAACACTGGTGCATTAATCAGAGCTTCCTTTATTTTGATAAAAGCTTGCTCACATTTTTCTGTCCATACAAAGGCTTGGTTCTTTCTAGTTAAATTGGTAAGTGGTGATGATATTTTTGAGAAATCTTTTATGAATCTCCTATAATATCCTGCCATCCCCATAAATGATCTAATCTCACTGATGGTGCTAGGCCTTTTCCATGCTTGGATTGCCACTACCTTGTTAGGGTTTACTGATATTCCTTTGGCAGAGATGACATGCCCAAGGAAATGCACTTCTTCTTTCCAAAATGCACATTTTGAAAATTTTGCCTTTAAATCATTTTCCCTTAGTCTTGACAAAACTAAATGCAAATGATTTTTATGCTCTTCCACTGTCTTGGAATAAATCAAAATGTCATCAATAAAAATCAGTACAAATTTGTCTAGATAATCTCTAAATATTCTATTCATCAAATCAACAAAATATGAAGGAGCATTTGTCAAACCAAATGGCATAACCAAAAATTCATATAAGCCATATCTTGTGTTAAATGCAGTGTACTTAACACTTGAGTCTTCAACCTTCATTTGATGGAATCCTGATGCTAAGTCTAGCCTAGAAAATATTTTAGCTTCACTGAGTTGGTCAAAGAGATCATCTATTCTAGGCAATGGGTATTTATTCTTGATGGTTACTTTATTTAGCTCCCTGTAATCTATGCACATTCTCAAGGTACCATCAAGTTTTCTTACAAACACTACTGGAGAACCCCAGCAGGAATTGCTTGGCCTTATAAATCCCTTGCCTTCTAATTCTTCCAACTGATTTTTCAATTCTTTCAGTTCACTTGGCCCCATTCTATAAGGTTTCTTAATTATTGGACTTGCTCCTGGAATGAGATTAATTTGGAACTCAACTGGTCTGTGGTGTGGAACACCCTTAACTTCCCCAAACACATCCAAGTATTCATTAACTATGGGAATTTCTTCAATGGTTAGTTCACTCAGATCTTTTTCTAAGTCAACTAAATGATATAGTTTTCCTTCCTTAGCTACCTCACATAAAACTGTGATTCTCTGGCCTCTAGAATTTTGCAATGATATGGTGGATGAGTCTAAATTAATTATGGCTTTAAATTGCCTTAACCAGTCTACCCCCAATATAACACCTATATTTGGGTAATTCAAAACATATAAATTGGAAATAAAAATATTTCCTCCTATGTTTAACTCCACATCCACACAAATCATATTTAAGACACTAGAACTCCCCAATGGACTGTGTATATGCAATGGGGTTTCAACTAATATGCAATTCAGTTTTAGCACTTTAACCAATTCATAAGAAATTAAGGAGTGAGTTGCCCCAGTATCATACACTACTGTTATGGGTATGGTACAAATAAGTAATGTACCTTCCACTTGGCTATGGTTTACAGTGTTACTTTCCACTGTGGCTTTGCCTTTTCCTTCCAAATTTGCCAATTTGCCTTGCTGTTTATACTCAGGACAATGCCTCTTCATATGTCCCTCTTTCCCACATAGATAGCATTTGAAAGCTCCTCCTTTCAACTCTGGACATTTTGGTTTGATATGCCCTTCTTTTCCACACTGATGGCACACAATTTTCTTCTTGTCTTCCTTAGCTTTGACATCTCCAGTGCTTTTGTTACTAGCCTCTTCTTTCTTCTTATCATAAGGGTGATACCTCCCCTTACCTTTCTTGTTATTATTGCTCTTAAAATTTCTAAACTTCTCCCTTTCCTTGTCATGCTGCTCCAACCTCAAAGCTAAGTCTATCACATGATCAAAAGTCTTGTCTGCATAAGGTAACATAGCTCTGCTAAGTCCTGGGTTTAGACCTTTTATGTACCTATCATTTTTAGATGCTTCATCTGCCACAAGCATTGCTCCATATGTGGAAAGTCCCTCAAACTTTTGAGTGTATTCTGTGACAGTCATGGTTCCTTGTCTAAGCCTAATGAATTCTTCTAGCAAGGTAGTCTTTGCTGATGCTGGTACAAACCTTGCCTCCAACATCTCTTTGAATTGATTCCAAGTGATTTCATTCTCATTCCTTCCTGCAATGATTACTTCCCACCAGCCTAAAGCTACTCCTTTCAGCTGTCTTGAAGCCACTTGCCTCTTTCTTTGATCATCAAGTTGCATGTCATTGAAAATTCTTTCCAATGTTCTCAACCATGTTTGAATTTCCATGATACTCTCTGTCCCTTCAAAGCTTTTGCCTCCTAAATGAGTATATGTCTTAAGCAGTTTTGAGAGTTCTTCATAGGGATTTTCTTGCCTTTGTCCTGCCCCATCCCTAAATGCTCTCACCAAGTCTTGCAGATTGACCATTGGTGGTGCATGGGAAGATCCTGCTCCCTGATTTGGTGGTCTCCCTACCATAGTTTGCTAATAATAATTTACATAGCTGGTTAGTTTGATATTTAGTTCCTTTTAATTTTATTTTTCTATCTAAGAACTTGATCCTTACTTCTACTATGTTGAATAACATAGCTCTGATACCAACTGAAATGACCCTCCTATTTCCACCCTAATTTCATAAGGATTTTTTTTTTGCTATGAGATGATATATTGATATATCATTCATTACAAACATATTTTCCAAGGTCATTTTCTTTTTTCCAATAACCAAAATATATCCAGGATCAAAATAACTTACCAATATAAATATATCAGTGCATATCTAATAATATACACACACATATGAAGATGTATGTGTTCTTCTTGTTTAAATTCAGAGTATATACTTTATTATTTTTTTTTTGTTCAATAACATCCTGTTTGATTTAGAGATTTAGTAATTCAGATACATTATTGTATTCAGATTTTTGGCCATAAAATCCACTAAAATATGTACTTTAGTCTGTCATTAGGATCAAGAAATGATCAAGTAATATTCAGTAGTAAACAAGCTTTTAATGTTGATGATTGTGTTTAAAGTCTGGATAATATTAGATTCAGTATAAAAGAAAGTGGATCCTAAGTGAACACAAGCAACATCTAGGCGTAATGGAAACGCGCCTAACTTATACACAAAAGGTCACGAGTTCGAGTACCATGCAGGTCGGTTCAAACACAATTTTTGGTTTTCTTCTTTTTTTTTCTTTTTTCTGAAAGGTTAGAAATCTGATACCTACCTATAATTGTACATATATGTTTAATTTTTGCCTATAACCCAACATACAAAACAATCCTCCTTACTTACTATTTTTGTATCCCATTCCTACAACTGTTTTAAGAATTTATGATCATATTTTTGCTCAAATATCAACATGTACACAGATGTACATGTACATGTCAATATTTCTGCTCATTTTCCAGAGAACTGGGTGAATCAATTGCTAAATGTACTAAGCTTTGAAATGCATTTTTATTTTCAGAATACAATCTATCATGATCAACCAATACTTCATTTAATTGAAGCTGGTTAACTCATGAATCCTGTATCTGCCACACTAGTTCAATTTCATTGCATTCTGTTTAAAGCTTTAGGAAAACATCCTACTCTTCTCAATTCAATTCAGAAATGAATTCAAACTTAATTACAAAGCATTTCAGTAAAAAGAAAATAAAATCCTGTTAAGTTTACTTCTTGCTAAATCCAGATTTTGTTCTAAAACTCAGTGCTCTGTTATATCTCAAGATTAACTATTACATAATATAAACTTTACAAAACAACAGCTCAACTACATATGCATATTTCTCTTCCAAACATCCATATCAGTAATTAAAATCATTTCCTTGTTTCCCACTCAGATTTTTCCTTTGAGATTTTAAACCTTAGTGCATAACAATATATTTAACATGATACAACTAGTTCATCTAACCATAATAGAATTCATTACATAACTGGAAATCTTAGAACATAAAATTTTTCCTGAATACATGCAGATATAATCGATTTAAACTCTTATTGAAACTAGCTAGCATGTTCATTCACTCCTCCATAAAAGCCATAACTTCATTTTTACTTAGTGCCTGGGTTACCTGAAAGAACATAAGTGGCTGCCTCATTTTAAAATGAGACACCCCAGATGCCATGAGCAAACAAGGGTCAGATCTATGATCTGGTATGAGTAACATCAATTCATTCATGATATTAAGCAATAGAGAATATAAGGGTACTAACTTGTTGATTCAACTAATATGCAATTCAGTTGTTTAAGCAAATTTCTGCAATCAATTATTTTAACATAGTATAATTATGTTGATTCAGGTATGATATATTCATTTATCATTCTTTCACTTGCATACATAATCATGCAAACATAATTATCTATTGCAACAATTGCATTCACTGGAATCATCTTGGTTCCATACCATTCAACCTAAGAAATATCCATATTCCTATTTCTTCATTTACAGGTTGTAATATTCAATTTAAATTCCTGCCTCATCTGCTATTAAGGAATCACTGGGACACATTGCAATGAACTAATTCACATCATTGCACAAAGATCTCAGGGCTTAAACAAACCATGTGCCAACTTGCATACTTCAAATATGACAAGCATTCCAGCAGCTTTCTTGGCCTTCCCTTCCCTAGTTTATTTACTAGTGTATAGTCTTAAATCCTATCATCAAATATGCTAAGTGAACATATCACTGCAAACATGGAAACATCCATAATTTCTTCTAGCATAATTCTCCTCAGAAATAATCAGACAGTTATTTCCTAAATGGGGTCAATATGTCTTGATCTTAGTAAAATATGAGAATATTTTCAACTGTAAAAGAGGCATGGCATGTTATATTGATCTGCAAGCCTTTATGATTGATTCAGATTCAAGATCTGGTTCAATCATAATTTTAGCTTGTGGGTTTCTCTTTTTTTTTTTGATTTGATTAAGGGCTCAGCACTTAGAAAATTTCTATTGCACCCTTAACATTTTTCTTTTCAAGCCTCAGCACTTATACCAAGTATAATGCAGCTCTAATCATTTTTATAAAGTTTCCATGCCATAGATCTATAACAGCTGAGAGTATTCTCTATATGATTTTTGAGATCCTAAACTTTAACATTTGTGAGTATAAATAAATCAGTATGATACTCATCCAAAGACAAATGTCTCAACCAATCAAAGGTCATCCAAAATCATCCATATTAAATCATATCAGATTTAAAATAAAACATCCAGAAAGCATTGATGAAATCATATACATCAAAACCAGAAATATATATAAATGGAAATAAAAAGTGGCTGCCTCATCTCAGGTCTTAATGCCATGAACTTAGTGAGATTACTCACCTAAATGTTTAATCCAGAAAATTCTTGTTTGAGTGTTCTCTCCTTTCTTCCAATATTTTCCTTCTTTTCTTATTTTTGTGCAGCTCGGGGTAAAAATGATTCTACTGGCTAAACTGCCTATTTATAAGCATTTTTCCTCTAGGGTTTTGTTGAAACAGAATTCCATTTCTGTCCTGGCTAGCATCATGCATTTTTCATTCATAATACCCCGGCCATATTAACCAATTTAAAGGCTGCATTTTCTTTCTTTTACTTTTCAGAAAATGGCCACTCTCCTAGTCATGTTAAAAGTGTGACTATCCTATTTTTATTTTAATTATTTCTGAAAATCCCCTTTTGCTATTTTTGCCTATACAAGCTCATTAACTTGTATCACATTTCATGTCATTTTAATGTCATAGTTTTACTTGCTTATATATATATATATATACTTTTCAGTGTTTAAAAATATATATATTTGTACACATATCTTATCTAAGCTTATTTTAATTTCTCTTTAATTTCAGAAGCATATGCACCTATATGTATACAGGTTAATATACATAATTTTTCTCTTCTGGGTTTTAAATAAAATTTGTTTACTGATTTAAAGTAAAGCCTACTTTTTCTTACTTTCTAAGATGATCCATATAATTTCAGAAATCAAACAACCATGTTGCCAAATCATGTTTGTATTGCCCTTTAATTCTTGTTTTAAATCCAAGAAATCTGGAGTTCTTCCTTATGCCATTTCAGTGTGCACGTGCACACATATACCTGCACACTATTTATTCCTGAGACTTCACCATATTTAAATCTAAATATTTCAAAATTAAATCATTTTTCAAAAATGATTTTTCACAAAATTTTGGGGTATTACACTTCCTCTCTTAGCCTATCACCAACCGAATGTCCACCCATGCTCAGTCCATTCCAGCTACCTTTCCATTTGCCGAGATCCGACTTGCCGCCTCCGAGCAGTTTTCATTTTTCCAGTTGATATGAGTTTTAATATCTGATTTTGATTTTAATATAGTGACGTGTTTATGTGTTTTAATATATATTATATATATAGGTATTTTGATTTTGAAATGTATTTGGATTTTAAAATATAATATATATAGATATCTTGATTTTATAATATATATAGATATCTTGATTTAAAATATATATATATATAGATTTCATTTTATACATGTGTTTTAAGAATATAATATTGGTTTAAGTATTCATTTTAAGAATATATATATATATATATTTTGATTTTAAAATATATGTGGTTTAAGAAATAATGATTTTGAAATATATATATATATATATATATATATATATATATGAAGATTTGATTTTAATATATATGTGTTTTAAATTTAATATTGATTTTCAATATATATATATATTATAAAGCTTTTATTTTAAATACGTGTTTTAAATTTTAGATTTTTAAAATATATAGCTATATATATTTGTTTTATCGGATCCATCGAGTTCAAGGTCGTGCCAGCTTCGCTTTGCTTTGGATTTGTCGTAGAGTTCGTGATTCAAAAATTCATAGCTTGTCGTGTTGTCCAATTTCTCTAGCCGCGAAAGGTGAGTGATCACTCACGATTAACATTCTTATATTTAGTAAATTTAATTCACATGAAATGACGATTGAAATATGTTGTTAGATTTAAATTGTTAAATTGTTAAGTATGATATGTTATTATCTGCAACTGTTTACCTATATTAATTGACATATGACACCATAACCTGTTATATATATATATTTTAAATTGCTAATTATGATCATATATGCTTGTCATTGATATGATATCATTTTATGCTATTTATATTCTCACACTATAAGTTCCCTGCTAGTTAGGAATTCCCTATGGGTTGAAATGATATATACCCGAACGATATTATAGATTAGGAAAAATCGTTATGGGTTGAAATGATAAACCCAAGCGAATTTACTGATTTTGAAATTTTGGGATTGCGGGTTAAAATGATATATACCCATAAATATTAAATTATTGCGGATTGAAATGATAAATATCCGTATCACTTAACCATAGGATAGAAAATTGTATACGAACACCGTTAGCCTATTTTTGAAAAAGATATCCAAAGTTTTGAAAGGAAATATATGGGTTTTAATAAATATTGAATATAATATAAAGATATTTAATTTTAATATATGTGAAAATTTTAGATTTAAAAATAATAATAATATATGTTTTGGAAATTTTAAATTTATAAGTTAAGTTTTAAAATGTAAATTATAAAATTTTACTTATAGCTTTATTATTTGTAAAATATATAAAATAAGATTTAAAATAGATTTTATAATAGTAAGATTTAATTTAATAATAATTAATACAATAAAATTTAATAAGAATTTAATTTAACTAATATATATATATTATGTTTTTAATATTTATTTACAATTAATATTAATATTTTAAAATAGCTTTTTGTATTGACTTTATTAAATAAAAGTAGGAAAAGTAAATTAAAGTTGATTTGTAATTTAATTTATTTAAAAATTGAATTTAAACAAAATTGATTTGAAAACTTGTTGATTTGAGATTTTAAAGATATATTTATAACCTGATCACTTGATTTTGATTAAAGGTGATTTAATGGATATTTTCCAAACTTAATAAATTGAAGTTGAATATTTAATTTTGATTAAATTTGTAATTTGAGATTTTATCAAAATGTTATTAAAAGTGATTAAGTGAATATTTTCAAATTTAAATAGAATTAAAGTTGAATTTTGAAATATAAATGAATTTATCAAATTGAGTTATTGTAAATGTTTGAGTATTTAAATGAATTGGAAGTGGTTTAAATTTGTAGTTCAAACCTGGATTTGAAATCGACATACATTAAAATGGGTTTTAATGAGAATTTAAATTGAACATTCCACCTTTTAATTGAAATTGTTGAACTGAGATTGATTTAAATTGAATTTTGTAACTAAGGTTGATTTGAATTGATTTGTGAAATTGGAAGGAACAATTCTAATTTGAAACTATTTTTAATATAAACTATTTTTAATATATAAACTATTTTAAATCTATAACTTTTTTTAAGTATATAAACTATTTTAATATATCAACTATTTTAATTTATAACCTATTTTTAAATATGAACTATTTTTAGTATATAACTATTTTCAATATTAAAACTGTTTAAGTTGGAATTGTTATTATTTAGATTTCATGGATTTAAATACGAATACTTTGATATAACGGTTTAAACTATTTTGTGGTTATGATTTTGGAAAGTGAATATGATTTCGAAAGTGATATGGTTTTGAAATGAATATGATATTTTGATAATGAATTGTTTGAAATATAAAATGACTAAAGTGTGAAATAAGCATTTGGTTATTAAAGAGATCGGGATCAGATATTGTCATACTCTCTGCCAATACTGAAACCACTTTAACAACTGTGCACATGGTGGAGATTGCAGAATGAAGTAGGATGGTTTGGCAAATGATACTATATGAGGTATTAATGCAGCCCTGACTCCCACGAGTCAGCTTGATGTGGCTAAACAAGAGCTATACCGGGCCAAGTGAGGTCGCACCTCCGATCGAGCATGCTTCTTGGATACCATTCTATTACCTTTTGATTTGATTGGGTGCACCTTTGATTTGGGAGTGTGTCTTGAGGTGGGCAGTAGTAGTTGCTATGCGTTACCACCAGTCCGGGAGTGCAAAACGGTAGAATCCTACCCTAGGCATTGCCTCGCGTGCCTTGTCACATGCTTTATCATGCCTTCTACGAGTTTGGTTTGTGTCGTACCTATGGAATGCTCCCTGATAGCCCACCAGTTTGGTGGAGTTTATAGTACTGTATAGACTACGTCATTTATATAAAAATGTGTTAAGGGGGATAATAGGTAACGCCTTAGCGCTATTTTAATAGTTTACTTTACTATAGACATTATCTATGTAGCGTATTGTACTATGTATGTAGATAGTTTAACGGATCCTTAAAGGATGAGAATCCCAAACATCCTTTGAGTTACTTTGTATTTCACTTGACATTTCACTTGAGTCGATTTACTGGTATAAGAAGTTAATCCTAACTCGAGTGTTTTGTGTTTTTGCTTTATGCTCGGCTCAGACCGAGTGTCACAACATTTGAGACTCACCTTTGGAGTTTGGAACTTTGCTTGAAGATCTATCCTATATCTATTAAGCTCTCAGTTGTTTCCAGTTGTTCTAGTTGTTTATGTTTAGACTTATCAGTTGTTGTTGTATTTGTAACTACGTTGTATTTGAGATTTTTGTTGTATCTAGTTTATACTCTGATGTTCTGTAGTAGCTTCATGAACTACTATTTATCAATTCTGCTGCTTATTGTTGTATAGCTCTGAGTTTATGATTCTGTGATTGATTTATTTACTGTATATGCTAAGTTTTGCCAAATATAAATTAACAATCTGTTGTTTTGAGTAATTCAAGTCTGATATGAGTGGATGATTGTCGATTTGAATGGTTTGAAATAGCGAGTCGTTACATATTGTATTTTAGAAGTCATTTCATTTGCGATGAATTTGAGGTAATTACTTTCAAAACTATAAACTCTTCTTGGTTATTATTGTGCTTGGCTTTTGGCTATATACGCCATTTTGGCATTTCTTTTAACTTTTGGAGTTTATTTTTTCAATTTCTGCCTTCACTTGAATGAGAAATCTAATCAAACGATATAGCAATACAAGTAGTATGGAACATTTTTATTACTTTATCGGTTAATTCTTGGACTCGTTCGATTGAATATTTTAGTCGAGTGGGATTTACAACCTTTATTAAATATTAAGTATCGCTAAGTGGTTATGGGACATTGAGTGATACTCTTTTAATTACTAATTGAGAGTATATTACACTTATCGATCAGAAATGATCACTTTTATATGCGAAGTGATCGTCTCTTATATCATGTAGGATTTATAATCTTTTAGCAAATATTTAAGTATCACTTAGGGGTTATGGGACATTGAGTGATACTTATTTAATTACTAATTAAGAGTATATTACACTTATCGATCTGAAATGATCATCTTGGCGTGCGACGTGCTTGCCTTTAGTTTTGACTAGCGAAGTGCTTGCCTTTAATTTTGATAGCGAAGTGCTTATCTCTTGTGTTGACTCGCAATGTCTCTTGTGTTAGCTTGCGAAATGCTTTCTTTTGTATTGACTTGCGAAGTGCTCATCTTCTACGTTGACTCGAAAAGTGCATGTCTATTCTTGTGACTTGTGAAGTGCTCGTCTTCTATGTTGAGTAGCGAAGTGCGTGTCTATTATTGTAGCTCGCAAAGTGCTTGCTTTTGTTTTGACTTGCGTTGTGCTTGTCTGTATGGTTTTATGATTTGTGACTCGCTCTTATGCTAGTCTCTTGGTTTTGACTCGCTTACAAGTAGTTTTATATTTTTTGGGGTTTGACTTGCTTTTATGCAGTCTTTTTTGTTTTTATGATTTCAGAGTTGGTTACCTTATTACTATATTTGAGATGATTGCCGTTGATAGGCATGAGGAGACTTGGTGACATGGTGTTTTGGTATTGACGCTGTTTTATTTCATGTGGCATGTTGTTTAATATTACCATGCCTTGTGTATTATGCATGTTTATTGGTGGATGATTTTATAACAAAGCCTTATGATGTTTAGTGTAATACACTATATAGATTCCTATATCTTTGATGTTTATGTATGTTCATCTTGTAATCCCACCTTTGATGATATTTAGAGAGAGTCTGACCCGTTTATTATTTTGATAATACTTGGATCAGATCTAGACTTGACAGGTACAGGGACTTAGTGATCTTGGATGTGAGCTTGCTTAAGAAGTTATATATGATGTTACTTATATGTTGATGTATCATTCGAGCCTAACTTATAAGCCGGTTTATGTTTGTTTATGTTGTAGAATTTTGCAATTATGTATGTTTGAGACCTGTCATTGTCTATATATGTATGTGTTAATATACGTGGTTCTAGCATTTTACTTCTGTAGACTCATACTATAAAGGGATATTTGACGTATTATATTTTCGTTGCAACATGCGATTTTATGTTGTATATTATGTGTTATATTGTTCTATTCTTATTGATCTAATGTGCTTATTGCTTTGTGCCAAGACTATTCACGTCTATATATGGAGTTATGAGGTAAAAGTTGACGTGATAGTGTTAGCCTAAGGAAATAGACATGGATGGTCACTCTTATCCAGTCTTATTCTCCGTATTACTCGATAATATTACTTGTAATATTCTTGCGCAATATGCATATAAAGGTGGGGCAACAAAAATGATAAAGAACACTGAAGTGTTAACTTGAAGGTTATTGGAAAGTTGAATCTGGGAGCTATAAGAAATATGGAATTTATGCTATCGGACTTATGGTTTAAGTTATTAGAAGTATGATTTTTTTTGTAATGAATACCAAGGTTTTAAATCTCGGATTTCGGTCACGTCTCGTCCCGAAGAATTTAGAGAGCTCATCTCGTATCGGGTGAGATCTCGAACGAGATGAGTGCATCTCGGTCGTCCATCTCGGATTTACATCTCGGTTTCTAAAATTCATTTCGGAGTTATCTCGGAGTATATGTCATGTCGAAAATTAATTTTCATACACCTAAATTTATAATACTATTCACTACCTTAAGGAAAACACTATGCACTTACCTTGAATATAGCACATGCTTATCATTAGTAATTTAGTATGGAAAAATATCACTTGTATCATGTAAAATAAACAAATAACTAGATTTCATGAATTATGTTCAATATAATGTCATATGAGATAAAGTAGACAAGAAACAAACCATAATGTATGCACCTTTACTTTGTTTGATCATTCACTTAACCTTTCTACACAATATAATGTCTCGTTTCTACCTTTTATGATTTATAGTGTTGCAAGAGAAATCTTAATTTTACAAATACAAAAGTCTAAAAGTAGAATTAAGATATTCTAGTCTGATTATAGTATTTAATTATTAGCAAACAAAATCTCATTAAGCAACTAATAACATTGATATTTCAAACAAATGTAGAAAATAGCATATATAGTACAAACAATTTTCAAACACTTAGTAATATTATAAGAAAAGCAAAAAAAATGATGTACGAATGAACATGTAATCATCAAATGAAATTAATAGATGAAATAGAATTCCTTTATTGCTTAAAAATAAGCCTTGAGAAAAAAAATTATAGCAGCAAAGACTAAATGAAATCAAATTGGGAATCCATTTGGAACATAAAGTTAAATAAGTGAAGCTTAAAATTTATAGCCACAAAAAAATAGGTTAGGAAAAAACTCAAGAAAGGGTCGAAAAAAGAACATTGAAACCAGATGTAAATTAATTTGGATCAGAAACCTAAATGAAAACCATAAAGTGAAATACTTACCATAATCGATGTAAATTTTATCATCTTCTTACATTCGTCACTGCCGTAAAATAAGAGACGAATATTAAATGAGATTTATACAAGAAATAAGGGTTAAAAAAGTACAATTAAGAAGGCTTAAATTAAGGTAAAGGATGAGCCAGCCCAATACGGAAGAAGATTTGATTTTTCCAAAATTCAACAACTCGGCCGATATCTCGCTATTAAATCTCGTCCGAGATATCGAACGAGATACCGAAATATCGTCCGAGATTTGGGCCAGACGAGATTCAAACGAAATAGCCTGTTTCGAATCGCCCAGGCTTGAAAACGAGATCTCGGTCGAGATCTCGGCCGAGATGAGCGAGATTTAAAACCTTGATGAATACACACAATGCCATGTATCAAAATTTTATTGGACCACCTTAGTCATACCGATTGGGTCCACTAATCTTTTTACTATCTTATAAAAGAAATCATTTCTGGAGTGCGACACTGTAATACCCTTTAAAATTAACAGTAATTAATAAATAATTATTAAGGCGAAAAATGATTGAGAAAACATCGGAATTCGACCATGAAACTTGCACCATTGTGTTCGTGGTGATTTTCCGAGCAACTTTCATATTTGAAGTTTTAGATCGGAGTTCAAACGAAGAAGTTATCAGCGTTTGAAGTTTTTAGAATGAAAATAATTAAATGGAAACAACAGGAAATAAATAATAATAAATGCATGACCACATCGGTCGACACCTTTACTTGGGCCGGTCGACCGCTAATAAGCGACCGCTTACATGGGCGGTCGATCGGTTGTGAAAGTGGCGGTTAGGGTTGAACCTTGGCTGAACGACCCATATTTTATTTCTTTAAATTGAACGAATATGATTGATTCAAACGCTATAAATATAGTCCTAGCCCCTCACTTTTCTTCTCATATTTTCTAATCAAAACATCGAAGCTGTAACGACTCGTAAAATTTTATTTGTTTTAATAATATATTTAACCGAATTTTTGTGAAATTTTAAATGATAAAATTTTAAAATAAAAATTTAATATTTTGAATACGTCTAGTTGAACATAGCAAATGGTAAATTTTCATCTGATAATATGGAAGTTTATTTTATTGTGTAATTTTATTTAAATTCAAATCAGTTAATAATTGATGATAATAAAATATTTTCCAAACCTGGATATTTTTATACAATAAATTTGTAAATCATATTCTGAGTGAGACGTCATATTTCGTTTCATCAAATTTGGACTGCTATTGCTCCGTTTATCTTAATTGCGGTGTTTTAGCAGCATTTCTGGTACCGATATCGACTTTTGATCAGATGATCCTATCATTGATATCTGTATACCGTTTTGATCGTCTCGTCGTGATGATCTCCGTAGTCTGTTTGTTTGTGGGTTTCGGTGTCCGGTGACCGTATCGATTCCGAAATTTTGACTTTTAAACTTCTCGCGACCATTCATTTGCCCACCGTGTATAACCCTGTAGCCATTGCCTTTAATTATTCCAGCTGTTTGCATTTATATTACTAAATTCATATTTGACTTTCGTAATTCCTAGTGGTTATATATTTATATCTATTCATTTTATATCCTTTCGTATCTTTTCTCTTTAGTCTTCAAAAAGAATTTTTTTTAACAGAAGCTTTGTTATATTTATTTTTGTTTGCTGCTGCTCATTCTTCCAGAGGCCAACGCGAGACCAATTCCCCTTCTTCCCCTCTTCTCTTGTCGCCCCGAGCCCCCCACAACGTCGGCCTCCACCTTATTCCACCTTTCTCTAGAACTCGAGCCACCTCATCATTCCGCACGAGCAACCTATCCTCGTATTGCCTTGGATCTCACGACCCGTCACTTTGAAGCCCACTAACCTCCATCTTTCGTAGCCTTCCTCCCATCTCTCCTCTTCTCTTACATAGGTAAATATTTTATTTATACAGATTTTTCAAATTTTGTTTGTATTCTATTTGATCAGTTTATATTATAGTTTGTTTAAGTTTTGAAGTAGGAAATAGCTGCTGTTATATATTGGTATATGTGATGCAGCAGCAGCTTGCAGGCCACCAATGGGTACAGATATTGTCACTAATAGGCCAAAGAGGTGCACAAGAATTCCAAGCCGTTACAAGGAATAATATGCTCATGATGACAGCTCAAAAAAGCATAACAAACTTTCTATTTTTATTAATTGTTAGTTACTAAAATATGGTGCAGAATGTATTACAAATAGAAAAAGGACAGCTATCCAAAGTTGTTATGCTATGAATCGTGCTATGCTGTTATATATACAATGAGTAATGAATGGAAAATTATGGCTGGATAAACAATTTCTTCTTCACTTTATGTCTTCTTCCTCAAGTTTCTTATAATATTTCCTCTGTTGCAGTAAAAGTTGATAACAGGCCTTGAGCACATCAATTTGGTGCTTTCACTGCTATCCTCGTTTCCTCCCGTTCATCACCATGACCTGCCTCGACGAACTAACCTCTCAACTAAATAACCAACAAGCCGCCATTGATTCCATCCACACCATCCTCTCCACCCTACAAACTTCCCTCTCCAAGCAAGAAGCCACCATTGCCGACATACCCGATATCGAAAACTCACTCGCCACACAACAACTTTCCATCCAATAACTTATACAAACCATAGCCGATCTATCTTCCAAACTCAGCTCTGGCTCTACAACCCCACCACCACCGACCTCAAAACCACCACCACCACCTCCTTCAACGGTTACCTCATCTTTCGCAATACCCTCAAATCCTCCTCAATACATCCGACAACCACCACCTCCTCCCCTATTACTAACAACCCCGATTAATACCCATCATACTCCTACACCAATCCATATTCTCTCCCCTAAATGTGAACTAAAAAAATACGATGGATCCAATCTATTCGATTGGATCTTCCAAGCCGAAAGGTTTTTCAAATACCATTCTACTCCCGATGAATATCGAATCGAATTAGCAAGCTTTTATATGTCCGGCCAAGCTTTAACTTGGTTCCAATGGATGTACAACAACAACCAACTCTCCTCTTGGTCATCCCTTACCAAAGCCATCGAAGACCGTTTCGGCCCATCACCTTTTGTTAATCCACAAGCTACACTTTTCAAACTCCGACAAACCACATCCGTTGAGGAATATCAATCAAACTTTGAAACACTTTCTAATCGAATAACAAACCTTCCTTCCGATGCCATCCTATAATGTTTTCTGTCCGGCTTAAAGCCCTAAATCCGAAATGAAGTCCAACCCCACCACCCCACCACCATCACCGATGCTATCTCTCTTGCTAAACTGATTGAAACCAAACACAATGATTCTAAACAATTCTACAACAGAGCCATAGCTAACCGTAACCAGCTACCACTCCTTTCCCTCCCTCCAATCCTAAACCCCACACAAGACCCAACCTTCAACTACCCAATCCGACGACTGACACAAACCGAGCTCCAAAATCGAAAGGCACAAGGCCTCTGTTATCACTACGACGAGAAATATTTTGCCGGCCATAAATGTAATAAAAACAAGCATTGTTACTCCTTCCAAACGAAGATCCAGACACAGCAGATCTCGACACGTCGGAAAGTATGCAACCACATGAACCTGCTATCTCCTTCCATGCACTCGTTGGTTCCCCCACCCGTGATCCATCCGCCTAGCAACACTTATCAACAATAACCCCATCTCGATTTTGGTCGATTCGGGTAGCACTCATAACTATATTCATCCGAGGGCATCTCGCTTTTTTGGCCTTCAGATCGAGAAAACCAACGAGTTCTAGGTAGCAGTTGGCAACGGAGAGAAGCTTCGCTGTTTGGGAATTTGTCGTCGTGTGTTGGTACAAATCGCGGGGTATGATTTTTTGTGCAATTCCTTTCTATTGCCGATCTCTGGAGCTGATGCAGTATTTGGTATTGAGGTTGCAAAGTCTTGGCCCAATAACTATAGACCATAAGAAATTAACAATGCAGTTTTATTATCAACATGAACTTGTTGTTCTAATGGGTCAAGATTCCAATTCTAGCCCATCCGAGATGACACCACAACAGCTGAAAAGGTTGCACTCTACAAATTCTATCAACTGCTATTTTCACCTAGACATTATCACAAATGTGAACAACACTACCCCTCCAACTACAACCTCCGTGCACCCTCAAATCACTACCTTACTATGCCAATACCCCAAAGTCTTCATCAAACCAACTACCCTTCCACCACATCGCACCCGAAACCACCATATCAACCTTCACACAAATTCCCAGCCCGTAAATGTTAGGCCATATCGGTATCCGTATTTTCAAAAAAACGAGATCGAATCACAAATCCAGGACATGCTCAACTCTAAAATAACACGACCCTCCACAAGCCCATTTTCCTCGCCCGTTTTACTTGTCAAAAAAAAGATGGGTCATGGTGTTTTTGTGTTGATTATCGCGCACTTAATGCAATCACAATCAAAGACCGATTTCCTATCCCAACCATCGATGAATTACTTGATGAATTACACGGTTCGACATATTTTTCTAAATTGGATTTGCGTAGTGGCTACTTCCAAATTTGTGTCCATCCACCCGATATCCCCAAAACGGCATTTCGAACCCACGAAGGTCATTATGAATTCCTCGTCATGCCTTTTGGACTCACCAACGCGCCATCCACTTTCCAAGCTACAATGAATGATATTTTCCATCCGCATCTTCGAAAATTCATCCTAGTCTTCTTCGATGTTATTCTCGTCTATAGCAAGTCATGGGAAGCTCATCTCTCTCATATACAGACTACATTAGATATTTTAACTATACATCAGCTCTATGCTAATGCTTCAAAATGTATATTTGGGCACACAGAATTATTTTATCTGGGCCACATAATATCCCAACAAGGTGTCTGCGTGGATCCAACAAAAATTGAGGCAATAGTCAGTTGGCCTACTCCATCAAGTGTTACAGTAATCAGA
This sequence comes from Allium fistulosum, assembly GCA_030737815.1. Classification (NCBI taxonomy): domain Eukaryota; kingdom Viridiplantae; phylum Streptophyta; class Magnoliopsida; order Asparagales; family Amaryllidaceae; genus Allium; species Allium fistulosum. The sequence continues at coordinate 612,605,592 of CM060906.1, read as the reverse complement.
GGATTTCTTGGGCTCATAGGCTATTATCGTCGTTTTATTAAGGGATATGCACATATTGTCAGCCCAATCACCGATCTATTAAAAAAACATGAAACATTCCACTAGTCCAACAAAGCTAACACTGCATTCATTTTCCTCAAAAATATCATCACCTCCACTCCAATTCTTTCACTGCCTGATTTTTCCCAGCCATTTGACATCCAAACTAACGCATCCGTTACCGCCTGTGGCGTCGTCCTTTCCCAGTCCGACCATCCCATAGCCTTCCACAGTCAATGGATCCCTCCACGCCTCCTTACCACTTCGGCTTATGCACGCGAAATGTTTGCAATCACCTCCGCCATCCAAAAATGGCGCCACTATCTCCTGGGTCGCCGCTTCACTGTCACAACCGACCACCAAAGTTTACGGCAGTTGCTCACCCAAACAATTCAGACACCGGACCACCAAAAATGGTTATTCAAACTCCTTGGATTTGACTTTGTGATTCGATTTAAACCGGGCAAAGAAAATAGTGTAGCAGATGGGCTGTCTAGATGGACGTCGGAAGCAATAATCACAGCTATATCTTCTCCAACAATGGATTTCACATCTTGCATACAAAGTGCTATGCATAATGACTCTTTGGCACAGCGTCTCAAAGCTGAAAGACAACATTCCAGTATTGCCTCCACACAATTTATTATTGCGTAATGGCTTGTTGTTTTATGGCAACAGACTTTTAATCCCCGCTGACTCCACATTGCAGCAAGACATCATTGAAGCTTTCCATTCTTCCAAATCCGGAGGACATTTCGGCATTAAGGCCACCACGGCAAAACTCGCGAAGAACTTTTATTGGCCAAACTTACCACGTACAGTCCGCGAATACGTGCAGAAATGCTCCATTTGCCTGTAGGCCAAACCTGATAATATGCCACCGAAAGGGCTCCTCCAACCTCTACATATCCCAAATCAAATATGGGAAGACATCTCGATGGACTTCATCACACACCTCCCTAACTCATTCGGCAAAACTTGTATATGGGTCATTGTCGACCGTCTCTCCAAATACGCACATTTTTGTGCGCTTCCGACCTTGACTAATGCTACTCAATTGGCTTCATACTTCATACAAGAGTATGTTCATTTACACGGCTTTCCAAAATTGACAGTCTCCGACCGAGATCGACTTTTTATGAGTCAATCTTGGTAGCAAATTTTCCGGCTTCATGGCACCACACTCAAAATGGGTAGCGCCTATCATCCACAAAGTGATGGCCAAACGGAAGTTGTTAATCGATGTTTGAAAACTTACTTGCGAACCGTTTGCGGCGATTTACCCTCCAAGTGGGTGAAATGTCTTCCATGGGCTGAATATTGGTATAATACTTGTACCCATTCTTCTATTGGACGGTCACCATACCAGGCCGTTTATGGTCGACCTCTGCCAACCATTTCAGACTACATCCGCGGTAGCTGAGGAGCACAAGATATAGACAGTTGGGCACAGGGACGAGGTCACTTGCTTCACACCCTCAAAATCATTTTGCAACAGGCTCAAGCACAGATGAAAAGTCATGTGGACCAACATCGCCAAGACATAGAATTTCCGATCGTTCATGGGTTTATGTCAAGCTTCAACCGTATCGCCAACTATCCGTCCGCAATACACATCATAAACTATCCAAAAAATATTTTGGTCCGTTTCAAATCATTGAACGCATAGGGCCGGTGGCCTACAAACTACTTCTTCCACAAGAGGCTCGCATTCATCCGGTCTTCCACATATCGCTGCTCAAATTCTCCCCCAGCCCACAAACCGCTACGCAGACCCCATTGCCACATGAAGTTCTTGCCACAGGTACTCATCCTGACCTTGATTACAAGGTTACTCTTCTAGGGGGGATACTGATGCAGCAACAGCTAGTAGGCCACCAATGGGTACATATATTGTCACTAATAGGCCAAAGAGGTGCACAAGAATTCCAAGCCGTTATAGGGAATAATATGCTCACGATGACAGCTCAAAAAAGCATAACAAACTTTCTATTTTTATTAATTGTTAGTTACTAAAATGTGGTGCAGAATTTATTACAAATAGAAAAAGGACAGCTGTCCAAAGTTGTTATGCTATGAATTGTGCTATGCTGTTATATATACAATGAGTAATGAATGGAAAATTATGACGGGATAAACAATTTCTTCTTCACTTTTCTATGTCTTCTTCCTCAAGTTTCTTCTAATATTTTCTCTATTGTAGTAAAAGTTGATAACAGGCCTTGAGCACATCAATATGTTATTTTATATATATGGATGCTGTGTGTATATTGTATTATATTCTATAAAATTTTAGTATATCCTATTATAAGTTTGTATGTATGTAATTCTGTTGACAAATATACGTATAACTAAGCTATATTTATTTTATAATAGTATATATATATTCTCTATTTTATGAGTTAGATATTAGCTCAGTTTATACAAATATCGGTTTATACAAGTATATTTAAGTTTAGTACAAATCTAAGTTTTTAAAAAAATATGGGTTGAGATACCCGTGGTTTCAAAGTGAATCAAATGCAAGTTTTGGGTATCCAGATTTATATATATATAGTATGCATAGCTCATAAATATACTTTGTTGCTTTTAAATATAGGTTCTGCATATATTTGGTTCAACCTGACTTATATATATATTTACATTGTTCTACATATAAATTTGTTTACAGTTGGATTTCATATAGTTGGTTATTACTATAGTTTACATTGTTTAATATATATATAGTCTGGGAATGAATTCGTGTAGCATATGCACATATATATAGCACATGCTAGCGTATATATATTATATATTTTATGTATATTATACTATGGTATATCATATTATTAGTTTCAGTATGTTGAGTTTAATGTGTAAAGTTATAATAGTTCACTATGTTATATAAGCTCCTATAGTCTTCTCTTATATATATGTAATTTTAAATAAATAAATAAATATATATAGATTTTATTTTTATGTGCATTTGGATTTAATATTGGTTTGAAATTTTTGTACATAGATTTTGTCTTATTGAGGTTAAAGTTAAATTAGTGATTTGGTATATATATCTTATTTTAAATATATGTTTTAAATTAAAAAAATGATTTTGAAACACACACACACACACATATATATATATTTAATTTAATATGTGTTTGAAATTAGAATATGATTTTGTATATATATTATTTTATATGTTATATCTATATTAGTTCACTTATACCATTTATCATCATCGATCCAGTCCTGATTTGATTTTGTCTATTCCTATTTATCTGCTTTGTCCATCGAACTTGTGTCCATCGTGCTTTGCTTCGAAATCCGTGCTTGGATTCACAATTCATCTTATTTCCTATCATCTTTTGCCTCGAAAGGTAAGTAATCACTCACGATTAACATTCTTATATTTATTAAATTTGATTTCAATTGAAACGACAATTGAAATATACTGCTAATTTAAACTCTTAATTATTTAATTGTTATATATGATATGCTATTATCTGTAATTGTTCACCTGTGGGGTATGACACCATATCCTCTTGTTTATATTATATGTGATTGTTATTGATATTTTATGCCTATTGTTGATATATTAAATTATTATCTTATCTGTTCTCACTCTGCAAGTTCCCTGTTCCCTATGGGTTGAAATGATACATACCCGAATGATCTTGTAGAATAGGAGAGAATCGTTATGGGTTGAAATGATAAACCTAAGCGATTTTCATTGACATTGAATTTGGGATTGCAGGTTGAAAGGATATATACCCATAGATATTTAAATTGCGGATTGAAATGATAAAGATCCATATCACTTGACCATAGGATAGAAAATTTTATACAGACACCGTTGGTATATATATATATATATATATTTTGAAAATGATTTCCAAGGTTTTGAAAAGAAATATATGTGGTTTTAATAAATATTGATTTTAAGATATTATATCTTTAATATAGGTTTTATAATAATTTTAATAAATTAAGTTGGAAAGAGAAATAGAAATTAATTTGAATTATTTTTAAATAAAACCGATTTGAAACTTGTTAAATTTGAAATTTTAAAGATATGATTTATAACTTGATTTTGATTTAAAGTGAATAAATGAATATTTCAAGTAAATAAATTAAAGGGAATATTTAGTTTACATAAATTGTAAATTAAGGTTTTATTTAAATGATATTGGATTGACTAAGTGAATTTTTCAATATTAAATAATGGTAAGGTTGAATTTGAAACATAAATGAATTTAAGCTTTGAAATCTATTGAAATTGGGATGGTTTAAATTGTAGTTTATATATGTAGTCGAGATTAAATTAAATTGAATTTTGGAATTCGAGTTGATCCGAATCGATTTATGAAATTTGAGGAAACTATTTTATTATATAAAGTATTTTAAAATATATTTACAACTATTTTAATATTTTACTTTATAAATTAATTAAATATAAACTATTTTAATTTTAACTATTTTTAATATACTAATTATTTATTTTATAAACTATTTTATTATATAAACTATTTTATTATATATACTATTTTAATATCTAAACTATTTAAGTGGGAGTAATATGATTTCAAAGTGCTATGGATTTTTAAAGTATTATGATTTCCTAAGTGTTATGGTTTCGAAAATGTTATAATTTCAGAAGTGTTAGAAATTTGGAAAGTGTTATGATTTTGGAAATGAATATTATTTTAAGTGAATAATGATATCGTATTGATATGGTTTTGAAATAGATATGATATTTTGGTTTTGAAATATGATTTGAAATGAAATGACCACGGTGTTATAATAACGTTTGGTTGTTAAAGAGACCGGGATCAGATATTGTCTTACTCTCTGCCAATACCGGAAACCACTTTGACAACTGTGTACGTGGTGGAGATTCCAGAATGAAGTAGGATGGTTTGGTGATGATTCTATGATGCAGCGCGATCTGCCAATTGGGCGAGAGAGTCAAGAGGTGGTTGAAATACCAGAAGGAGTGAAACCAGTATTGAAAGAATTTGAGGATGTATTCCCAGAGGAGTTACCCAAGGAGTTACCGCCACTGAGAGACATTCAACATCAAATTGATCTGGTTCCGGGAGCAATGTTGCCACATAGACCACATTATCGAATGAGTCCGAAGGAACATGAAGAGTTGCGGAGGCAGGTGGAAGAATTGCTTGAACAGGGGCGTGTGCAGGAGAGTTTAAGTCCTTGTGCTGTACCAGCTTTATTGGTACCCAAAAAGGATGGAACGTGGAGAATGTGCACAGATAGTAGATCATTGAATAAGATTACTGTGAGATATAGATTTCCAATGCCAAGGTTGGATGACCTACTAGATCAATTGAGCGGAGCTACTATCTTTTCGAAGATTGATTTAAAGAGCGGATATCATCAAATTCGTATCAGGCCAGGTGATGAGTGGAAGACTGCTTTTAAAACCAGGGAGGGTCTATACGAATGGTTGGTAATGCCATTTGGCTTATCAAACGCACCGAGTACATTTATGCGAGTAATGAATCAGATTTTTAGACCGTTCATTGGGAAATTTGTGGTGGTGTATTTTGATGATATTCTGATATATAGTGGAAGTCCAGAGGAACATTTGAATCATCTGAGAGAAGTGCTAATGGTACTACGACAAGAGCAATTTTATGCTGCAACGAAGAAATGCGTGTTCATGACGCATAGTGTTTTATTTCTGGGGTATGTTGTGTCGGAAGAAGGAATACAGGTTGACCAAAGTAAAGTCGAAGCAATTAGAGATTGGCCGCAACCCAAGACGATAACAGAAGTTCGGAGTTTTCATGGGTTGGCTTCATTTTATCGGAGGTTTATTCCACACTTTAGTAGTGTGGTGGCGCCTGTGACTGATTGTATGAAGGGTAAACAGTTTGCATGGTCAGAGGAAGCATGGGATGCTTTTGGGAAGATCAAGGAGTTGCTGACGTCGGCACCAATTCTAGTATTACCAGATTTTCAGTTAGTGTTTGAACTACATACTGATGCATCCAAGGTGGGGATTGGAGGAGTGTTGAGTCAGAAGGGACGTCCGATTGCATATTTTAGTGAGAAGTTGTCAGGAGCGAAGATGAGATATAGTACATATGATGTGGAATTTTATGCTGTTGTGCAAGCTATTAAACACTGGAGACATTATCTATTTCAGAAAGAGTTTGTTCTATACACTGATCATGAAGCATTGAAACATTTGCAAGGGCAAGACAAGATTTCAGCGAGACATGCATCGTGGATCGCATATCTGCAACAGTTTACTTTTGTTGTTAAACACAAGTCAGGGGTGACGAATCGTGTGGCCGATGCTTTGAGTAGGAGGAGTCATTTGTTGACTACACTGAAAGTTGAGGTGACAGGGTTTGATGTGTTGCCAGAGTTATTTGTCGATGATCCTTACTTTGCAAAGTTCGTTGATAAAGTCAAGGAGGGAAAGACGGATGAGTTTATGATGGTAGACGGTTTTCTATTCAAAGGAAATCGATTGTGCATACCTGATTGTAGTTTGAGAATGAAGATTGTGAAAGAGCTACATGAAGAAGGCCACGTGGGTAGAGATCGTACGTTACAGTTAATATCTCAGTCTTACTTTTGGCCATCAATAAGGAAAGAAGTGGAAAGATTTGTAGAGCGATGTCATATCTGTCAGGTTACGAAAGGAACTACGACTAATGCTGGATTATATATGCCGTTACCTGTACCAACTAAACCATGGGTTGATGTGACTATGGACTTTGTGTTGGGGTTGCCGAGAACACAGCGTGGTAACGATTCCATTTATATGGTGGTTGACCGATTTTCGAAAATGTCACATTTTATTGCTTGTAAGAAGACGGCGGATGCTGTTCATGTTGCTCAGTAGTTTTTCAAAGAAATATATCGACTTCACGGATTGCCAGAATCGATTGTGTCGGATAGGGATACTCGTTTTCTAAGTCATTTTTGGCTAAGTTTGTGGAAGATGGTGGGAACGAAGTTGAACTTTAGCAGCGCTTATCATCCGCAAACGGATGGACAGACCAAGGTTGTGATGTTTGCTAAGTCACTGGGGAATTTATTGCGATGTTTGGTGAAAGATAATCTGAAGAGTTGGGACATGAAGTTATGTCAAGCGGAATTTTCTCATAATCATGCTGTAAACCGTAGTACGGGTTTCAGTCCGTTTCAGATAGTGTATTCAAACTTACCGAAGGGACCGTTGGATTTAACGGTAATACCACACTCGAAGGGGACAGTTAAGAAAGCTGCTGATTTTGTTGATGGATTGGCGGAATGTCATAAAATCGTTCAAGAACGATTGGAAAAGGCAAATGAGAAGTACAAATGTTCTGCAGATCTGAAGCGAAGAAGTGTTGAATTTAATGAAGGTGATTTGGTTTATGCGGTGTTAACGAAAGATCGTTTTCCGGTGGGAATGTACAATAAATTGAAGGCGCGGAAGATAGGTCCAGTGGAAATTTTGAAGAAAATCAATGAAAACGCATATCGGTTGAAATTACCGGATAATGTTCATACTTCCGAGGTTTTCAATGTCAAGTATTTGATTCCATATCATGGAGAGGGGCTTGTGATGCAAAGAGAAGGTGCAAATTCGAGGTCGAATTTTCATCAACCAGGGGAGGATGATGCAGCGCGATCTGCCAATTTAGGTCGTTCATGACCTAGTGGGTTTTTAGGTCGCTCACGACCTATGGAAGGTCGGCTACGAGTTAACGGAATCAACGCTCAAGCATGCAAACGACCTAACTGGTTACTACGACCTAACGAGCAGATAGGTCGTGTGGAGGAGGTACGACCTAAAGTGAAACAGGAAGTAGCACTTGGGTTATGCCATAGGTCGCTAACGAGTTACGACCTAACGGAGCCGCGACCTAGCGAGGTAACAAAGCTACACAGTGAAAAAACGGAAGCAACAGAAGTGTTAGGTCGCGTACGACCTAACGAGGGTTTTAAGTCGCTCCAGCGACCTAGTGGAGAATCACGAGTTATCGAGTTATGACCAACTTTAGGTCGCAGAGATATGTTACGACCTAAGTTAGGTCGCGAGAAGATGAGGAGAGATAGGTTGTAACGACCCAGAATTTTGAACAAATTAAATTGAGAATATTTAATTAATTTTAAATATTTGAACGATGATTTAATTTGAATCCCCGATATAACTTTGAAATTTGCGATTAAACTTTAAAATTTAATCTATTGAATGTTGAATAAAAATTTGAATCTTCAATTTTAAGCTGAAGAAAAATATTTCAAAAGCTTTTAAAATTCATAATGATAATACTAAAGACAATAGAAGCTTCAGAATTGAATTTGGAAGGGAATTGTTCAGTTTTGAAATTTTATCGTTTAAATTGAATTTAAAAATAGCCGTCCGAGGCGCAGTCTCGGAATTCGACGAAACCAGTTCCATTGGGTCCGTAATATTTAATTATTACCGGATTTCAAATTTCGTATTTTTTGGAGTTGTTATGTAACCGTACGGTGAATAAACGTGTTGGATTTTAATTCGAATTCAATTTAAAATTTAAGTTTTAAATGTTTAGTCAACACCACCACGTTTTCTTGTCCCCCACTCGTACACGCGACATACCCCTTTATCTCAGAGCATGGTCGCGTATCCTTTATCTCTGCAAAGAATCACGAAATCCTGTCTTCCCCCACTCTTTTATAAACATCACGCAATCTTCCTCAGAACGAAATCAAAGAAATTTGATGGCTGAGCAAACAATTTAAAATTAGAGCGCCTTTCCCCTTTTCAGTTTGAAATCCTTCATTTCAAAATTTCCTTCTCCTCTGTATAATTCAAATCGCAGTCTTTCCCCTTCCACCTCTGTTCAAACGAAATTGATTTTCGTTTCCTCACATATAAAAAAAATAAAAAAGAGAAAGTCGCATCGCGATCTCTTGATAATTTGCGAGTAAAGGGAAGGGGTCGCAAGCATCGAGGCTCACGCAGGCGAGGGGTTCTCGATTTGGGTTGCAGCTCGATCTAGCTTCTCGGCTTGACTGGGATGACGAAGTGATGGCACGAAGCTGGGAGTGGGAAGCAGCAGCGATCGAGCATGCGAGAGGTACCAGGTTTCGTGGTCGCGACTTCTTTGAGGGCGCGTGGGAAGGGTAATGTTGGAGTGGCGGTGAGTGGTCGTTCGACGAGCAGGTGTTGGCGCGATCGAAGTTAGGGTTTCAGAAGCAATGGGCGATGTTGTTTTCAAAGTACTCGCGTGACTAAGTGCAGTGCCTTGGAGGGTATTGTCTGCAGTGAGGGTGAGGGTAGCAGAGGTATTCATTCTTTCTCCTTTCGATTAAGCTTGATTTCTCGGGGAAATATTTGAATACAGACAAGATTTTGAAAGAATAAAGTAGAAATTTTAAAATGTTTAAAGTTCATGAAAAAATAATAGATTATTTTATAAGCAATTTCAGTATGAAGAAAATTATTCATATACACATTTTTAAACTTGCTAGCTTAATTTTAAGATAATGTATTACTGGAAATTAATTTATTTTTGTTACCAAAGGATTTTATTTAAAAGGGAGAATTTATTTAAAGTTAAATCACTAGTTTAAAATTGAAGTAATTTAATTATTCGATTTATTTCGAATATTAATAAATTGTATAAATTGATTATACAAGGTTAAAAACGGAGGAATGGTCAAAATGGAAACGGATTGCAAAATAAAAGCTAAGGTGAGATTTTTCTCACTCAAATAAATTTGGATTTTTGCAGTTATTTATTGACTGATTGATTGCTATTTGGATGTGATATTAGATATAGTAGGATATATCTATATATATTTAGCAATATATACATATTGGCATATGTATATATTGGATTGATTGATTTCCCGCCTTGTATAGCGGATGAGACCCTATTGCGCCGTTAGTAAGCGGATGACATTTTTATAAAACTCATATACCGCGATATTCCACCTCGAAGTGGAATTGGTATTGTGCTAACATCTATGGATGCAGGGAAACATGTTGGAGGGATCCAACTGGATTCCTCACCAGTATTTATTTATTTACAGATATTGATGTATATTCTGTTATCATATGTTGATATATGATGTTTGTTGACGTGATTGATTATTTGGTGCTGCTGCATCATCGGATTCAAATTTTGAAGTTTAAAAATAACGATTCTTACTTTAAAAGGATTTTAAAGTGATTTTTGAAAGTAGACGTTTTATTGAATTTCTGAATTGATTTATTTCAGATAAATGAACGTTTAAAATTTTAAAGTTATAAAAAATTATGATTTTTGTGAAATATAACCGAAAGGTAATTTTTTTGAAATAAATGGTTAAGAAATTTATGAAATGGTTTAAATTGAGATTTCTAAAGTATTATAAACGATGTATATAAAAGATGTACAAAAATTGTTATTTATAACTTTAAAATATTGGGATTATAAAACGAGTTTTTATAAGCGTTAAAATGAATTTTTAGGAATTTATAAGTGAAAGAAATTTATAAATTGTGAACTTATAAATGGAAACGATTTTGTAAAATAAATGAATTATAAGTATATAACTTATAATATGGATTGTTGTTATAAAAATTGGGTTATGAATTGAATTAGTTAACAAAGGAGATTTATAAATTGAAGTTTTATAAATAGAATTGAAATTTATAAACGTTGTTTATAAATCCGAAATCACTTATTTTGATAAGTGAATTATAGAAGTTAATAAAAAGGAGATTTATAAAATCAAAGTTGTTATAAAATAGAAAATGGAATTTATGAACGTTGTTTCATAAATCCGAAAATCAATCAAATTTGATGAATTTAATATAGAAGGTTATTAAGAGAATTTTATCCACGATTTTGGATAGTGGATAAATTCTTGAAATAAAATGTGTAGAGAATAGTGAAATTTGGTTAGTGAAGTATATTCACGATTTTGGACAGTGAATATATTATTAAGTAAAATGGATCCGTTTTGGGAAAGGGATATTGGAATAAAATGAAGTTAATTGTTTTAACAGTGTTTTTAAAATGTGGGAAATATCGAAACTATAGATTTCAACATTTTATTGTTGAAATAGACGTTTTCGAGAAATAAGGAAATGATGGACTATAACACTGTTGTTATAGTAAATGATTTCCGAAAGGAAATGTTTTTATGTAGTATTGGGATTTACATATCTATCTTAAATTCGAATCCCTATACTAGTGATTTTGAGTCGTCGTAACGATGTTTTACGTAACATTCGTTTTGACTCAAATAAATGTGCTTAAAAGAATGATTTCCTTAAAGAATGAATTTATACTTAATTTTGATTTAAGTATATTGAATATTTTCAAATGTTGAAAATAAAAGATTTGTGAAATACTTATTAATAAATAAGTATGGAAACGCTTTTTCCAAAATGAAATGAAACGTTTGTTAAGAATTTATCTTTGTAAAGATAAATTGAAATTGAATACTTGAAATCGATTGAAAATCGTATATCAGTAGATATTTTGAAATATAAATTCACTATGGAATTTATAAAGAAAAGGGGAATCTGTTTAAAAATAAATATTGATTTATTTTGAAGTGTGGAAATTTTATATCTAGTAAAGATATTTTGGAAAATAAATAATTTGGAAAATTATTTGGAATCTGATGATGTTGCGCATCTTTATTGATAGTTAAATAACCGACTATCAATAATTACCTTGAATGGGTATTTGTTGTGAATTGGATGAATTTGAATGCCACACTTATTTTTGAATTAGCGCTCACTATTCGGGTTAGCCGGGAAAGGACCATGGGGTCGTATAACCCATTCCGAATATGTGATACGTCGTTATGGATCGCATTTGCTATATTACAACATGGTAGGGGGTTCTCGCTTCGCAGTTTGGTGGCGAACGGGAGACTCTTACCCCTACATGTCCCTGAGAGGGATGGGTTGGTTAGGCAGAGGTCGTGACAGTCGAGAGGCTGGCCGTAAAAGTAAATGCGAGGTGCCAGTGTAAGCCACGGTGGGACTGGGATGGTTGCAAAGCCTACCGGTGGCCGCCGATGGTTAGTTCGTTACATCGTGGTATCAGAGCATATGGTTAAGCGACAACCCTGCTCTGTTGGGTGTTACTCATTAGAGATAGAGTCAGTAGTACTCTAGAATGAGTTTGAGTGTAATAATAGATACGAGCGCGTATTTGTTAGTTAATATAAAAATTGTTTTATATTGTGATGATTGATTTATTGAGTGGCATATGAACCTTCGTCGGCACAGTCTGCAAAACTGTATCGAAGGGGTTTCTAAACACTTGAATAGAACAATTCGGCACAGTATTGTTTTTGAATTGGGTAAATGAGATAATTTTACCCAAGATTATTTTTGTATAAAAAAGAAATGGTTTTCTATGAATTATCATAGTATATGGATGTTTGGTTGTTATAAAGTAATAATATTAAATTATTATCATTGAAATTGAATAAGAAATAAATCCATATATAAATGAAGTTTAAGAATGTAAATTATAAAAGCGATTTGTAATTTGAAACGGAATTCCAGAGAAGTTTTTGGAAAGGTTTTGAAAAGAATTTAGAAATTTTAGAAATTAAATCCTTTTTGGAGTTGAAAATGATTTTCGAAGGTTTTGAAAAGTATTTTGGAGGGATAAAAGCTCTAAACTCTTTTCGGTCGTTGGAAAATAATTCCGATTGGTGATCGCGACACTATCGGTGTTCATTTTCGGGTTTCCAAAAGAGGAATTGCTGCCAAATTGTTTTAAATGAAAGTTGTTTGGAAAATTGGGTTTTGTTTGGAAATTCAAAAGGATAATTTGAATTGTTTTCAAAATGGCTTTGAAAGGTTGAAAAGACTCTGGAATACTATATAAAAATATTTATGAAATATTATGAAATTGATAACCTATAAAGTTTAAAGTTTAAATAAAAATCTGACTTAAAGAAATAAAATCCATATACAAATAGGATTTGTGAATATGAAATATTAATGTAATTTTTAATCTGAAATAGAGTTTCAGAAGAACATTTGCAACAAAATTCAATAATGAAATGTGATTTGAATCACGTTGAATAGGAAATTCCTAACTTGGAAAAGAAAAATGAAATGGATTGAATCCGAATAAGCTACTTTGATAATTAATTAATTCAGAAATGAAAGTTGAATTAGTGAAATTAAAACTTAAATTGATAAAAGAATGGTTCGAATTTGCAAATATATTCAAGTAAGTAGAAATAAATTTCCGCATGAATGAAATTCACAAATTAAAGTAAATGAAATTAAAGATGAATGTTAAACTTTGTTTTGAATTTGTTAGTAAATGTAATTCAAGCTGAATATTGGAAATTGAAATTTAAAGGAATTAGTGAATGAAACTAATATAAAGAGTGATATGAATTAGTAAATGAAAGATAATCGATAAAAATTCAATATTCAGAATAGAAGATAAAATTGAATTCAAATAGGAATTTGAAATGCAAGATTGAATGAAATTGAATATGTAACTTTAATAGTGAAGTAAAAATGTATAAGAAGCATATATTGAAAATTTTGTAATAAAATGTGCAAAATGGTTTGAATATTGTAACTAGATATTATGGCTAGTAGGATATACAGGTGTTATAAATTGGATTTGATCTTCAAAAGATAAATTTGAATTGCTCGACAAAAGGTAAGTATTTGAGTTTTAATATGAGATTTGATGATTTCTTGTCTAGCCGCTTGGCTTTTTCTTTTTGAAATCTGAGAGTCCGTAGGGATATTTTGTAGTCGTACCGTGTTAGCCGCGCAAAGGAGACTTTGGCGAAATTTTTTGAAAATTTCGAGTGTTAGAAAATTTTTGAGAAAATTTTGAAAGTTTAAATTTGAATTTTGAAGTAAACAATGTTGTTTTGAACTAATAATTGAAGTTGGAAATTTAGTTGAAATGATAACGAATCTTTAATAGAAAGATTTGGTTTGAAAAATTTGATAAAACTATTGGATGTTGAAAATAGTAGACGAGTTAAGGACCATTTTTCCTAACTTGTAATTTCGGGACGAAATTCTTTTAAGGAGGGAAGATTGTAACGACCCAGAATTTTGAACAAATTAAATTGAGAATATTTAATTAATTTTAAATATTTGAACGATGATTTAATTTGAATCCCCGATATAACTTTGAAATTTGCGATTAAACTTTAAAATTTAATCTATTGAATGTTGAATAAAAATTTGAATCTTCAATTTTAAGCTGAAGAAAAATATTTCAAAAGCTTTTAAAATTCATAATGATAATACTGAAGACAATAGAAGCTTCAGAATTGAATTTGGAAGGGAATTGTTCAGTTTTGAAATTTTATCGTTTAAATTGAATTTAAAAATAGCCGTCCGAGGCGCAGTCTCGGAATTCGACGAAACCAGTTCCATTGGGTCCGTAATATTTAATTATTACCGGATTTCAAATTTCGTATTTTTTGGAGTTGTTATGTAACCGTACGGTGAATAAACGTGTTGGATTTTAATTCGAATTCAATTTAAAATTTAAATTTTAAATGTTTAGTCAACACCACCACGTTTCTAAGCTTTCCGGAATGACCAAGATCGTCAAATTCTGACTAGAGATGAAAATTATATGACTAAAACAATTCTCAGATCTAAATTTTATATCACTGTCGTTGTGCTCTCGGGACAGTGGTAAGAATGTACAATTTTGACCAAATTAACTTCGAAATTTCATGAAACTCAAAATATGAAAGTTTTAGCTCTAAATCTAAGCTTTCCAGAACATCCAAAATTATTAGATTTGGATAAGAAACGAGTAACTTATGGCCAAATCAATTTCAGATTTTTATTTTATCAACCCTGTAGTTTGTTGTCAGGTCAGCGACAAACAAGCATGATTTCGACCATTCAAACCTCAAAATTAGGCAAAGCACAAAACATAAAAGTTATAGGGTACAGAATAAGATTTCCAGAACTTCAAGAAAATCTTAATTCCGATTTAAGATGAATAAGATATGCCTAATTTACTAACAGCAATAAACTAATTATAATTTCAGCTAGCATATATTACAAGTACCTTATGTGCACACCCCAAAATGAAAGCAAAGATGATCAAAGAGCTATGATTCACATGTTACATAATAAAACATGTGTTACTAACTGATTACCAAAATCAAAAGATGATTAAACACATATTAGAAGAGGTTTTTAGCAATATACCTCTCTAGAAAGCAACAAAGACTACTATAGCATCAACCCAAGTTAGCAAAAGATGATTAGGAGGCTATAAGATCAAAAAAACACATAAAACATGTGTTACCAAATCAATTTCAGAAATAAGAAAGATATAAAAATGGATTTGAGGTGGGTATTTGCATTACCTTTGCATAGAATGACTTGCATAAGCTAAAACTAGAAGGAGATGAAGATAGAGGTCATTTTTGGTATGAAAGCTTTAGGAAATGATTAGGGTTTTGATTAGAGATGAATGAATGAGGTTAGGAGAGTTTGAGATAATTTATAGAGGAGGTTTAGGGTGGGTTATTGGGCTAGGTTTAGAAACCCAATAAGAAGAGAGTAATTTATATGTTTTCCAAAAATTAGTCTAAGTGTTCATGTATGTTTATAAAACTCATTTTTCTTATCCTAACCCGTTTTAAAATCTCTCCTAAAATATTTAACTTTCCAAAAATAACATTTTATCCTCATTTTAAAATTCCATATTTCCCATTTAATTAAAATAGCCTTTTTCACATAAATTTTGTTATTCCAAATTCTTTTATGCTTCATTAAAATAAATAAAATGAAAGTGTGTATGCTTGTGCACACTAATTATGGATCGTGTAATATGGACTGACAATATATACGGAATGTTCTGTGACGACCGCCCATGACCCCTGCACCGAATCTAAAGATAGAGCGCTGTAAAGTGTGCCAGGCGACCATGGACGATTGTCAAGGTAAGATTAAAACAACAGAATCTATCGTATTACTCACAGCGCATGGACAAAATACAATAGAACATATGTATAGTGAAGCTTTACAGAACAAAATGACATCATATAAAACTCCATAATAGTTGAATACAAGCATCCACATAGTCAATACATCAAGCCTCACTACATATCTCTCAGAGAATACAACACAGCGGAATATCCAGTACAAATAATAAGAAGATAATATGCAACCCTCCAGCTCGTCTTCGATATCAGCATCGTGAGAAGAGAACAGCACCTGTCACCTGCTACCTAGTCTGCCCGTCCCAAAATGGACGAACAACCCAAGGCAATAAGAATTAAAACATAAAGCCTTGAGTCAGACAACAGTCTTAGTGAGTAGTAAATTAACTAACAACATACCAAAAGAGCATAAAGGAAAAGGAATAGGAATACAACCCTCCCACTCCAACCTCATTCTACAGTGATAGCCCCCAGACACACACTAAGCAGAAGCAAACATAGCAGAGCATACAATTTAAAGTAAAGCTACTATCACTCGAGTCAAGGGCGATGTTTTCCAAGTACCAAGGCCTAAATCAGATAAGCACCCAGAAAATACCGCTCTTGAGTCCGAATGACGATACAACCAAACATCCATGACTCTGGCTATCACTGTTATCATTGCTTCGATATCACCGTTAATTGAATGACCGGCACATTCTTTCAGCCGTCCGTCAAGGGCTAATGGAAACCCCGGTTCTAGACATAACTCCCGCACGTCGTCGCAACCCGTGCCTAGGACTATCGAATCTGCCCAGAGTACTCGACCTTCAACAGTTGGTCGTTGGGACTATCGAATCTGCCCAAACGTACTCTTGCTTAGAGCATGCTAGAACCTTCAACAACGATGCTATCCAAGCCTCCTAGTCATCCTCCTCGACGACCATTCTCATATCCATTCATTATCCTCAACTCGAATCATATCACCGAGTTATCAACATGCTTGGAATGATCCCGTCTGGATTAGACCAAGTCTTCATCACATGATTGCCTTGCTTCATCACATCCTCGCAAAGCCTCATCTCAACATCTCATCATCAAATCTACGCATAAGAGCTTCATCATCCCGCTACATATGCCACGAGCAGCTTTCCCAATCCAAGAGCCTTTCCCTTGGCTTTTGAATCATCTTCGATCTAAATCTAATCATCAATCATCTAGTTCATAACAACCAATCAAATCAAACATCAATCCAAGCAATCAAGCATTCAAATATGATCTAAGTAGACAATTATAACAATAATGGCATTTTCGTAATTAAAGAGTTGAAAGTCCAATAAGCATGAAAACATGAATTATATCTCTACAAACTTGATGAATGATCTTGCATAGGTTAACATATGATAAAATGGATGTAACATCATCATGAACAATGGATCTATATGGATCTACACTTTGGATGAAGAAAATGCATGGAAATCACTATTTTAACACCAAATCGAGCCAACAATCCGATATACTCCTTTGGATCCGTGTGAGAGATAATCACCACTCACCAAATCACCAAAACAAACCCTAATCAACACGCTTCAGATCTGGACAGCGAAGGATCGAGCTTGATCTATCACGAATCCGCTTCAAACGAAAAAATCTCTCTTGAAAAGATGAAGATCTTCAATCTAAGCTCTTGAATCTTCAATCTTGATCTTCGATTTGGATGGATGGAAGCACTAGATTAGAGTGGAGAAAAGAAGTAAAGAAGTGTAGAAGTCGAGCTCTCAAAATGGCAGCACTTCGTCGCTTCAAAATCCGGATCCCAAAAATGAAGCCAACCCCTTCTATTTATAGCTGAAATCTGCCCCTAGGTCGCTCATCTCCATAGGTCGCTCGGAGTTAGGTCGTCCACGACCTACGACCTAGCAACATCTTCGACCTAACCAAAGCCAGACGCCTTAAAACAAATGCGCATCTGCGACTTAACCTGCCAACGACCTACGACTTAGGAATCACGCGACCTAACACTTAAACTATTCCCTGCGACCTAACAACTCACGCGCTTCAACGACTTAAAGGCTTACGACTTATCACATGGCAAAACCTAGCGACCTAACAAAACCCAACAACTCACGACCTAACAAGGTTACGACCTATAACCTCAGCGACCTAACACTTAGGCAAAACCCAGCGACCTAACAACTCACGCGACCTAACACTTATGCGACCTATCTCCTTAGGTCGCTAACACGCTAACTCCTTAGGTCGCTAACACGCTAACTCCTTAGGTCGCTAACACGCTAACTCCTTAGGTCGCTAACACGCTAACCTTCTTAAGTCGCTCAACCCTATAGGTCGCTAACTTGAACTGCCGACCTAACACTTAACTCACACATACACTTAGGTCGCTCACAACAGTTTTTCCTTAGGTCGTTGCCGACCTAACTATACTAACTACTAGACGACCTAGTACATAATGACCTAACGCTTATCTAGGTCAAAAACTTAAGTCGTCTACGACCTAAACCCTTAGTCATTAACTCGCCCAGACTTAAATTCCTATACGACTTAAGCTTCCAAACGCTTTCTTAAGTCGTTCAATCTATAAGTCGGTTACGACTTATCTCTTAGGTCGTTCGCGACCTAGGACTTAGAAAAATTCTGAACGACTTATCAACAATGCAACCAAAGGTCAACTATCTTACGATGTTTCGATCCGTGAAAATACGGGTCGTTACATTCTCTCCCCCTTAGGAATTTCGCCCCTGAAATTCCAAACAAACAAAGCAATCAAAGGCTATTCTGCACGCCTATCATCCATAGCAATCAACAAACCATGCATCCAATTCTAGCTTAGCGTACAGAATTCTAGGACTTAGAACAAGTTACAATATCGTGAGGTGACACGACACCTTAGGGCCATACCTTGAAGAGTTCAGGATGAGCTGCCTTCATCCTCTCTTCCACCTCCCACGTACAGTCGTTATCATCATCACTCCATTGTATCTTAAGCAACTTAACTACTTTCCTCCTAAGCTGTTTCGTGTCGGTTTCAACAACACGAAGCGGCTTACGAGGTCTTCTATCAACTGGATCAACTTCGAAATCTTCACAGCTATCAGCAGAAACTACTGTATTCGAGTCGTTCACATACTTCCGTAGATATGATATGTGAAAAACATTGTGCACACCCGACATCTTCTCCGGTAACTCCAATCTGTAGGCGAGCTTTCCAATTCGCTTGATAATCGGGAATGGTCCAACAAATCTCGGAGTCAATTTTCCTTTCTTCCCGAATCGAATAACATTCTTCAATGGAGAAATCTTCACAAAAACCATATCACCAACGTCAAATTCCAAATCCTTACGACGTTTATCGGCATAACTCATCTGACGGTCTTGGGCTGCCTTCATTCGTTGCCTAATGATCTCTATACAATCAGAAGTCTGACGAATCATCTCTGGCCCAAGCATCAACTTTTCTCCAGTTTCCAACCAACATGTCGGAGAGTTACACGGTCTTCCATACAATGCCTCATACGGTGCCATACCAATACTTGACTGGTAACTGTTGTTGTACGCAAACTCCACCAAATGAAGGTGATCTTCCCATGATCCTCCGAAGTCCATAACACATGCTCTAAGAAGATCTTCCAAAATCCGGTTGACTCTCTCGGTCTGACCATCTGTTTGAGGGTGATAAGCTGTACTCAAACATAACTCGGTTCCCAAGACTTCCTGGAAGCTCTTCCAAAATCCACTAGTGAACAATGGATCTCTATCGCTCACTATACTCTTCGGAATACCATGGAATCGAACTATCCACTTAACATACAACTCAGCCAACTTTGATGCAGTCCTAGTCGATCGAACAGGAATGAATCTTGCACTCTTGGTCAGACGATCCACAATGACCCAAATCCCTTCATTTCCCGTTCTGGTTCTAGGCAATCCATCGATAAAATCCATCGACACTTGTTCCCACTTCCATGTAGGAACTTCTAATGGCTGAAGCAATCCACTTGGCTTCTTCTGTTCGGGTTTTACCAACTGGCAGTTCATACATTTGGAAATAAAATTTCCAACATCCTTCTTCATACCTTCCCAGTAGTAGGTTCTCTTCATATCCCGATACATCTTATTTCCACCTGGCTGAATTGTCAACTTCGAGTGATGACTTTCCTTCAGAACTTCACTCCTCAATTCATCTATATCGGGAACAACTAGTCGTCCTTGCTTCCGAAGCCAACCCTCTCGATCGACCTCGAATCCTTTATCCTTTTCTGGATCCAATCCAGATTCCAAATCATGGATAATCTTGACAAGCTTATCATCTCGCTTTTGACTCTCGCCCATCCTTTCCACAAGAGTCGGTCTTATTGATAAGTTTGCCAACATCTCAGGTTCCAATTCGCATTTGGGCCTGAAGTCAAATCCAGCTAAATACTCGAGATTCTTCCACTCCGAAAACATGGCTCCCAATCCTGCATGTCTTCGACTTAACGCATCTACCACTGCGTTACCTTTTCCCGGAGTATAAGCTATACCAAAATCATATGATGCCAAAAACTCTAGCCAACGTTGCTGCCGAAGATTCAAATCCTTTAGGGAGAAAAGATACTTCAACGACTTGTGATCCGTAAACAACTCGAATCGAACTCCCAACAGATAATGTCTCCACATCTTCAGAGCAAATACAATCGCCGCTAACTCCAGATCATGAGTTGGGTAATTCCTTTCATGCGGCTTCAGTTGTCGACTGGCATACGCAACAACTTTATCCTTCTGCATCAGCACTGCTCCAAGTCCAGTACCACATGCGTCGGTGTAAACCACCATCTCATCATTCCCACTTGGAATAGTCAAAACAGGAGCACTCGTCAATCTCTCTTTCAGGATTCCGAAAGCTTGCTCACACTTAGCATCCCAACTGAACACTTGGTTCTTCTTCGTCAATCCTGTTAACGGTGCAGCTATCTTGGAAAAGTCTTTGATAAACCGTCGATAATATCCTGCTAATCCAAGAAAACTTCTCACATCAGATGCATTCTTAGGTCTAACCCAATCCTGGATTGCTGCCACCTTAGCGGGATCAACCGCTATTCCACTTCCAGAAATCACATGGCCTAAGAACCTCACTTCACTCTTCCAGAAGTGACACTTCGAAAACTTAGGCTTCAGCTGATGTTTCCGCAAGATTTCCAAAACAATACGCAAGTGCGTCTTGTGCTCTTCTTCAGTTCTGGAATAAATCAGAATATCATCCACGAACACAAGTACGAACTTGTTCAACTGATCTCTGAACACTCTATTCATAAGATCCACAAAATATGCTGGCGCGTTAGTCAATCCAAACGGCATTACCAGCCACTCAAAGAAACCGGATGGTGTCCTAAAAGCAGTCTTCGGCACACTATCCTTAGCTACTCTCAACTGGTGAAATCCCGTTGCCAAATCCATCTGAGAAAACACCTTAGCTTCGTGAAGTTGATCAAACAAGTCATCTATTCTCGGCAATGGATACTTTTTCTTCCTAGTCACCTTATTCAGCTCACGATAATCGACGCACAATCTTAACGACCCATCTGCCTTGGTTGCAAACACAACTGGTGCACCCCACTCGGACACACTACGCCGAATGAATCCTTTCTGTAAAAGATCATCAACTTGCACCCTCAACTCCTGCTGTTCCCTAGGCGCCATCCGCCTAAGAGGCATCACAACAGGTCTGGCTCCTTCAACTAGATCTATTCGAAACTCGATCTCTCTATGCGGCGGCAACCCTTTGACTTCGCCAAAGACATCCTCGAATCTATTAGTGATCGGCACTGATGACAGTCCATCCCGTGGAACAACTAGCGAATACATGAAGCTCATGAAGACGCCTTCTTCATGCTTACATCGTATCACAACCTTTCGCCCCTCCACATTCTCGACTGTCACTTCCAACCTTTCGCAATGAACCTTTGCCGCATACTTCCTAAGCCAGTCCATACCCAAAATAATTCCGAACCCCGCAAAGTTCAGAACAAAACAATCACAAACAAAAGAGCAACCATGACTCGACACAATCAGACCACGGCATAACATACACAAACAAGATGAACCCCCAACTGGATTAGTCACAACCAATGGCCTATCAACAATATCCGGTTCCAAACCTAACCGGTCTACTAGTTCATTACAAACAAACGAATGCGACGCTCCAGTATCAAACAGAACTCTAACCGGAACACCACATAGGAAAAGAGTACCTTGAACAACCACACTCTTTCCCTTCTCTTCAGCAGTAGGAGCCTTTGAAGACGACGGAACAGCTCCCAAAGCATAAGCTTGCACAATCTGCTTGTCCTTCCTCGGTTTGGACAATTCTTCCTGATGTGCCCTGGCTTGTCACAGTTGTGACACTTCATTGGCACCTTCGGATTCTTACAATCCTTCGAGAAATGGCCCTTCTGCTGACAATTGTAGCAAGTCACTTCGCCTTTCGACTTCTTCTGGCCATCCTTACCCTTCTGCTGCTGCTGCTTCCTCTTCTGGTTTCCACCCTGCTGTGGTTTAGACTCTCCCCTGGTAACAGCAACAACAGGTCCTTCCTTAGGAAACAGACTCTCATGCCTAAGAGCTTTCTCCACAAGCTTCTCAAATGAATCGTCCAAATGATCCACCAACTGTCTCCCAAGATAACCATCCAAGCCGGTCACAAACTTCTCATTCTTCTGATAAACAGATTCAATATATGACCGAGCATACTTGGACAAAGCTTCGAACTCAGAAACATACTCAAGAACTGATCTTCCACCTTGCTTGAGCTCCACAAACCTCTTGAACAAAACAGACTTCTGAGCTGTAGAAATGAACTTAGCTTCAAATCTAGCTTGGAATTGCTCCCAAGTAATCTCTTCTTCCGGAGTATTGATGGTAATAGAGTTCCACCAATCAGAAGCTCTCCCTTGAAGCTGTCTCGATGCCAACTTCCTCTTAGTTGCATCCTCAATTCCCAAATCACCAAAGATCCTTCTACAAGCATCTATCCACCTCTGGACCTCAATAGTTGATTCTGTTCCCAAGAAAACCTTCCCTCCAAGAGCAGTATAGTCCTTGCACAACTTAGCAAAATCCACTGGTTTCGGAGTTTGGACTTGAACTCCAACATCTACTGCTGCCCCCGGAACTGGTATCCTTCTCATGATCGAAGTCATCATAGCTTCGAACATGGCTGCATAATCAGCAGTCTCTTCAGTAGCACGGCCTTCCCTAGCAGCTGGTCTCCCTCTTCGACTCATTCTCAATATCTATAAAAAGGAATGATCAGAACATCTAGAGAAACAACTGCATAAAGGACTCAAACTCTACTAAGCTACTATATTATAGATAGTATTCATCCATCAAAATACAATTACGTCTCTCATACGTAGTTACGACAACGAGCGTTGGGTAAAATCGATTAACCAATGCTCTGATACCAAATGTGACGACCGCCCATGACCCCTGCACCGAATCTAAAGATAGAGCGCTGTAAAGTGTGCTAGGCGACCATGGACGATTGTCAAGGTAAGATTAAAACAACAGAATCTATCGTATTACTCACAGCGCATGGACAAAATACAATAGAACATATGTATAGTGAAGCTTTACAGAACAAAATGACATCATATAAAACTCCATAATAGTTGAATACAAGCATCCACATAGTCAATACATCAAGCCTCACTACATATCTCTCAGAGAATACAACACAGCGGAATATCCAGTACAAATAATAAGAAGATAATATGCAACCCTCCAGCTCGTCTTCGATATCAGCATCGTGAGAAGAGAACAGCACCTGTCACCTGCTACCTAGTCTGCCCGTCCCAAAATGGACGAACAGCCTAAGGCAATAAGAATTAAAACATAAAGCCTTGAGTCAGACAACAGTCTTAGTGAGTAGTAAATTAACTAACAACATACCAAAAGAGCATAAAGGAAAAGGAATAGGAATACAACCCTCCCACTCCAACCTCATTCTACAGTGATAGCCCCCAGACACACACTAAGCAGAAGCAAACATAGCAGAGCATACAATTTAAAGTAAAGCTACTATCACTCGAGTCAAGGGCGATGTTTTCCAAGTACCAAGGCCTAAATCAGATAAGCACCCAGAAAATACCGCTCTTGAGTCCGAATGGCGATACAACCAAACATCCATGACTCTGGCTATCACTGTTATCATTGCTTCGATATCACCGTTAATTGAATGACCGGCACATTCTTTCAGCCGTCCGTCAAGGGCTAATGGAAACCCCGGTTCTAGACATAACTCCAGCACGTCGTCGCAACCCGTGCCTAGGACTATCGAATCTGCCCAGAGTACTCGACCTTCAACAGTTGGTCGTTGGGACTATCGAATCTGCCCAAACGTACTCTTGCTTAGAGCATGCTAGAACCTTCAACAACGATGCTATCCAAGCCTCCTAGTCATCCTCCTCGACGACCATTCTCATATCCATTCATTATCCTCAACTCGAATCATATCATCGAGTTATCAACATGCTTGGAATGATCCCGTCTGGATTAGACCAAGTCTTCATCACATGATTGCCTTGCTTCATCACATCCTCGCAAAGCCTCATCTCAACATCTCATCATCAAATCTACGCATAAGAGCTTCATCATCCCGCTACATATGCCACGAGCAGCTTTCCCAATCCAAGAGCCTTTCCCTTGGCTTTTGAATCATCTTCGATCTAAATCTAATCATCAATCATCTAGTTCATAACAACCAATCAAATCAAACATCAATCCAAGCAATCAAGCATTCAAATATGATCTAAGTAGACAATTATAACAATAATGGCATTTTCGTAATTAAAGAGTTGAAAGTCCAATAAGCATGAAAACATGAATTATATCTCTACAAACTTGATGAATGATCTTGCATAGGTTAACATATGATAAAATGGATGTAACATCATCATGAACAATGGATCTATATGGATCTACACTTTGGATGAAGAAAATGCATGGAAATCACTATTTTAACACCAAATCGAGCCAACAATCCGATATACTCCTTTGGATCCGTGTGAGAGATAATCACCACTCACCAAATCACCAAAACAAACCCTAATCAACACGCTTCAGATCTGGACAGCGAAGGATCGAGCTTGATCTATCACGAATCCGCTTCAAACGAAGAAATCTCTCTTGAAAAGATGAAGATCTTCAATCTAAGCTCTTGAATCTTCAATCTTGATCTCCGATTTGGATGGATGGAAGCACTAGATTAGAGTGGAGAAAAGAAGTGAAGAAGTGTAGAAGTCGAGCTCTCAAAATGGCAGCACTTCGTCGCTTCAAAATCCGGATCCCAAAAATGAAGCCAACCCCTTCTATTTATAGCTGAAATCTGCCCCTAGGTCGCTCATCTCCATAGGTCGCTCGGAGTTAGGTCATCCACGACCTACGACCTAGCAACATCTTCGACCTAACCAAAGCCAGACGCCTTAAAACAAATGCACATCTGCGACTTAACCTGCCAACGACCTACGACTTAGGAATCACGCGACCTAACACTTAAACTATTCCCTGCGACCTAACAACTCACGCGCTTCAACGACTTAAAGGCTTACGACTTATCACATGGCAAAACCTAGCAACCTAACAAAACCCAACAACTCACGACCTAACAAGGTTATGACCTATAACCTCAACGACCTAACACTTAGGCAAAACCCAGCGACCTAACAACTCACGCGACCTAACACTTATGCGACCTATCTCCTTAGGTCGCTAACACGCTAACTCCTTAGGTCGCTAACACACTAACTCCTTAGGTCGCTAACACGCTAACTCCTTAGGTCGCTAACACGCTAACTCCTTAGGTCGCTAACACGCTAACCTTCTTAAGTCGCTCAACCCTATAGGTCGCTAACTTGAACTGCCGACCTAACACTTAACTCACACATACACTTAGGTCGCTCACAACAGTTTTTCCTTAGGTCGTTGCCGACCTAACTATACTAACTACCAGACGACCTAGTACATAATGACCTAACGCTTATCTAGGTCAAAAACTTAAGTCGTCTACGACCTAAACCCTTAGTCATTAACTCGCCCAGACTTAAATTCCTATACGACTTAAGCTTCCAAACGCTTTCTTAAGTCGTTCAATCTATAAGTCGGTTACGACTTATCTCTTAGGTCGTTCGCGACCTAGGACTTAGAAAAATTCTGAACGACTTATCAACAATGCAACCAAAGGTCAACTATCTTACGATGTTTCGATCCGTGAAAATACGGGTCGTTACATGTTCTATACAAGTAAATATTTAATAAACTAACTATAACAATTCTCAGATATAGAATAGTAAATGCAGTAAACTGTAAAAATCACACCAGGGATTTTTATACTGGTTCGGACCTCCCGTCCTACGTCCAGTCCCAGACTTCTATCTGGATTTTCACTACCAACTACCTCGCTTCACTCGGAGGAACAGGTTTACAACACCCGAACAGCCGAATGGGATTTCGTGCCTCTTACAACACCGAGGACTTCAACAAAAACAAATACAATTGCCGTTGACAACTTGTGCTCTTGATAACACTGATTTGTCACTTGTAGTACACCCTTCCTATAATCTTATCCTCAAAATATGTGAATGATGTTTGTGAAGATTGAAGGAAGTATATTACTTATTGAATCAAAAGATATGAAATAATTTTAATGATTCAATAAGCAATTTGAAGTAGAGAGCTTTTAGAATGCAAGAGTATTTAGAAAGTAAGATCAAAAATTTAAAGCAAAGAATTGTTATTATTCAATCAATGATTTAGACATGTTTATATAGAGAATAAATGGTTGTAACTCTTTGTGAAGAGTAGCCATTAATAGATATGATCATTGATGGAAGGTAAGAGATGCAACCATTGGAGAAAGAAGTGTCTTTTGGGAAAGGTTGCTCTCTGTTTAAAAACGGTCGACAGGTCAAAGATGGCCGGTAGACAGAATTTCGAAAATATAGACGTTATGTACATGTGTGCACGTTCATTGTGCATTTTACACAGAGACGGTCGACCGCCTGGATTATCACCGGTCGACCGGTCCCTGTTAAATTGCACAGTGAATGTGCAATGCCTATTCAAACGTATATATTTAGGTGCATGATTATTTGAGGATAGATTTTAACAAGTTTATCACTATTGCAACATTAAATAATCAACCTATAATCTAGAGTACCATATGTAGCTCTTTTGTGCCTCTTTATAGCCATGATGTCTTCTTTTTGTCGATCGCCTTTATTTCTTTGTCAGAAATCAAAACTTCATAGAATCTGTGACTCAACATTAAAATCCTAACTTTTATTTATTAGTTGGTAATGCAAATCCCGGGTTGTTACAGACTCCCCCCCTTAAGAAAATTGCGTCCCCGCAATTCCTTAAGATAGATGTCGTCTATAACGTCAAATCCACAAAAGAAGTGATAGAGATAAAATAGAGAATTCTCACCCGTAGAAGAAGATGGGAGAAAGCCAGGATAAGAGCGTTCGATAGATTCTCTGGTCTCCCAAGTGCAGTCCTTAGGATTCGGTGACCATTGAATCTTCACGAGTGGAACCTCTTTGTTGCGAAGGCGTCTAACCTCCGAATCAAGCACACGAAGAGGTTGCTGCTCCAAAGATAAATCAGGTAAGATCTCTAAATCAGGCACAGCATGCGGCTCAAAGATAGAATCAGGATCGTGGACACACATGCGAAGCTGGGAAACATGGAACACGTCGTGCATTCCAGAGAAGTGAGCAGGTAGAGCCACACGATAAGCCACGGGGCCAATGCGTTCCGTAATAGGAAATGGTCCAACATAGCGAGGAGCCAACTTCCCTGTAGAGCTGAAACGCACAACCCCTTTCATAGGAGATATCCGAATAAAGACATGATCACAAATGGAGAACTAAAGAGGCTTCCTGTAGTTGTCCGCGTAGGATTTCTAACGGTTCTGCGCCTCTTTCATTCTCTGACGAATAAGAATAATCTTCTCAGAAGATTCCCGAACTGAATCTGGACCAAGAAGGAGCTTCTCGCCAGATTCTAACCAACACGAAGGAGAACGACATGGCCTTCCGTAAAGAGCCTCGAAAGGAGCCATGCCAATACTAGACTGAAAGCTGTTGTTGTAGGAGAACTCTACAAGCGGTAAGTGATCCTACCAACTACCTCCGAAATCCAGAATACAACAGCGCAAAAGATTCTCTAAAACATGATTCACCCTCTCCGTCTGACCGTCGGTCTGAGGATGATAAGTAGTCGAGAGATTCAGCTTTGAGCCCAAAGCTGACTGTAGGCACTTCCAGAAGTGACTAGTAAAGATAGTGTCTCGATCACAGACGATAGAGCTAGGAATACCATGAAGTCGAACGACTTCCTTCACATATAGCTTGGCAAGCTGAGGAGCAGTCCGAGTGGACTTAATAGGAATGAAATGAGCTGATTTGGTCAAGCGATCGACGATGACCCAAATAGAAGTATGGCCTGACCTCGATCGAGGTAGACCGTCAATAAAATCCATGGATATCTGATCCCATTTCCACAATGGAATCTCTAGCGGCTGAAGAAGACCAGATGGACGTTGGTGCTCAACTTTGATCTGTTGACAAGTCATGCAACGGCTTACATAACTTGCCACATCACTCTTCATGCCCTCCCAATATAATAGGCGACACATGTCGGCATACATCTTACTCGACCCGGGATGGATGGTGTACTTAGTGCGATGACACTCGTCCAGAATGTCATGCCTAAGTGATAAATCAGATGGTACCAAAATACGGTTCTTCCTACGAAGACATCGATGAGAATCAATAGAATAATCCAACAATGTCTCATCACTGGATCCCGACTCAAGGAGATGAATATATCGCAACAAGTCTGGATCCTGCCGCTGAGCATGGGCAATGTGATCCAATAGAATAGGTCGAGCTTCCAAGCTGAATAGCAAGATATGAGGATCAAAAGACGGAGCTCGATTTCGAATATCACACATAGAAAGAGTCTCAAGAATATCCCACTCGGCTATCATCATAGAAACTAACGCCGAGTGTTTGCGACTGAGTGCATCAGCCACACGATTACCCTTGCCAGGGGTATACTGAATATCTAAGTCATATGAGGCGAGAAACTCAAGCCATCGCTGCTGCCTCATATTGAGATCCCTCTGGCTGAAAAGATACTTCAGCGACTTGTGATCGGTGTAGAGAATGAAACGTTCGCCCAATAGATAATGACGCCACGTCTTCAAGGCAAAGACGATAGCAGCTAACTCAAGATCATGAGTAGGATAGCGAACCTCATTCGGACGTAGCTGCCTAGAAGCGTAAGCAACCACCCGATCCTTCTGCATAAGAACAGCACCGAGGCCGCTACCACAAGCGTCGGTGTAAACAACAAGATCCTGGTTGCTCTCAGGAACCACAAGGATAGGAGCATGAGTGAGAAGTTCCTTCAATCGCTGGAAAGAAACTTCACACTTATCAGACCAAATAAAGCGAACCCCCTTACGAGTAGAGTCGTGAGGGGAAGTGCAACTCGAGAGAAATCCTTGATAAACCGACGGTAATAACCCGCCAGCCCAAGGAAGCTGCGAATATCATGAACGTTCTCGGGCTGATTCCAATTCTGAATAGCTTCGATCTTGGCAGGATCGACGGAAATACCCTCAGATGATACAATATGGCCCAAGAACTTGACCTTGTTCTCCCAAAAATGGCACTGGGAGAGCTTGGCCTTAAGCTGATGCCGACGAAGAGTATCCAAGACGATCCGCAAATGATGAGCATGCTCTGCCTCGGATCTAGAATAAATAAGAATATCGTCGATGAAAACCAGAACGAATCTATCGATGTATTCCCGGAATACTCGATTCATAAGATCGACGAAGAAAGCCGGAGCGTTCGTCAAGCCGAACGGCATGACCGACCACTCAAAAGAACCATAACGAGTGCGAAATGCTGTAAGAGGAATGCTGTCTTCCGCGACTCATAGCTGATAGAATCCGGTGGCAAGGTCAAGCTGAGAGAAGACCTTCGCACCGCTCAACATGTCGTAACGGGAATTAGAGTTAGACATGATTAAATGATAGATAATTAATTAAGGAATACTACGGAATATAACAGATTCCTATACATATTCCTAACTTATCTATCAATAAACATAAGGAAGGGATTTGATTTAATTCGGATCTAATTAAAATGTATTGTACTAAGTGTATCTGTTCTGTGTTTATTATGCTTATTCCTGAAACCAGGCTCTGATACCAAGCTGTAACGCCCCACTCTGAGACCCACTGTAACAAAGAGTATTACGGGAGTAATACTGTCTGTTAAAGCGGAGAATAGAGTATAGTGGAAGCGACCATTTGTAATCAAGCTATAACTATCTACTGAATACGTCGAAAGGATGGTATCTATATTTTTTTTTCAAGTGGTTCGACATATTCGGTAAATACTTATAACGAAATTACAAATGGCTAAAGATCTATCAGGACAAAGCATAATAATAAATGATAAAACATCACAGAACAGAATCACATAACAGATATAAAATCCCAGAACAATACATCATCAATACAGATCCAAATACTATAAGTGGGTACAAAGCCACTGCACACACATGTGAGTCAAAAATATGTACATATCAAAGTCTGAATAATAACAGAGTAGCGGAATAGTGGACAAATAAAAGCGCTATCTATCAGCATAGCAGATAATGTCCTAGCGGAAGCACAGAAGCTAAGTCCAGAGACCTAACCTGAAACAACTCGGTCTGACCCGAGCGAAAGCACTCGGGTCAGGCTAGCTAAACAATCAGTAATAACTGAGATATATGATACTGCAGTACATAAATAAAACAGTACTTATCCAAGGAGAAGTATATTATGAACCACATGAATATAATGACGATCCCTAATCATCAATAAACAATAAAAATCTCCAAAGAGAAATCAACACCAAAGTGTAGAATAAATAAAATCGCCTCATATCATCGGCGTAGCCAAAGCTATAAAAAGATGCCCATAGGCAATAATCCCAAGAGTGACCAGAGTCTGTAATCAATGCCCAAGCAAAGATCGATGCTCCAAAGAGCAATGGGGATATACTGAAAAGTCAATGAAATCCAACACTGAAAAGCAGTGTCCAGAGACACTGTGAATCCACAAGGCAATCGCACTTACATCGTATGGTTCCATAGAACCAACACCGAATGGCGGTACTCGAATGGATATAAAAATCATCAAATAATACCAATATTGCACGTGCACCGACCAGAGTCGTTGTTGCCAAGTACTGTAGAGTTGTGATCGATCACTCGCACAGATGCGGAACGCGCGAGACGGCAAGATCCTTCCCAGAAGGATAAAGGTCCAGAGGCACATGCCGAAAAATAAACTGCTCCATAGAGCAGGTGTCCAGAGACGGTTGCCCAGAGGCGTGGTGACCTAGAGGTCCAGTACTGGCCGCCCAGAGGCTAATGTGTCACTAACTTCTTGGAGAGGAACCCGTAAAGTGTTAACAATAAGTCCCATACCCCACGTTCGCACCAAACGGTTTCCTAACCAATAGCAAGCTTACACTCCAAATAATAAAAAGTCCACCTCTTATCATCGGTAAACTAGACCCAAAGGTCAAAACGATCAATCGAATAGGTCGGGGATTAACCGGAAAGAAAATACACACGGTTCCATAGGCCGGAGATTTCCTAACCGTTTAAGCACCTTTCCACTTCGCTCGACGTGCTAAAAAGTGAGTGTGAGGTTTTTATTATAGAAAATAATGGTGCGAAACGGATTTATAATTGATTTTGAAATCACTTTAAAACGACTTTTGAAAAATCTACTATTATGGAGTAATTAATTTAATAATTAAAAATAATATTATATAATAATTTCGAAAGCCATTCAGGAGTGAAAAATCTTTTGAAAATGATTCATAAAACCCGTGTACGAAATCTAGAGACAAATCTCAAAGAAATCAATAAAACCAGAAAATCATTGAAAAATATTCTAAGTGTTTGTAAACATTCAAAAAAACTGACGCGAACCAAAGTTCGGCAATTTATTTGGACCAGCAAATTGTGTCCAAATGTCATGAAAATTTGCAGGCATGTAGTCCAACATCCCTACTTTAAGATGCAAAAAGAATCGGGAAATTCCGACTTGAAATGAAGAAACGGCGTTGTCTCAAAGTCGGATAAAAATCATAAAACTTTACTGTGTCAAAACAGTGTAAAGGTCCCACTTCGACGACATGGTCGAAGGGTCACATGAACTCAGATCTTGATGAAAATTTGCAGGAGCGTAGAAAAGTACTCCTACTTTGATATGCAACAAGAATCGTTCGGTTTCGACTTGAAACGAAGAAACGACAATGTTTCGAAGTTGGTCCGACGATAACTGAAAATGATCATTATTGTAAAACAGTTTCTGGGTGCTACTTCGGCAATAGAAACGAAGTACCTAATGCACCCAGATCTAAACCAAACTTTGCATGGTTAAAGATCTCGATCTCATGTTTTTAACGAGACCAAAAACGATGAAATCCGACAAAGGACGAGCCCGGGATGGCGTCGCAAAGTCGGGGTTCTACGCTGAAAACAACGGGAGAAAAGAGACCAAGGCCTATAGCTATGCACTAACTGGCCAGAGATGAAAAACCACAATTTTGGCATAGTAAACTTCAAATTCTGGCAAAATGAATAAAATGAAAGTTGTAGCTTAGTTTCTAAGCTTTCAGGAATGACCAAGATCGTCAAATTCCGACTAGAGATGAAAATTCTATGACTAAAACAATTCTCAGATCTAAATTTTATATCACTGTCGTTGTGCTCTCGGGACAGTGGTAAGAATGTACAATTTTGACCAAATTAACTTCGAAATTTCATGAAACTCAAAATATGAAAGTTTTAGCTATAAATCTAAGCTTTCCAGAACATCCAAAATTATTAGATTTGGATAAGAAACGAGTAACTTATGGCCAAATCAATTTCAGATTTTTATTTTATCAACCCTGTAGTTTGTTGTCAGGTCAGCGACAAACAAGCATGATTTCGACCATTCAAACCTCAAAATTAGGCAAAGTACAAAACATAAAAGTTATAGGATACAGAATAAGATTTCCAGAACTTCAAGAAAACCTTAATTTCGATTTAAGATGAATAAGATATGCCTAATTTACTAACAGCAATAAACTAATTATAATTTCAGCTAGCATATATTACAAGTACCTTATGTGCACACCCCAAAATGAAAGCAAAGATGATCAAAGAGCTATGATTCACATGTTACATAATAAAACATGTGTTACTAACTGATTACCAAAATCAAAAGATGATTAAACACATATTAGAAGAGGTTTTTAGCAATATACCTCTCTAGAAAGCAACAAAGACTACTATAGCATCAACCCAAGTTAGCAAAAGATGATTAGGAGGCTATAAGATCAAAAAAACACATAAAACATGTGTTACCAAATCAATTTCAGAAATAAGAAAGATATAAAAATGGATTTGAGGTGGGTATTTGCATTACCTTTGCATAGAATGACTTGCATAAGCTAAAACTAGAAGGAGATGAAGATAGAGGCCATTTTTGGTATGAAAGCTTTAGGAAATGATTAGGGTTTTGATTAGAGATGAATGAATGAGGTTAGGAGAGTTTGAGATAATTTATAGAGGAGGTTTAGGGTGGGTTATTGGGCTAGGTTTAGAAACCCAATAAGAAGAGAGTTATTTATATGTTTTCCAAAAATTAGTCTAAGTGTTCATGTATGTTTATAAAACTCATTTTTCTTATCCTAACCCGTTTTAAAATCTCTCCTAAAATATTTAACTTTTCAAAAATAACATTTTATCCTCATTTTAAAATTCCATATTTCCCATTTAATTAAAATAGCCTTTTTCACATAAATTTTGTTATTCCAAATTCTTTTATGCTTCATTAAAATAAATAAAAATCCTAACTTTTATTTATTAGTTGGTAATGCAAATCCCGGGTTGTTACACTCTTCCTTCTTTTCTACAGATTCAAAAAGAAAAGGGGCGACAAATGATATCGGCCTCCATTTAAAATTCGAAATCAAATCGCATGCCCTTTTTGTTCATGCTAGGCATCGATGGAAGGCAAAGGCGGCGACTTTGCAGGGCGAGGCGGTGGACGAAGGGGGGGGGGGTGAAATGATGAGAGTCGCCGTGCGGTTAGTGGGTCGATGTCGCAACCTGAGTTCGCATGCGTTGGAGGGGGACTTGGCGATTGCTTTTGGGTCAGGCACATGGTGGGGTGATCGATCGAAGAGCCTCTGATTGGGGTATTCGTGAAGGCAAGGAACGAAGTCGTGGGTTTCTGGGTATCGCGTGAATGTGATGACCGGAGTTTGGGTGATCGTTGGCGTTTGCGGCTGTAGGGTGGGCCATGGCTCATCGTTCGGAGATCGTGACCTCTACAGCGGCTTTAGGAAGTTAATCAGGGATGGTGGAAAAGTTCGGCAGTGGGGATCATTAGAGCAGCTAAAGCTAAGGTAATTTACATTATAAAAGAGAAAAAAAAATAAAATAAAAAATCTGTCGAACTGAATTAATTTATTATCCTAATGTTTATAATCCATGATTAAATTATACGAGGTCCAAAAATCGATTAAAACAAGTCAAGATGGTTCGTATCTAGAAATCTATACAATAGAGTCAGAATTGGATCGATCAGCAAATTTAGAAAGAAAAGATAAAGGTGAGTTAATCTCACTCAAATTTGGAAGTCCGTAATTGATTTTAAGTAGTAATTGAATTATTGATTGATTGAATTTGATAATTGTTATCAGTACTGGATGTTATATTATATATAGTAGTGTGTGTATATATATATTGGAGTGATTGATATTCCCGCATATATATAGTAGATGAGACCCTATGCGCCCCGCATAATAGCGGATGATCCTATATACCGCGATATCCCACTCGAAGTGGGATTGGTATTTTTATATTATGCTAACATCTGTGGATGCAGGGAAAACATGTTGGAGAGATCCAATTGGATTTCTAAAAAATGTTAGATTTATTTTCATATTCTGTTATATGATTTATTTGAATAATCTATGATAGAATATATTGGAGATTTAATTTATTTGGATGCTATCGTATTGCTGGATAGATTTTTGGTATTTTAAAATACCATAAATATTAATATTGAACTTTTAAAGGAAAATAAAAGGGTATTTTAAAGTAAAATATTTATAGTGAAGTTGAATAAATTAAAAGAATGAATTTGGGGAAAATAAATAGTTTAATTTTAAAATCCTATTTAATAAATTCCAGAATGTGGAAAAATAGAGATTTTTGGAAAAATGTGAATAAAAGGGGTTTTTTAAAAATAAATAACTTAAGCGATATTGTTTTAAATATAGAAGAATGTATTTTTTTGTTTTGAAATTTAAATAGTTGGGAAAAATAAAAGGGAAATTTTGGAAATAAAATATAAAATTTATGTTCCAGATTTAAATAAGATTTTAAATCATAAAAAGGAAATGAATTTGAAATTAGTGGTTTTGGAATAAATTTGGGTTAACTAAGAAATTTATTTAAAAATGGACTTTAATTTAAAAATCGATTTAAAATCGAGTAAGAGTTGTGAAACAGTGATAAAACGAGAAATGAGACTATGGAATTTATAAACGAAGTGTATAAATAGAGTAAAGTAAATTATCAATGGATAAATGGGGATTTCAAATGCACAATGAGGATTTATAGGAGAATGGGTAAACCGATTTAAAAAATAAATGGTAGATTTATTTTATAGAAATGTGAAAAGAAATTTACGGAATTGGGACGTAAATTAATTGGAGATAAATCGAGAAGGATTTATTAATATTGGACTGGCAATATGGAAGTTGAAATATATTTTTCTGAGAAGTTAAGTTATTTCAAAAGGAATTTTGAAGTATTAATTAGAAAATTTAAAGTGTTGATAGAATACTTCGGAAAATTAATTTATTAATTGTTTTAAAGTGGGTTTAAGTGTATTTTAAATTATGAATTAAGATAGCTTATACTAAATTAATTATTATTTAAGAAGTAATCAATATTACTATTTCAAAAGAATAAATTATTTTATATTAATATTATTTTTAATAACTTTTATTTTAAAAAGTAGTTTTGTCTAAAGTTAACTTGGAATTTTTTTATCGAAATTCCATAAGTATTATTTTGAAAATTTATAAATAAAGTTTTGGAGAGTATTGGTATACTCATATGGCAAAATTGGAAGCGGTGAGTGCCTGCAGCTAAGTCTTGAATTTCTCTGGGATAGAGACGTAACCATTGAGCTGTGATCCATGGTTGATACCGCAGTGGTACTTTCCACATTATTTTAAAAAGGGTTTTCAAATATTTTTGAGAGGATACTTTGTGAATATGCTGATTTCAATAAGATAAGTACATGACTTTTGGATAAAGAGATTTAATTTATTTAAAATCTAATTTAAATGAAGACTTGGTGTTTTTCGGTGAAATTGAAGTATTTTGTTGAATTGATTGTTTATTTGATAGTTAAATAACTGACTATCAAATTTGGACCCAAATATAACTTTGGAAATATCTAAAAGAAGTATGTGAATTATATGGTACAGTTACCGTTCGAGGTGCTATACTGTACGTATAAACCCGTTTCGTTCTTCTTGGACGTTTATAAGGAAATCCGTCAACAAATGGTTAGGAGGTGATCTTCGATCTTATCTTCGCCTGTTTATTTCCTAAAGAACCGAGGTTGAGTTTACCAGGAATATCGAACGTTGTTTCGAAGAGACTGGGATCGGATTTGTGATCCGAAAACCACTTCGATCCAACGAGTACGTTTTCGTAACGAAGACAAGAGCATGGAGTCGAAGATGGAGCAGTGAAGTGAAAGGGCTAATCGCTACTAATCCCGAGGGTGATTCCAAAACGAATGTAGTAGGAGTAGTGCCTTCGGTTCCGTTCGGACCGGGAATGAACTTGTATGGATGAATGCTATCAGCACATTGTCGTTGGAGGACGATGAGCATTCTAAGTAAAATCGTTCTTGAAAAGGTAACTCTTAGCCTCGAGCCTCATCAATCGGGAATGACTGAAAATCAGGGGAGATGCAGCAAGGCTAAGTGGGTCGCACCCAAGTAGGGTAAGGTTACCCCTATCTAGAGATATAGAGTCCCTTTTTATTTTGCTGTGTGGTGCGGTTGCTGATCCCAACCGCGATTACTCAGGCTATGCTGGTTAGGGGTAGCCCAGTCTTGTGTAGCAGGGGATCCCGGAGTGGTCCTCGGTACATTGTTCTAGAGGTGTACTATGACGGGTGGTACCCCAGTGCCTAGTCATTCAGATGGAATCCATTCTCCAATACGTGCCTTTACGTTTTGATTGTAGAGCCTAGTATTGCTGGAATTTAATTAATGTAAAAATTTCAGCTATTTGAATAAGTATTTGTACTTAGACATTATTATAATATCAGAGGATTTTGATATGAAATGTTTTAGTTATCGTAAGGTAAAAATCCGTCGTGTTTATTTGTGGCATGGTCTTACGAGATACCTTTGATTTTCAAAGAATTTGGAAACTTTAATAATTCAAATTGAGTGTGTTTTTCTCACGCTGGTTTTCCAGACTAACTCGGGTGTTATTTTATTATAATGCTCAGGTCAAACCGAGTATTACAGATACCTGATAGGATGCTATGGAGCTCAGGAGACGAGCTGGATGACGAAGACATATATCACGTATCTGATTTATATTCCGCCGTGTATGGTATGCTGTATGTTCAGCTTTTGTGAGGACAAGTTATTATAACTGTCCAGTATTGTGCTATTGATTGTGTGGTACTCTGATGATGTAATGTATAAATAACAAGGTTTAGTTCTTTGTATAAAGACCAGTTGTTATCTATTATATATTGTTCCGCTGCGATTATGAGATTCTGTGAGGTTATTTCTATTTTCTTCTTCTACGTCATTCTTCTTTCCCTAACGATCAGGTATTTCCGGCATTCGTTTGTTTGGCATGTAATATAGTGGACGTATTGATGTCGATTTTCGGAGGTCGATAATCCGGACTGTTACAGAATTACATGGAATAGCCGTGAATAATAGACATAATACTTAATTAGAAATCAATTGGCTTAAATTAGTGTCATGGATAAGGTATGCAATTTTTCCATTCACCAAAACATTGTTCTGACTCCCCTCCTCATTATAACCTACATGACAGATTTAGAGGGGCATGCTACTGGTGTAAGACGGGAACTACAGATGGTGAAGTTTTCTTACTCATGCTCGGTGCTGGCAAGACAATTAGATACTAAAGGAATAATATTTATTCCAAGTTTGTAGCCTTGGTAAGCAAATACGTTCTATTATATTTTTCTATTTTGCTGAGTTTATGTCGACAGCTCTCTGATATACTTATGTTTATTATAGGTTGCCAAAACCAACGATCTGTATCCTAATGGACTTAAGTTTTGATTTAGTCAAAATTCGGACCCATTAGGGCATGGGTTGTTACTTTTGGTACTATGACTTAGGTTAGTCGATCAAAGGAATTAGAATACGTTGCCGAGAGAAAGTATTTGTATTTTTACTTATATATATATATATATTACGCACCAAACTCTATGAATTCCGACTATAGAAGTAGTTGCGACCATATTATGAAAAGTTGAATAAGGAAACTATGAGTTGGAACAATAAATAGAGTTAAATTTATGCGTCTATCCCGATTACCTCATGGGGCGGAGGCCATACCGTATGGAGGGGACCGAGAAGAGTATGAGTGCGACATATAGAAGGACCCTGAAAGCTGAATGGTACCGGATTCCTTTGTTGGGCCCAGATTGCCTTATGATTATGGAATTCGATGGATTACCGATTGAAGATGTATATTTCATCCAGATAGATGGGAAGTTGATAGTGTTAGAGGTATGCCCTAGGAGAAATTATGTAATTTGTTACATATATCTAACTCGATAACCAATCGTGTTCGAAATAAAAGGCGTTTTCTTTTTGTTATATAATTGATATAATGTGTTATATTAATTAATTAATTTAATTAAAAGTATATTTAATAAAAATCGATAAATGGTATGTCTTGTGATAGTAGTTATAAAGTGCTGTGACCGTGGGTAATTTATGACAATGAAAACAAATATACCATTTTAAATGTTCCTATTCATGATGCATCAAGATTGGATATTGATGTATCTGTTGAGACTAGAGCATGTAACTCTCTCCAAATGTTAGCAGTGTATAACTCATGACTGCTGATGGGACCAAGATGTTACGTTCTGATGGTAATTGGATAACTATGGAATGACTCACTCGATAGTTTTCTGTTGGTTAATATAACCACAGTCAAACAGAAAATATTGATGTGACTGGTTTACACAGTTTCTCGACTTGATAATACCGTGGATATTAAATATGAAAGCTCTACTTTGATTATAGTCAAATCATGGCACGACTCCCATTGAGTGACTATAGGTGGGTTGAGTGGAAGTATTGGAAGTGAAGCACTATTCAAGAGATGATTCGTCTCCTTAGTTATATGTGGTTAGTATCACGGTCAACTCATGTTAACTCAAAGTCAAAGTCTTTGGCCATAGTAGTTCGGTTAATAATAATTGTTATTATTGAACCAAGGAATTTATGTTTGGACTATAGAGTTGAATATGGAAGATACTGTAATTTTGACAATTACTAAATTTCATAACTCCAAAGTAATATAGTTTTGATGAAGAGAATTGGTGTAAATAAAAGTCACAACCAGATAATTCTTAACAAAGTAATATTAGATTTTACCTAAACCAAATAAATGATAAATTTGGTTAAAATATCATACCACCTGCTAAGTGACATGTGAACGTTAATATTCGAATAGTTCAATATTAATTGTTGACAAAATTAACAATTGACGAGTCACACAACTGAAATAATGAATTCTCTATTGACCAAATAATTTAATTAGTTTATAATTGTTATAAATTAATAAAATTAATTAATATTTATGAAATATTAAAAATCAAGTTTTTAATATGATTTGAAGAAAAAAATATTATTGAAAATATTTATAATAGTTATAAATATATCAATCGATATACGATATCGATAAGCAATTAAATTAGATTTAATTAAATGATAGTTCATTGGGCTTAAATGGGATATTAGCCCATGATGATGGGTTGGTATTTTCGGCTATAATGACTATAGGGGCAGCTTAAATAAGTTAGAGATTTTAGACTTGGATGGCTTAGATTTAGTAAGAATTAGTATGAGATATGATCCATTATTTTCTCTCTTCCATCCACTATTTAAACACTTCTAACCCTAATTAAAGAAAGAACTTTTTTGGCTACCATTATTCCCATCCATTGTTGGGCAACTTCATTCCCTATGAGCTCAAGCAATACAAACTCAAATTAATTCAAAACGAGTGCTATTTGATAGTCAAAGTTCTATGGTTCAAGGATTTGCAGTCTGCCAAATCGAAAAGATTTCAAAGGAGATAGAGTTCATCATTATAAGGTGTGCTTCAAGGCATTGATTTTACATATGTTTTTACCGTATTATGTAGTTTAAAATTTCCGAATAATATTTTATTATTCATATATATTATTATTATATTGTTAGTCAGGTGACAATTCTTATATGTATTGATGTTGTCACATACTAGATTAGTTATATGCATGTAATCATTTATAATTGTTTTTTCACATATAGATCATATATGCACAGTCGAATATTTTAATAATAATAATAATTATTTTGTTAATTAATATATACATATAAATATATCCTTTAATTATACTTATATGGTTTGTATTTAATTATAACATCATTTCATGGTAATAATTGAACATATATTTTTATACATGTATATTTATAGTAATTATAATTTTTGGCAGCTGTAAAATATTTGTTGATAATTATTTACTATTATTTAATATTATTTAAATTAATATACTATCTAAATAATTCATACAAAATAAAATATATTTCGAAAATTAACTTTTAAATGTTATAAAATTATTTTATGATGAAATAATCTTTTGGTCAAAAAATGAGAAATAATTTTTTTTTATTTTTAAAAATTATTTCAATGTACGGTTGAAAAAAAATTAATTAATAAAAAACAAATTTTGACCGAGAAAAATTATGAATTTTTTTTTCAAACTTCAAAATATAATAGTAGATTTTTTGGAAATTTAAAATTTGAATATAATGCTTTGAAATTTTTTACTAATATTTTATTCATTTTGGACTAATAAATCAATTTATATATATTTTAATACAATAAAATTTATAATAAAATTTTGTTGTGCTGTGCATACGGTTAGGAGCTGTTTAAAAATAAAAGAACTAAAAATTAAATTTTCTTAATTAATATATACACGCACATACAGAGTTAGATATTACAAATATGCTTACGAATATACGTACATACATACATACATATATATATACATACATACATATATATATATATATTTATATATATTAGTTTAAAAAAATTATATATATAACAGTATGTGAGTGTGTATTATTTTAATATTTACTATAATCATACACATATATTTAAACTTATTAATATTATATATTTTACATATATATATTTGTTTAAATACTTTTATTCTTGTAAAATTATTTAAATAAAATTAACATATATGTTTTATATACATATATGTCAATTTATAATATTTATATGAGTAATAAGTTTAAATACATACTTATATTTAGACAACATACAATACATATCAAATGAGCTAAAGTGTCTGTTGCGATGTAAATCCCAACATCTATACATGGACATGTTATACCTTGCACCGATTATCATATTACACATACACACATATACATATATGTATATGGGACATATATGTTGATTTATATTTATAAAATATAAATCAAATAAAATTGTGTATAATTTATATATTTAAATAAAATAATTTTTTTTATTTAAATAAAATTTGGAAATGTTCTAAATAAATTAAACGTCATAGGCCCAATATAGATCCAATAAGGGATTTTTTTTAAAATTTACCCATAACTTCCACTGTAAGCTGGCCCAGTTCCAACAATGGTGTCATAGCCAAATAGCCTATGTGGTCTAAATTAGTCATGTTAGGGTTAACTAAATAAAGCTTACCCATATAGTAGGGTGTCTAGAAAAGTAGTGCCAAAGGTTGGGTTCGGTAACCAAGTACTTCGCCTTACCCGGCTACTAGCCTGGCCCAAAATGATGAGGTAAGCCCAAAATGTTATCTCTAATATAAAAGGCCCAAATTTGAATTAGGCCTTGGGCTAATTTCAAAATTGTTTCGAAATAAAAATAAAAGTTTTAAATTTAAAAGTTAAATTTAAAATAAGATTATATTATAAATGTTAATATAGATTTTCAAATTGTTTTAAAAATTAAAATAAAATTTTAAATTTGAAAGTTAAATTTAAAATGAAACACAAATTAGAAAAGTTATAATATAATTTTTTAAAAATGTTTGAAAATCAATATAAGTTAATTTCAAAATTTAAAATTTATTAATAAGATTAATAAAATAAATTAATTAAATAAGTTAATTAATTAATAAATATATATACATGTATTGTATATCATAATATACATTATGTTGTTTTAAAATGTTAAATTAACATAAGTATACATGTATGCGTATAAATGAATTTCAAAATTAATATAATTAAATTAAAATTGTTTAAATAAATAAATTTAATTAATGGTTAATTAATTAAATAAATTAACTAAAGGTTAATTAATTAAATGAATATACACATATATAAGATAAATGTGTAACACTATAAAAGTTATAATATATAATAATTAATGAATATAAATGTTGTATTAATATGAAATTAATTAAAATGTTAATTAATTAAATATAATTTAATCAGTATGTTGTTATACATAAGACTACTATATGAGTAGTATAAAATATAAAAGCAATATAAAATAAAACTTATATAATATGAATGTATAAATTATAGGCGGAACATTAAAGAAACCTTAAATAGACTTAAGGGACAAATATATACAAAAATGTCATACACTGTGATTTTTGATATGTCCGACACTTGAATAACGAGAGTAATTCATAAGAATTATATTACTCCATAAGTCGATATCACACAATATTAAATTTTAAAGATTATGAATCTTTAATATAATGTTGACCTCTACCATATATATTAATAAATTACTTGCATACTTCTTAGTTGTTGAGCAGACTCAAGTTGGGTATGTTATGTAATGAACGGGGTTTTCGACCCTCGAAAATCGACACTAATACATCCATTGTATTTCGTGTCGAGCATTTAAGTGCCGAAAAAATATCGATCGTTAGGGGTGAAAGAAGAAGATAAAAGATAGAATAAACAAGAACAATCACGAGAATCTCACAACACAATGGAATAACATATATTAATCAACATAATACTTTACAAAGTCATTTCAAAAATGATACATCAGAGTCATACTAATACAATTCTACATTTGAATAGTTATAATAGCCTGTCCCTACCTAACGGATATAAGATACATATAATACATTGGAAACAAGATAATAACCAGCTATCGATGAAGCCTCCTACTCCAAGCTCCTCCAAAATGCTTCCGTGGGAAAACGTGAACTACTTGGCTGCCCATAAAAATTTGAGCACCCAAGAGTTTTTGGAAAAGAAAATAAAACTCTGGGTCAGACATGGGTTTGGTGTGTGTAAACTCAAACAACTGAATTATTATGTTTAAAACCCTTTTAAAATCAAAGGTATCTCATAAGACCATGCCGCACATAAACACATACGAGTTTTTACCTTACGATAACCAAAATGCTTTTATAGAAAATCAGTGATATTATAATAATGTCTTAAGGTTCAAAGTAAATATATAAAATAGCCAAAATGCTCGCATCTCGCATTCCAACATATTTGGGCACAACTAAAAACGTACACATATTGGAGAATGAATTCCATACTATGACAAGGCACCGGGGTACCACCTATCATGGTACATGTCTAGAAAATGTATCGAGGACCTCGCTCGGAACCCCTGCCAACATAAGACCGGCCGACCCCTTACTGGATAGTAACGAATATGTCATCACCCCGATTGCTTTGCAACCCTTTTTTTATTGAGATCTCATGCACAACCAATCCATAAATATGTAGATGTATCTAGAAAGGTGATGATACACCCTAATGGGAGCGACCCACATAGCCCTGCTGCATCTCTTATGTTATAGTCATTTCCGGTTGATGAGGCTT
This sequence comes from Allium fistulosum, assembly GCA_030737815.1. Taxonomy (NCBI): domain Eukaryota; kingdom Viridiplantae; phylum Streptophyta; class Magnoliopsida; order Asparagales; family Amaryllidaceae; genus Allium; species Allium fistulosum. The sequence continues at coordinate 612,561,370 of CM060906.1, read as the reverse complement.
GAGGCTATGTTTTAACTTTTTGAATAGCAATCCCACTTGGAATGCTAACACTGCCCTCCAGGCAATAATGTAGTGCCAGCATTCATCCATACAAGTTGTCCAAGAAAAGGACAAACCGAAGGCACTACTTCTACTACATCAATTTTGGAATCACCCTCAAGATTAGTAGCAAGAAGCCCTTACACTTCAATACTCCGTCGTCGATTCCATATTCTTCAAGATGTCTTAAGTTCGAAACACTTGAATTGGATCAAAGCGGTTTTCAGATAACAAATCCGATCTCGGTCTCTTCGAAACAACATTCGATAGTTCCGGTAAACTCAACCCCGGTTCTTTAGGAAAAAAGCAGACAAAAGACAAGTGCGGAGTTCACCTCCTAACTGTTTGTGGATGGATTTCCTTATAATTTATCCTAGAAGAACGAAACACACAGTACAACATCATTGGGGATGACTATGCCATATAACTCACGTGTTTCCTTTAGATATTTTCAAAGTTACGTTTTAGTCTAGTTTTGATAGTCGTTTATTTAGTTGTCAAATAAACAATCATTCAACATTGATTTTATTTCATATGGGATGTACCAAATCTTTAATAATTAATCTTCTATTAATTAAAATACGTTGCAAAACTGATCAAAAGATCTCTTCAAAACAGTATTCCCAAAACCCCTAACATCCCTTTTACACTTGGAAAGCATTTATATACTTATCTCAACGGTATAAGTATATTACCAGAACATTTGGCAAATTTCCACCTTTCAAATTCCCTTTTTTTCTATAAACATTACTTATTATAAAACCAAACCTCTTATCCTTTATAGCAATTCCCTTTTAAAAGCTCACTTCATAATTCAAATAACTTATAAATTTCCAAAGTCAATTTATAAAACACTTTTATAAGTCTACAAGTCAATTTACAAAACCACTTACAAACCTCTAAAATCATTTATAAAGCATTTTCCCATTTAAAACTCCCTTGATAAATCCTCTTTAAGAAAAATCCTTTATAAAATATCTTTTGCCACTCATCCTTTTAAATCACTTTAAATAAACCTTTTTACTTAGTAAAGCCCGTTTTTATAAACAAGTTATTATTTATAAATACCTTTAAAAAATAATAATATTACTTGAAAATCATTTATAAACTTTAATCCCAAATTGATTAAAGAATTGAAATTAATTCAAAACCATACTTTGTAAATTCAAAACGAGCTTAGCAATCCCATTGGTACTTATTTAAGTTACCATTTAGTTTCAATTTAATTCGAAGTCACTTACCAATTATTTATCTAGGCCAACATACATGTAAATCAAATCCATTATCAAATCAGGGAATAACATATCAATACAACTCAACTAGCATATACATCTCCAAACAACGTAATAGCAGGATGATGATTTGTCCTGCTAAATAGATGTCCAAAACAATTCAATCAATTTACAATAGAACGTGAATTTATTCTGCTAAAACACATCTCTACACAAACAACAATTATAGCCGAATGAGAATTTATTCTGCTATTAGATGTCTAAACATCAAACAATCAACTTATAGTAGAACATGGATTTATTCTGCTAACACATGTCCATATAATCAAACCATTTACTAACTCATTCACAATCATTTATCTACTTAATGGTATCGAATTTTGCATCCCTTGTGTTCAAAACCATTTTTGGAAAAGAAGCACCTTTAAAACAATATGATTCTCGAAACAAAGGATTAAAAACTTCTCCCGTTTAAAATGATTAATTACAAGTAAACTCTTTATTAATTCATAAATAATCTTTATTAAATTTGAACTTAATTTAATTATAAATTAATAAATAACTAAACCTTTAATAAATAATATATTTATAAATTAAACCCTTAATTAATCCTTATAAATTATTAAATAATATTTTAAAACCTTTATTAATGATTAACTATTAATTAATCTTAATTAATTAACTAAATAATCTTTTAATTGAAATTCAAAAAATAAATTAAACCTTAAATAAATAATTTATTCTAAATTAAAACCTTAATTAATTTATAATTAAAAGTAATTAAACACTTGATCAATTAAATAAATAATTGACCCTATAATTAATTAATAATTTATTAAAATTAATCTTATCTTTAAAAGATAATTAATTAGAAATTAAACTTCATTAATTAAAGTTAATAAACCTTGTTTAATACTTAATTAATTATTAATTATTAAAAACCTAATTAATTTATAATTAATTATTAAATCCTTAATTAACTTTAAAAAATTTATTATTGGTTTATAAAACATTTACAAAACAATTTCAAGTATGAAAAACTTAAATTTGAAAAATTCGGATTTTTATCGAAACTGCCTCCATAGCGACTATTGTTATGGATGGTGTTTCTTGGAAATGTTTCCTACTTTACTTTGAACTCATCATTTTGAAAACACTTGCTAACTTTTTGAAACAATAAAGTAAAATTTTTGTAAACTAAAACAAAACTTGAAAATACTTTTTAATTCCAAAACATATTTACATAGTTTACACATAAGGGTTTCAAGTCATCATTACCGACAAAAGTCCAAACTTCCTTAGCATTTACATCAAATATCCAAGTCTATACCAAACCACAACATCCAAAATCATATCATACCCTAAACATAAGCATGATCTAACTTTAAACCATTTACAACAATTTTAGACTTCAAATTCAAGTCTAATACCATACCACATGCAAACATCCATAAGCATATTCAAATCAATATCATATTTACCCAACAAGCAACTAATTTTTTAACCAAGCAACAACAATCATAAAGCTACAAACTTTTAAAACAAAAGAGCTTTACTCACCAAAAATTTTGCAAAAATCTTTTGAAAACTTGAAATACTTTAGAACTTGCAAAGCTTGGAAAACCACAAAATCAACTCAAAAAAGGGTCATCTTCTCCTTGATATTTGGCCATGTTACTCTCAAAATTTTAAAAAGTGGTCAAAATAATAGTTCTTGAAAATTATTTTCTCCAACATTTCGAAAATGAATCACTCAATTTAGAATTTTTTTGAGGGAGATATGGTCAATAGAAGGAGTGGTATTTTCGGGCTTAAAATTATAGGTCCGAAAATGAGTCAGAAAAAAATGTATTTTGACCCAAAGTTATTTGAAATTTGAAAAAGCGATTCAAATGAAAGCTGTAGCCACTGGAATTTTACATGGTTTTGAAAAAAGAAAATCTGGGTTTGGAGTACCCTAGAGGAAGTTATGGTCGGATGAAGTGTTAGTAAAAACGGGGAAAATGGTGTAGATATTTAAACAAGTTTCTAAGGATTTAAAATGATGGAATCTTTGGATTTTAAACTTTAGATAATTTTTTTGGAGGCCATTAAAGTTCTCATGAAGACATGAACGAATTTTATAAATAAGGAAGCTGAAATGAAAAGTGGAAAATAATATTAAGAGATTTGTTTTTATATAAAGCACAAATACCAAATTACCAAAATGCCCTTGTACTTTACCCCTCCACATCCACTTGCCACCTCATCACCCAAGTCCCCTCCATGTTCCCAACGAAATTTCCTTGTCTCCCTTTCATTTTTTCATTATAAAATATGTTTAAACATGTTTTAAGTACTTTTGACTTAATGTCTCCATTGATGTAACATTTTTTTTAACTTACTTAATTTAATTATACTTAACTCTAACTAAATTACTAATCCATGTTCATAACTTTGAATATATGTGAATGATTATATATATACACAAATGTGTATGCAACATTTCAAACAACTTTTATATGATGAAACGTCGAAAATTTGGAAAATGGTTTTCGGTCACATTTTCTGCTTTTCATCGAGCTAAATATTTTTGTAAAAAAAATTTGAAAATGATTTCACCATCATTAATTATTATTTAAAAGAGTTTTATTTTCATTATAAAACCTATTATTTAATATTTAAAATTAATTAAATATTCACAAATCAAAGCAGTGAAATTTCGGGGCGTTACATTCTTCCCCCTTAAAAGAATTTCGTCCCGGAAATTACGCCTCAACCTAACCTAGAAAACACTTAACACTATACATTAGTTCGTATGATGTACATAGATCATTCTTATACAAAAATATGATTCGATTACTACTCGAATACATAATTTCACTTCCGAACTAGTATCGCTCAACCGATTTTCTAGTGCGGCTCTGATCAGGCACCTTGATTATGAATCTCTGTTCTCCTTACATAGCTGCAAATATGATAGAAAACCCTGGTCCCATACCAAAAATACTCTTCAAGTGCTCGCTGTCAAAAACCGAGTAATAGATCCTTATCCAGGATGGCGTGAAACACCTCAAAGCCATGTACTTGAATCTTAGATAAAACTATATGGAAACAAGAGATAATCCATGTCCAACCTATGCACTTCTTTAATTGGTTCCCGCCAATACCAATTCTATTCCCTACTAAGTTATTTATGAAAAATTTCGTAAACTAAACTTAGGTTCAACTTGGATACTACTCTACTACATCCTAAGATTATACACTCTTATCTAATTCAACTATTCAATTTTGAACTTATTTTCCTATGGAAAACTCAAGATCTAAATACCCGGGTTTATTTACAAAACTTTTTGAAATGATACTCTAATTTAAATTCTTGGAAAATTTACATATAGCCCGAGTAACTCCAAAATGATACTAAGGAACAGGGTACTACTAAACAATATCATACACTCTGTAACGACCCAGAATTTTGAACGAATTAAATTGAAAATATTTAATTTATTTTAAATATTTGAACGGTGATTTAATTTGAATCCCGAATATAATTTAGAATTTGGCGATTAAATTTTATAATTTAATCTATTGAACTGGATAAAAATTTGAATCTTCAGTTTTAAGCTGAAGAAAAATATTTCGAAAGCATTTAAAATTCGTATTGATAACACTGGAGATAACAACAGCTTCAGAATTGAAATTTAGACTGTTTTGTTCAGTTTTGAAATGAATCGTTCGAACCGATATTTATAAAATAGTCATTTTTCAAACAGTCTCGGAATTCGACGAAACCAGTTCCATTGGGTCCGTAATATTGAATTATTGTCGGATTTCCAATTTCGTATTTTTCGGAGTTATTGTGTATTCGTACGATAAGCGAACGCGTTGATATATTATAACAAGATATTTTTGAATATAAAATATAAAGGTTAAATCAGTAGCCACCCTAGCATCTGATTTCCGTCGACCTAGTTGTCTCCTCTTCTCGTTTAAAGCACGCTACCCTGTCTTCCTTTTTCAGAGCAATGTCGATTGAAAGGAAAAATAAACGAACGAAACATCATTCTCGTTCTCCATTATTTCGTTCAGAAATAATAATGGCCGAGCTTTATCGTTCCAGTTCAAAAGAAAATGAAACCCCCCTTCACTCTCGTTCGAATGAATAGCCTCGTTCCAGTCTTTACAAAATCGATACCCTTTTTCAATCTCTCCAAATCAATATACTTTCCATTTTCGTTCCTCTTCAAAACCGTCTCGATCCACGATCGAGATCGAGTCGCGATCCAGGAAACCATGTCGATTGACATCGCAGGAGGCCAAGGAGCTCGAGTACGAGCTTATAGTGATGCTCGCGTGGTCGCGCGAGGCCAGACAAGTCGCATGCGATGGAGCAGCGACGTTGAGGTACCGGAGTTCGAGTTCGCGATTGGGTGATGGCTCGCGAGCACGAGGTCGAGGCGACTGCGCAGTTCGAATCTTGAGAAGGAGTGCGTCGCCACCGTGGGGATGAAAGCAGTGGCAGCAGCGTTCGCGAATGGGGATGTCGCGATTTCGATTTCGCGATCGAGGCCGGGGTTTGTGAGGCAGCGACAGGATGGAGGGGATGTCGATCTGGGTTCATGAAGGCAGTAAGGTAGAATTTTTTTTTTAATTTATTATATATGTAGTTGAAAAATAAATATATATATAGGAAAATTGTTAAAAGAAATACATGGAAATTTTAAGTGCTGTAGAATTTATATAAAGTTTTAAGCGAAATCTTTGTTTAAAGGAAGATTAGTTTTGATTTAGATAATTAGTTGGATTTAAAATTTTAAAATGGCAATTAAATTGTCTATTTACCAAATTAATTATTTTTAGTTGTTAAAAGATTTTAAAGAAAAATATTTGTTTAAAATGTTATATTGGTTTAAAACCCAAATCGTTAGCCAAATTAAATAAATCTATCAGATGAAATTTATTATTCGATTGATTCGAATATTGATGAATTGTGTAAACATTTATACAAGGTCTATAAAACGAGAAATCAAAGCAGAAATTGGAATCGAAGTGGGGTTGCAAATTAAAAGCTAAGGTGAGATTTTCTCACTCAATTGAAAAGTGGAAATTTTCAGTTATTGATTTGATTGACTGTTTGATTGCTATTGAATGTGCTATTAGATATAATAGGATATATCTATATATATATAGCAGTATATACATATTGGCATATGTATATATTGGATTGATGATTTCCCGCCTCGTATAGCGGATGAGACCCTATTGCGCCGTTAGTAAGCGGATTTATAAAAACCTATATACCGCGATAATTCCGTACTGGAGCGGAATTGGTATTGTGCTAACATCTTTGGATGCAGGGAAACAGGTTGGAGGGATCCAACTGGACCCCTCACTTTGATTGAATTTATTTCTATTGTGATATGAATCTGTGAATGATTATGGTGATGCTATTAATCATATTGATATCTGGAAATTGTTTGAAAGCTAAAATTTAGCTGAATGGATGTTTTGACATCATTGGATTCCAAAGATAAACGAAATTGAATTTTTGAAATTCAAGTAGAAAATTTCTAAGTGAATCAATTTTTGAAATTGAAGAAATTTTGAAGAAAGGAATTTTTAAAGTATAAAAAGTAATTTTTCATAATCGTATTGAATAAATTCCAGAATAAAGCGAAGATGTTAAATAAATGAATTTCGTATAATAGTGATTTTTAAATTGAAGAATTTAATTAAAATTGGATTTCTAAATAGTTTGAAAAAAAGATAAAGGAATTTATTTTAGTAGAGATAAATAAAATTAGAAATAAATCTGTAATTGATTTAATATTTAGAAATGAATTTTTGAGAAATCAATATGGAAATTTTATTCAAACGTTGAAAATAAAATTAGAAATCAATATTGAAATTGATTTGATGTGAAGTTTTTATAAATAGAATTAAAATTTATAAAAGTTGTTTATAAACCCAAAGTCACTTATTTTGATAAGTTAAATATAGAAGTTGATAAAAGAAGGTTTATAAGTCGAAGTTGTTATTAAAAAGAGAAATAGAATTTATAAACGTGCTTATAAATTCGAAATAGATTGAATGTGATAAATTTAAATAGAAGATTATTTAAAGAAGATATATTCGCGTTTTTTGATAGCGAATTTTTATTTGAAATAAATGTGTAGTAAAGTTTGAAATTTGGTTAAGTGAAGTATATTCACGATTTTGGACAGTGAATATATTTTTGAAGTAAAATGGATATGGTTTTGGGAAAGCGATATTATAAAAATGAAGTAACTGTTTTAAAAGATGTTTTAAAACGTGTTAAGTATCGAATACATAGATTTCAACATTCATTGTTGAAATAGACGTTTTCGAGAAAAATAAGGAAATGGTAGACTATAACACTGTTGTTATAGTAAATGATTTCCGAAAGGGAATATTTTTATGTAATATTGGGATTTATATATCTATCTAAATTTCGAATCCCTATACTAGTGATTTTGAGTCGTCGTAACGATGTTTTACGTAACATTCGTTTTGACTCAAATTGATGTTGTTATAGAAAATAGATTTCCTTAAAGAATGAAATATATACTTAATTTGATTTAAGTATATCGAATATTTTCCAAGTATTGAAAATAAATGATTTGTGAAATACTTATTATTAAATAAGTATGGAAATGCATTTCCAAAATGAAATGAAACGTTTTGAGATTTTATCTTCTTAAAGATGAAATGAAATTGAATACTTGAAATCGATTTGAGAATCGTATATCAGTAGATATTTTGAAGGTATAAATTCACCATGGAATTTATAAATGGAATGAGAATTTGTTTTAAAAATAAACGTTGATTTATTTTTAAGGTGTGGAAATTTTATATCTAGTAAAGATATTTTTGAAGATAAATAATTTGGAAAATTATTTGGAATCTGATGAGGTTGCGCATCTTTATTGATAGTTAAATAACCGACTATCAATAATTACCTTTAGATAGGTATTTGTTGTGAATTGGATGAAATTGAATGCCACACTTATTTTTAAATAAGCGCTCACTATTCGGGTTAGCCGGGAAAGGACCATGGGGTCGTATAACCATTCCGAATATGTGATACGTCGTTATGAATTGCATTCGAAGACCGGTGTTGAAGACCGGATATTTTTGAAAACGGAAGGATTACCGTCGAGTTACTCTACATCGGCTGATCTCCGATTTAGAGGTTTTATCACCCTTAGTGACGGGAAGTCCGGACGTGATTAGAAAATTATCCGGAAATGCAAGGGCTTCGTGAGAAGTGCCTTCGGTTCTGTTCGATCCCGGAACAGACTTGTATGGATGTGTGTCTGACGTTACAATTTGAGATATAAAGCTGATTTCTTTCAAATACATTTCTGTTGGTGGCGGAGAATTTATTCTCTTAGCTTAACACCCTTCTCTGAGACGTACGAGCTCAGAGGTTATGTAGTTGAAATTTATCAGCGATATATCCCAATTTGGTAACGTGGCATACTGAGTGTTGCTGTGAAATGGTCAGTGTTTGATCATTTGTGATATGATCATTTGTTTGATCTTATATCTTTGTGATCATAGGTTGATCATTTTGTTTGACCCGAAGCAGGGCTTTTTGAGAAAGCGTAGCTTTGTGGACGAGACTTCATCGAGCCTCACACCCCGGAAATGGTCGAAACAGGAAGGATGCGGCAAGGTTCTAGGGAGTAGCGCCCCTTAGTGTATGTCATTCCTTCTGGATAGAGGTGGTATCATGGTATGGAGCCCAGATACTTAACCTATGTGGTTGCTGCATTATTATCTATGTGGTTTGTTGGAAATCGGGGATCCTCGGGAAGATCGGTTACGATCGGGGGATGGCATACGCGTGTCAGTAGTTACCTATTTTTGCAGAGGTAACCCGGCCTTGTGTTGGCAGAGATCTAACCGTAATGTTAGGTTATTTCTCGGGTCGTCTATTCCAGGGACGTACCCATCGTGGAAAAGGAAGTTCCTTAGCCTGACCATTTGTTGGAAATCCAAACTCCAATACGAACATTGTACGGTATTAGTTGTAGAACCTGCCATTTACGTACGGTGGTCACCACTGTTTAGATGGTAGCTATAGTAGGCATACGATACTGGTCGTATGTTGGCTAAGATTAATATTATACTTTCGAAATGTTTTCTACACTATGCACTAATAATAATATCAAAAATGATTTGATTTTGCGTAGTAAGCATCTTTGACTATCATAAGAAGAAATCTCCTCCAATTCTGCGTTTGCATTGTGTGTGTGGTGGGAGGTCTTATGGTAGTTTCATTTTCCAAAAGCATTGCGAATTGACATTAAAGTTTTCCTGTTGTTTATTTTAAAGATAAATAACTGTTTTACGATCTCACACCAGTCACCATGACTGACTCGGAGTTTATTGTTCCCTTCTAAACTCTGGGTGCCCACCAATTTCCACACGGGCAGCCTAGAGTTATATTATCAGGATATTCTGGATATTCTGGAGCTTTGGAGATGAGCTGGATGGCGAGACGTAGTATTTGTATTTGATAGTATTTATTCCGCTGTGTATTCTGTATGAGGACAAGTTATATAACTGTCCATTGTTGTATATTGACTCTGATGACTGATGTATGTATAAACTGATAAAATTCTTTGTTTTAAAGATTATTCATTTATCTATTATATATTGTTCCGCTGCGATATGTGAGATTCTGTTATTGTTTTCTGTTCCTGCTCTTGTTCTGTTGTTGTTCTTCTTTCTTTTTCTTCTATCTTCTTCTTCTACCTTTTTTCTTCTTTCTTAAAACCAACATTTTCGGGTTTCCGGCATTCGATGGCTCAACAGTCGATAAAGTGAGTATCGATGTTGAATTTTCGAAAGCCGAAAATTTGCGGGATGTTACATTTGGTATCAGAGCATATGGTTAAGCGACAACCCTGCTCTGTTGGGTGTTACTCATTAGAGATAGAGTCAGTAGTACTCTAGAATGAGTTGAGTGTAATAATAGATACGAGCGCGTATTTGTTAGTGAATATAAAAATGTTTTATATTGTGTTTGCTTATCCGTTGAGATGTTTATGAATTTTGGTCGGTATGTGGGATGCCATATTATCGATAGGGATTTCTAAACACTTAAACGAGGCAAGACGACATGGTATTGTTTTAAAATAGGGTGAATGGAATAATTTTGCCCAAAACTATTTTTGTATAGAAAAGAAATGATTTTCTATGAATTATCATAGTATATGGATGCTTGGTTGTTAGGAAGTAATAATATTGAAATGTTATCATTATTGTATGGAATTGAATAAGAAATTGAAATCGTAACTCCAAAGTTAAGAAATGTTTTTGAAAAGAATTTGAAAATTTTGGAGATTTGGAAGTTTAAATCATTTTTGATTTGAAAATGGATTTCGAAGGTTTTGAAAAGTATTTTGGAAGAGATGAGAGCTCTAAACTCTTTTCGGTCGCTGGAAAATAATTCCGATGATGATCGCGACATCACCGGTGTTCATTTTCGGGTTTCCAAAAGAGGAATTGCTGCCAAATTGTTTTAAATAAAAGTTGTTTGAAAATTTGGGTTTTGTTTTGGAAATTCAAAGGATAATTTGAATTGTTTTCAAAAATGGGTTTTTGAAATGTTGCTAAGACTCTGGAATATTATGAAGGTTGATAACTTGTAAAGTTTAGATAAAAATCTAACGTAAAGAGATAAATTTATATATGAATAAAGTTGTGAATATAAATTGTAATGTAAATTTATGATTGGAAATAGAATTCCAAGAAGATAATTGAAAATAAAATTCATTAACGAAATGAAATTGTAAATGTGATTGTATAAATGATTTGATAAATCGATATGTAAATAAGTCAAAGACTTATAAAATATTTGAAATTTGATTAGAATGAAATTCAAATTGAAAAAACGAATGAATTAGTGAATGAATGAATAAATTGCGATTGCAAGAGCCAGAAAATGAAATTGAATGTTAAAATTCATTTTTGGATTTGAAAGTAAATAGAACTGGAATTAAAACTGAATATTGAAAATGAAGTTGAATTGTGTGAAATTAAATGAAGTTTTGAGATTAGTTTGAAGTGAACTAAAGTTAATTGATAAAATTCAATATTCAGAAGTTGAACTAAATCCAAATTAGATTGGAATTGTGAATTGAATTCGAATGAGAATTGAAATGTAAAATTGAATGAGAATAGATATGTAACTTCAATAGTAAGTTAAAAATGTGTAAACAGTTTATATTTGAAATTTTGTAATAAAATTTGCAAAATAGTTGGATGTTATAACTAGATATTATGGCTAGTAGATATACAGGTATAAAGGGAATTGAATTTGATTTCACAGATAATTTGAATTGCTCGACAAAAGGTACGTATTTGAATTATAATATGAGTTTTTGATGATTTCTCTCTAGCCGCTTGGCTTTTTCTTTTTCTTTTTGAAATCTGAGAGTCCGTAGGGACGTTTTGTAGTAGTACCGTATTAGCCGCGCAAAGGAGACGCTGGCGAAATTTTTCGGAAATTTAGGGCGTTAGAAAATTTTTGAGAAAATTTTGAAAGTTTAAATTTGAATTTGAATTTAAATTTGAATTTTGAAGTTAAATAATATTGTTTGAAAACTATGACAGGTTTAGAAAGTTAATTGAATTGATAACGAATCTTTAATAGAAAGATTTGTTTTGATAAATTGATAAAACTATTAGATGTTGAAAGATAGTAGACGAGTTAAGGACCTTTCTTTCTAACTTGTAATTTCGAGGACGAAATTCTTTTAAGGAGGGAAGTCTGTAACGACCCAGAATTTTGAACGAATTAAATTGAAAATATTTAATTTATTTTAAATATTTGAACGGTGATTTAATTTGAATCCCGAATATAATTTAGAATTTGGCGATTAAATTTTATAATTTAATCTATTGAACTGGATAAAAATTTGAATCTTCAGTTTTAAGCTGAAGAAAAATATTTCGAAAGCTTTTAAAATTCGTATTGATAACACTGGAGATAACAGCAGCTTCAGAATTGAAATTTAGACTGTTTTGTTCAGTTTTGAAATGAATCGTTCGAACCGATATTTATAAAATAGTCATTTTTCAAACAGTCTCGGAATTCGACGAAACCAGTTCCATTGGGTCCGTAATATTGAATTATTGTCGGATTTCCAATTTCGTATTTTTCGGAGTTATTGTGTATTCGTACGATAAGCGAACGCGTTGATATATTATAACAAGATATTTTTGAATATAAAATATAAAGGTTAAATCAGTAGCCACCCTAGCATCTGATTTCCGTCGACCTAGTTGTCTCCTCTTCTCGTTTAAAGCACGCTACCTTGTCTTCCTTTTTCAGAGCAATGTCGATCGAAAGGAAAAATAAACGAACGAAACATCATTCTCGTTCTCCATTATTTCGTTCAGAAATAATAATGGCCGAGCTTTATCGTTCCAGTTCAAAAGAAAATGAAACCCCCCTTCACTCTCGTTCGAATGAATAGCCTCGTTCCAGTCTTTACAAAATCGATACCCTTTTTCAATCTCTCCAAATCAATATACTTTCCATTTTCGTTCCTCTTCAAAACCGTCTCGAGCCACGATCGAGATCGAGTCGCGATCCAGGAAACCATGTCGATTGACATCGCAGGAGGCCAAGGAGCTCGAGTTCGAGCTTGTAGTGATGCTCGCGTGGTCGCGCGAGGCCAGACAAGTCGTGTGCGATGGAGCAGCGACGTTGAGGTACCGGAGTTCGAGTTCGCGATTGGGTGATGGCTCGCGAGCACGAGGTCGAGGCGACTGCGCAGTTCGAATCTTGAGAAGGAGTGCGTCGCCACCGTGGGGATGAAAGCAGTGGCAGCAGCGTTCGCGAATGGGGATGTCGCGATTTCGATTTCGCGATCGAGGCCGGGGTTTGTGAGGCAGCGACAGGATGGAGGGGATGTCGATCTGGGTTCATGAAGGCAGTAAGGTAGAATTGTTTTTTTAATTTATTATATATGCAGTTGAAAAATAAATATATATATAGGAAAATTGTTAAAAGAAATACATGGAAATTTTAAGTGCTGTAGAATTTATATAAAGTTTTAAGCGAAATCTTTGTTTAAAGGAAGATTAGTTTTGATTTAGATAATTAGTTGGATTTAAAATTTTAAAATGGCAATTAAATTGTCTATTTACCAAATTAATTATTTTTAGTTGTTAAAAGATTTTAAAGAAAAATATTTGTTTAAAATGTTATATTGGTTTAAAACCCAAATCGTTAGCCAAATTAAATAAATCTATCAGATGAAATTTATTATTCGATTGATTCGAATATTGATGAATTGTGTAAACATTTATACAAGGTCTATAAAACGAGAAATCAAAGCAGAAATTGGAATCGAAGTGGGGTTGCAAATTAAAAGCTAAGGTGAGATTTTCTCACTCAATTGAAAAGTGGAAATTTTCAGTTATTGATTTGATTGACTGTTTGATTGCTATTGAATGTGCTATTAGATATAATAGGATATATCTATATATATATAGCAGTATATACATATTGGCATATGTATATATTGGATTGATGATTTCCCGCCTCGTATAGCGGATGAGACCCTATTGCGCCGTTAGTAAGCGGATTTATAAAAACCTATATACCGCGATAATTCCATACTGGAGCGGAATTGGTATTGTGCTAACATCTTTGGATGCAGGGAAACAGGTTGGAGGGATCCAACTGGACCCCTCACTTTGATTGAATTTATTTCTATTGTGATATGAATCTGTGAATGATTATGGTGATGCTATTAATCATATTGATATCTGGAAATTGTTTGAAAGCTAAAATTTAGCTGAATGGATGTTTTGACATCATTGGATTCCAAAGATAAACGAAATTGAATTTTTGAAATTCAAGTAGAAAATTTCTAAGTGAATCAATTTTTGAAATTGAAGAAATTTTGAAGAAAGGAATTTTTAAAGTATAAAAAGTAATTTTTCATAATCGTATTGAATAAATTCCAGAATAAAGCGAAGATGTTAAATAAATGAATTTCGTATAATAGTGATTTTTAAATTGAAGAATTTAATTAAAATTGGATTTCTAAATAGTTTGAAAAAAAGATAAAGGAATTTATTTTAGTAGAGATAAATAAAATTAGAAATAAATCTGTAATTGATTTAATATTTAGAAATGAATTTTTGAGAAATCAATATGGAAATTTTATTCAAACGTTGAAAATAAAATTAGAAATCAATATTGAAATTGATTTGATGTGAAGTTTTTATAAATAGAATTAAAATTTATAAAAGTTGTTTATAAACCCAAAGTCACTTATTTTGATAAGTTAAATATAGAAGTTGATAAAAGAAGGTTTATAAGTCGAAGTTGTTATTAAAAAGAGAAATAGAATTTATAAACGTGCTTATAAATTCGAAATAGATTGAATGTGATAAATTTAAATAGAAGATTATTTAAAGAAGATATATTCGCGTTTTTTGATAGCGAATTTTTATTTGAAATAAATGTGTAGTAAAGTTTGAAATTTGGTTAAGTGAAGTATATTCACGATTTTGGACAGTGAATATATTTTTGAAGTAAAATGGATATGGTTTTGGGAAAGCGATATTATAAAAATGAAGTAACTGTTTTAAAAGATGTTTTAAAACGTGTTAAGTATCGAATACATAGATTTCAACATTCATTGTTGAAATAGACGTTTTCGAGAAAAATAAGGAAATGGTAGACTATAACACTGTTGTTATAGTAAATGATTTCCGAAAGGGAATATTTTTATGTAATATTGGGATTTATATATCTATCTAAATTTCGAATCCCTATACTAGTGATTTTGAGTCGTCGTAACGATGTTTTACGTAACATTCGTTTTGACTCAAATTGATGTTGTTATAGAAAATAGATTTCCTTAAAGAATGAAATATATACTTAATTTGATTTAAGTATATCGAATATTTTCCAAGTATTGAAAATAAATGATTTGTGAAATACTTATTATTAAATAAGTATGGAAATGCATTTCCAAAATGAAATGAAACGTTTTGAGATTTTATCTTCTTAAAGATGAAATGAAATTGAATACTTGAAATCGATTTGAGAATCGTATATCAGTAGATATTTTGAAGGTATAAATTCACCATGGAATTTATAAATGGAATGAGAATTTGTTTTAAAAATAAACGTTGATTTATTTTTAAGGTGTGGAAATTTTATATCTAGTAAAGATATTTTTGAAGATAAATAATTTGGAAAATTATTTGGAATCTGATGAGGTTGCGCATCTTTATTGATAGTTAAATAACCGACTATCAATAATTACCTTTAGATAGGTATTTGTTGTGAATTGGATGAAATTGAATGCCACACTTATTTTTAAATAAGCGCTCACTATTCGGGTTAGCCGGGAAAGGACCATGGGGTCGTATAACCCATTCCGAATATGTGATACGTCGTTATGAATTGCATTCGAAGACCGGTGTTGAAGACCGGATATTTTTGAAAACGGAAGGATTACCGTCGAGTTACTCTACATCGGCTGATCTCCGATTTAGAGGTTTTATCACCCTTAGTGACGGGAAGTCCGGACGTGATTAGAAAATTATCCGGAAATGCAAGGGCTTCGTGAGAAGTGCCTTCGGTTCTGTTCGATCCCGGAACAGACTTGTATGGATGTGTGTCTGACGTTACAATTTAAGATATAAAGCTGATTTCTTTCAAATACATTTCTGTTGGTGGCGGAGAATTTATTCTCTTAGCTTAACACCCTTCTCTGAGACGTACGAGCTCAGAGGTTATGTAGTTGAAATTTATCAGCGATATATCCCAATTTGGTAACGTGGCATACTGAGTGTTGCTGTGAAATGGTCAGTGTTTGATCATTTGTGATATGATCATTTGTTTGATCTTATATCTTTGTGATCATAGGTTGATCATTTTGTTTGACCCGAAGCAGGGCTTTTTGAGAAAGCGTAGCTTTGTGGACGAGACTTCATCGAGCCTCACACCCCGGAAATGGTCGAAACAGGAAGGATGCGGCAAGGTTCTAGGGAGTAGCGCCCCTTAGTGTATGTCATTCCTTCTGGATAGAGGTGGTATCATGGTATGGAGCCCAGATACTTAACCTATGTGGTTGCTGCATTATTATCTATGTGGTTTGTTGGAAATCGGGGATCCTCGGGAAGATCGGTTACGATCGGGGGATGGCATACGCGTGTCAGTAGTTACCTATTTTTGCAGAGGTAACCCGGCCTTGTGTTGGCAGAGATCTAACCGTAATGTTAGGTTATTTCTCGGGTCGTCTATTCCAGGGACGTACCCATCGTGGAAAAGGAAGTTCCTTAGCCTGACCATTTGTTGGAAATCCAAACTCCAATACGAACTTTGTACGGTATTAGTTGTAGAACCTGCCATTTACGTACGGTGGTCACCACTGTTTAGATGGTAGCTATAGTAGGCATACGATACTGGTCGTATGTTGGCTAAGATTAATATTATACTTTCGAAATGTTTTCTACACTATGCACTAATAATAATATCAAAAATGATTTGATTTTGCGTAGTAAGCATCTTTGACTATCATAAGAAGAAATCTCCTCCAATTCTGCGTTTGCATTGTGTGTGTGGTGGGAGGTCTTATGGTAGTTTCATTTTCCAAAAGCATTGCGAATTGACATTGAAGTTTTCCTGTTGTTTATTTTAAAGATAAATAACTGTTTTACGATCTCACACCAGTCACCATGACTGACTCAGAGTTTATTGTTCCCTTCTAAACTCTGGGTGCCCACCAATTTCCACACGGGCAGCCTAGAGTTATATTATCAGGATATTCTGGATATTCTGGAGCTTTGGAGATGAGCTGGATGGCGAGACGTAGTATTTGTATTTGATAGTATTTATTCCGCTGTGTATTCTGTATGAGGACAAGTTATATAACTGTCCATTGTTGTATATTGACTCTGATGACTGATGTATGTATAAACTGATAAAATTCTTTGTTTTAAAGATTATTCATTTATCTATTATATATTGTTCCGCTGCGATATGTGAGATTCTGTTATTGTTTTCTGTTCCTGCTCTTGTTCTGTTGTTGTTCTTCTTTCTTTTTCTTCTATCTTCTTCTTCTACCTTTTTTCTTCTTTCTTAAAACCAACATTTTCGGGTTTCCGGCATTCGATGGCTCAGCAGTCGATAAAGTGAGTATCGATGTTGAATTTTCGAAAGCCGAAAATTTGCGGGATGTTACACACTCCCTTACTGGGAAGGGTAATACTCAAGAGAAGGGTTTACCATCCGAACACATCACTTCCCCAATCTTAAGTTATTTTGAGCCACTCGAACTAGTTAACTTAAGAATATTACTTTTATTTCAAAATCCAATTTTTGAAACAATACTTCTCATATTTCCAACAAATCTTTTATCACCAACTTGTTTTGGGTTCGTTCGGGTTTGGACTTTTTTCGATTGTACAGTGAAAAAAGAATAATTTACTAAGTGCATCACAACGTTCACCTAGGCCAATATCCGATCGTCACTTAGAAGATTATTCAGATCATCGCAAAACAATTAAGACTCGTTCCCCTAACCAATCCAAAGAAAACACTTCTTACTTAACATTTTCATCCCCAAATTTTTATTCTTGAACCAAAATTTCTTTTAAATAATACTATTATTATCTTTCAAAACATTGAAACATTTTCCAAAAGCCCCGGGATTTAAGTTCTCAAGTTTTCAACTTAAATTCCTTTCAATCCAAGACACATTCCTATAAATCCACTTTATAAATCTTTTTTTTTAAAACATTTTCCAAATATTTATTTCAATTATTCTAGCTTTTAATAAACATCTTTTATTAAATCAAATTTAACCCATTATCAATCGAACGCTTTATAGTCAAATTGTGAATCTTAATTCACAAGGTGTCCGCTTCAATGTTTTCCCTATTTCTACTTACAAAACCCAAATCTTAAAAAAAGAAAGCTACCTATACACACTAACAATAGTCAATGCTCAAACTGGACGAGCATGACTAAATAAACCCTAAATGATAATAACTGAATATTATTATCTCCTAACAACAATACCTCAAAATACTATACTATTTTTGAAAATCATTCTTTATATACAAAATATATTTCTAGGTAAAATTATTTCATTTACCAAATTTCAAAACAATACTGTGTCAATTGCCTTGTTCTAGTGTTTAGGAACCCCTATCGACACCGTGACATCCCACGTCTCGACTAGAGTTCTTAAGCCGCTCAACAGATAAATCAACATAATATAAAATATTTTATATCACTAACAAATATGCACTCTTATATATACACTCAAACTTGTAATAAGGCATTCCATTACCTTATCTCTTAATGGGTTGCCCTACAAAAGCCAAGGTTCTTGCTTAACCTTGCGCTCTGATACCAAATGTAATGAACGACGTTTTTGACCCTCGAAAATCGACACTAATACATCCACTGTATTTCGTGTCGAGCATTCAAGTGCCCAAAAAAACCGATCGTTAGGGGTGAAAGAAGAAGATAGAAGATAGAAGAAACAAAAAACAATTTGAGAATCTCACAACGCAATGGAGTAACATATATTAATCAAAATAATACTTCACAAAATCATTTCAAAAATGATACATCAGAGTCATACTAATACAATTCTACGTTTGGATAGTTATAACAGCCTGTCGCTACCTAATTGATATAAGAAACATATAATACAGCAAAAACAAGATAATAACTAGCTTTCTTGCTCCAAGCTCCTCCAAAATGCATCCGTGGAAAAACCTGAACTACTTGGCTGCCCATAAAAATTTGAGCACCTACGAGTTTTAGGAAAAGAAAAGAAAAACTCTGGGTCAGACATGGGTCTGGTGTGAGTAAACTCAAACAACGGAATTATTATGTTTAAAACCCTTCAAAATCAAAGGTATCTCGTAAGACCACACCGCACATAAACACGGAGGGGTTTATACCTTTTGATAACCAATACACTTTTTTTTATAGAAAATCCAATAATATTATAATAATGTCTAAAGGTTCAAAGTAAATATATAAAATAGCTGCTTGCATCTCACATTCTAACATATTTGGGCACAATTAAAATAGTACGGCACTTATTGGAGAATGGATTCCATACTATGACATGGCACTGGGGTACCACCTATCCCGGTACACGTCTAGAAAATGTACCAAGGACCTCACCAGGATCACCTACCAACCTAGGACTGGCCTACCCCTTACTGGATAGTACTGAATATGCCATCACTCCGGTTGCAAAGCAACCCTTTTTATTGAGAGCTCATGCAAAACCAATCCATAAATATGTAGATGTATCTAGAAAGGTGATGACACACCCTAATGGGAGCAACCCACTTAGCCCTGCTGCATCTCCTCTATTTTAGTCATTTCCGGTTGATGAGGCTTGAGGCTACGTTTTACCTTTTTGAATAACAATCCCATTTAGAATGCTAACACCGCCCTCCAGGCAGTAATGTAGTGCCATCATTTATCCATACAAGTTGTCCAGGATAAGGACAAACTGAAGTCTACTACATCCATTTTAGAATCACCCTCAGGATTAGTAGCAACCGGCCCTTGCACTTTAGTGATCCATCTTCGATTCCATATTCTTCAAGATGTCTTTAAGTTCGAAACGCTTGAGTTGGATTGAAGTGGTTTTCGAATAACAGATCCGATCCCGGTCTCTTCGAAACAACATTCGATAGTTTTGGTAAACTCAACCCCGGTTCTTTAGGAAATAAGTAGAAAAAAGATAAGAGCGGAGTTCACCTCCTAACCGTTTGTGGATGGATTTCCTTCATTTATCCTAGAAGAATGAAACGAGATTTATACGCACAATACAACATCATTAGGGATGACTATGCCATATAACTCACATGTTTCCTCTAGATTTTTTCAAAGTTACGTTTTGGTCCAGATTTGATTGTTGGTTATTTAATTATCAAATAAACGATCATTCCACATTGATTTGATTTCACATGGGATGTACCAAGCCTTTATTAATTAATCTTCCATTAATTAAAATACTTTGCAAAACTGATCAAAAGATCTCTTCAAAACACTATTCCCAAAGCCCCTAACATCCCTTTTACACTTGGAAAACATTTATATACTTATCTCAATGGTAGAAGTATATTACCGGAACATTTGGAAAATTTCCTCCTTTCAAATTCCCCTTTTTTATTACAAACATAACTTGCTAACCATTTTTGGATGGATTTCCTTATCATTTATCCTAGAAGAATGAAACGAGATTTATACACACAGTACAACTTCATTAGGGATGGCTGTGCTATATAACTCATGTGTTTCCTCTAGATATTTTCAAAGTTACGTTTTGGTCCAGATTTGATAGTCGGTTATTTTATTATCAAATAAACAATCATTCAACATTGATTTGATTTCACATGGGATGTACTAAGCCTTTATTAATTAATCTTCCATTATTAAAATACTTTGCAAAACTGATTAAAAGATCTCTTCAAAACAGTATTCCCAAAACCGCTAACATCCCTTTTACACTTGGAAAACATTTATATACTTATCTCAACGGTATAAGTATATTACAAGAACATTTGGAAAATTTCCTCCTTTCAAATTCCCCTTTTTTTTACAAACATTACTTGCTATGTTATCGTAAGGTAAAAACCCGTCTGTGTTTATTTGCAGCGTGATCTTACAAGATACCTTTATTCTATAAAGGGTTTTACAAACATAGTAATTCAAATTACTTGATTTTCTCATGCTGGTTTACAAGACTGATCCGAGTGTTATTCTTCTTATAATGCTCGTGTCAGCCCCGTGTATATTTCCAGATATCGTTGATGATTCATTGGAGCTCTAGGAGGGGAGCTGGATGATTACCTACCGTAGATTTTATTTCCGCTACATTACTTTGTTTATTTTTATATTAGCAATTGTGAGCATAGGTTGTTATAACTGTCTAGGCTGATGATATGTTAGTTTACTTTGATTATTGTATCTATACAGTTTTCCTTTGTAAAGTATCATTTTGATATTATATGTTGTTTGGACATGTATATGCTAGTTGAGTTGTAGTGATATGTTATTCCCTGATTTGATAATGGATTTGATTTACATGTATGTTGGCCTATGTAAATAATTGAAAGTGACATGGAATTAAATTGAAACTAAATGGTAACTTAAATAAGTACCAATAGGATTGCTAAGCTCTTTTTGAGTTTATAAAGTATGGTTTTGAATTAATTTAAATTATTTAATCAATTTAGGTTTAAAGTTTATGAATGATTTTCAAGTTATATTATTATTTTATAAAGGCATTTATAAATAATAATTGTTTATAAAAATGGGTTTTACCGAGTAAAAAGGTTTATTTAAAGAGATTTAAAAGGATGAGTTACAAAAGATATTTTGTAAAGGATTTTCCTTAAAGAAGATTTATCAAGGGAGTTTTAAATAGGGAAATGTTTTATAAATGATTTTAGAGGTTTGTAAGGAGGTTTTGTAAATTGACTTATAGACTTATAAAAGTGTTTTATAAATTGACTTTGGAAATTTATGAGTTATTTGAATTATGAAGTGAGCTTTTAAAAAGGGAAATGTTATAAAGGATAAGAGGTTTGGACCTCCTTAATGAGACCGATCTCCTATGAAAAGGATCAAAAAATACCTTCCGAGCGCCGTATATCTCTAGATAAAATATACCATAAGGTAAACACAACTGGGCTATCATCTGAACACTTGCATGAACAAAGTGTACCAAGTATTATCAACTCGCCGCGAGTAACTTATCGATAAACATACTCTAGATATGAAGTTGATTTACTACTCATGGGTCATCTAAACCCCAGGATCATGCATTCTACTCTATCTTTGGTCATTTCCTAATGTCAAGGCTACGTTCGACATCTTCACACGAGTTTTCAACAAAACTCGATCGCATAATGAATCCTATATAGATTCCATCATCTCAACAGATTCCAGAACCACACATGGTTTCCATCATTCACTTCTAAGAAGAGAACCCGTATCTCAGGCTTGAAGTGGTTTTCGATAAGTAACTTTCCAATCCCGGTCTCTCCAAGGCTGAGTCGATGAATTTGGTCTTATTCAACAATAATGATAATGATCGCATAAGGGAACTAAGTCTCGAATGCTTTCTCATAAGCAATTAAACATACATGCACTATCATTTCATGCAAGGCATGGTTAAGTCACATAAACGACTTTTAATCCCTTTTTAATTAATTTATCTTTTATTAATTAGAAACCCTTCTTATTAGAAAAACTTCTTTTTATCTAATAAAACTTCTCTTTTATAAATCAAGACTTCCTTTATTTATTAATATTTTATTATTAATAAAACTCCCTTTATATACTTGTATATATTGTTTAATTTTTCACTTATACCCTTTTCAATACTTAAAAAGTATTCATATACTTATTCCAACGGTATAAGTGTATTCACAAATCGTTTAACAAGTTTTACTTACTTGAAATATAATCAAAGAGATTAAAACAATTACTACCAAAACATTGCTATAATAAACTCCTTTTCTTTTATAAATTAAACATATAACATTTTCTATCTCTTTATAAAAAATTTCAATACTTATTATTATCTTTAAAATTCCATTATTAAAGATTTATAATATTTCTTCCAAAATATAATTCAAGTGTTTAAAAACAAATGTTGCTAGAACATTGTTTACTACAAACCCAAAACTGTTCGATTTAATTATTATCTTTAAAACTCTCCTTTTAAAGGTTTTAATTACATTTAAGGGTTAAAGACAAGTGTTGCTAATAACAATTGTTACAACAAACCCAAACATTTTATACTTTGAAAACATTCCTCTTTAAAACTCCCTTCTTAAAGATTTTTTAACATTTAAGGGTTAAAAACATGTATTGCTCAAAACATTTGTCACAACAAACCCAAAACCATTTACTTGTATTTTTCTACTAAATATCCATTAGTAAATATCAAATTATATTCCCAAGTATAATTAATAATAAGGGTTAAAAATAAGTGTTGCTAAAAACACTGTTTACAACAAAAAAACTATTTACTTATCCATTAATAACTTTATACATTTATTTTAAAGTTCAAAGATATCCATGCTTATTAATTAAGGCAATACATTTTTAGGTAATTCCTCAAATCCATTTATTTTATCTCAAGTATTAAAATCCAAACTTCCTTTATTATATTTATAAAATACTTAATTTTATATTTAAAACTTAATATATATATATATATATAGAAATATCTTTAAAATACTTATTAATATGTTAAAATACTTTTAAAACTAGTTAAAATAGATAATAATTATTCATATAGAATATTATGTAAAAATAGGGAATTTTGAAATAAATAGAAAAACAAGTTTTAATTTTAAAAGCTACTTATATATTTAAACGTCAAATCAATTTTAATACACTCTATTATAAGTCAGAAAACAACACTGGAAATATTAGAGGAAAATACAAAATTTAAATATCATTTTTAAAAAAATTATAGTTTTTAACAACAAAGATAGCATTTGTGCAAATGCTACCAAAATAATTCGCAACAGCTCAAAAGTGTTTCAGAAGTAAAGACAGCACTTCAGAAGTGCTCTAAAAGTTCAGGGCTGTCGTTTAAGATGAGTTTGATACAACTTTTCGCTTAATTTTCGACGTCTTAACAAATGATTTTTATCCATTCGTTTTACAGTAGCTACTATATTTTGGGTACTTGAAAATTATAAATAAAAATCCAAAGAATTATCTTTTAATTATTTTATAGAAATTTACAAAAGCAATGTATTTTACCAAGTGCTTTTATAGCGACTATTTCGCTATAACTTTTGCCTCTTCGTTCAACTAGCTATCAATTTATTTAAGCTTCAAAACCTTTACAATAAGAATAATATATTATTTACTTGATTAATTGCTAAATAAAACACCAAGAAAGTTTCCACAAAAATACGCGTTGTTTTCAAAGACGAACTATTTTTAAAAGTGTCACTATAACGACCATTTTACTTCAATCTTTCGTTACTTTGATTTACTTCTTCTATAACTTTCCAACATATATTCTTTACTTTTCCAAACACTTATATAAGTGTATAAATAAACCAAAACAAGTTTTATCAAAATATGTTCTTAAATCATCACTTTTCACAAAATAATATTAAGGGATTTCAATGTGCGTTTATAGCGACTATCGTTATACGAACCATTCCATTTTCCAACCATACTACTACTAAACATGTATTAAAATATACACACATCAATTATCCATTTTAAATGTTCAAATGAACTTATCACAATTCAATGGTTTAGTAAGCAACTACTTCAACAATTTATATATTTTTTAAAGTATATAATCAAGGGTTTAACTTTAAGTAGTTAATGTCTATTATTATTAATATAGAGCAAGCATATTAACATGGGATTTTATAACAATTATCAAGAGGTTTAGAAAGCAATATTTCAAGTTAACTTGCAACCAATTTATAGTGTAATCAAAGTGATATTAACTCACTTTTATCAAACCAAATCACTTCCTACCAACATTCAATTACAACAATACTTCACTAACATCTTATACTTCATTAAAACATCACCCAAAATCATTCTCTCCCATCCCAAAGCACACGGCCATAGCCTCACCTAGACTTGATGCTCACGTCCTCCTTCCTCTTCACCTTGTTCATGTCTAAGGCCACCACTTTCCTTCACTTTCACCTTAGAACTTACGGCCCAAAGGCCATTAACTCCATATAGCATCCACGGACAAAGAAAGGAGAAATGAAGAGGAGAAGAGAGAGTGAAGAAGTGATTTTGTTTGTGAAAATATGAGTGTGTATGCATGCCTTTTGTAACGACCCGGAAATTTCGAACCCGAAAATTCCAGATAGTTAGAAGAAAAAGAAAAGAGATAGAAGAAAGAAACAGAACAAGACATAGATTCTCACATTCGTAGCGGATCAAAATACAATATCAAATAATAATATCAGTTATACAAAGAAAACTGTATTTGTTAATTACATTTTAATACATCAGAGTTACAACATTCACAAATATACTAGAGAGTTAGAATTAACATGTCTCTGACAACTATAATATATCACAGCGGAATATACTCCATACGTTCCTGCCATCCAGCTCGCCTCCTGAGCTTCCGAACGTTCTTACCTGAAAATCTGTAATACTCGGTCTGACCCGAGCATTACAATAAAGTAACACCCGAGTCAGGCTGGAACCCAGCGTGAGTAAACTCATTTAAAAATTAAATACTAAGGTTATAAAGCTTCCTTGAAACCCAGGGTAACTCGTACCTCACTACGAGTTCTTATCTTATTATAGTCAACAATTATTTCACAAAATAATATCTACGTACCGTTACTTAGTTCCAATGGTCCAGATTACTCAATTTATTCCATTCCAGCCTATTGATTATACATATCAAATCTATAATGAATTATAGATTACTAATCGAAGTGGTTCCGGATATCATTGATATTCGATCCCGGTCTCTTCGAATTCAAATGTCATCCATTTTAAGCCAAGATGTTTAAATTAAACAATTTAATTCAAATTCAGGATATCATATTCATATAGCAATTCTATCTTAAATAGATAACTTACTTTATCACAATTTATCCAAAACATCTCATATCATAGAGCATCACAATCACATATCAGATATATCAACTAATCCAAGGCATTCAATATTATTCAATCATTTATAAGCAAGATTAATTAGATGTACAATTTCTAATTAATTTAACTTAATTTCCTCATAAATTAAATTAATTACTTTAATTTCTTTTAAATCATGCTTACTTAATATTAATTAATTACAAACTAATTAATTAATCATCCTTTAATTATTCATCTTAATTAATTATCCTAAATTAATTATTTCTTAATTACATTAAGTAATTAGCCTTTAATTAATTACATAAATTAATTATCCATTAATCATAAATTAATTAACCTTTAATTACTAATTATCTTTAATTACTTACATTAAGTAATTAACCTTTAATTTATCACATTAAGAAATTTTCCATTAATAAATTACCTTGATAAATGACATTAAGTAATTATTATCCTTTAATTACTTATATTAATTATCCCTTAATTAATCTCATAAATTGATCAACCTTAAGTTAATTACATTAATTAGTTAACCCTTAATTAATTACATTTAGTAATTATCATTAAATCAATAATTTATTTAACCTTAAATTATTAATTGATTCACCTTTAATCATTAATTTATTAACTTTTAATTAATTAATTATCCTTTAATAATTAACCTTCAAATCATAAATTAATTAACTTAAAAATTTAATCATTTAAAACTAGTTTTAAAAAAAAAACTTCATTAAAAACTACTTTGAAAACTTTCATTTCTTTAGTGTAAAGACCCGCAAAATTTAATAGTTTTAAAAGTATATTTAACTGGAAATTTGTGAAATTTTAAACAATAAAATTTGGAAATAAAAATTTATTATTTGAAATACGTCTATTTTAATATAGAAACTGGTAAATTTTTATCTGATAATATTAAAGTTTATTTTCTTGTGAAATTCTATTTCAATTTAAGTCAGTTAATTTTTGATGAAAATAAAATGTTTTCCAAACTTGAATATTTTATACAGTAAATTTCTAAATCATCTTCTGAGTGAAACATCAGTCTTCGTTTCGTCAAATTTGGATTTCTATTGCTCCGTTTATCTTAATTCTGACCAAATAGCAGCATTTTCGGTACCGGTTATCGATCAAATGATCGTACCACAAATATTTGTATACCGTTTTGATCTTCTCATCGTGTTGATCTCTACGGTATATTTATTTCTGTGTTTTGAGGTTCGGTGCGCGATAGAAACGGAAAGACTGTGCGTCGTACTGTACCGAAATTGTGACTTTTTTGTATCCTTGCCTTTTCAATCTGATGACGTGCTGTACAAACATCACAATTAATTGCTTTGGATTCTAGCTATATCATAGGGTGACCGTTAATATTTCATTCATTTTATTTTGTTCAAAACTCTCTGACGTTTGATTTGATCACACGTTACTTTATAGCTTATTTATTTTTCTCTGACTCCATCTCTTCTCATTTCCAAACCTTCCACCAGCTTTATAACTCCGGTTCACCCTGTCATTTCGTTTTTGTTCTTCTGTATATCCTATAGCTCTTCAATCTCCTGAAACCCTTCCCTATTCTATATCTCCTTTCCTCTCATTCTTTCGGTCCCTCCCCTCTCTTCTAGCATCTCCACCTCACACCCAGGTCTCGGCCTCTCACCACCTCCGAGCTGCAACTCCCCTCCGCCCACGACCGGCTTGCTCCGCACCACCGCCGTCTTCATCCTCCTCCTACCTCCCACACGAGTTCCGGCGTCACTCTCCTCAGTCCGCACCATCAGCCTACCTGCACATCCACCGCCATTCCATCTTCCACCTTTCCCACTCGTGCACCCCACAGCCACGCAAGCAACCGTAGCTCTGCCGCCGACCTCGACAGCAGCCTGGTCCGTGCCTCCTCCTTCTCACCAGCTCGGCCATGCCGCAACACTCCCCGACCTCTGTTTTGTTCGCACCCGACTTCTTTTCTTTTTTTGTTTGAGGTATGCACGTGCTGTTATATGTATTAATATGTATATATATTAGTTTATATATATTGTTTATAAGTATGTTTGTTTATGTTATATATATCAAGTATTATATGTAGTCTAGATATAAATATATATTGGACTGTAATGTATGAGTTTAGTTATATAAGATATATATTCATTCTCTGTTGGTGCAGTTTCTTGCATTACCTTTGTGTCACATATAGTATATATGTAGAAGCTGGTTATATTTTATAAAGTTTATTATTATATATTGTGTTATTATAGTTAAATGTTTTATACGTAGGTCGGCTGAAGGTTTTAATGTTAGTTTATAGGCATATGAACTCTGTTTTATACAATGTATATAAAGTTATAAAGAAATATATATATATATATATATATATATAAGTCTTTGTATAATTGTGGTGTATATGTAAACAGGTAACTGTTGTATACATGTTTATATATATATTAATTTATTTGTTAGATTATATTAGTTTGGGTCTGCATATTTATACTATTCTGCATAATACATTTGGTTATATATAGGTTGAAATAATTGTTTACGGTTTTATCGTTTGATTTTGAAATAACTTATATATATATATATTTGAACCTGCTTGTTGTTATTTTGGTTTACCGTCCCTATTCTTTAGTTTATACTCAACAATTATATATATATATATAAATATTTTCCAATAGTATACTAGTATTATATATAGTCTGGTTTATGATATAAGTATATATATGTTTTAATATTAGTTAAAAAGATTATAGTAGATAATATATATTAGTGCGCCAGTTTATATATATTGATTGGAAAATATTGATTTTATCTTGGCCTTAATGATATGATTCAAAAAAAAAAGTTCTTGCAGTTTAAGTATAGTTAATAGTATAGTATATATATAGCTTTATATATGTTGTAGTTTGCTACTTTGCATAGTATATAAGTTATATTATATAGGTACTCATTCATGTATATATGTCAAAATACTAAAGTTGAGACAAGTGTTATCAATATTATATTATTTGTTGAAAGGTATGTACATGTTAGCAAGTTATTTTATAATACGTTTAAAGAGTATATATATAGTTTATATAAGATTTTTGTTTTGTTATTTATATACATGTAATATGTTGTATATCTATATAAGTATATATTATTTTATTTTAAGGTGTGTGTTTGATATTTAATAAATGTAATGTGTAAATATGTCATTTAAAAAAAATGTATTTAAATTGAGTATTTGTTTAAGGAAAATATTAATATAATATACATTTCATTTCAATGATATCGACTGGTTTTGATTTGTTCTCATCGACTCCTATTTGTCAGCTCTGTCATCAAATTCGTACCCATCTCACTTTGTGTTGAAATTCATGCTTGGATCTGTAACTCATTTCATCGTCAAAATTTCTCTAGCCTCGAAAGGTGAGTAATCACTCAAGATTAACGTTCTTATATTTATTAAATTTAATTTCAATTGAAATGACAATTGAAATATGCTGCTGTAGTTATTTAAATTGTTATATATGCTATTATCTATAACTGTTCACCTATGGGATATGACACCATATCCTGTTGTTTATATTTTATTGTTATTAATGATATATGCCTGTTGTTGTATTTTATATTATCTGTTATCACTCTGCAAGTTCCCTGTTAGTATAGAATTCACTACGGGTTGAAATGATACATACCCGAACGGACTTTAGAATAGGAGAAAATCGTTATGGTTTGAAATGGTAAACCCAAGCGATTTTCATTTGAATTGAAATTGGGATTACGGGTCGAAATGATATCTACCCGTATATATTTAAATTTCGGATTGAAATGATAAATATCCGTATCACTTAACCATATGATAAAAATATATACAGACACCGTTGGTCCATATATATAAATATTTTGAAAAATGAATTCTATGGTTTTGGAAAGAAATATATGGTTTAAAATGTTGAGCCTTAAATTATTATATATAAAAGGGAATGATTGATTAAATACATATAATATGGTTGAGTATTTAAATTTATGTTTCAAAACAGATTTCAGTAAAATTTGAATAAGTTAAAGTTGGGAAGATAATTTTATTTAGTTAAACCGATTTGAAACTTATTGAAATTGGGATTTAAGATATGATTTATACCTTGGGTTTGATTTAAGTAATTTAATGAATATTTCTTGTTTAAATAAAGTTTAAGGAAATATTTAGTAAAATGTGATTTAAGGCTGGTAAATGATATTGAATCTATTAAGTGAATATTTCCTGATTAAATAATAATGGAGTTAAATCAAGAGCTATATGAAACTGTTAAATCTAACTTTGAAAATGTTGAATATTAAAACTTTGAAATATATTGAAAAATAAATGGTATATTTAGAACTGAATTAAATTGATAAATTGAGCTTTGAATAAATTTGAATTTGGAATTTGAAGTTGATTTGAATCGATTTGCGAGACTTGAGGAAATTATAAATACTTCACTTTTTAAATCATTTAATATATATATATATATATATACTATTTTGGAAAATAGATATATTTGAAATGAAATGATATTTGGGTTTTGAAGTATAAATTTAATTGAAATGACCACGGTGTTATAATGTATATTTCCACCTAGTAGATAGTTCTGAAAATCCTTAGAGGATGGTTATCCCAAACATCCTTTAAGTTACTTGTATTTCAGTTGAAATTTCACTTGAGTTGGATTTATTTATATAAGAATGTTAATCCTGACTCGAGTGTTTTGTATTTTGCTTTACGCTTGGGTCAGACCGAGTGATACAGCATTTGAGGCTCACCTTTGGAGTTTGGAGCTTCATTTGGAGATCCAACTATCGATTCAGCTTTCAGCTTTTCCAGTTGATTTGTTCAGAGAGTCCATCTATTTGTACTGAAGACTTCACTGTATTTGAGATATTCTGTTGTATTTTATTTTAACTCTAATGTTTATATAGTAGCTTCATGAACTACTATTTTATCTATTCCGCTGCGTATTATTGTATTACTCTGTGTCTGTGATGCTGTGATTGATTTATTTACTGAATATGCTGAGTTTTTGCCAAATTTTAAATTAACAATCTGATATTTTGAACTATTCAAGTCAGACATGTGTGGATTATTGTCGATTTGAATGGTCCAAAATACCGGGTCGTTACAGTTGGTATCAGAGCTTTGGCTCTAGGCGAAACTTAGCATATATTGTAAATTTATTTACAGAATCACTTTCGTTTGAGTTTAATCTCTTCCTTTTGACTCGATTTCCTTTGAACTTTGGAACGTTCCCTACGGTTCCAAAATTCATTCTTGTCTCTCTCTATTGGTATTCTTTTGATTTTGGAGTATCCCATAACTCCACTTCGAATAATCTCCATAAGAATAGGCGATCCCGCCAATATTTGAATAAATTATGAAGGGGTGAAACTCCTTTACTATGGGCATCGATTCACCGAAGATTTCTGTATCCCTCGGTTTAGATGCTGCTATCTTTTGTTATGTCGAATTCTATCTCTGGCGATCGAATGTCGATTTGCCTTAGAATTCTGCACTGATCTTATTTTGAAATCACGGTTGATCGGTTAAGGTCGCCTGCGATTTATATAACTATATCGATCTATTGTTTTGTAATTAATTATCTCATTTTCGTTCGAACTTATCTTCGAATCAGAATCCTAATTTATTAGAGTCCCTCTAATTTGAATTTCTATCTTTGTTTTGAAATCCATTCTTGAATCATCCTTTTGAAAAATCGGGTTTATTCGTATTTTGGGAAATTGTTTTATATCTCGAAATTTTTATAAGTATGATTATATTCTATATATAAAAGTGAAAATGTTTTCGATAAGGATTATATATACCTTTTAAAAATAAGAATTTGAATTTTTGAAAGGATTTGAAATTTTGAAGTTATATAAGAAATTGATTTATATAAAAATGATTTATAACTAAAGGATTTTAAATTTGAAATTCGAGAATTGAACTCCGGTATTTTGAAATTAGTTTTAAGATTTTGAAATATATAATAATAATATTATTCAAAATTATTGTTCGAATAAGAAATGTTTCAAATGATTTTAATGGGTTCCAAATGATTTCGAAGAAATTTCAAAAGAAGTTTGAGAAAATAGAAGTCCAGAACTCACTTATGTCGCTGGAAAATAATTTCAGTGATGAGTGCACGCATCATCGACATTGATTTTCGAGTTTCATAGTGGGGAGAGGCCACTTTAGTAGCATTGCTACGCGAGTGATTTTGCGAAACCAATTTTGATTTCAAAAATTTTGAAGTATGATTTGATATTCGAAAGATATATGTAAATGTATTTGAAACGATTTGAAATGAGCCGGTGTTCAGTCCTCGAGTTTTGGATTTGATATAACCCTATCTATTAAAATTGATTTACTGATTTGTTGCTGATTTCCAACTCTTGAATTTGAAAATGATTTCTTCAACTATTTCGAAGGTTCGAGCACTTCCAAATCAAGGTTACCTTTTCAAAGCTAAGAAATTTTGAAAAGTATTTTGATAAAGTATATAAGTTGTTTTGAATGTTTAAGTATGAAGTAATATGATTTAAATAAGTTGAAACTGTTTGGTTAAGTAAATGAATAAGGCAATTTTAAAATTTTCTAATATGAAATTTAGATTTGAAATGTTTTGAAAAGAAATTGGCCTTCAAAATATTTTGAATAAAATTTAGTTTAAATGTTTTAACTTAGTAACATCTTTATGAAACTATATATTTAACAAGTTGGAATAAATACATAAGTTGTACGTATGCTGTTTATTTGCATAATTGAATTGATCCAAGTTTGAGTACACAAGTTCGAGGTGAATTACACCATTTCGTGTTAGGATTTTTCATTCGATTCTTGATGGCGAATATTTGATATGGATTTTGGGCTTGATTCTAGAATTCTCTATCATAGTATATGGCTATGCAAGGAGACTGATGGCTTCTAGTCGAGAAACCATAGCGAAATCCGCATTAGGGAAGTCGAATGGACAATACTAGTTCGAAAGCAAACTTGTGTGATCGAGCGAGCGATCAAATGTGATTTTGCGAAATGATGACGTATGTACATCTTATATTCTAATATCATTGATATATTTTGATGCTGAAATTGAAAGCTGTCGGGTTAGAATATCTTTGCTTACTAAAAGAAAAGTTCCAATTTAAATTACAAAGATATATAACCCATAAAAGCAAAGATATTCGATCCCATATAGCTCTTCGTACAGCGAAATTTATTTTTGAAATTTGATCCTGATATAAGATGGACCTTATGTAAATATAAGATGATTTTGAAAACCATTGATTTTGGAAATGAATTGTTTGACTTAATTATATTGATTTGGAAATTTGGATTTATTTCCTAAATTTATTATTTTGGAAACTTTGGAACTGAAGATATTTGATTTGGAAGAATAATTTGGTGAAAGCGTATATGATTTTGAAAAATACATTGATATTGAAACAAATTGAATTTGAGAACCTTATTTTTACTAAATACCTGATTTGGAAGTTATCGAACTTATATAAAATTGATTTGTATAAGTATGATGTTGATTCGAAAACTATGGATTTGAAAAGGTACTCAATTTGAAAGTGAAATCTTATATGATTAAAGTCTATATAAGTATGATTTGATATACTTTTGATTTTGGAAAAGTATTTGATTTGAAAATTAAATCTTATATATAATGGATTTTATATAAGTACGATATTTGAAAGTGATTTGAAAAGGTACTATATGATACATATTTTCGAAGTAAAGATATGGAAAGTGCCTTCTGCTTGATATCCGATTTGTGGCCACATCTCGGATTCATTCTATCGATATTATTCTCTCTGATTTTTGGTTTTCCGGATATGATACTCAAGTGTCCTTCGAATTCCATGGCGTTACCCATGGTCTTACGATCGCGGATGCATAGCGCAACTGCCTGGCTGAGTCTTGCCTAGGGGTACGGATTGTTTCCTGGGGGATCCAGGCGTAATCATTGTGTATCCTACATCTATGTAGGTCGCGAATAGTAGCGCAAATGCTTGGCTGAGTCTTGCCTGGGGGTACGGATTGTTTCCTGGGGGATCCAGGCGTAACCATTGTGTATCCTGCATTCTACTAGTCATCATGGCGTAACTCGCAGGGCTGAGAAAGCTTACAGATATGGATTGTTTCCTGGGGGATCCAGGCGTAACCATTGTGTATCTGCGAACCATGGTTAGACAAAGGTTTTGTTTGTTTTGTTTGGATTGTACTTTCCATATTTGTTTTAAAAGTTTTTTTCCAGTATTTTCACTGGATGTTGAAACAAGTCTACTAAGTACTTGGAGAATTCTAGTTTTGCGCCTGATCAACGCACTACCAGAGTCTACAGGAACAAGGATAAACTTGTTGAAACATCGAGTTATAAAAGTATTTTATTATAAAAGGTATTTTCAACAAAGAAATTCTGTATTAATATTTGAAATTGAAATTCTTATGGTTCTAAATTAATTATTCATGCCCGATACTATTCTTTGAATCTACCTTATACGTTCTGCTTTATTTATTCACCTTTATCCTATTTTCTGAATCCACCTCCTTTCCTTGTTGACTATTTTTTTTAAAAATATTGTTTATTTATATACTATATGGTTTAATAGAAAATTTTAGTGTTATACTTTTTTTAGAAGTTATTAATTAAATAAAACATATTTAAAGTAAATGATTATTGATTTATTAATAATATTTGAAAAGTATTTTAGATAAAATTAATAAATTATGAATTATGGATTTAATGTTTTCAAATAGCTTCTTTGTAAATATAGGTAATAATGTAAATAATTGTTTTCAAATAGTTTTCATATATTTATAAAGTTGTTATTTAAGCATATAAATGGTAATTGTAAGGAAGCAAGAAATTTTACAAATTGATTTTTGAAAGGTTTTAAAGTATATTAGACAATTGAATTGCAAATGAAGTTTTCAAATTTTAAGTAAAATTTATATAGTTCAAATTAATTGTTTAATCTTGACTTTCAATCTACTTTATTTCTGGTTATTCTATTCTCCTACCTCCTTCTTTTTCGGGGACGAAAAGTTTTGAGTGGGGGAGAGTGTAACGACCCGCAAAATTTAATGGTTTTAAAAGTATATTTAACTGGAAATTTGTGAAATTTTAAACAATAAAATTTGGAAATAAAAATTTATTATTTGAAATACGTCTATTTTAATATAGCAACTGGTAAATTTTTATCTGATAATATTAAAATTTATTTTCTTGTGAAATTCTATTTCAATTTAAGTCAGTTAATTTTTGATGAAAATAAAATGTTTTCCAAACTTGAATATTTTATACAGTAAATTTCTAAATCATCTTCTGAGTGAAACATCAGTCTTCGTTTCGTCAAATTTGGATTTCTATTGCTCCGTTTATCTTAATTCTGACCAAATAGCAGCATTTTCGGTACCGGTTATCGATCAAATGATCGTACCACAAATATTTGTATACCGTTTTGATCTTCTCGTCGTGTTGATCTCTATGGTATATTTATTTCTATGTTTTGAGGTTCGGTGCGCGACAGAAACGGAAAGACTGTGCGTCGTACTGTACCGAAATTGTGACTTTTTTGTATCCTTGCCTTTTCAATCTGATGACGTGCTGTACAAACATCACAATTAATTGCTTTGGATTCTAGCTATATCATAGGGTGACCGTTAATATTTCATTCATTTTATTTCGTTCAAAACTCTCTGACGTTTGATTTGATCACACGTTACTTTATAGCTTATTTATTTTTCTCTGACTCCATCTCTTCTCATTTCCAAACCTTCCACCAGCTTTATAACTCCGGTTCACCCTATCATTTCGTTTTTGTTCTTCTGTATATCCTATAGCTCTTCAATCTCCTGAAACCCTGCCCTATTCTATTTCTCCTCTCCTCTCATTCTTTCGGTCCCTCCCCTCTCTTCTAGCATCTCCGCCTCACACCCAGGTCTCGGCCTCTCACCACCTCCGAGCTGCAACTCCCCTCCGCCCACGACCGGCTTGCTCCGCACCACCGCCGTCTTCATCCTCCTCCTACCTCCCACACGAGTTCCGGCGTCCCTCTCCTCAGTCCACACCATCAGCCTACCTGCACATCCACCGCCATTCCAGCTTCCACCTTTCCCACTCGTGCACCCCACAGCCACGCAAGCAACCGTAGCTCTACCGCCGACCTCGACAGCAACCTGGTCCGTGCCTCCTCCTTCTCACCAGCTCGGCCATGCCGCAACACTCCCCGACCTCTGTTTTGTTCGCACCCGACTTCTTTTCTTTTTTTGTTTGAGGTATGCACGTGCTGTTATATGTATTAATATGTATATATATTAGTTTATATATATGAAGTGACCCTCTACTTATTCATTTATTTTTAATGAATTTTCTGTTGAGTTTTTTTTCCTACATATATAGATATATGCTTCAATGGATCACTTCCCTTTTCACACTTTTCCCAAGATCCCTTATTTGACCAATATAAAAAAATCAGTATATTAAATTAAATTAGATCATATATATATGAAGATATATAGATGACTCTTTGCCTATCAGAGTAATTGAAGTTGGCAAAGAAATTTAGTCACACCTTATTTCTCTTGTTCCAGAGTTTTTGGTGTCACATAGCCCCTCTTTTCTTGATTTTTCTTACTTAAATCTCAAGCTTGATTATAAGATCAAGTAATATCATTTTTCTTATTTTTCTTGCTTTACTTCTCAGTTGTGTAATTCCTGGATCTAAAGCCATATATATTTAGATTATGGGATTTTTTTTTAATTTGTTATTAATTGTTCTATGCTAAAATAAGGGGGTGTTTAAAATAGCTCATTCCTTCTAGTTTAACCCGGGGTTCATAATTCCTAATTACACAAATTTGTGTATTAGATAAGGATACTCATATATCAATTTTGTTAGTATGCAAGAATCATGTGAGTGATCAAGGAACAGATTGGGTAGAAGACCAAGCAGAGAAAACACATCCATTTAGGCAGAGTACAAATGCATCACACATACTTTA
Organism: Allium fistulosum; assembly: GCA_030737815.1. Classification (NCBI taxonomy): domain Eukaryota; kingdom Viridiplantae; phylum Streptophyta; class Magnoliopsida; order Asparagales; family Amaryllidaceae; genus Allium; species Allium fistulosum. The sequence goes on along the minus strand of CM060906.1, from coordinate 612,524,433 downwards.
CTAAGACTTAGCATATATTTGGAGACAAAATGATTTTGGCTAAGTTACAAACCAAATTAATACAGATTCTCAGGTGAACTTATCTGGTAGATAACTAATGTTCTTTTATTACCAAATAGTAATATCTAGGGTGTTGTTAAATGATGGGCATGCCTACTGCAAACAGGGCTACTAATTATTTAATCAGCCTCAAGTTGATCATGACCTAATGCATCCAGACTTGAGTCATGCACCTAGATAGTGAGATATGTTGAACATAGTGCTGTGAGAACTATAGGTAATATAAAAATGCATATGAACCTACTTCACAAATCAATGCAAGCTTCTACTGTAAATTTAAATGCCTAACTAAGAATTAGAGGTTTCATTTTCAGGCTTAACATATACTTATATCAATTATAAGCCATGATCATGCATTTCTGATTAACTCAGTTTTTGGTTCAACTCAGACTTTAAAATATTTACAGAATGTCTATATTCCTCTCTTTCTATAATTATTTCTACTTTGCCATTTTGAAAACTAATCAGACATTGCCAAGGGAAACATGGTCACATATCAAGTTATGTGGCATGATCCTCTATATCATACTTCACCAGATATCATCCAGATCAGTCATTTAAAACAGAAACCAATAACCACATATTTGTAATACAAAAGTTTCTACATATTCTTTACTCAGAAAGATAAGCACATATCAATCCAGAAAATACTTAAACATAATGAAGTTTTGCTTAGCCTAATTATTACAATATTTCTGCCAAATTCCTTAAGTACTCTAAATGCAAGTAGGTCTTCAGGTATCCATGCTAACAAGATTCTTATGCTTCCTTTCCTGCAGCAACATCTAGAGCTGCCTCAACAAAAATGAGACACCCCAAATGTTACAAAGCAACAAATAGGGTCAGAAATAAATTTCTGGTATGAGTGAAATCACATGTTAAACATTTTGTAAATTCTTAATGCTACATAGAAAACATATCAATTTAATGAGAACTCAATTCATCCTAAAATCTGAGTATTGGTGAACTTGTCTATCAATCATACACTCAAACAACCATGCATTCATTCCATCTAGATTTTCATATACATACTACTATGAAATTATTTCCAATTCCATAGCCTGACTGATCAATCTCATTTCATTTCTCTTTATATTTTGTATTTGGTCTAACTCCTTGCCATTGAACACTATGTGTGCATTGAAGAGGGGCTCAGTTCTGTTATCCCTTTTCATAGAGGCCTACAGGACTTTAGCAAGTCATGCACATACCGATCATCCTCCTGATGATGAGCAGATCAAGGCACCATTCCTAAATTACTTTTATAATTTAGAGACCATACTTATTTATCTTCTGGGGATTTTATTATCACTTGAAATGCTTCGCATTCTTTTCCTTTTCTCTCAAGAATCAATAGTTTAAGAAACTCCATCAGGGGTTTTAATTAGACATAACAAGCTTTCATGCACAAATACCAAATCCCATCCCAAGGTTAATTTATTCAAATCATGTTTCTGAAATTTATATATATATATATATATATATATATATAGAAGTTTTCCTATATCTCACATAAATATGATGAAACCATATCCTATCTATTTATTTTTATTGAGAACATAGGACATGATTTTCCTTTAAGATAAACCCATAAAACATATTAACTTATAGTAGGAACAACTCATCACCTATACATGATACTGCATTGTTCATGTCATTTTAATATAGACTAGGCATAAGCATAAATCTCATTATTCATGCTGCCTGCTATTTTTCCTTTGATATCCCATTTCTCAGTATAATATTCAGTTTATTTCTCATATAAAACTGGGTCATTAAATCTACTTCTATTATCTAAGTGCATGTTTGATTACTTATATTTTAAAACAAAAGACTGAAACCATCTTAACAAACAAAGACAGATCAAAACTCCAACCAAAAGTTCAATCAAAACATCACCCATAATTAGCATGCATTTATTCAGAGAATAAAATCAAACTAAAAATCATAATAAAATTTTATATATGAAAATAACTTGGCTGCCCTTAATATGGGTCTTAGTGCCATAAATCCCAAAGTGATTACCACTCACCTTCGTTTGCTTCTCTCCGGGAATGCTCAGGTCTGAAGGTAATGTGAGTTATTTTATTTTAATTTTTGTTTTCTCTCCTTGGACAACTATTGCTCCTCCCTTGATTTAAATCATTCTATTAGGGTTTAAATGGAGGGAAAAACCCATTCTATCCCTACCTTACTCAGGGATTAATGTATGCATTTTTATGGCTAAAAGTGCCATTTTCTCTTGGTTTCTATTTTCAGTAAAACAGTTACCTCATTACTTTTCTGTGCACATGCTATTTGCATGATTTCCTTGCACATCATTTTTATGTGACTCAGCCCTACATTTCTTTTGTAAGCTTTATTTTTGGCTAACAAATTTTTGTCATCTATCTTGATTTATTTTAAAATACGTTCATACCTATAAATATTACCAGACTAGTTGGTATGCATTTCAGTTGCTAAAAGGAATTATTCCACTGCCCAAATACTTTTCTGGACATATATATTTATAGCATTCATAAGATATGTGTATTTAAAACTCATTCATGCCTTTGTTAATTTTTTTCTTTTCTTCTCATTATTTGTTGAAATGTTTTATTCCCTTTTGATATTCATTTTCAAATCATTTTATTCTTCAATTATTTTCTGTTAACCAATTTATCATATATATATATATATATTTAATTTTTATCTCAAAATTTTTGGTTCTCCACATACTCTCCTCCTAAAAGGAATTGTGTCCCACAATTATAAATATATCTCTCTTTACCACTGTGCAAGAGTTTTACTCTTTATCTAAGCAATTTAAAAATTTATGCATCCAGAACTAATCAAATATATATATGTTTAAATAGTACTTACATTTATTATAGTTTCAGGCATACCTTTATGCAGAAAATAGACTAGGATATTTATCCTTCATCCTATCTTCAGCCTCCCAAGTGCAATCATTTCCATCTAGACTCCACTGTATTTTAACCAACTTTATTATTTTGTTTCTCAATTTCTTCTCCTCTCTAGCCACTATGCCTACTGGTTCCTTCTTATAAACCAGGTTTTCTTGAATTTCAACATGTGTAGGGGATTCAAGAATAGTTTCCTTGTTATGCACCCATTTTCTTAATTGAGATACATGAAATACATCATGTATGTTGCTCAATTCCTCTTGCAACTTTAATTTATAAGCCAAAGTTCCTATCCTTTGAATAATTTCGTATGGGCCTATATACCTTGGTGATAGCTTTCCAGCTTTGCCAAACCTTAGTATTTTCCTCATGGGTGAAACTTTGAGAAATACATAATCCCCCACTTCAAACTCTACTGGCCTCCTTCTTTTGTCTGCATATGCTTTCTGTCTTTCTTGTGCCACTCTCATTCTTTGCCTCACTAATTCAATTCTTGCAGAGGTTTCCTTCACATGTTCTGGTCCAAGCAATACTCTTTCACCTGCCTCCATCCAACATGCAGGAGATAAGCAAGGCCTTCCATACAAAGCCTCAAATGGAGCCATACCTATGGTGGTCTGTTAACTGTTATTATAAGCAAACTCAGCTAAATAAAGGTGATCTTCCCAGTTGCCACCAAAATCAAGTATGCATGCTCTAAGTAAGTCTTCTAAAACTTTATTAACAATTTCAGTTTGCCCATCAGTTTGTGGGTGGTAGGCTGTGCTTAGACTTAGTTCTGTTCCCATGGCTTCTTGAAAGCTACTCCAAAATCTTGAGGTAAACAAGGTGTCTCTGTCACTAATGATGGTCTTAGGAATACCATGTAATCTCACTATCTCTTTTACAAACAACTGAGCTAGCTTATGAGCATTTCTGCTGGAACTTATAGGGATGAAGTGTGCTGTCTTTGTAAGCCTATCAACCACCACCCAAACACTATCATTGCCTTTTCTTGTTCTTGGCAAACCATCCACAAAATCCATTGAAATGCTTTCCCACTTCCAGGTAGGCACTTCCAAAGGCTGCAGTAAGCCTGAGGGTCTTTGATAATCTGCTTTAACTAGTTGGCATGTTAAACAATTTGCCACATATTTTTCCACTGCTCCTTTCATCCCTGGCCACCAGTAATTTCTCTTGAGATCATGGTACATTTTTGTACCACCTGGGTGTATTGTATATTTTGTTTTGTGATGTTCATCCATAACTTCTTGCTTCAGTTCCTCCATATTTGGTATGCAGAGTCTCCCCTTTTTCCTTAAGTAGCCTTTTTCATCTACTTCATAATTTTCCACTGTCATGCCTTGTGACATCATATCTTTCTTCTCCTTTAAATCTGTGTCTTGATCCTGCATTTTTCCTATTTTATCAACCAAAGTTGACCTTAAAGAAATGAGGCTTAGTTTTCCATATTCAGTCATATCACTGTGTGTTTTATCTGATACCCCCATCCCTTCTTTTACTTCTACTTCACTGAGGATTGTCAAATCCTTGAATTCAGTCATCATTAAGTTTGCCAATTTTGCTTGATGCCTGCTCAATGCATCTGCCACTTTGTTAGCTTTTCCAGGGGTATATAATATATCAAGATCATAGGCAGCTAGAAATTCCACCCACCTATGTTGCCTCATGTTCAAGTCTTTTTGAGAAAATAAATATTTAAGTGACTTATGATCTGTAAACAATTCAAACTTAGCACCTAATAAATAGTGTCTCCATAGTTTCAATGCATATATTACAGCAGCTAGTTCTAAATCATGTGTAGCATACCTAGTTTCATTTGGCTTGAGTTGCCTTGATGCATATGCTATGACTTTACCATGTTGCATGAGCACTGCCCCTAATCCAGATCCACTAGCATCTGTATAAACCACTAGCCCTTCATTACCCTCTGGCACTTGCAAAACTGGAGCTTCCACCAGTGCTTTCTTTAGTGATGAAAAAGCTTGTTCACACCTCTCTGTCCACACATAGGGTTGCTCCTTTTTAGTTAACTTGGTCAATGGAATGGCTATTCTTGCAAAGTCTTTTATAAACCTTCTATAGTAGCCTGCCATTCCTAAAAATGATCTCACCTCAGTCACTAATTTGGGTCTATCCCATGACTGCACTGCTATCACCTTAGTTGGATCTACACTAACTCCTTGTTGTGATACAATATGCCCCAAAAACTTTACTTCATTTTGCCAAAATGTACATTTAGAGAATTTGGCCTTTAAATCATGTGTCCTCAGTCTAGACAAAACCAGATGCAAATGTTTTACATGATCTTCTTCTGATTTTGAAAACACTAATATGTCATCAATGAAAACAACCACAAATTTGTCTAGAAAGTCTCTAAATGTCCTATTCATTAAATCTACAAAATAGGATGGTGCATTTGTCAATCCAAAAGGCATTACCAAGAATTCATATAAGCCATACCTTGTATTAAAAGCAGTGTATTTAATGCTCTCCTCTTCAACCTTCATTTGGTGAAATCCAAAGGCTAAATCCAGTCTTGAGAAAATCCTTGCTCCATTCAATTGATCGAATAGATCATCAATTCTGGGGAGTGGGTATTTGTTCTTGATGGTGACTTTATTTAGTTCTCTATAATCAATACACATTCTTAGTGTACCATCATGCTTTTTCACAAATACAACTGGAGAACCCCAGTTTGAACTACTAGGCCTTATGAAGCCTTTTTGCTCTAATTCCTCCAACTGTTGCTTTAATTCTACTAATTCCTTTGGACCCATTCTAGTAGGCTTTTTGATGATAGGACTTGATCCTGGGATCAGCCTTATCTGAAATTCCACTGGTCTATTTTTTGGAATTCCCACAACTTCCCCAAAAACATCTGGATATTCATTCACTACTTTTTGGTCTTTTAAGGTCACTTCCTTTTCAGTCATACTCCATATTTGATTAAGACAATTTGTTTTGGCTACTTCACTCATGACTATGATGTTTTTACCATTTTCTGTTTTCAAAGAAATTGTAAAATTTTCTAAATTCAAAATTGCTTTGAATTTATTCAACCAATCTACTCCTAGAATAATTCCTATTCCAGGATATTTTAACACAAACAAGTCAGATTTAAACATATTTCCTCCTATGTTTAATTCTACTCCCAAACATTTTAATCCAAGCAGACAAGAACTACCTAGTGGGCTTTGAATAAACAAGGGTTTTTCAACTGTATTGTATGTGAGAGCTAATTTATCCACTATGTCTTGTGATATCAGAGAATGTGTAGCTCCAGTGTCATATATAACTGTGATTGGGTAATTTTTAATTAGAAGTATACCTTCCAATTGTCCAAAGCTTCCTACTGCATTTGCCTTAGCCTTGGCTTCCAGTGCTCCTACCCTTGCCCCTTTCTTGAATTCTGGGCAGTTCCTCTTAATGTGACCTTCTTTCCCACAGTTGTAGCAGCTGAATGGTGCTTTCTTAGCTGCTTGACACCTATTGCTCATGTGTCCTTCCTTGCCACAATTGTAGCAGGTAACCTTCTTCTTAACCTCCCCAGTGGCTGCTCCTTCAACTTTCTTGTCTACATTCTTCTTGTCATAAGGATGTGCTCTATTCTTCCCATTCTTTTGATTGTTAGTTCTCATGTTTCTGAACTTTTCCCTTGCATTGTCATGTTGTTCAAAAGAAAGAGTGAGATCTATGACTTGATCAAATGTTCTGTCTTTATATGGTAGCATTGCTCTACTCAAACCAGCATTGAGTCCCTGAATGAACCTTGAATTCTTTGATTCTTCATTCCCTATGAGCATAGTTCCATACTTGGACAAACTCTCAAATTTTTGAGTGTATTCAGTCACACTCATTGGTCCTTGCCTCAACCTTATAAATTCCTCAAGCAATGTTGCCTTAGCTGTTGCTGGAACAAACCTTGCCTCAAGCATCTCCTTGAATTGATTCCATGTTATTTCATCTTCTGGCCTTCCTGTGATAATTACTTCCCACCAATCTAGTGCTGCTCCTTTGAGCCTTCTTGAAGCTATCTGCCTTTTCCTTTGATCATTAATTTGCATATCTGCAAATATTCTTTCTAAAGTTCTCAACCATGTCTGCACACCCATAACCCCTTCAGTGCCTTCAAAGTCCTTGCCTCCTAGGTTTGAGAATGTCTTCAATAGCTTAGATAATTCCTCATGAGGATTCTCTTCCCTGTGCACTGCTCCTTCTCTAAAGGCCCTCACCAAATCTTGCAAATTAACCATTGGTGTGGTATTGGAGGGTCCTGCTCCATGACTTGGTGGTCTTCCTACCATGATTTGCTATACAATTTTTACATAGCTAGTTAGATTAATTTGTAAGTTAATTATTTCAGTAATCTCATTTATACTGAAAATAGTGTTATGTATTTAGTCTCATAAGATTTTATTTTAATAAGAGAATCTGATTTTTATTTCTGCTATGTTTAATAACATAGCTCTGATACCAACTGAAGTGACCCTCTACTTATTCATTTATTTTTAATGAATTTTATGTTGAGTTTTTTTTTCCTACATATATAGATATATGCTTCAATGGATCACTTCCCTTTTCACACTTTTCCCAAGATCCCTTATTTGACCAATATAAAAATATCAGTATATTAAATTAAATTAGATCATATATATATATGAAGATATATAGATGACTCTTTGCCTATCAGAGTAATTGAAGTTGGCAAAGAAATTTAGTCACACCTTATTTCTCTTGTTCCAGAGTTTTTGGTGTCACATAGCCCCTCTTTTCTTGATTTTTCTTACTTAAATCTCAAGCTTGATTATAAGATCAAGTAATATCATTTTTCTTATTTTTCTTGCTTTACTTCTCAGTTGTGTAATTCCTGGATCTAAAGCCATATATATTTAGATTCTGGGATTTTTTTTAATTTGTTATTAATTGTTCTATGCTAAAATAAGGGGGTGTTTAAAATAGCTCATTCCTTCTAGTTTAACCCGGGGTTCATAATTCCTAATTACACAAATTTGTGTATTAGATAAGGATACTCATATATCAATTTTGTTAGTATGCAAGAATCATGTGAGTGATCAAGGAACAGATTGGGTAGAAGACCAAGCAGAGAAAACACATCCATTTAGGCAGAGTACAAATGCATCACACATACTTTACTAAGACTTAGCATATATTTGGAGACAAAATGATTTTGGCTAAGTTACAAACCAAATTAATACAGATTCTCAGGTGAACTTATCTGGTAGATAACTAATGTTCTTTTATTACGAAATAGTAATATCTAGGGTGTTGTTAAATGATGGGCATGCCTACTGCAAACAGGGCTACTAATTATTTAATCAGCCTCAAGTTGATCATGACCTAATGCATCCAGACTTGAGTCATGCACCTAGATAGTGAGATATGTTGAACATAGTGCTGTGAGAACTATAGGTAATATAAAAATGCATATGAACCTACTTCACAAATCAATGCAAGCTTCTACTATAAATTTAAATGCCTAACTAAGAATTAGAGGTTTCATTTTCAGGCTTAACATATACTTATATCAATTATAAGCCATGATCATGCATTTCTGATTAACTCAGTTTTTGGTTCAACTCAGACTTTAAAATATTTACAGAATGTCTATATTCCTCTCTTTCTATAATTATTTCTACTTTGCCATTTTGAAAACTAATCAGACATTGCCAAGGGAAACATGGTCACATATCAAGTTATGTGGCATGATCCTCTATATCATACTTCACCAGATATCATCCAGATCAGTCATTTAAAACAGAAACCAATAACCACATATTTGTAATACAAAAGTTTCTACATATTCTTTACTCAGAAAGATAAGCACATATCAATCCAGAAAATACTTAAACATAATGAAGTTTTGCTTAGCCTAATTATTACAATATTTCTGCCAAATTCCTTAAGTACTCTAAATGCAAGTAGGTCTTCAGGTATCCATGCTAACAAGATTCTTATGCTTCCTTTCCTGCAGCAACATCTAGAGCTGCCTCAACAAAAATGAGACACCCCAAATGTTACAAAGCAACAAATAGGGTCAGAAATAAATTTCTGGTATGAGTGAAATCACATGTTAAACATTTTGTAAATTCTTAATGCTACATAGAAAACATATCAATTTAATGAGAACTCAATTCATCCTAAAATCTGAGTATTGGTGAACTTGTCTATCAATCATACACTCAAACAACCATGCATTCATTCCATCCAGATTTTCATATACATACTACTATGAAATTATTTCCAATTCCATAGCCTGACTGATCAATCTCATTTCATTTCTCTCTATATTTTGTATTTGGTCTAACTCCTTGCCATTGAACACTATGTGTGCATTGAAGAGGGGCTCAGTTCTGTTATCCCTTTTCACAGAGGCCTACAGGACTTTAGCAAGTCATGCACATACCCATCATCCTCCTGATGATGAGCAGATCAAGGCACCATTCCTAAATTACTTTTATAATTTAGAGACCATACTTATTTATCTTCTGGGGATTTTATTATCACTTGAAATGCTTTGCATTCTTTTCCTTTTCTCTCAAGAATCAATAGTTTAAGAAACTCCATCAGGGGTTTTAATTAGACATAACAAGCTTTCATGCACAAATACCAAATCCCATCCCAAGGTTAATTTATTCAAATCATGTTTCTGAAATTTATATATATATATATATATATCTATAGAAGTTTTCCTATATCTCACATAAATATGATGAAACCATATCCTATCTATTTATTTTTATTGAGAACATAGGACATGATTTTCCTTTAAGATAAACCCATAAAACATATTAACTTATAGTAGGAACAACTCATCACCTATACATGATACTGCATTGTTCATGTCATTTTAATATAGACTAGGCATAAGCATAAATCTCATTATTCATGCTGCCTGCTATTTTTCCTTTGATATCCCATTTCTCAGTATAATATTCAGTTTATTTCTCATATAAAACTGGGTCATTAAATCTACTTCTATTATCTAAGTGCATGTTTGATTACTTATATTTTAAAATAAAAGACTGAAACCATCTTAACAAACAAAGACAGATCAAAACTCCAACCAAAAGTTCAATCAAAACATCACCCATAATTAGCATGCATTTATTCAGAGAATAAAATCAAACTAAAAATCATAATAAAATTTTATATATGAAAATAACTTGGCTGCCCTTAATATGGGTCTTAGTGCCATTAATCCCAAAGTGATTACCACTCACCTTCCTTTGCTTCTCTCCGGGAATGCTCAGGTCTGAAGGTAATGTGAGTTATTTTATTTTAATTTTTGTTTTCTCTCCTTGGACAACTATTGCTCCTCCCTTGATTTAAATCATTCTGTTAGGGTTTAAATGGAGGGAAAAACCCATTCTATCCCTACCTTACTCAGGGATTAATGTATGCATTTTTATGGCTAAAAGTGCCATTTTCTCTTGGTTTCTATTTTCAGTAAAACAGTTACCTCATTACTTTTCTGTGCACATGCTATTTGCATGATTTCCTTGCACATCATTTTTATGCGACTCAGCCCTACATTTCTTTTGTAAGCTTTATTTTTGGCTAACAAATTTTTGTCATCTATCTTGATTTATTTTAAAATACATTCATACCTATAAATATTACCAGACTAGTTGGTATGCATTTCAGTTGCTAAAAGGAATTATTCCACTGCCCAAATACTTTTCTGGACATATATATTTATAGCATTCATAAGATATGTGTATTTAAAACTCATTCATGCCTTAGTTAATTTTTTTCTTTTCTTCTCATTATTTGTTGAAATGTTTTATTCCCTTTTGATATTCATTTTCAAATCATTTTATTCTTCAATTATTTTCTGTTAACCAATTTATCATATATATATATATATTTAATTTTTATCTCAAAATTTTTGGGTCTCCACAATATATTGTTTATAAGTATGTTTGTTTATGTTATATATATCAAGTATTATATGTAGTCTAGATATAAATATATATTGGACTGTAATGTATGAGTTTAGTTATATAAGATATATATTCATTCTCTGTTGGTGCAGTTTCTTGCATTACCTTTGTGTCACATATAGTATATATGTAGAAGCTGGTTATATTTTATAAAGTTTATTATTATATATTGTGTTATTGTAGTTAAATGTTTTATACGTAGGTCGGCTGAAGGTTTTAATGTTAGTTTATAGGCATATGAACTCTGTTTTTATACAATGTATATAAAGTTATAAAGAAATATATATATATATATATATATATATATATATATAAGTCTTTGTATAATTGTGGTGTATATGTAAACAGGTAACTGTTGTATACATGTTTATATATATATTAATTTATTTGTTAGATTATATTAGTTTGGGTCTGCATATTTATACTATTCTGCATAATACATTTGGTTATATATAGGTTGAAATAATTGTTTACGGTTTTATCGTTTGATTTTGAAATAACTTATATATATATATATTTGAACCTGCTTGTTGTTATTTTGGTTTACCGTCCCTATTCTTTAGTTTATACTCAACAATTATATATATATATATATATAAATATTTTCCAATAGTATACTAGTATTATATATAGTCTGGTTTATGATATAAGTATATATATGTTTTAATATTAGTTAAAAAGATTATAGTAGATAATATATATTAGTGCGCCAGTTTATATATATTGATTGGAAAATATTGATTTTATCTTGGCCTTAATGATATGATTCAAAAAAAAAAGTTCTTGCAGTTTAAGTATAGTTAATAGTATAGTATATATAGCTTTATATATGTTGTAGTTTGCTACTTTGCATAGTATATAAGTTATATTATATAGGTACTCATTCATGTATATATGTCAAAATACTAAAGTTGAGACAAGTGTTATCAATATTATATTATTTGTTGAAAGGTATGTACATGTTAGCAAGTTATTTTATAATACGTTTAAAGAGTATATATATAGTTTATATAAGATTTTTGTTTTGTTATATATATACATGTAATATGTTGTATATCTATATAAGTATATATTATTTTATTTTAAGGTGTATGTTTGATTTTTAATAAATGTAATGTGTAAATATGTCATTTTAAAAAAATGTATTTAAATTGAGTATTTGTTTAAGGAAAATATTAATATAATATACATTTCATTTCAATGATATCGACTGGTTTTGATTTGTTCTCATCGACTCCTATTTGTCAGCTCTGTCATCAAATTCGTACCCATCTCACTTTGTGTTGAAATTCATGCTTGGATCTGTAACTCATTTCATCGTCAAAATTTCTCTAGCCTCGAAAGGTGAGTAATCACTCAAGATTAACGTTCTTATATTTATTAAATTTAATTTCAATTGAAATGACAATTGAAATATGCTGCTGTAGTTATTTAAATTGTTATATATGCTATTATCTGTAACTGTTCACCTATGGGATATGACACCATATCCTGTTGTTTATATTTTATTGTTATTAATGATATATGCCTGTTGTTGTATTTTATATTATCTGTTATCACTCTGCAAGTTCCCTGTTAGTATAGAATTCACTACGGGTTGAAATGATACATACCCGAACGGACTTTAGAATAGGAGAAAATCGTTATGGGTTGAAATGGTAAACCCAAGCAATTTTCATTTGAATTGAAATTGGGATTACGGGTCGAAATGATATCTACCCGTATATATTTAAATTTCGAATTGAAATGATAAATATCCGTATCACTTAACCATATGATAAAAATATATACAGACACCGTTGGTCCATATATATAAATATTTTGAAAAATGAATTCTATGGTTTTGGAAAGAAATATATGGTTTAAAATGTTGAGCCTTAAATATTTATATATAAAAGGGAATGATTGATTAAATACATATAATATGGTTGAGTATTTAAATTTATGTTTCAAAACAGATTTCAGTAAAATTTGAATAAGTTAAAGTTGGGAAGATAATTTTATTTAGTTAAACCGATTTGAAACTTATTGAAATTGGGATTTAAGATATGATTTATACCTTGGGTTAGATTTAAGTAATTTAATGAATATTTCTTGTTTAAATAAAGTTTAAGGAAATATTTAGTAAAATGTGATTTAAGGCTGGTAAATGATATTGAATCTATTAAGTGAATATTTCCTGATTAAATAATAATGGAGTTAAATCAAGAGCTATATGAAACTGTTAAATCTAACTTTGAAAATGTTGAATATTAAAACTTTGAAATATATTGAAAAATAAATGGTATATTTAGAACTGAATTAAATTGATAAATTGAGCTTTGAATAAATTTGAATTTGGAATTTGAAGTTGATTTGAATCGATTTGCGAGACTTGAGGAAATTATAAATACTTCACTTTTTAAATCATTTAATATATATATATATATATACTATTTTGGAAAATAGATATATTTGAAATGAAATGATATTTGGGTTTTGAAGTATAAATTTAATTGAAATGACCACGGTGTTATAATGTATATTTCCACCTAGTAGATAGTTCTGAAAATCCTTAGAGGATGGTTATCCCAAACATCCTTTAAGTTACTTGTATTTCAGTTGAAATTTCACTTGAGTTGGATTTATTTATATAAGAATGTTAATCCTGACTCGAGTGTTTTGTATTTTGCTTTACGCTTGGGTCAGACCGAGTGATACAACATTTGAGGCTCACCTTTGGAGTTTGGAGCTTCATTTGGAGATCCAACTATCGATTCAGCTTTCAGCTTTTCCAGTTGATTTGTTCAGAGAGTCCATCTATTTGTACTGAAGACTTCACTGTATTTGAGATATTCTGTTGTATTTTATTTTAACTCTAATGTTTATATAGTAGCTTCATGAACTACTATTTTATCTATTCCGCTGCGTATTATTGTATTACTCTGTGTCTGTGATGCTGTGATTGATTTATTTACTGAATATGCTGAGTTTTTGCCAAATTTTAAATTAACAATCTGATATTTTGAACTATTCAAGTCAGACATGTGTGGATTATTGTCGATTTGAATGGTCCAAAATACCGGGTCGTTACAGTTGGTATCAGAGCTTTGGCTCTAGGCGAAACTTAGCATATATTGTAAATTTATTTACAGAATCACTTTCGTTTGAGTTTAATCTCTTCCTTTTGACTCGATTTCCTTTGAACTTTGGAACGTTCCCTACGGTTCCAAAATTCATTCTTGTCTCTCTCTATTGGTATTCTTTTGATTCTGGAGTATCCCATAACTCCACTTCGAATAATCTCCATAAGAATAGGCGATCCCGCCAATATTTGAATAAATTATGAAGGGGTGAAACTCCTTTACTATGGGCATCGATTCACCGAAGATTTCTGTATCCCTCGGTTTAGATGCTGCTATCTTTTGTTATGTCGAATTCTATCTCTGGCGATCAAATGTTGATTTGCCTCAGAATTCTGCACTGATCTTATTTTGAAATCACGGTTGATCGGTTAAGGTCGCCCACGATTTATATAACTATATCGATCTATTGTTTTGTAATTAATTATCTCATTTTCGTTCGAACTTATCTTCGAATCAAGTCTTCGATCATCACCAAGTCGCCATCATCCTCCACGAGCCTCTCGACCACCCAAAACCTTGAATTGATGACGAAGTCAACATCGAGCTACCAGACTATCTACTGTAACAAAAATGACCACCCAAATTCGTCTCGATCTGCCGCCACAGGCCATCAGAACCCACGGCACCATGTCCAAAGCAATATCACGATCCCGAGCTTCGATTTCCCCCACCACCGGTCCATCCCGATGCGACATCGACGATGATATGGCCTCGCAAACTCAGACAAACAAAACTACCCCTAAAACCCTATTTCCCATCGTATCGTCAACGACGATGATCAGAAAAATACAATTCCATTTTTCTCTCGACCCTCGACCACTAAGCAACCTTCGACCCAAACCCCGAGAACTCAGAACCTTGTGATCGCTTGAAATTTGCTAAAACCCAATTCCCGTTCATCTTGCAATTTCATGCGATTTACTAAACTAAAATTCATGAGTTTTCTTTTAAAAATCATAGTTTCTAGAAGCGAAACATATTGTATAAGTAAATCAAGTAATTAAGATACATGAACTTCGACATGTATTTGGGTTTACTGTTTATTTTCTTTCCAGTTAAAATTTACCTTCAGTTTCAACATAAGATTATTTTTAGAACTTCAAATCTTGATTTTACAAACAAATTTTTGTTTTTACTTTGAAGCCTAAAAAGATTTAGAGAGAGAGTTTAGATTTTTAACAAGTTTAACTCTTGTAAACCTGGAACATAGATGTATGCCTGTATAAACAGACATGCACAGCTAAATATATACATATTTACATACATGCAGCATAATTTACATTCATGAAAACAACTATCACAACATTTTCATATATTTATCACATGCAACCAGATAACACAGATTTTAGCTATAAAAAAAATTGTAGCTTACTCACTTGTTTTATAAAAGCAGAGAAGTTTGAACTGGTATTTTGAAAAGCTTGAAAACTGGAACTTGAAAAATGCTTTGATGATCTTTTTTTTTGAAAACTGGAGCTTTTGATCTGGAAGAATACTTGAATGCTGGAAGGAAAAATGTTTGAAACTGGAAAATTGTTTTTAAGACCGAGATGATTTAGATCTTGCTTTGGTGATTTCAGGTTGAAGAGTTGCTGCTATATTATTTGAGGTAGTTGAAAATGTAAACAAGCTTTTTCTTTTTGGTTAGAGAAATGTTTTACAGGTTTGAGTTTTTCTTTGTTTTGAAATGTAACAGGCTTATGTTTTGAATGAAGATAGGAAAAGAAAGATGATGAGAAAAAATATAGGTTTATATAGATTAAATTTAGGATTTATTAAAAATAAAAGAAAATGAAAATAAAATGGTGACACATGTCTTTTATATTTAACACTTGTCTTTACCTTAGTTAATTCATTCACACTTGTTATTAAAGAGATAAATAGCTAACACATGTAATTTTGCATGAATTTAGTAATTTTAAATGGTTATAAAGCTTTTTATATCTAATTTCCTAATTAATAAATACATTTCCTTTTTATTTATACAAACCATATTTAGTCATATATATCTAAAAAAACAAGCATATTTAAACCTTTATTAAATCTTATTTAAGCTATCACATATTTAAAATAAATATTTATCTTATGTTTGAAAATATAGAATTTAACCTTAAATAGCTTTTGAAAAACTATTATATTAAATTCAACCCAAAACTTCCTATTCATAATGTATATAGAGAATATTTTAATATTATAAAGAAGGCTATCAAATTATTATTATATTAATATGTTTATTGTGATTATATATTCACAATGGATTTATATATGTATATACTTAAGATTTTCATCATTATAGAGTTTAAATATATCTATTTATATATATATATATATTGATTTATTGATTTACTATAAGAGTTATTTTTTTCAGGTATTTATAATCCAGCATTTATTATAACTCAAATCCATTTATATACAATCCAGATATATTTAATTATCAGAATTTTATTTGTTCACTTATAAATCAGCATTTTACTAATTCAATTCAGTTAATTATCAATTAACAGATGTTCCAAAAATCCGGGTTATCACATTCCTCCACCCTTTGAATCTTTTCATCCCCGAAAAGGAACGGAGCTAGAATTTATTCAATATTTAAAATCAGATAAATTTTCTTTGATCATTTTTTTAAAACACTTTTAAAATATATATAATATTATAAAAATATTTTTATAACTCGATGTCTCAACAAGTCCATCCTTTTTCTCACAGAAATTCGGTCATATGTTGATCAAACGTAGGGCTGAAAATCTATAAGGACTTAGCAAACTTGTTTTCAACACCCAGTGAAAATACTTGGAAAATAATTTATTGAAAATATAGAAAACAGTTTTGAAAATAGAGGAAATATCTTTGGTGAGAATGCTCTGGAAATCATCAACCCCATCCATGGTCACAGTTACTTCACGGGTTACGTTGCCATCGCAGCAAAAGTCCATGTAACTGATTACACCATGGAACCCACAACAGATCGCAGTTACATCCAGGGTTACGTTGCCATCACAGCAAAAGTCCATGTAACTGTTGGCTCTCAGCGGCACAAACGATTTTCGCTGTCAAAATGAAATTTCTCCACTCCTACATAGGTCTCAGTCTACCGATATAAAATCAAACGCAGACTGTTGGCTCTCAGCGGCACACATGACTTTTTCTATGTTACCATAGTGTCGCAGTATACCGATATAAAATCAAACGTAGACTGTTGGCTCTCAACGGCACACACGACTTTCGCTGTGGTCTGCAGTAGATCGCAGTGACATTGAGTTACACTGTCGTCACAGCATAACCCAAATGCCTCTGTGGGCACCAGCCCCTCGACTTTCGCTACACAAATAATCCTCAGGAACTAGTTTTGTCCGGACTCCTCACAGGATCAACTTTAGAATACCCCCTTGGGGTTCAAGGCAGTACCACCCAGTGGTACTCCTGAGAAGTTCATTTCAAGGAAGCGCCTTTTTCCCCAGAGCCATTCTCAAAATACTTTATACTATACACTTATAGTATCTTCCAATCATACCCTTTATGATTTATATCAAAAATCATCTTTACACAAAATTGATATCCAAAATCGATAGTTCCAAACTTGGCTTTCCAAAATCCAAAATTGATTTTCTCAAAAATCAAAAGCCTTTCCAAAATCCATAGGTTCCCAAAACCTTTTCAAAATCATTCAGAAGATCCTTTATATATATATATAGATATATATAACTTTAAAAATCTTTGGATCACTTCAAACTTGTATAAAACCTCTTTTTATACTTCAAATACTTCCAAAAACCCTTTTTATTCTGGCTAGATTCAATAAGGGGAGTTTATCATATTACAAAATATAACTTTATTTATTGCCAAATCAAATATTCAAGTTTGATTTCTTTATAAAGTTATTTACCATATCACTTTTTATAAAATGAGTTTTAATCACAGAAATATTCAATTCCCATTTTATTTCATCATATATTTCTCAAAATATACTTTTCCATTTCAAAATCATTCTACCGTTTTTATCCATAAATTTTCAATGTCAATTTCATTCAAACCCGTATGATGTACACATATCATCCGTACGCTATATCAATTTGATCGCTCACTCGATCACACAATTTCACTTCCGAACTAGTATCGTCCACCCGACTTCCTAGTGCGGACTCAGATCTGGTTTCTTGATCAGAAACCGTCATTCTCCTTGCATAGTCATAACTATGATAGAGAATATCCAGAACCAATCAAAAATCCATATCCAGGTTCGCCGTCAAAAATCGAGCGAATAAATCCCAACTCGGATCGATAATACTATCTCGAAATTTTGTGCTCGAATCTGGATCAAATCACTATGCGAATAGAATAATATACGTATATCCTACGTATTTATCTTTATTGGTTATTAGCCAAATCAATTCTCTTTTCTATTCACATTTCCTTTAATTCATTCACTTATTCTCAATTGCTTCCATTTCCAATTGAGTTATTACTTTAATTACAAACAATTTGAACTCTGACCAATTTAAATTTAAAAATAGCTTGAAAAAGTTTAAAATGGATAAGTAGTTGAAAAATAGTTATTAGTTTGTAAAATAGCTGTAAAATAGTTAAGTAGGTAGAAAATAGTTAGATAATTGCAAAATAGTTTTTAAAATAGTGATTAGATATAAGTAACTGAAAAATAGTAATTAGTTTATAAGACAGTTCAAAATAGTTAAATAGTTCCAAAATAATTGTAAAATAAGTATAAGATAGTTTGGGGTTTAAGAAGAAAGATGGTATAGTAAATAGTTTGGAAAAACATATTTGTATTAAAACAATTTACTTTGAAAATAATCCAGAGCCAAAACTGTTTAATTTCCCAATCTCCATTTCCAATTGATTTCCCATCAATTCAATTTAAATTTCCTCTTCCATTTAAATTGACTCAATACTTCATTTCCATTGAAATTGATTTAATCCCAATTCAAGTTGAATTAACCTTAATTCCTTTCCAAATTCAAATCAAATTCCATTTGATTTTTAAACTTATTCAACTTTAATCAAAATTCCAAATTATTCAAACCAAATCCAATTTGAACAAATTTTATTCAATTCTCAACTTAAAATCATCTCGAATTATATAAATTCGAGTTAAAAATTTAAAAAAATTGATTTAATCCTTTAAGTCAAATTAACCCTTACTTTTAAATCAAATCAATCTTTATATATTATATATATATATATATATATTTTAATAACTTAAATCTTAAACCATTTAATTCTGAATCCAAATTCCAAAATTCCATTTTAAAATTATCTTTGCTTAACTTATTACAAAGTTCAAATAAGAATTCAAAAACAATTTGATCTTCAGATTCTAATTTATTATCCATTTTCAATTTCCAGATCTCAAACCCATTTTGAGATCACTCATAACTCCCATTTAAAATCAACCTTTTAACTTCCCAAGTTAAATTTCAATTTCATCTTGAAATTTCCAATTCAAGTTGTTTATTCTAAACTCATTTAACTTTCCTTAAGTTAAATTTAATTTAATCCAGTCAACTTTACCCAATTGGAATTCCCATTTCAAATTTTAAACTTTATATTAATAATCTTTCCCACTTAAGTTTTAAAAATTTATCACATTTCCGGAAAATTCAAAACTCAACACTTAGTGTTTACTTCCAATCAACTTTGACCTTATGTATATTCAACATATATACATATTTATTTCATTTGCACTTCAAGTCATACTTTAAATTTTAAACCATTTTTGGTTTTTAATTTCAAAACAAATTTCTTTAAAACAATTTCAAGTTTTATGGATTTAGATTTAAAATTTCATAATTTTAAATTATCTTCAATTCCAATTTATAATTCATACTCACCTAAAAGTTTACTTCCCTAAAACATTTCATTTTGCTTAATCATTTACAACATTTCATTATTATAAATACAACAGCCATTTATGATAGTAACCAAGATTATCATATCTGGAAACCAACTCATTATTATCTTTATTCTGATAACACTTCTACAAATTCAAGATTTTAATTTCAGTTTGAATCCATTTCGAACTTATCTTCATTCAATTCCAGTTTGGTTGTATTACTATTACCCCTTAATTTAATTTCAATATTTTAACAACCAATTACCTTAATATTTATTAAAAAGAAATATTGCTTTATATATCAAAATATATTCTTATATAAAATCATTTAAAATCCTTATATAAGAAAATAACAATTACGCTCTCATATATATATATATACACTCAACTCGTTCTAGGGTACCATTGACCCTATTTTTAATAAGTACCCCACCAGAGCCAAGGTTTTCGCTTAACCTTCAGCTCTGATACCAAATGTAACGGCCCGGAAATTTCGAACCCGAAAATTCCAGATAGTTAGAAGAAAAAGAAAAGAGATAGAAGAAAGAAACAGAACAAGACACAGATTCTCACATTCG
This sequence comes from Allium fistulosum, assembly GCA_030737815.1. Classification (NCBI taxonomy): domain Eukaryota; kingdom Viridiplantae; phylum Streptophyta; class Magnoliopsida; order Asparagales; family Amaryllidaceae; genus Allium; species Allium fistulosum. Next base: position 612,503,946 of record CM060906.1, on the reverse strand, counting down.
TAGCGGATCAAAATACAATATCAAATAATAATATCAGTTATACAAAGAAAACTGTATTTGTTAATTACATTTTAATACATCAGAGTTACAACGTTCACAAATATACTAGACAGTTAGAATTAACATGTCTCTGACAACTATAATATATCACAGCGGAATATACTCCATACGTTCCTGCCATTTAGCTCGCCTCCTAAGCTTCCGAACGTTCTTACCTGAAAATCTGTAATACTCGGTCTGACCCGAGCATTACAATAAAGTAACACCCGAGTCAGGCTGGAACCCAGCGTGAGTAAACTCATTTAAAAATTAAATACTAAGGTTATAAAGCTTCCTTGAAACCCAAGGTAACTCGTACCTCACTACGAGTTCTTATCTTATTATAGTCAACAATTATTTCACAAAATAATATCTAAGTACCGTTACTTAGTTCCAATGGTCCAGATTACTCAATTTATTCCATTCTAGCCTATTGATTATACATATCAAATCTATAATGAATTATAGATTACTAATCGAAGTGGTTCCGGATATCGTTGATATCCGATCCCAGTCTCTTCGAATTCAAATGTCATCCTTTTTAAGCCAAGATGTTTAAATTAAACAATTTAATTCAAATTCAGGATATCATATTCATATAGCAATTCTATCTCAGATAGATAACTTACTTTATCACAATTTATCCAAAACATCTCATATCATAGAGCATCACAATCACATATCAGATATATCAACTAATCCAAGGCATTCAATATTATTCAATCATTTATAAGCAAGATTAATTAGATGTACAATTTCTAATTAATTTAACTTAATTTCCACATAAATTAAATTAATTACTTTAATTTCTTTTAAATCATGCTTACTTAATATTAATTAATTACAAACTAGTTAATTAATCATCCTTTAATTATTCATCTTAATTAATTATCCTAAATTAATTATTTCTTAATTACATTAAGTAATTTGCCTTTAATTAATTACATAAATTAATTATCCATTAATCATAAATTAGTTAACCTTTAATTACTAATTATCTTTAATTACTTACATTAAGTAATTAACCTTTAATTTATCACATTAAGAAATTTTCCATTAATAAATTACCTTGATAAATGACATTAAGTAATTATTATCCTTTAATTACTTATATTAATTATCCCTTAATTAATCTCATAAATTAATTAACCTTAAGTTAATTACATTAATTAGTTAACCCTTAATTAATTACATTTAGTAATTATCATTAAATCAATAATTTATTTAACCTTAAATTATTAATTGATTCACCTTTAATCATTAATTTATTAACTTTTAATTAATTAATTATCCTTTAATAATTAACCTTCAAATCATAAATTAATTAACTTAAAAATTTAATCATTGAAAACTAGTTTTTTAAAAAAAAACTTCATTAAAAACTACTTTGAAAACTTTCATTTCTTTAGCCTCAAAACTTGCTGGATATTACATTGGCTTTAAAACTTTGGAACTTGTCTAACATACCAAACAACCCTTGAAAAATCAGACAAAACCCCGAGCCAAATCTCAATTTCCTCGAGTACATACTCGAGCCATTTTTTTTCTCAAATCTTTGTTTTGTTTTAACATTTTAAATCCTAGAAAATCTCACGCGATCATACCCGATAATACACCCGAGCTCCAACTTCGTTTCCCCGAGAACAAACCCGAGCTAATATCTTCTTCCCCAACACTAGATCAACCAGGCACAAATGTGCACAAGTGTACGTGCACAACCCAACTGGCCACCTCCAACCAAGTCTTCGATCATCACCAAGTCGCCATCATCCTCCACGAGCCTCTCGACCACCCGAAACCTTGAATTGATGACGAAGTCAACATCGAGCTACCAGACTATCTACTGTAACAAAAATGACCACCCAAATTCGTCTCGATCTACCACCACAGGCCATCAGAACCCACGCCACCATGTCCAAAGCAATATCACGATCCCGAGCTTCGATTTCCCCCACCACCGGTCCATCCCGATGCGACATCGACGATGATATGGCCTCGCAAACTCAGACAAACAAAACTACCCCTAAAACCCTATTTCCCATCGTATCGTCAACGACGATGATCAGAAAAATACAATTCCATTTTTCTCTCGACCCTCGACCACTAAGCAACCTTCGACCCAAACCCCGAGAACTCAGAACCTTGTGATCGCTTGAAATTTGCTAAAACCCAATTCCCGTTCATCTTGCAATTTCACGCGATTTACTAAACTAAAATTCATGAGTTTTCTTTTAAAAATCATAGTTTCTAGAAGCGAAACATATTGTATAAGTAAATCAAGTAATTAAGATACATGAACTTCGACATGTATTTGGGTTTACTGTTTATTTTCTTTCCAGTTAAAATTTACCTTCAGTTTCAACATAAGATTATTTTTAGAACTTCAAATCTTGATTTTACAAACAAATTTTTGTTGTTACTTTGAAGCCTAAAAAGATTTAGAGAGAGAGTTTAGATTTTTAACAAGTTTAACTCTTGTAAACCTGGAACATAGATGTATGCCTGTATAAACAGACATGCACAGCTAAATATATACATATTTACATACATGCAGCATAATTTACATTCATGAAAACAACTATCACAACATTTTCATATATTTATCACATGCAACCAGATAACACAGATTTTAGCTATAAAAAAAATTGTAGCTTACTCACTTGTTTTATAAAAGCAGAGAAGTTTGAACTGGTATTTTGAAAAGCTTGAAAACTGGAACTTGAAAAATGCTTTGATGATCTTTTTTTTTTGAAAACTGGAGCTTTTGATCTGGAAGAATACTTGAATGCTGGAAGGAAAAATGTTTGAAACTGGAAACTTGTTTTTAAGACCGAGATGATTTAGATCTTGCTTTGGTGATTTCAGGTTGAAGAGTTGCTGCTATATTATTTGAGGTAGTTGAAAATGTAAACAAGCTTTTGCTTTCTGGTTAGAGAAATGTTTTACAGGTTTGGGTTTTTCTTTGTTTTGAAATGTAATAGGCTTATGTTTTGAATGAAGATAGGAAAAGAAAGATGATGAGAAAAAATATAGGTTTATATAGATTAAATTTAGGATTTATTAAAAATAAAAGAAAATGAAAATAAAATGGTGACACATGTCTTTTATATTTAACACTTGTCTTTTACCTTAGTTAATTCATTCACACTTGTTATTAAAGAGATAAATAGCTAACACATGTAATTTTGCATGAATTTAGTAATTTTAAATGGTTATAAAGCTTTTTATATCTAATTTCCTAATTAATAAATACATTTCCTTTTTATTTATACAAACCATATTTAGTCATGTATATCTAAAAAAACAAGCATATTTAAACCTTTATTAAATCTTATTTAAGCTATCACATATTTAAAATAAATATTTATCTTATGTTTGAAAATATAGAATTTAACCTTAAATAGCTTTTGAAAAACTATTATATTAAATTCAACCCAAAACTTCCTATTCACAATGTATATAGAGAATATTTTAATATTATAAAGAAGGTTATCAAATTATTATTATATTAATATGTTTATTGTGATTATATATTCACAATGGATTTATATATGTATATACTTAAGATTTTCATCATTATAGAGTTTGCATATTTCTATATATATATATTGATTTATTGATTTACTATAAGAGTTATTATTTTCAGGTATTTATAATCCAGCATTTATTATAACTCAAATCCATTTATATACAATCCAGATATTTTTAATTATCAGAATTTTATTTGTTCACTTATAAATCAGCATTTTACTAATTCAATTCAGTTAATTATCAATTAACAGATGTTCCAAAAATCCGGGTTATCACACCTTTATATAGTGTTAGGAAATGAGAGGAAAAGTGTGAACAAACCCCTCCTTAGCTATGAAGTTAAGCATGTAAGGCCATGCTCTTACACAACCATACTCTCCTTAATTTATGTCTTGATTTAAGGCTTGATTTTGGGGTCGTTTAGTACTCTTTGTTCCCTTAATTAAATATGTTTACTTTAGTTAATTTTCTTGGGAAAAGAGATGCGTTTAATTCTTGTTTATATGTGCATATGTTATCATATGATAACTATTCAAGTTACAACATATTTACACCACTTGTATTGAATAAAAAGTTGTTTTTTAACAAAACATTTTCCGGCCACATTTTCATTATTTATCTAAAGTGTATATTCTTATAAACACATTTCAAAAATAGTTTTTCTAACAGTAGTTATTAATTAAGTGTTTATCAAGGTTATAAAATCAAATTAAATCACATTAAATCTTGGATTCAAACAATTTAATAATTCTGATATTTAAATACGAAGTATTTGAAATTCTGAGTCGTTACACCGCCCTTGGAGTGGATGACCTTTTATATATACCCGTCTAGTAGCATATGACTCATATTATATAATTATATATGAGCTGTGATGCATTCCTCACTACTGTTGAATTTATTTACATATATTTGTGCTGATATATATGAGCTGTGATGTAGGGGGACATGTTGGAGGGATCCAACGGGATTCCTCGCCATTGTTGAATTGTTTTCAATAATATTCCTGTCATATAAATTATTGAATATTAAACTTATTTGTTTGTTTCTATTGGTTATGACATTGTTCTATGTTCAAAACATAGACCCTGTAGTGGTAGGAAATCAATGATCAACATTGGTTAAACGTTGGGTAGCTACTGGCCTCAAATTAGTATTTTACGAATAATATAAACTACCGCTTGAGTTGGAATTGGTTTTTGAGACAGGAAATGATTTTTAAGATCCGAATTTGGGTTTCGAAAATATTTTGCATTAAAGGATTTAACTTCAATTTTACTCCAACCTTTTTATCTATCTTTTCTTAGTTATTTATTTATATTTAGTATTGTTTTAAGATTTTTTATATTTTTTATATTGTTCTAATTAATATTTAATATTGTTTTAATATTACGTATATTTAATATTGTTTAAAAAATTATTTATTTATATTTGATATTGTTTTAAAGTTATTTATTTATAATTAATATTGTTTAAAAGTTATTTAATATTTTTAATATTTTGAAAGGTTAATCATTTAAATTATTAATATGGTTTGAAATTAATGATAATGATTTATTAATAATGTTTTGGAAAATAAGTTATTACTACGAGTATATGTGCACGCTCAAGTGGGCCTGCATTTAATCACAATGTCATGCATTTATAGTTGTACCCATGGAAGTATTGGCAGTACCGTTGTAAGCATAAACTAAACCTGAAGCAATGCCCGAAAAGATGGAGATAATTGAAGAATATTCATAGAACCAGTAACTTGAAAGCATTCATGGTTTTATCATTCGTTTCTTTTGTTTTAGTTTATTTTATACTATTGGAAATGGAAATAATACTTGTACTTTTACATGCATATGCTTTTTAGTTAATGGGGCTATGAGCAAAAATGTATCTAAATACATCACTGATTAATTGTTTCTTTACCACTTTTTTGTACATTTCTATTTTTTATGCTTACAAATTACTATTTTATTTAATAGTTAGAAATATTTAGAATAAGTAGTACGTACGTGCATCTAATAGTTAGAAATATTTACATTTTATTTAATTAAAAAAAGAGTGAACGGATGTGTGTTGTAAGTGTAAATGTTTTGGTAGTCACAAAACTTTTATTTTAAGTTGTTTTGTTAGCAGTGCGGTGACAAATTGGTAGCAAAATTCCATTGATAGGTATTTGGGGATAACTGCTTCACGTTTAAAGGGTTATACAGTGCAGGTTTCTAGGACTCGAACCCGCGACCTCAAGGAACTTTGTTCCATGATCGCTAGGAAGCCATGTTCAACTGAGTTGTGCATGTAAACAAAATTATATTAAATATATTATTATGCATTTAATGCATATCGACTATTCAAACTGTTTATTACCATTGTATGTGTTGATTTTGAATACTTTAATAATCAATGCGATTAGAAAAAATATTAAATCAAAAAAATTTATTTATGTTTCTTGATTTATCGATTTCAGCAAATATGCTAATCCGTTCGTATCCATGAATATTTGATATTCGAAAATGATTTCGGATGCGGTTATGACACTATCCACCTCCGAAAGTATCCGTTTACATGCTATTACCCCACAAAAAATTCCTATTTTGCATAGGTCTTTTGGTTTTAGTTTCCCATCATGAACTAATAAATCATGGACCTTAAAATAAAGTTCACACGGCAAAATCATAAACATTGCATGCTCAATCAGAACATCAATGCCTTGTTCATTTCAGAAAAAATAGTTTATTTATTGTTAATAAGTGTAGTGATCATTTTCACTATTTCAAATATTCTTAAGGACCTTAACAATGTAGCTTGCTACATCAACATCATTTTTTGTATAATTAAAGAGTATATTCAAACAAAACAACTGAATCCAAATAATAAACTAATAGATTTCACATCAATTTTTGAACCAATCGGTAGCACTAAAATACCAATTATGTTAGAACTACAATAGTTTTTTGAGCTTTGATTAGTCAAAGTTGTAATAAATGATGGAGAACTTAGACATCTCTAACTACTCATGCTAGTAAAATTCTCAGTTATCTTTTAAAATGAACCAATTTCCAGTTAACTTATCTTTATCAAGTTCACAAATCGATGGCCCTTACATGGCTCAATCACACACACTCACACACACCCTAATGATAGAAAAAAAATTATGGTCAAAACATAAAGAATATCTAGATATATTTAGGTCCCGCTAGGTTTGTCAATTTTATTTTGGGTTTTCATCCAAGAAAAGGCACATAATATATGTATTTTTTGAAAAATAACCAATTTGAAAAATGAAGTTAAAATTTTAAAGTGTTGTTTTCCATGCATTGGGATCTGTTGATTAGTGGTTGGAAAGAGGATTAGGGTGAAGATTGTAAACCAATGGTGGGATTCCGTTAATTGGTGAGGGTATTTTTAGAATTTCAAAAAGACACCGTGGAAATTTTATTCATTGAATTTTTTTATTAATAATAGAAATATATTGTAATGTATCCAAGCTACCAGAATACCTTTGTGTTTTTCATCAGCAACCCAACTATATCATATTCTCATACTTTGAAAAATTTACGGAATATAAACATACCCAAAATTTTAGAGATATATTGAAAACAGATGCATATTTGTCAATTTTTACAGCATTCACATTAGTGATCACAAATTCAATTTGATGAATAAACTTTTTTGAATCTTGATACACTTTCAAATAAGGGTAATCAATATGAAAAAAGCTTAAAAGCTCGGCAATTATTTAAGAAAATATGCACTGCTAACACTAAAGGCAACATCAAATTTCGGAAAAAATGAACAATTAATTTCATATTGAACATTTATATTGTTCCGTTTGAATTAAGAAACAATGCTCATATTCCACAAATCAATCACTAATTTAAATCCAGTACGTCTCAAGAACACAAATATACTAAACATTGTCGCACAAAATTACCTAATACAATACACTTTCAATTGAGTGCTTAAAATAATTCTTGTTGATTAATCTATGTTCAAGGACCACTGCTGTGTAACTGCGATTAGAAATCCACAACATTTCCAAACCGCAAAGCTAGTTCCTTGTAAAATCGGAAATTCCTTGGCTTCACCTTCCCTATCCCAATTTTGAACTGCTTCACGGATACTTCTGATATATCTAACCTTTCCTAAAATAGGATGTACATGTCAAAATATTCAGCAACTAATGTACATGACTGATTACAGTTCAAACAATGATTTGTTTTAGTATAATTCTAATACAAATTTTTTTAGCACAATATCTTTAAAACAACATATTCAATTTGTTTATCACCTATTTGGTTGCTCCCTACTTTACAATCGTGATTTCATTTCAGTAACATCATTTTCACATGTACATTGCAGCTATTATACTGTTAGGGAATAAGCACATATAAACAGTTGCTGAACTGAAATGACCCACTTCTCTAAATATTTATTTTATAGTGAATTTTCTGTTAGATTTTTTTTTACAATGTATATATATATACATTTCAATGGATCACTTCTCTTAAATTGATTTCCCAAGATCCTGAATTTTACTAATATAAATATATCATTATTTAAATAAATTCTATCATTTATATATATGAAGATATATAAATGGTTCTTTGCTTATCAGAGTGATTAAAATAACAAAGCAACTCATTCCCACCTTATTTCTCATATTTCAGAGATTTGGTGTCACATAGCCATTTCTATTTATTATATATATATATTTCTTTTTAGAACTCAAGCTTGATTAACTTTAGGATTAAATATCACTAGTTCTCTTATTTTCTTGTTCTACCTCACAAATTAATTCCTGAATTTTACAAGCCATACATTTTAATCCTGGGATTTTGTAATCTGATACTTATTGTTCTATATTAAGTAAAAGGTGTTCAACCTAACTCATGCTTATTAGTTTGGCTTGTGTTACTCATTTTAATTTCGAACAACTTTTATATCAGGTGAAATATCCATGCTTTGATTTATAAAGTTGCAATAATCATGTGAATATTGAAATGATAAACTAATTTAAAGGCTAAGCAGAGGAAAACAATACAGTCAGATCAGAGTGCTAACTCAAACTATAATGCTAAATAGAGACTAAGATCATGTGTGCAGTCAGTATGCTTAAGGCAAAGTAAACAAAAAGATCAGACAAAATGCAAGACTTCTAGGTGAACTTATGATGAAGACATCTGATGTTTTCTAGGAAAGAGAACAATGATAGTAGTCACTATTCTATTGAATGATGGAAATGCTCATTACAAACAAGACCATATGCATCTACCATTTACCACAGGTTTTGATCATGACCCAATACTACCAGATTTGAATTAAGTATCTAGATAACAGGAATTAGTTAAGTATAATTGCAGTGAAGTCTACAAGTACCAAGCATGCATATGAGCTTATTACACCAAGCAATACAAGTTTTCACCGGGAAAATCAAATGCCCTAACCAGATTACAGGCTATGCCTTCCAGCCTTAGCATAGGCTTATATCAATTATAAGTCATGGTTAAGCCTTACTGGTTAGCCAGTTTAGGTTCAACTCAACCTTTACAAGATTCATTGATTGTGCTATACTCCTTTCTCCCTATGATTGTTTCAACTCTACCATTTTAAAAGTTCATCTGACCTTACTAAAGGAGACATGAGCACATATCAAATTACATGGCATGATCTCCTATATCTTACTTCACCAGAGACTATGTAGATCAATTCCTTAAAACAGAAACCCACATATGCATATATATAATACTTAAAAATTCCTACAAGTTCTCTTCTCAGAAAAACAAACACATAACAATCCAGAAAATACTTAAACCATAATGATATTTTTGGCCCGGCCTAATTATTACAACATATCTGCCAAACTCCTTAAACATTCTAAATGCAAGTAAGTCATCAATTGTCCATGCATACAAGTTTCCTATGCTTCCTTTCCTGCAGCAACATCTAGAGCTGCCTCCATAAAAATGAGACACCCCAGATGTTACAAAGCAACAAATAGGGTCAGAATATAATTCTGGTATGAGTGAAATCAAAATGTAATATCTTGTCATTTTTAAATTGTAGTGCAGAGTATTAATATGCTTGAAGCAATTTGGATTCATGATGTAACTGGGTATATATATATATGTATGTATCTAAGCTCCTTCTACACTCATGCACACAAGCAACCATTCAATCATTCAATACAGTATACATGTACACATACTCTTATGGAATTAACTCATTTTAATTTCCATAGTTCAGCTCTAAAACTTGATTTATCAATTTAATTTGGTCATGTCTCTTTGCCATTGAACACCATGTGTGCATTGCAAGGGACTCAATTCTGTTAACCCCTGCACAAAGGCCTATAGGACTTATACAAGTCATGCATATACCCATCATACTCCTTATGATGAATAGATCAAGGCTTTTCTCCTAGATTAGTTTTATAATCTAGTGACCAGTCTCATTTCTTATTTCAGAAAGAATTATTAACTCTTGAATTGCTTTTACTTTCTTTCTTTCTTTCTCTATGAATCGGAGAGAGTTAATCTTACTCAGGGATCTCAACTGACCATACATTCACTCATGAAAATTATGTTTTTATTTCATTTTCCAGTTATCTCATTCGAAATTTGTTTTATCACTTGTATACTCCTGTTATTCCAGAATGTCATGATCTCTTAACAAATCCAGTAGAGTTCTATTAAAAATTCTTATGCTTAATTCTATTGTGAACATAGGGTAAGGTTTTTCGAAAAAAAACCCCTAAAACATTTTTAGCCTTAGATCTGAACAAATCAGCACATAAATAATTTATTGCATTGTTCATCTTTAATTTAAAACAAACTAGACATAAGCATGAACCTCCTTTGTTCACACTGCCTAGCTTATCTTTCCATATTACCCTACTTCATAATAAAATTGTATTTATCTTACTAACATAACTACAAACTGATGGTTCATGGTACTGGATCCATATTAGAGATCATGGCATTATTATTATTTAACAATCAAACAAAACAATTCAAAGCATCAACCAAAGATTTATCAATCCACCAACCATGCTCAGCATTCATTAATTCAGAGAAAAACAAGTTGATCAAGCACAAAAGAAAATAAAATGGCTGCCCTTAACTTGGGTCTTAATGCCTTAGCCTCATGAGATTGATTAATCACTCACCTTTCCCTTCTTTTCCCGAGATTTCCTAAGCTTGCAAACAGTGTATGCTCTTCTCTTTTTTTTTCAATGTGTTTCTGTTTTCCCTTCGAGAAAAACCTTTGCTTCTTCTCTTGATTTAAATCATTTTTACTAGGGTTTTACTGAAGGGAAAAACCCCTTTTATCCTCACATCACTCAAAGAATTATGTGTGTGCTGTTATGGCTAAATGTGCCATTTTCCCCTGGTTTCTATTTCTGGTAAAAGCAGTTATCCACTGCTTTTCCCTGTGTACATGCAATTTGCATGTTTCACTTGTATATTATTTTCATGTGGCTTATTTTTTTTGTTAATACCTTTTATTATGCCCGAGTTATTTTCCATTCCTAGCTATTATCTCAGCCTATTTGTTTACTCTTGACTTCTTTCAAAATTGTACTTATGTATAACTAATATAAAACTGGTTTTTAAGAATTTTAATTTATCAAAGAATATATCATTTTCTCCTTACTTAATTGTTGAAAACAATTTTCTCTTTACTGAATTATTTTTATTTTCTTTATGTTAAACTGTAATATATATATGTATATCCTCTTTATCAATTAACCTCTGGTTAATATTTCAAACCATCTGTTTTCTCTTGATATGTAAATGTATTCATATTCTTAATTACCCTGGTGTTCTTTCCTTATTTACTTTATGTTTATTCTTTCTGGGTATATATATATATATAAATACAACATATGGTAATATATGTCCATATATACACTCAGTTATATATCCTCTTCCCTCTGAAATACCATTTCTTCTTACTATTTATATTCAAGATATATATATATATATATATATATATATATACATGTGAATATAAGACTTACTCAATTTAGCTATTATTACTTTTAACTCATTCTCAATATTTATCTTCAGACTACATATATATATATATTTGGTTTTGAAAGTTTTTTTTTGATTTTAATCTAATTATTCTCATCTCAATAATTTGGGTCTTCACATATACTGTTAGGGAATAAGCACATATAAACAGTTGCTGAACAAAAATATATACAGTTTAAATAAATCACGTAGGAGTTAAAATTCTCACATTTAAAAAGGACTGTCCATTTCCTGAACTTTTTTTAACTTTAATTAATGCCCTCCAGGAAATATAATTCCAAAAACCACTGGCATCCAATTATATTTATATATCAGTTACACAATTTATTTATTGGCAGGAAACTGACAACAACAAAAATAACAAAGTTTGAAGCTGAACAGTTTACACAGACTTTAAACTGAACTCATTTACTTTAATGGATTATCAAAGGTCGTAGATTACATACTACCTCATTCCTATATAACCATAGCACTCATCTGATTTCCCACTACCGTCTAACATAAAACCCATAACGTTATCCACCTATTGTCTACACCACAAGTATTGTCTTCTTTATCCACGTTGCTTATATCAAAAACCTGTCTACCCTATCAATAAACAAACTCACTTGCTACATTCCTCTTACCTACAGCACTTTTGACTTGTTCATTTCAGAAAAAATAGTTTATAAATTAATAATTTTTTTTATTAGAATTATACTGATAAAAGTGGAGTGTTTAGAGATAGAAAATTTGAAAGTATTGCTGATGTTATACTTCTTAATTTTCTTAGTCTCCATTATTAACCTTAACTACTGTGTTTTTGATGTAATCAAATTGAACAAAATCAGTTTTAGTTCTGTTTCTGAGTCTCTGTCATGGGTCACGGTAACTATAAATTCTAAGAACTATAATGTTGTCTTTAAAAAATAGGCAAAAAAGAAGATGATAAATGACATGTATACGTACCCATGCCAAATTTAGATAACTATATATCATCATGCTGCTGCATGTACCTCTGCATATAATATCCAAAGAAAATGTGTTACATTAATCGATTCAAATAATCAACACTCTATTTGTTATTTGACATTTCAACATACCAGACTTTCCAACTCGGCTACACAGTTGCAACTCAAGTGGCACTCAGTTGGAGTGCAACTCTGCACTACAACTGAGTGCAACTTAGTTGCACTACTGTCACGTTCCAAATTTCAGCGTTCGAAAATCGACATCCGTACTCCAATTGTACCTGAATTCCGTAGATTCAACCGTTGAAATTCGAATCGTGCCGGAGCTTATAACACAATTAAGTAAACAACACAATGGAAGAAAGAAATAAATGATATCATATACAACTTCAATGAATACAATATCCAGAATGATATACAATAATGATATCAATAATACACAGCAATACCAGAGATATGATACAATGCTACAACGGAAAAAATATCAGTAGAAGAGATGACTCCAAATGATCTGAAAAGAGAATGAGTCCAACGACTCCAACATCTAGCTCGAACCTCCATCACCATCCACAAAGATAAGCAAACTCAGTGCGTGAACTCCAGACACTGAACCAACTCCAGATAATCCACTAAACCTAACTATCTAAAAAAGAAACCCAACTCTAGACTGCCCGTGTGGAAAATTGTGGGCACCCAGAGTTTAGGAATCTATAAGCAGAGGTGATTACATGATATCAATCCACACACATGTAGTAACACATATACACAACAATGCATTAAGGTGTATACACATCTCAGACAATGATTAAGCAACATATATACTTAAGTATTTTAAAATTTAAGTTACTCACCGTGTCGTTTCCAGAGCAAAATGAACAGAGCTTGCTTTTACTTTGAAACAGGCTTGAATTTTCAGTTGAAACCATCACTTGATTCTCTAGTTACATTCATTTAGTTTGATGTTTAAGTTTAAAGATGATGTATTTTCTTTTACTTCTGATCTTTTCTCAGTTGTGATGAACGAAAAGAAATGAATTGAGAAGGCTGATATATGGAAAGAAAACTTATAGGGCATAATATTTTGTACAAGTTGATATAAAATTTGTACAAATCATCAGTGATATTTTTCCTTGTCTCGTGGCTAATATATACCATTTTGGGGCTGCATTAATTTGCTTTGTACTACTATACTTATCCTTCCTCTCGGGTGTACATATATGAGATGATTGTGATGTAGCTTCTTTTACAAGCTTCTCCTATGTAATTTTGTTTTCATTTATTTTTCATTTGTTTATTTTATCACTTTGTAATATAGGTGAACTTCATAAATAATTATATATTTTATTTTGCTTCTTATACTTATAATTTTGTAATATAAATGAATTCCTATATTTAATATGTTGTTTAAATTTTATTTAATGAATTACTTTATAATTGTATAACTTATCTTTTATTTATTTCTTATTATTTTGTAATATAGATAATTTCTATTTTTAATTAGTTGTCAAAGTTTAGCAAATGTATTTACTTGATATTTTTATATCTTATATATTTTCATTTTTAAACCATTTATTTACAATTTAAATTCAAGTCAAATATATATCTATATATATTATTTTCAAATTCACTCATATATGCCCAAATACATATATATACAATATTTTAAATTTAAATGATTTATACAGAATATATTTCAATTCGGGGAAACTCGCTTCAATTTATCATAAATTTCACAATTTTATTCAAAAACTCAATAAATTATCAATTTAAATTTATATAAAATTCGGGGTCGTTACGACCTTCCCCCCTTAAAATAATTTCGTCCTCGAAATTGCCAGGGAGACACAAAGATAAATGAAGAATATTTTATCAAATCAACTGAGCATCTACTCTGCATTTGGCTTACCAAATCAGAATATCAATAATAGATACAAGAACGAATCTATTGAATTCTTTCACACGATACTCGGGTTATCCAGATCTACAAAGTATACAATGGCATCGGTTAGTTCAAAGGGATAACTAACCATTCGTAGAATATATTGGGACCCAAAGAATAGATAGATATATAGATACAATTTTCAAAACTTTTAGTTTAGAACTAAAGTTATCTATCAACCATAGCAATCAAAGCAAACAATTAATCCAAACAAACAATTCTAGCCTATTTGGAGTTTATGTCCCATACAAATATATCAAATCTCCTTCCTGCATCTACCAGGAACTATCAAAGAATTGAGAAGAGATGACGAACCAAAGAGATTGGTAGAGAAAAGATTATTTCCTTGTTGTTACAAGGTATTGACCATTTAAAGTCGTATTCCCCTGTCCCCTATCTCATCCTCTTCTTGCACTCATACTTACTATAGTGGATAGCAAGAGAATTTACTGAGGCGTTCGAACGGATATCTTAGAGATTACTCATTCTAGGGTATACTTCACCCTATCTCTAATGAGCTACTTAATGTGTTATACTCATGAGCTAAAGTTCAACCTTAGCTCTGATACCAAATTGTCACGTTCCAAATTTCAGCGTTCGAAAATCGACATCCGTACTATAATTGTACCTGAATGCCGCAGATTCAACCGTTGAAATTCGAATCATGCCGGAGCTTATAACACAATTAAGTAAACAACACAGCGGAAGAAAGAAATAAATGATATCATATACAACTTCAATGAATACAATATCCAGAATGATATACAACAATGATATCAATAATACACAGCAATATCAGAGATATGATACAATGCTACAGCGGAAAAAATATCAGTAGAAGAGATGACTCCAAATGATCTGAAAAGAGAATGAGTCCAACGACTCCAACATCTAGCTCGAACCTCCATCACCATCCACAAAGATAAGCAAACTCAGTGCGTGAACTCCAGACACTGAACCAGCTCCAGATAACCCACTAAACCTGACTATCTGAAAAAGAAACCCAACTCTAGACTGCCCGTGTGGAAAATTGTGGGCACCCAGAGTTTAGGAATCTATAAGCAGAGGTGATTACAGGATTTCAATCCACACACATGCAGTAACACATATACACAACAATGCATTAAGGTGTATACACATCTCAGACAATGATTAAGCAACATATATACTGAAGTATTTTAAAATTTAAGTTACTCACCGTGTCGTTTCCAGAGGAAAATGAACAGAGCTTGCTTTTACTTTGAAACAGGCTTGAATTTTCAGTTGAAACCATTACTTAATTCTCTGGTTTCATTGATTTATTTTGATGTTTTAGTTTATAGATGATGTATTTTCTTTTACTTCCGATCTTTTCTCAGTTGTGATGAACGAAAAGAAATGAATTGAGAAGGCTGATATATGGAAAGAAAACTTATAGGGTATAATATTTTGTACAAGTTGATATAAAATTTGTACAAATCATCAGTGATATTTTTCCTTGTCTCGTGGCTGATATGTACCATTTTGGGGCTGCATTAATTTGCTTTGTACTACTATACTTATCCTTCCTCTCGGCTGTACATATATGAGATGATTGTGATGTAGCTTCTTTTACAAGCTTCTCCTATGTAATTTTGTTTTCATTTATTTTTCATTTGTTTATTTTATCACTTTGTAATATAGGTGAACTTCATAAATAATTGTATATTTTATTTTTCTTCTTATACTTATAATTTTGTAATATAAATGAATTCCTATATTTAATATGTTGTTTAAATTTTATTTAATGAATTACTTTATAATTGTATAACTTATCTTTTATTTATTTCTTATTAGTTATCAAAGTTTAGTAAATGTATTTAATTGATATTTTTATATCTTATATATTTTCATTTTTAAACCATTTATTTACATTTAAATTCAAGTCAAATATATATCTATATATATTATTTTCAAATTCACTCATATATGCCCAAATACATATATATACAATATTTTAAATTTAAATGATTTATACAGAATATATTTCAATTCGGGGAAACTCGCTTCAATTTATCATAAATTTCACAATTTTATTCAAAAACTCAATAAATTATCAATTTAAATTTATATAAAATTCGGGGTCGTTACAACTACAAAATGCAACTAAGCAATGCTCAGTTCCAAAAAGCAACTGAGAACTTCAGTGGAAAAATGCAGCTGAAACCTTGCTCAGTTGCATTTTAAAATAATATCTAAAATAAAGACATTCTTTGTAATCAAAATAATAGCTAAATTATCAATAAACCCAGAGCAGCGCCATAATGTACATGCAAACAAATTTGTTCCATCTCCCTTATCGATTTTCTGATATAGACACAACAGTGTAATTCTCACCACATATTTTTGTCAAGATGCCTACAAACCTCCTGCCTACATAGTAAAGTCGACACTTAATTCAAGGAGCTGTATGATTTGACTGGTTTGGATGAATCACACTTAAGTCCATTAATTAAGTTTCAGCTGAAAAAGGCTATTCCTTAAACAGAACATATGTTTAAGAAAAAGAGCACCAATGTTTAAATTGCATTACATTTAAGTGAAGCATTTTGATCCATTACACATAATGGTTGTAACAACTATCAGCCTAAAAGGATCGATCATCAATTTATAATACGTCCGTATACTCGTAGAACAGAAGGAAAAGTCTGGTGCTATGCATCGTGATGTAAAATATGTCCATAATTATTATTTTTTCTATCAAACTAATTACCTATAAATAAAAATAAATTGGTATGCCCTTCATTACCCCTATGATGAAGTTACTTTTGAAATTGATTTGTTAAATGGCAATAAAGGATTACAACGTTAATTAAGTTTTGCGATAGATTGATTATTTGGTACATTCAATTGTTATTTTTAGACAAAATATTAGAAACCAAAGTAAAATTCGAAAAAAACAAACCAATTGATTAACCAAATTGATTTATGTATCATGTAATCAGCTGTCATTAAATTGGTTAACACATACATGGATCCATGCAAAACGACGGTTGTTTAAGTAAAATAACAACTGCCAAAAACCTAGTTTCATATCACATGCGCGAAATTCAACATAAATTAACATGGACTAACCTCAAGTCAATAGTGGTGTTCCTTTTTACCATCATCTTCTCACAGGTATCTTCACTCCCTCGATCTCTACAATTATCAGCAACTAAATCGCCTCCTTCATCATCTTTAAAGAGCAATGAACAGACATAAAAACCAAATACCTTCCATCTTCATCCAAACTGCTTTTAGAACCACCTCTTCCATGGAAAATTCACACATTTGAACCCATGTAATAATTTACTGTTAAGGAATAAAGGGAAAAGAAAATAAAACCTTACAATTGAGCACAGTCATAAAATATTTGACATTACCTTATATGGAAATCAGTCAGATCTGAAATCAAATTAATTAATTAATTAGTGTTGGAGAAGAAAATGAAACTGAATGGAACTCAATCTGATAAATATAAGTTATTTACGATCAAACAGTCTCTTAGATTTAAGCTTCAATTGAAATATGAGTAATTTGACACGTGCGATGCACGTGCGTAAGAGGGACTGGTAATAAAATACACCGTTTGTAATATTTTTTGGATCTTTTAAAATGACGTTGACATGTATGTGATGTTGCATTTTTGATGCATGTATGTGTACATATCAACCATTTATCAAAACGGGAATGAAACTATGTTATTTTAAGAAATAATTAAACATGTAAAGAATGTAATCAACTATTACATCAATATTTAGAGAAATGTAACAAATATTAAAATTAGTGCTTCCAGTGCTTTGAAACATAGAATACTTGCATTGTTATATCAATCATATAATCTATTATTATTGTTATTTTTACCTAATGTTATTAAGCACAGAACTAATTGTGTCAAAGACTTCTAGCTCAAGTGGTTAAAGGTATAGTGCTTTAGACAGAGATGCAAAAGAGCATGGATTCATACCCATGATGCATCAAAAAGAGTGCTCTACTTAAATGAAACATCGCTCATGTTATAAAAAATGCGATAAAGCTAGCTATTAGATAAGAATAAGAATTGCAAGATGAGAATACTCCAACTTCCGTAGCATATCAAACTATAGACAGTTTAAGTTCATGGACAAAACAAAATTTATGTGCAAGTGTTTAAGTTTGAGGGAAGATGAATATCAAGTTGTAATTTTAAAGTTTATTTTTACTCATTTTGCACCTAATTTAAAATTTACTTTTAGTTAATTAATTTTTATTTCTAGTTTGAGAATTTGGGTTCTTAAGCATTTCCACCTACTTTCTCTATTTTTCATGCAGACACAAAACTACTTTAAAACATACTGCATGCATCAATTTGTTTTTAGTTAATTAATTTCTAAAAAGGTTTGTAATGTACTATGCGCATCAATTTATATTTGGGCACCCAATTAGTGTGCGTATTTCTTATCTAAATAAAACTAACCATTTTTTTATCGAGTAGGGGCCAGTATCTCATTTCACCTTAAAAGCTTACATCTGAAAAAAATAAAAATCATGTGTCCTACTAAGCAAAAGGACTATGCCAATGTAAAAACAATGTCGATTAAGTTGCGTGTTAAAGATTGGCAGCATAAAAATGTATCAGAAATAATTAAAAGATGACTTAGAATGAGATCTGGAGATGGTAGTCAGGTTATTCCAGAACAAAGTGTCTAATCTATTTCCAGCAGAAGTACCAATATGACTACATTAAAACTCTGAAATGAACTGATATATACCACAACCAAACTACTTCTAAGAGAGTATACAAAACCCATGTCATACTTTTCTGTATGTAGCAAAAGATACACGCCAACCATCATGTTTATAGTATACTTTTTTCTTTTCCTATCATTGATTTCCGCCTAATATTGGAAGGAAAAATTGCGAATTATTCCTAATACTAACACCATAAAATATGGGTAGTGCGTAGCAAAATCTGATTCAACCATATAAAGTAGATCTTTCTTCAAAACAAAAGTAAATTCTTTACCAAATAATCTTTTGCAATTTTGATTTTCTAACCTACAGATATTCGAGCACACATATTTTAGTCGTGATCAAGGGAAAAAAGAAAAAAATCATGTTAAAAAGGTAATAAAACTTATAAGAGTCTTTGTTCAGCTATTTTGCATTTATTTATCTTAGACGCATTTCATCAAACACATATCATGCAATATATAAATGAAATAGTATAAACTTCTAAAAACTTACAAAACAATAAAACTAAACATAATTTAAGAAACTAACCTTGGCAAAATAGGCAGTAACAAACTAAGAGAGAAATCCTTCCCGAATTATATTATTGAGAGCACATCTAAAGAAGAATACATCAATTTGTTTAATATATGATCTAATGAGTAAAAGAAAAAAATATGGTTAAACTAAAAAAAAGAAGATAAACAAATCATTGCTATAGATGCATCATCGTCATTGGGTCTTTTCGACTTCTGCCTCTATTGTAACTCCACCGAGAGAACCTCTTAGTCTCACAAATTCATAAAGTACATCAAAATATACAAAAGGAGCAACTGAAAATCAGTTTAACAACAAATCATAAAGTACATCCAAAATTATTAGATAATTAAGCTACTATGATCCAAGACATGGAAATATACTGCAATTCAAGGTTCACTATTTAAAATATAAGGTAGCAAGACACCCAGGCATATATGTATGGTCACACACTCAAATATATATGTATATATATGATCACACTGCCAATAGCAGTCACACTTGACCACCTACATATTTACTCAACACTCCACTCAATACACTGCTTACAGACACACAGAGTCTCTACTACACACATATATGTAGACTATATAGATTCACAGCTATATACAAATGCACGCACACCAAAAATCAAAAATGCAACAGCCATATTAAATATATAACTCACACTTCAATATATATAAATGTACTCACACATATAAAGAGGTACAAACTTTTATAGCTGTGATAAAAAGAATAAAAAGAGAGATGTATTTGAGATACACGGTTAATGGCAGGGAGAGATAGGTTGCTCTTTACTACTGCTGTCTTTGCTTATATATACGTGAGAATAAAAATGAATGGATGATTAGTTACGTTTCAGGATCTGAATCAGCAACCTTTTATTCTCTTATCGGCGGTAGTTCTGGGATTACAAGGCTTCACAGAATCTTATCTTTCTTTCATCCTTTTGTTTTCAACTATACATGCCTTTGCATTCATTATGAGCCCTTTGTCATTGTTCCTTCTTTAATGATAAAATTGTTCTTCATACTTTGATTTGATCCTTGAAAATTTTTGTGCTGGCCATGTTAAACTTTTGTTTATGCCGTGATTTGGTTATATTTCTCATCAGAATCCAATTGAACATCCTCTAAATTTTTAAAAAATTCATCTCAATTTAAAATTAACCATCCAAACAGAATTAATTAATAAAGCAATCCCAAAAACGAACCAAATATTAAATTTTTGGTCAAACATACTCAAATTGATAAAATATAATATCAATCTCGAAAAAATTTAGTAACTAAAAATTCATGATTTTAGGAATTTACCTGGAAAATGGCACGGTCTCTTGTCCCAGATTTCATTTTCCACTATGAGACGCCTTTCATATTAAGAGACAGGTGCATCAAAATGAACTTTCCTGCACTTATATAGACACAATTGATTCATGTAGCAGAATGAACTAATATAAGAAAATAAGGAACAAAAGAATAAATTCCAAATGGATTGATCAAATTAAGCATGAGAAACATATCACTAAAAAACGATATCTGTTTAGTGGACTAACCTTGGTCGATCATCGAATGATCCATAATCGCTAATTGATGACTGATGGCTGACAATTTATGATTGATGATCGTAAGCGATGTTGGAGAAGACGTCAGATCTGGAGTTGCACCGAAATAACCCTAGTTTGTATGGTTCAGTGGAATAACCATCGATCGATCCATAATCATTAATTGTTGATTTTTTTTTACAGGATAATCGATAATTGAAGTTGGAGAAAAAATTGGATTTGGAATTGCCGTGAATCGATCTGGAATCGCCTCTACCTCTTTTCACAATGAGGGAGATATGAGAGTTAGGATTTTCTGGTTTTGAGAAGGTGGGTGGAAGCGAGAAACGAAGGGCAAAACGTAGGAAGGGTATATTTGGTATTTCAAAAAGACACGGTTCAAGTCTATTCAATGAATTCTCATTATTAGTAGTAAAGATTTATAATAATGGTAACGATTAATTATTATTGTTTATTTAATAACATTTTGAAATTATTAAATATTATTTTTAAGATGTTTTGAAGTTAATAATTTTTATTTATAATGTTTATTGTGTATAATTATGTTATATAATAGTGTTTAAAGTAAATGATTTTTATTTATTTATAAATGTTTTCAAGGCTTATAAATATAGTTTTATAAATGGAGTTGGGTTTGTAAGAAAAGTTTTATAAAATGTTTGGAGACTTAAAGAGAAATTATTTATAATGTATAAAAAGAGTTTCGTAAATGGGTTTAGATATTTATAAAGGAATTTTATTAATGGGTCTATATATTATAAAGAGAATTTTATAAATAGTGCATGGATTTATAAGGGTTATTAAACAATTTGAAAAGAATATTTTATAAATAGTTTATAAATGGTTTAGAGATTAATTAAGGGATTTATAAATGATTTTAGAATTGTATAAAAAAAAGAAATCTTTCTCAGTTTTGAAAAAAATATATACTTATACCATTGAGATAAGTATATAAATACATTTTCTTAGTTGTGGGAGTGCTATGTTTGTGAATATACTTAAACCGTTGAAATAAGTATATGGATATGTTTCAAGTATTGAAAGGATTATAAGGATTTGTGGACAAATCTTTGTAAAGATATTTTTATGCAAGCATTTATAAAGTGATTTTAATTAATGAGAAGATTAATCTAAGAGGCCAGTGATTGCTTATGTGCTTAACCAACGTTAGTTTCCATAAGAAGTAAATTCCTGATATGAATGTGTGCTGTTGATAGTTAAATAATCGACTATCGAATATGAACCCAAAACGTAAATTTGGAAATATCTAGGAGAAACACGTGAGTTATATGGCAAAGTCATCTTCGATGATGCTGTACTGTGCGTATAAATCTCGTTTCGTTCTCTTAGGACATAGGATAAGGAAATATGTCCATTAACGGTTAGGAGGTGATCTCCGATCTTATCCTTAACTATTTGTTTCCTAAAGAACCTAGGTTAAGTTTGCCAGTATCAGGTTGTTTCGAAGATACAGGGATCAGATATGTTATCCGAAAACCACTTCACTCCAACTCAAGCATTTCGTAGTGAAGACATCTTGAAGATGATGGAATTAAAGACGGAGCTCTCAAGCATCTCGTTCAATCCCAGGACGATCTTGTATGGATGAATGCTAGCATTGTATTGTTGCCTAGTGTTAACATTTCATGTGTGTAACGACCCGTATTTTTACGGTTCAAAAGATTGTAAAACAGTTGTTATTAGATTGTTAGTGTTGTTAAGTCGTCCAGAGTTTAGGTCGACTAGAGCTTAAGTCGTGTAGAAGTTAGGTCGTCTAGAAGTTATGCCGTGTGGTAGCTTAGGTCGTGGGGTAGGTTAGGTCGGGAGAACGACCTAAGAGATTGGAGCAACCTACAGGATTTGACCGACTTAAGGAATAGACGACTTAAGGAGTAGACGACCTAAGGAAATTAGCGGCATAGGTGAGCGACTTAAGGAGTTGGCGACTTAAGGGGTAGACGACTTAAGGAATTGACCGACTTAAGAAGGTTAACGACCTAAGGGGTTAAGCGGGTTAACGACTTAAGGAAGCTAGGTCGTTCGAGCGACTTAAGGATTATGGGATAAGTCATTAAAGTTTAGGTCATGAGACCCTGTGTGTGTGTAGTTAGGTCGTGAGACGACCTATATAAGGTTGATGTTGTAGTTAGGTCGTGTAGCGTTAAGTCGCAAGGTCGCTAAGTCGCACATTAGTGTTGAGTCGTTGAGTCTTAGGTCGTGCCTAAGCGTTAGGTCGCGCGTATGTGTTAAGTCACGCGAGTGTTAGGTCGAAGGATCTGCTAAGTCGTAGGTCGAAGGATCTGTTAAGTCATAGAATTGGCTGAGTCGTGAGTCGTAAGTCGTGGGGTTTCGTTAAGTCATGGATGACTTAAGGGGGGCAGACGACTTAAGGATTCCAGCCTATAAATACACGGTTCTACTTCACTTTTTGGGATCCGGATTTTGAAGCGACAAAGTCCTGCCATTTTGAGAACTCGAGTTCTACACTTCTTCACTTCTTTTCTCCACTCTAATCTTGTGATTCCTTCCATCCAAATCGAAGATCAAATCGAAGATCCAAGAGCTTAGATTGAAGATCTACATCCATCGAAGAGAGATTTCATCGTTTGAAGCGGAATTTTGGAGAATCGAGCTAGATCCTTTGCTGTCCAGATTTGAAGTGTGTTGCTTTTGAGGTGTTTAGGTGATTCGGTGAGTGGTGGTTATCTCTCACACGGATCCAAAGGAGTATATCGGATTGGTGGCTTGATTTTGTGTTAAAATAGTGATTTCCATGCATTTTCCTAACTTAAGTTTAGATCTATTGTTCATGATGATTTGACATCCATTTTACTACATGTTAACCTATGCAAGTTCATTCATCAAGTTGTAGAGATATTGCTCATGATTCATGCTTGTTAGATTTAGACTCTTTATTTACAAGATTGCCTTTATTGTTATAATTGTTTATTAGATTATGTTTGGATGCCTGATTACTTGGATTAATGATTGACTTGATTGATTGTTATAAATTAGTTGATTGATGATTTGATTTGGACAAGTTGGTTGAAGATGATTCAAAAGCTAAGGGAAAGGCTCTTGAATAAGAAAAGCTACTCGTGGCATATGACGCGGATGATAAAGCTCATATGGATAGATTTGATGATGATGTTGAGATGAGGCTTTGCTATGATGAGATGAAGCGAGGCATGATGTGAGATAGCCTTGGTTTAATCCAGACGGGATCATTCCAAGCATGTTGATGACTCGGTGAAATGGTTCGAGTTTGAGGATAATGGTTGGCTCGAGAGGCGCTTGAGCTAGTATAAGAATAGTCGTCGAGGAGGATGACTAGAAGGCTGAGGTTTCATCGTTATTGAAGGTTCTAGCAGACTCAAAGCAAGAGTACGATGGTGATGCAGCGCGAAATAGGGAAGAACGACCTACCTGAAATCGCGAGCAGGTCCAGCCCATTCCATAGGTCGTGAACGACCTAAATCCAAATCTCTCCGACCTAATTCCCACGATCTTAACTCCACCTCAATACCATTCCGCAACCTAACTTCTTCCGTGAAACCACTCAACGACCTAAAACTAAGTCGCGTACGACCTAATCCCCATGACTTAATTCTTCTCCGACCTACCAATTTCCACGACCCAACTCTACCGCGACATAAACTCCACCTCGAATCAATTCCACGACCTAACCTTCCACGCAAACTAACTCCACAACGACTTAATGACTACGACCTAAATACGCATTCCCACGACCTAAATTTCCAGAAGCATTACTCACGCGACCTACTTCCAGTAGCTCTCCGACATAATGATAGATCGCGAACAAGTCCAGTAGCGCGAGTTGATTTCGATAAGCCGCAAGTTGTTTTCGATAAGTCGCGAGTGATTTTGATAGGTCGCGAGAAGTTTAAATCGGAGGTCTGCTGTTCTTTAGATCGTTGAGAAACATTTGATAAATCGTGAAGTTGATTTTGTAAGTCGCGAGATGTTGGGGATAAGTCGCGAGATACTTCTAACTCGCGAGATATGATAAGTCGTGAGATAATATTGATAAGTCGTTGTACATTGCTGTTTTGTTAAGTCGTGTATTGTTGCGTGTTGTAATTTTCTTAAGTTATTTATGTTGTGTTGTAAACCCTATAAATAGGGAAGTAATGTCATTGTAAAGGTTGTTGATTTTGAATAAAAATTTCCTTTGTTAGCTTTGTGCTTTCATCCAATTGGTAGTCGAGTGTGATCTCCTATCTCCACCTTCGGTCAATCGAGTGCGCTCGATTCAACGATCGTGAAGCCAATTCGCAGCATCAAGTGCGCTTGATCAACGCTCGAAGAATTGAAGATCTACTTTCACGGTATCGATATCGATCAACGTGACATAGATAGCTAAAATTCGGTATCTTCGGATCAACGAATTTGGGCATTTCAGTATTCAACAATCCACCGATTGCTACGTTCATCGTATCATCAGTTTTTGTATTCTGCCGCTGTGTCATTTGGTATCAGAGCCAGACTTAGCCAATCATAGCTAAGACGAGTCTTTGGAGCCAATTCTTATTGAAGAGTCAAAGCCGAGAAAAAGTGAAGTGTTCAAGTTCAGGTTTGTTCAAGGTCGAGAGTTAAAGTGTTGGAGCTAGAAGTGAGCTTGTTCAAGTTTGTGCGAGATTTTGTTCAAGTCGTGAGCGAGGAGACGAACTTATCCAAGTTCGTTGGGCATCAATTTTGAGATTTGAAGTTTTGGAGTTCAAATTAAGTTGTTTGTTTATTTGGGTGGTCGTGAGATTTCAAACAAGTGGGGAAGTTTGATTCGAGAATTTTTAGATCAAAGTGAAGTTGGTGTTTGGATCGGTTGAAGGTTTGATCATGCCTCCGAGATATGTTAACCGTCATCATAGTGTTGCAGATTTGTATGGGAGTGAAGATCCTGAACAGATGGAACAACGTATCGATGAAAGGTTCAATAAGGGTTTCGAGAGAGTGGAGAAAATGAAGTCTGACATGAATCGAAATCAAAGGAGAATGTCGCCAAGTTATGATAGAGAAAGAAGAGAATCATCTTTGTCGATAAATCGAGATCGTGGAGTTCGAGACAATCGTGATTATCGGAATGAAGAAAGAAGAGCTTATCGTGGTTACGATCATGAGCCATATTGTGATTATGAAAGATGTCGAGTAGAGGAAAGAAGAGGTAGAGAGGACGTGCATGGTCATAGAAGAGTCAATGTTCAGAATCGACATCGAAGCTCATCTAGGTTTGAAGAAGATAGTTATGGTGATAGTGTTCACGTTCGATATCCAGGTCCAGGGCAAAATCGATATAGGAATGTTGAAGAGAATGGTCATACACGGAAATCAAGGAAGGATACGGAAATTCCAGAATTCCGAGGTGGTCTACAAGCAGAGGAGTTCTTGGATTGGTTATCAAAGGTTGAAAATATTCTTGAACTCAACAATGTGCCTGAAGATCGTCAAGTTAAGTTAGTTGCTACCAAATTGAAAGGAAGAGCTATGGATTGGTGGCAACAAACTAAATCAACCAGAGAGAGAATGTGGAAATCCAAAGTTGTCACGTGGGATAAGATGAAAAGGATGATGAAGGCAAATTTCTTACCCTACAATTATCAAGCCCGTGTGAACCAACAAATGCAGAAGTTGAGTCAAGCAGGTCGAGGAAAGGGTGTAGTTACAAGCTCCAGCAATCAGAATAAAGGTGATAATTGCAGTATAAATGTTTCTAAGGAACTCAACAAACCAGTTGTACATGGAATCACTAAAACAAAGGTTGATGATCGAATTAAGCGCTATCATTATCAGGAGTCTGACCATAGAAGTATTGAATATATGGAGTCCAAGATGAAAGCCTTAGTTGTAGAAGAATGTGAAAACGAGGATGTGGATGATTCTACTGAAAGCGAGCCAGAAAAGGAAGAGGAACCGACTAGTCCATTATCTTTCAGTGAAAGCGTTGAAGAAGCAGAAGGTAGTGCTGAATCGTTGGTTAGGTATGAGGCAAGTAAAGAGCTTAAAACTCCTAAGGAGGTTAAACCAATGTTAGAAGAGTTTGAAGAGGTCGGTCCTACAGAATCGTTCAAAGAATTACCACCGAAATTTGACAACGACGAAGGAGTTTTGTCAGGAGATGAAGAATGTAACTTGTTGAGGAGGACTACTGAATTTGGCTTTTATCAACCACCAAAATTTGATGATGATGAAGAAATTGAGTCAAAGTATGTGGATGTAGAAGTTGAATATTCTTCACCGCCGAAGATTGATGTCGATAGTATGGAAGAAGAAATTGTGTTCAGAGTTGAGGAAAATAACTTGACGAAAGAGGATTCTTGCTTAACACCTAAGCTTATGGATGAGAGCCAGCCAAGAGTAAAATCCTTAGTTTTCGAGAAGTCCGAACAAAGTGAAAGTGAAACAGAAGAGAAGGCAGAATCAGATAATTTATTATCGTTGGTAGAGTTCGTCAATAAAATAAAAGATAATGATGAGTTATCAATATTGATTGAATCTGGAGAAAGTTCTGATTTTGAGAATCCCGAAGAGATTGAAGTATTTGAAGAGTGTGAAGATGAGATGTCTGAGGAATTGCTTGAAGGAACTAATCTTGTATTTTTGGAAGAGTCTGTGAAAATTAGAAATGAATTGCTTGTGTTGACCGAGCAAGGAACGAGTAAAGATCTTGAGGTTTTCGAGGAAGTTGGGTCAGAATTCAATGAGTCTGAAGTCGAATATCCTGAGGAACTACCCGACGAGTTACCCCCACTACAGGACATTCAACCTCACATTGAACTAGTACCAGATACTATTCTACTACAAGGATCGTATGATCTTCAGAATCTGAAAGAACAGGAAGAGTTGAAAAGACAGGATGAAGAGAATGAATGTCAGTTGGAATTGCCTGATCATATCCGCACTGCTAACGTTATCAACGTCAATTGCGTGGAATCGTTTCATGAGAATAAACATCTTGAAGGAGGAGCGAGAGGGAATTCATTTCAATCAGGGAAAATTGTTGCAACACATCAAGGGAATATTCTAAATGATGACACACCTGAACGAGATCAGGAAAGACGAGAATCTGAGCATGAGTCCTCACACTTTTTCGGTTGTGATTTCCTAAGTCGTTCCATGATTTTAAACTTCCTTATATCGTCTCACATTTTCGACGCGTTTTGGTTCTGTATCACGTCTTCCTATTGGCACAAACAATATGGTATACGACACTATTCTTATGAAGTTCTATGCTACATGAATTGGATATGGCACCTAGTGCTTAGTTCATGCCACACTTTTTCATATGTCATCTCCCTCAGATCACTTCCTTATGCCGCCTACCTAATGCCACGTCTGATTTATGCCATGCGTTCCTTATGGCGAGCCGCATCTTCAAAGGGTCAAGACAAGATCATTCTCAAGAATGGTTATCACCAGAACCGCACCAGACCAGATAATGAATGGAAGACAGTGTCTCGAAGAAGAAGAAAGTGTGAATTCGGGACGAATTCTTTTCAACTAGGGGAGGATGATGCAGCGCAAAATAGGGAAGAACGACCTACCTAAAATCGCGAGCAGCTCCAGCCCATTCCATAGGTCGTGAACGACCTAAATCCAAATCTCTCTGACCTAATTCCCACGATCTTAACTCCACCTCAATACCATTCCGCGACCTAACTTCTTCCGTGAAACCACTCAACGACCTAAAACTAAGTCGCGTACGACCTAATCCCCACGACTTAATTCTTCTCCGACCTACCAATTTCCACGACCCAACTCCACCGCGACATAAACTCCACCTCGAATCAATTCCACGACCTAACCTTCCACGCAAACTAACTCCACCACGACTTAATGACTACGACCTAAATACGCATTCCCACGACCTAAATTTCCAGAAGCACTACTCACGCGACCTACTTCCAGTAGCTCTCCGACATAATGATAGATCGCGAACAAGTCCAGTAGCGCGAGTTGATTTCGATAAGCCGCAAGTTGATTTCGATAAGTCGCGAGTGATTTTGATAGGTCGCGAGAAGTTTAAATCGGAGGTCTGTTGTTCTTTAGATCGTTGAGAAACATTTGATAAATCGTGAAGATGATTTTGTAAGTCGCGAGATGCTGGGGATAAGTCACGAGATACTTCTAACTCGTGAGATATGATAAGTCGTGAGATAATATTGATAAGTCGTTGTACATTGCTGTTTTGTTAAGTCGTGTATTGTTGTGTGTTGTAATTTTCTTAAGTCATTTGTGTTGTGTTGTAAACCCTATAAATAGGGAAGTAATGTCATTGTAAAGGTTGTTGATTTTGAATAAAAATTTCCTTTGTTAGCTTTGTGCTTTCATCCAATTGGTAGTCGAGTGCGATCTCCTATCTCCACCTTCGGTCAATCGAGTGTGCTCGATTCAACGATCGTGAAGCCAATTCGCAGCATCAAGTGCGCTTGATCAACGCTCGAAGAATTGAAGATCTACTTTCACGGTATCGAGATCGATCAACGTGACGTAGATAGCTAAAATTCGGTATCTTCGGATCAACGAATTTGGGCATTTCAGTATTCATCAATCCACCGATTGCTACGTTCATCGTATCATCAGTTTTTTTATTCCGCCGCTGCGTCAGCTGGGCAGATTCGATAGTCCCTAAAGACTATGATTGTAGTCGAGTACTCTGGGCAGATTCGATAGTCCTAGGCACGGGCTGCGACGATGTGCGGAGTTCTGTCTAGAACCGGGGTTGCCATTAACCCTTGACGGACGGCTGAAAGAATGTGCCGGTCATTCAATTAACGGTGGTATCGAAGCAAAGATAACAGTGATAGCCAGGGATCTTCTAAGTTACTTGTACCATTATTACAGTTCACTTGAGTTGGTTTACATTATATAAGTATATATTGTCCTGACTCGAGTGTTTTGTGTTTTGCTTTACGCTCGGGTCAGCCTGAGTATTCACAGATTTGGAATTCCATCTTCTGGAGATTTGAATCGCTGGAGATATCTACTAGTCTTGTTCTATCAACTTCGGTTCCGTTGTTCTATTCAGCCTGTACTTGGTTATTGTATTGAGACTTCTGCTGTACTTTATTTCTTATGTTGTATCTTATGTAACTCTGATATATTTTCATAGTAGCTTCATGAACTACTATTTCTTTTACTTCCGCTGCATTATTTTACTCTGTGTCTGTGATCTGTGATTATATTTATTTACTGTATATTCTGAGATTTGCCAAATTTTAATTACAACGCGGTATTTTGAGCAATTCAACTCCGGCATGAGTGTCTACCTATACACTTATAATGGATGCGAATGGTTGAAAATATTGGGTCGTTACACAGAGTCATGGATGTTTGGTTGTATCATCATTCGGTCTCAAGAGCAATGTTTTCTGGGTGCTTATCTGATCTTGGTTTAGGCCTTGAGGGTTTGTACTTAAAAAATGTTGACCTTGACTCGAGTGATAATTGCTTTACTTTAAATGTCTGCTTTTCTATGTTTACTTATGCTTAGTGTGTCTAGGGGCTATCACTGTAGAAAGAGGTGGAGTGGGAGGGTTGGATTCCTATTCTTTTTTTCCTTTATGCTCTTTTGGTATGTTTTTAGTTAATTTACCGCTCACTAAGACTGTTGTCTGACTCAAGGCTTTATGTTTAACTCTTATTGCCTTGGGCTGTTTATCCATTTTGGGATGGGCAGACTAGGTAGCAGGTGACAGGTGCTGTTCCTAGTTTCTGACGATGCTGATGACGAAGATGAGCTGGAGGCTTGCATATTATTTTCTTACTATATGTACTGGATGTTCCGCTGCTTGTGTAATTCTCTGAGTGATATGTAGTGAGGCTTGATGTATTGACTATTCAGATGTTTGTATTCAACTATTATGAAGATTGATTGATGAGATTCTATTTTGTGAAGCTTCACTATATATATTCTCTATTGTATTTTATCCATGCGCTGTGAGTAATACGATAGATTCTGCTGCTTTAACTTAACCTTGGCAATCGTCCATGGCTTCCTGGCACACTTTACAGCGCACTATTTCCATGTTTAGTGCAGGGGTCATGGGCGGTCGTCACAATGTGAGAAGTACTATATAAAAGGTAAAACGTGGCCTCAAGCCTCATCAACCGAGAATGACTAAAATAGAGGAGATGCAGCAGGGCTAAGTGGGTCACTCCCAAGTAGGGTATGATCATCCTTATCTAGAGTCGATATTATCTCTTATTTGTATGCTTCAGGGCTCATTAACGGAAGGGTCATTATATTTGGTACTACTAGTCAAGTGGTAGGGCGGTACTGTGTTGGCAGGGGATCCTGGCAAGTCCTTGGTGTTATTTTATCTAGAGATGCACCATGACGGGTGGTACCCCAATAGCCCAGTCATTGCATGGAATCCATTTTCCAATACATGCCTTTACGGTTTTAGTTGTATACCTATTATGTTTGAATTTAATTAATGTAACAATTTCGACTATGATTAATAAGTATTTGTATCTTAGACACTATTATAATATCAAAGAATTTCATATGAAATAGTTTGGTTATCGTAAGGTAATAACCCGTCCATGTTTACAAGATACTTTTGATTTCAAAGGTTTTTTTATAACTTTTAAATTCAATTGCGTGTGTTTTTTTCGCGTTGGTTTTCCGGACTGACTCGGGTGTTATTTTATTATAATGCTTAAGTCAGACCGAGCATATTACAGATTTAGTTTGGATGCTTTGGAGCTTTAGGAGACGAGTTGGAGGCCCAAAGACCTACTCACGTATACGGTTATTTTTCCACCGCATTCATTGTTGTATTTATCAGCAATTATGAGGACAGGTTGTTATAATTGCCCGAGCTGAAATAGGTTAGTATAATCTGATTGGTGTATGTATATTACATTTCTTCTTTGTGTAAAGATTTATTGTATATTATAGATTATTCGTTCCACTGTGAGATTCTGTGTTGTTAGTTTTCTTCTTATCTTCTTCCTCTTTCTTTTCCCTAACTATCCGCCTTTCCATTCTATTTGAGTGGGTCATGTGTGATTGATTGTCCACTTAAACTATACAAAAAGTGGGTCATTACATTTATAAAGTTATTTAAAAATAATAACTTGTTTATAAAAATGGGTTTTACTAAGTAAAAAGGTTTATTTAATGTGATTTAAAAGGATGAGTTGCAAAAGATATTTTGTAAAGGATTTTTCTTAAAGAAGATTTATCAAAGTAGTTTTAAATGGGGAAATGTTTTGTAAATGATTTTAGAGGTTTGTAAAGAGTTTTTGTAAATTGACTTGTAGACTTATAAATATGTTTTATAAATTTATTTTGGAAATTTATAAAGGTATTTAAATGTGAAAGGGGCTTTTAAAAGGGAACTTTTTATAAAGGATAAGTGGATCAATTTATAGCAAGTAATGTTTTCAAAAAGTAATTTAAAAGGAGGAATTTTCCAAATGTTTAGATAATATACTTATAACCCTAAGATAAGTACAAATATTTTCCAAGTAAAAAGGGGAAGTAATGGTTTTGGAAATAGTGTTTTGTAAAGATCTTTTGATCGAATATTTATAAAGTGATTTTAATTAGTTAAAGAATAATTAAGGCTTAGTGGATTCCATATGGGATTAAATACATGTTTGAATGTTTGTTTATTTGATAGTAAATAACCGACTATCTAAATTTGGACCAAAACGTTACTTTGGATATATCTAGGAGAAACTCGGAATTCGAATGGTATGGTTACCGTCAGTGGTGCTATACTGTACGTATAAATTTGTTTCGTTCTTCTAGGATTAATGATAAGGAAATTCGTCCGCTAACGCTTAGTACGTGACCTCCGCTCTTTTCTTTGTCTGTTTATTTCCTAAAGAACCGAGGTTGAGTTTACCGAAAATTATCGAAAGTTGTTTCGAAGAGATCGGGATCAGATATGTTATTCGAAAACCACTTCGATCCATCTCAAGCTTTTCGACTTGAAGACATCTTGAAGAATATGGAATCGAAGATAGAGCTTTGAAGTGCAAGGGCTATTTGCTATTAATCCTGAGAGCAATTCCCCGAAAAGGATGTAATATAAGTAGTGCATTCGGTTTCGTTCAGTCCCATAACGAACTTGTATGGATGAATGCAAGCATTACATTGATGCCTGGAGGGCTGTGTAGCATTCCAAGTGGGAAGTGCTAAATAAAGGTAACACATAGCCTCAAGCCTCATCAATTGGGAAATTACAAAAATCGAGCATGCAGCTGGGCCAAGTGGGTCGCTCCCATCAGGATATGGTCATCCCAAATCTACATCGATTACTATCTACTCATGTATGCTTCATGGCCCAAAGTGGGATGATCATATTCGGTACTATTGGTCAAGTGGTAGGCCAGTCCTGTGTGGCTGGGGTACAAGATGTTCTTGTCAGCCCCCTATGCATTTTATCTAGAGATGTACCATCGGAAGGTAGTTCCTTACCTTGTCATAGTATGGAATCCATTCTCCAATATGTGCTTTTACGGTTTTAAATGTACCCAATTACGTTGAAATGAGAGATGCAAGCATTTTAGCTATATTCATATTTTACTTAAACCATTAGACATTATTATAATATTACTGGGTTTTCTATAAAAGTGTTTTGGTTATCGTAAGGTAAAAACCCGTCCGTGTTTATGTGCGCCGTGGCCTTACGAGATACGTTTGATTTTAAAAGGGTTTTAAACATAATAATTTAGTTGTTTGAATTTACTCATTCCAAACCCATGTCTGATCCAAAGTTTTATTTTCTTTCCCTAACACTCTTGGGTGATCAAATTTTTATAAGTAGCCAAGTAGTTCAGGTTTCCTATAGATGCATTTTGGAGGAGCTTGGAGCAGGACGCTTCATCGATAGTTAGTTATTATCTTGTTCCACTGTGTATATGTGTATCTTGTATTAGTTAGGTAGGGATAAGCTATTATAACTATCCTAGGGTAAAAGTTGTATTAGTATGACTCTGATGTATCATTTGGAAATGACTTTGTAAAGAATTATATTGATTAAATATATGTTATTCTATTGCGTTGTGAAATTATGTGATTGTTTGGTTTCTTCTTATCTTTTATATTCTTTTTTTTTTACCCCTAATGACCTGTCTTTTGGACACTTATATGGTTGGCTTATGAATACCATATATGTATTAACTGTCATCTTTAAGTGTAAGAAAGGAAGATCATTACACTCTCCTCCATTCATGCTCGTTTCTCCATGAAACGCCGCATGACCACTGCCATCAATCTCCCATTCGCATATAGTACACGACCACACCCACCATGCGAAGCTCAATTGCATGAACACGATCGCGATCGTGGAGGCTTTGCGCACTGTTCCTGGATGACGCGACTTTCAACTCTCGACCGGGCGACGACAAATCGCGGCTAAAAGTGCTTCGATGCCATATACACAAAACCAAGCTCCAAATCCAGTATCTTTGCCTAAATCTCTTGATAATCAATGTAACAACCCGAGTTTTTCTAACACGAAAAACCGGACCATTTTAGTTAAGAAGAAGAGGTAGAAGAAGAAAAATAGAAAACAACAGCAGAATCTCACATACGCAGCGGAATAAAATATAATATATATATCAACAGATCTTTACACAAATCAAACTGTATCTGTATATATATATATATATATATACATCCAAATACATCATCAGAGTACATCACATCAATATCATACAACTGAATACACAGCGGAAAAATAATAGCAAGTACGAGAGTACGTATCGTCATCCAGCTCATCTCCTGGGCTCCACATCATCATATCCTGTAACCTATAATACTCGGTCTGACCCGAGCATCATATAAAACAATACCCGAGTCAGTCTGGAAAACCAGCGTGAGAAAATCACACTCAAATTGATTATTAAAGTTTCAAAATCTTTTGAAAACAAAAGCATCTCGTAAGACCACGCCACAAATAAACATGTCGGGTTTTTACCTTACGATAGCTAAAACACTTTATATCAAAATCCTCTGATATTATAATAGTGTCTACAGAAAGTAAAATAGAATCTAGCTGAAATGCTTGCATCTCACATTTCAACAATAGTTGGGCACAATCAAAACCGTACAGGCACGTAGGGAGAATGGATTTCCAACGAATGACTAGGCACTGGGGTACCACCTGTCACAGTACGTGGCCTAGATCACAGTACCGAGGAGTACGCCCGCTCCCCTGCAACACAAGGCCGGAACCATCCCTTACTGGATGATCCCGAATAAAATCACCCCACGGTTGGGATCAGCAACCGCACCACTAAGCCGAAATAAAAAGGGACATCTAGACAGGGATGACCTTACCCTCCAGTGGGAGCTACCCACGAAGCCTTGTTGCATAACCCCTGATTTTCAGTCATTCCCGGTTGATGAGGTTCGAAGCTAAACGATACCTTTTAGAGAACATATCCCTTAGAATGCCCATCGTCCGCTGACGATGTTTCGCAAGCATTCGTCCATACAAGTCCGTCCTGGGTTTGAACGGAACCGAAGGCACTATTCCTACTACATCCATTTTGGAAATATCCTCAGGATTAGTAGCGACTAGCCCT
The DNA here is from genome assembly GCA_030737815.1 of Allium fistulosum. Classification (NCBI taxonomy): domain Eukaryota; kingdom Viridiplantae; phylum Streptophyta; class Magnoliopsida; order Asparagales; family Amaryllidaceae; genus Allium; species Allium fistulosum. The sequence continues at coordinate 612,468,084 of CM060906.1, read as the reverse complement.
TGCACTTCACAGCTCCATCTTCAACTCCGAAATCGTTACACGAAACGTACAAACCGGATCGAAGTGGTATTCGGGTCTCCAGACCTAGAATCCCGGTATACGGAAACCCGATCCCGGTCTCTTCGAAACGATCAGCACATTGGCCAATATTGATAGTCGGTTATTTAACTATCAATTCACATCCATAGCAACCATCACACAATAAATAATTTCCCACATTATTTATTTGCCCAAATATCTTTCCAAGATATATTTCTATTTTCAAACTCCTTTTGAAAACAATTTCAAACAGTTTCCGCTTATGGAATACATTTCCCAAATAATTATTTCTCTGAAACACCAAGTACAAAACACTTAGATTTTAAAAAAATCTTAAAACACTTTACTATAAATATACTTAATAATATTGAAATTTAAAAAAACTACTTTAATACCTTAACAAAATATATACTTAAGAAATATTTCAAATGAAACCGCTTTACAAATATAAACTAAATTTCTCTTTTTAAAATACAATACCAAATCACTTTTATATAATTACTACAATAATAGATCTTTGAAAAATATTTACTTTAAAGTTTAAATATTAAAAAAAATAGGTTTCCTAAAACATACTTACTTAGGAAATTAACATTTAGAAATAATAAATTTTCTAAAATATGCTTTTAAAAATACAATTAGAACTTTTAACTTATATTAAAATTGCTTTGAAAACGTACTTGGCTATACAGAGAAATATCCTTCTCACTCCCATCTTTAAAAAAATAAAATAACATTTATTTTTAAACCAAACCATATCCTTTTATAAATTTCCACTTTGAAATTATATTTTCAAATATCCTCTGATATTTTATTTTACTTTATAAACCCAGTTTATCTCTCCCAAATCTCATTTCTCTTTAAAATTCAAATCCCAAAGTATTTAAATCAATTTATAATTAATTTCCCAATTTATTTTACTTTGAAATAAATTTTCTTACTTAATCCATTTATTTCCAAATTCATTAACTTCCAGATTTTATTTCTCATTATGATTTAAAATCTTTAAACCGAAACACAAGTTTCAGATTTCCAAATTCCTTCTCTTTTTAATTACATTTAAACATTGAATTAAAATAAATTTTTATCCCTTTAAATAACATCACATAAGTCTTCTTTAAATTCAACATTTCTCTATTTATTCAAAATTCCTCTTTTCCATATTTAATTTATTCGAATTCACTAGAATTACTTAACTAAATTTTACTCTTTTATATTTTTCCAAAAATCCAATTCAATTGCTTTTGATAACTCATTATACTGGGAAATTCAATCCAACCAGATTATCACAGGATAACAACAATCATATCACAGAATATTTAAACAAAAATTAAATATTTTGAGGAATCCAGTTGGATCCCTCCAACCTGTTTCCCTGCATCCACAGACGTTAGCACAATACCAATTCCACTTCGAGGTGGAATATCGCGGTATATGGGTTTATAAAATATCATCCGCTATTATGCGGCGCATAGGGTCTCATCCGCTATATAAATGCGGGAATATCAACTCCAATATATACATATGCCAATATGTATATATTGCTATATACTACTATATATATACAGCACATCAATCAATGCAATCATCCAATCAATTATTTAAATTTAACCATTTAAATTTAAATTCAACTGAGTGAGATTAACTCACCTTTGCCTTTGATTTGCAATCCATTCCAATATTGCCTTGGTTCTTTACCAGTTTTTGACCCTAAATAAACAATTTATATGATTTATTAATATTTGAAATCATCGAATACTCAAATGCCATTTTAAAATCCTAATTCAACTAATAATTTAAATTTTTAAACTAATGATTTTGGTTTAAACATATTTCTTCCGATGACTTTTAATTTAACTAAAAATTTAATTTAAACTAAATTCCTTTTACAAATTTATATTTTAATAACCATACTATTTTAAAATAATAAATTTCATTTAAAAGTCTTTTACCTTGTTGTAAAACATATCTTTATTTGAAACATAATAATTTAATTAACTAGTAATAACTTTTACTTAAAAATAAATCCTTTAATAACTAAACAATTAATTAAGTTAATTAAATAAGTTCATCACCATAATTCATTTCTTTAAAATAATCCAGTAAACGAAAACATGTATGTAAATAAAATTCTTTTATTTTAAATTCGACTAATAAATTTAATTTCAAACTAGTGATTTAATTTTAACCAAAGAGTTTAAGCTTTATATTAATTCCATGTAATATAAATCTTATTATCATTTAAATCAGTAAAATATATTTAAGTAAAAACGAAAAGGAAGGGGAAAAGCGAATAACTCACATGCCCTGCGAACCCAAGCAAGCCCTCGACCGGATTCACTGGCTCGAATTCGAACTTCGAACTCCCTCCCTGAATCACGACCCTCCATCGTCGCAACTCCAAGTCGTACAACCCCAGACCTCGCGAACCCTAGCTCCGCCTGCTCCACTCGCGAGCGACCCTGTCTTTGCCGCGAGGTTGATGATTCTCGCGAATCCTTCCTAGAACCCAATCTCGACCTCGTCCATACGAACGTGACTTCGATCCTGCCACCGTGTCATCTACTCGACTCCGCTTCTCCTCTCGTCGCCGCCTAATTCGCGCCTACCAGGTCCTCAAATCAGCAGTAGAAAATATCGCGTAGGAGCAAAGACGAGCCAACGATGGCTGATGGAATAGCCAAGTTCGCAGCGATGATAAATTAGAAGGCGTTGATTTTCGAAACCCTAGGTGAAACCATCGATTGCCTTTACCACGTTTGTTGACTCGAATTCGATTTCGTCTGGAAAAGAGGAGTTGATTTTTGAATTGAAAGCTAAGAGAACGAGCAGCCATTAATATATTTTGTTCTGCTCTTCGACTTTGTTTTATTTTGAAGTTGATTTCATTTTTACCTTTACTGTGAAGTATTCGGTTGAAAACAAAAAGGTGAGGACGCGTGTTATTCCAGGGAGAACACGTGTTATGAACTGCCTTGCGTGTCTGCATAGGCTTGCTATAGGTGTTGAGAAATGAAAGCAAAAAGCACTGATGGGAGATATATTGACCAGTTATAATATTAAATTTCCGATTTAATTTCAGCGCGTTTACATTCCGTACGATCACACGACAACTCCAAATACTACGAAAATTGAAATCCAATAATAATACAATATTACGGATCCAATGGAACTGGTTTCGCTGAATTCCGAGACTGTATCTCGGACGGCTATTTTTTTAAATTTAATTTCAACGATATATTTTTAAAACTGAACAAAACTCTTTTAAAATTCCATTTTAAAAGTTCTATTATCTTCAGTATTAACAATATAAATTTTCTGAACCTTTGAACTATTTTTAACAGGCTTAAAATCAAGATTCAATATTTTACCCAATCCCGATAATTAAATTTAATAATTAATTATCCAAATAAATACTGTATATTTGAAATTAAAGTTAAAATTTAACCTTCGGATATTTAAAATAAATTAAATATTCACATTTCAAATATACAAAAATTCCGGGTCGTCACATTCCTTCCCCCTTAAAAGAATTTCGTCCCCGAAATTACCAGTTAAGAGAAATGATTCGATACCCGTTCTTTTTCCCAATCCAAATAGTTTTAACAACTTTCCATAACAATTCTTTTATTAATGATACACTAATCATCCTTTAACCTCCCAAACTTATTCATAAGTTCAACCCATACCACCTGCTTATCCATTCAAATTTAAATTTGAATTCAAATTTTAACTTATCAAAATTTTCCAAAATTTTTCTAACTCCCTAAATTTCCAAAAAATTTCGCCAGCGTCTCCTTTGCGCGGCTAGCTCGGTACTACTACAAAATGGCTCTACGGCCTCCCAATCTCAAAAAGAAAACAAAAAGCCAAGTGGCTGGATCCAAAACCCAATCAAATTTCATATAGAAATTCAAATACATACCTTTTGTCGGGCCATTAAATTTTATCTTCTAAAATCAAAAATCCCAATTATCCATTGCTTTTATACACCTGTATATCCTACTAAGCAATAATATTCAATCACAATCCCAAAGTCATTTTATCGACTTCTTTACAAATTTCCAATATTTGTTTTACTTAAGCCCGTACGATGCACATATATCATTCGTACGCAATATCACATTCGATCGCTCAATCGATCACACAATTCACTTCCGAACTAGTATTGTCCACCCGACTTCCTAGTGCGGACTCAGATCTGGTTTCTTGATCAGAAACCGTCATTCTCCTTGCATAGCCACAAACTATGATAGAGAATATCCAGAATCAATCAACAATCCATATCCAGGCTCGCCGTTGAAAATCGAGTGAAAAATTCCAACTCGGATCGATATATCTATCTCGAAATTCTGTGTTCGACATCTGGACCAAATAGCTATGCGAATAAAATAATATACGTACATCTTACGTATAAATTCCAATTGATTACCCATTATATCAATTTTCTTTTATTCACATTCCTTTTTATTTGTTATCCCCTTATTCACAACTATTCCATTTCACAACTTCAGTTTTAGTCTTCATTCAACTATTCACTTAGTATATATATTTTTTTATTTTTCCATTCCAAAATTACTAAGTATATTTCCAATACCAATTTTCTTAAGAATTTCATTCTTCAATTCTTAAGTCCAATATAAATCTTTCTTATATTTATTTACTACTTCATTTCAAATATAAATACTTATTTGGATTCCATTCACAATCCAAACCATCACTATTTTAATTCAATTTCATTAACTCACAATTCAATTTCATTGACTAATTTATTATCTCATTAGTTCCTTCGCTGGTTAAAATTAAATACTTGCTTTTTAATTCCAAATATCACTTCACTTAATTTTCTTAAGTTCAATTTATTTTATAATTCAAGTTTTGGATTTATTTAAAAATTAAGATTGCTCATCTTAGTCGTTTCCATTTGATAATGACAATTTCAAATTATAACTCTTAATGGTTCAAAGTAATGGATTCCCATTTATGACTTACAATTTCATTTCTATTCATAAGTTTTAACTTACTTGCTGAAGACCTGGGACTATTCATTTAAGTCCATTTTCATCCTTATAATCAAATTTCAAATTATTATACTTAAGAACTTAAGAATATGAATTTCTTTACACAATTATAAGCATTTTACATTACCTTTATATCCAATTCAATTCAACTTCAACTTACTTACATTTAATTCAATTCCAATTCTCAATTCTTATTTAACTTATCTTAAGTTAAATTCAAATATATTTTATTCACCTTCATATACTCAAATTAAATTTTAATTCTAGGATACAATTTTATACAAGTTTTACAATTCATTCACCTTCAAGTTCTCTAACTCTTTTATCTACCAACTTATATTACCCATTGAGTTATTTCAATCTCATAATTATAATCCCAGAATTAAACTTTCATTCCCTTCTTATTTCAATCAACTTCATTCTATACTTTATATTGTTGATTCATTTAAATTTCCACATTTAAATTTTAAATAGAATTTCCAGAATCCAATTGCCCAGTTTTATTTCAAAACCATTTTGAATCCATAAATAACTCATACACATCTGGTATATCACCTCAAATCCCAATTTCCAAAACAATCTGCTTTTATCAAACAATTTTCCCTTTGAATTTCAAAACCAACCCAGTTCACAATCATTTTCAATTTAAAACAGTTTGGTAGCAATTTCTCTTTGGAAACTCGAAAATAGACATCGATGATGCTGCAGTCATCACCGAAATTATTTTCCAGCGACCAAAAGAGAATTTAATGCTTTTATCACTCTAAACATTTCAAACATTTTTAAATCCCAAATCCCACCAGATTTCAATTCAATTTCAAAAATATTCATGAAATAATATCACTATTATTTCCCCAAAACCATTAAAAACTATTTTTAAATCCAAAGGAATTTAAATCTTTCCCAAAACTTCAAATTCAAAATCCATCCAATTTTTATATCCAAACATTACTCTGGAATTCTATCACATTTTATTTCAAGTTATAAGTCACTTTTACCATTTACATTTACAAATTTCATTTGTTTATGAATTAATCTCATTTGATTATAAATCACATTTGTAATTCACATTTGTATATAAAGTTTATCTCAATTTATAAATTTCATTTAGTCTATATTTCAACTTCCATTTTGTTATATAAATTTATTCTTCAACTTAGGTTATAAGTTTCAATTTCTACTCAATAATGAGACTAACTCATTATTGTCATTTTCTAACAACCAAGCATCCAAATATATAACTATAATAATTTCAAATAATTATCTCTTTTATATACAAAATAATTTGGGCAAAATTATTTCATTCACCCTATTTAAAACAATATTGTGTCGAACTGTTCTATTCAAGTGTTTAGAAACCCCTTCGATACAGTTGTCCAGACTGTGCCGACGAAGGTTCATATGCCACTCAATAAATCAACCAACACAATATAAAACCATTTTATATTCACTAACAAATACGCGCTCATATCTATTAGTACACTCAAAATTCCCACCAGAGCCAAGGTTATCGCTAACCTAAGCTCTGATACCACTGTAACAACCCGAGTTTTTCTAACACGAAAAACCGGACCATTTTAGTTAAGAAGAAGAGGTAGAAGAAGAAAAATAGAAAACAACAGCAGAATCTCACATACGCAGCGGAATAAAATATAATATATATATCAACAGATCTTTACACAAATCAAACAGTATCTGTATATATATATATACATCCAAATACATCATCAGAGTACATCACATCAATATCATACAACTGAATACACAGCGGAAAAATAATAGCAAGTACGAGAGTACGTATCGTCATCCAGCTCGTCTCCTGGGCTCCACATCATCATATCCTGTAACCTATAATACTCGGTCTGACCCGAGCATCATATAAAACAATACCCGAGTCAGTCTGGAAAAGCAGCGTGAGAAAATCACACTCAAATTGATTATTAAAGTTTCAAAATCTTTTGAAAACAAAAGCATCTCGTAAGACCACGCCACAAATAAACATGTCGGGTTTTTACCTTACGATAGCTAAAACACTTTATATCAAAATCCTCTGATATTATAATAGTGTCTACAGAAAGTAAAATAGAATCTAGCTGAAATGCTTGCATCTCACATTTCAACAATAGTTGGGCACAATCAAAACCGTACAGGCACGTAGGGAGAATGGATTTCCAACGAATGACTAGGCACTGGGGTACCACCTGTCACAGTACGTGGCCTAGATCACAGTACCGAGGAGTACGCCCGCTCCCCTGCAACACAAGGCCGGAACCATCCCTTACTGGATGATCCCGAATAAAATCACCCCACGGTTGGGATCAGCAACCGCACCACTAAGCCGAAATAAAAAGGGACATCTAGACAGGGATGACCTTACCCTCCAGTGGGAGCTACCCACGAAGCCTTGCTGCATAACCCCTGATTTTCAGTCATTCCCGGTTGATGAGGTTCGAAGCTAAACGATACCTTTTAGAGAACATATCCCTTAGAATGCCCATCGTCCGCTGACGATGTTTCGCAAGCATTCGTCCATACAAGTCCGTCCTGGGTTTGAACGGAACCGAAGGCACTATTCCTACTACATCCATTTTGGAAATATCCTCAGGATTAGTAGCGACTAGCCCTTGCACTTCACAGCTCCATCTTCGACTCCGAAATCGTTACACGAAACGTACAAACCGGATCGAAGTGGTATTCGGGTCTCCAGACCTAGAATCCCGGTATACGGAAACCCGATCCCGGTCTCTTCGAAACGATCAGCGCATTGGCCAATATTGATAGTCGGTTATTTAACTATCAATTCACATCCATAGCAACCATCACACAATAAATAATTTCCCACATTATTTATTTGCCCAAATATCTTTCCAAGATATATTTCTATTTTCAAACTCCTTTTGAAAACAATTTCAAACAGTTTCCGCTTACGGAATACATTTCCCAAATAATTATTTCTCTGAAACACCAAGTACAAAACACTTAGATTTTAAAAAAATCTTAAAACACTTTACTATAAATATACTTAATAATATTGAAATTTAAAAAAACTACTTTAATACCTTAACAAAATATATACTTAAGAAATATTTCAAATGAAACCGCTTTACAAATATAAACTAAATTTCTCTTTTTAAAATACAATACCAAATCACTTTTATATAATTACTACAATAATAGATCTTTGAAAAATATTTACTTTAAAGTTTAAATATTTAAAAAAATAGGTTTCCTAAAACATACTTACTTAGGAAATTAACATTTAGAAATAATAAATTTTCTAAAATATGCTTTTAAAAATACAATTAGAACTTTTAACTTATATTAAAATTGCTTTGAAAACGTACTTGGCTATACAGAGAAATATCCTTCTCACTCCCATCTTTAAAAAAATAAAATAACATTTATTTTTAATCCAAACCATATCCTTTTATAAATTTCCACTTTGAAATTATATTTTCAAATATCCTCTGATATTTTATTTTACTTTATAAACCCAGTTTATCTCTCCCAAATCTCATTTCTCTTTAAAATTCAAATCCCAAAGTATTTAAATCAATTTATAATTAATTTCCCAATTTATTTTACTTTGAAATAAATTTTCTTACTTAATCCATTTATTTCCAAATTCATTAACTTCCAGATTTTATTTCTCATTATGATTTAAAATCTTTAAACCGAAACACAAGTTTCAGATTTCCAAATTCCTTCTCTTTTTAATTACATTTAAACATTGAATTAAAATAAATTTTTATCCCTTTAAATAACATCACATAAGTCTTCTTTAAATTCAACATTTCTCTATTTATTCAAAATTCCTCTTTTCCATATTTAATTTATTCGAATTCACTAGAATTACTTAACTAAATTTTACTCTTTTATATTTTTCCAAAAATCCAATTCAATTGCTTTTGATAACTCATTATACTGGGAAATTCAATCCAACCAGATTATCACAGGATAACAACAATCATATCACAGAATATTTAAACAAAAATTAAATATTTTGAGGAATCCAGTTGGATCCCTCCAACCTGTTTCCCTGCATCCACAGACGTTAGCACAATACCAATTCCACTTCGAGGTGGAATATCGCGGTATATGGGTTTATAAAATATCATCCGCTATTATGCGGCGCATAGGGTCTCATCCGCTATATAAATGCGGGAATATCAACTCCAATATATACATATGCCAATATGTATATATTGCTATATACTACTATATATATACAGCACATCAATCAATGTAATCATCCAATCAATTATTTAAATTTAACCATTTAAATTTAAATTCAACTGAGTGAGATTAACTCACCTTTGCCTTTGATTTGCAATCCATTCCAATATTGCCTTGGTTCTTTACCAGTTTTTGACCCTAAATAAACAATTTATATGATTTATTAATATTTGAAATCATCGAATACTCAAATGCCATTTTAAAATCCTAATTCAACTAATAATTTAAATTTTTAAATTAATGATTTTGGTTTAAACATATTTCTTCCGATGACTTTTAATTTAACTAAAAATTTAATTTAAACTAAATTCCTTTTACAAATTTATATTTTAATAACCATACTATTTTAAAATAATAAATTTCATTTAAAAGTCTTTTACCTTGTTGTAAAACATATCTTTATTTGAAACATAATAATTTAATTAACTAGTAATAACTTTTACTTAAAAATAAATCCTTTAATAACTAAACAATTAATTAAGTTAATTAAATAAGTTCATCACCATAATTCATTTCTTTAAAATAATCCAGTAAACGAAAACATGTATGTAAATAAAATTCTTTTATTTTAAATTCGACTAATAAATTTAATTTCAAAGTAGTGATTTAATTTTAACCAAAGAGTTTAAGCTTTATATTAATTCCCTGTAATATAAATCTTATTATCATTTAAATCAGTAAAATATATTTAAGTAAAAACGAAAAGGAAGGGGAAAAGCGAATAACTCACATGCCCTGCGAACCCAAGCAAGCCCTCGACCGGATTCACTGGCTCGAATTCGAACTTCGAACTCCCTCCCTGAATCGCGACCCTCCATCGTCGCAACTCCAAGTCGTACAACCCCAGACCTCGCGAACCCTAGCTCCGCCTGCTCCACTCGCGAGCGACCCTGTCTTTGCCGCGAGGTTGATGATTCTCGCGAATCCTTCCTAGAACCCAATCTCGACCTCGTCCATACGAACGTGACTTCGATCCTGCCACCGTGTCATCTACTCGACTCCGCTTCTCCTCTCGTCGCCGCCTAATTCGCGCCTACCAGGTCCTCAAATCAGTAGTAGAAAATATCGCGTAGGAGCAAAGACGAGCCAACGATGGCTGATGGAATAGCCAAGTTCGCAGCGATGATAAATTAGAAGGCGTTGATTTTCGAAACCCTAGGTGAAACCATCGATTGCCTTTACCACGTTTGTTGACTCGAATTCGATTTCGTCTGGAAAAGAGGAGTTGATTTTTGAATTGAAAGCTAAGAGAACGAGCAGCCATTAATATATTTTGTTCTGCTCTTCGACTTTGTTTTATTTTGAAGTTGATTTCATTTTTACCTTTACTGTGAAGTATTCGGTTGAAAACAAAAAGGTGAGGACGCGTGTTATTCCAGGGAGAACACGTGTTATGAACTGCCTTGCGTGTCTGCATAGGCTTGCTATAGGTGTTGAGAAATGAAAGCAAAAAGCACTGATGGGAGATATATTGACCAGTTATAATATTAAATTTCCGATTTAATTTCAGCGCGTTTACATTCCGTACGATCACACGACAACTCCAAATACTACGAAAATTGAAATCCAATAATAATACAATATTACGGATCCAATGGAACTGGTTTCGCTGAATTCCGAGACTGTATCTCGGACGGCTATTTTTTTAAATTTAATTTCAACGATATATTTTTAAAACTGAACAAAACTCTTTTAAAATTCCATTTTAAAAGTTCTATTATCTTCAGTATTAACAATATAAATTTTCTGAACCTTTGAACTATTTTTAACAGGCTTAAAATCAAGATTCAATATTTTACCCAATCCCGATAATTAAATTTAATAATTAATTATCCAAATAAATACTGTATATTTGAAATTAAAGTTAAAATTTAACCTTCGGATATTTAAAATAAATTAAATATTCACATTTCAAATATACAAAAATTCCGGGTCGTCACAATCAAAATCCTAGCTAGCCAAGCCTTTACCCAAAACTATCGATCACCTCAAATTTACCGCCGTAGTCTCCCTATGCTCAACTACACGACGCTCTACCCTCAGCAAAACCAAATATCATAGTTTTCTATTTTTATGATTTAATTTTGAATTGTTTTTGAATATTTGAACAGTGGCTGCTTCTTCTTTTTTCTTTGATCAGAATGAGAAAATAAGGGAGGAACAGGGGAAGACAAGGATCAGATAAAATGTGTGCTGCCCTGTACCAAATATCTTGAGTTATTATATATTTTTAATTTTCCGACATCTCATCACACAGATCTTCGTTTACGTATGAACCTCGAATTATAAAACAAAGATATGGTCATGCTCAGAACAGCGATGTGACCCTAAAATAATAATAATATACACTGGTTATTGAATTCTATTAAATCACAAAAACACTATCGTTTGCTGAAAAATCATCAAACGACAATTTAAATATTTTCCAAATTAAAAATCATGGGAAATCAAATAAAATAAATTGAAAATACGTCAATAAAATTGAGTCATAAAAATAAAATAACTTTCCTGATTATTTATTTTAACCATTTATTGCTGTAAGTAAATTTACGAATTGAATTCACTGTTATTATTTATAATTTAAAAGGAGTTAAACAAGTCTATTGAATCAATTAAAATTAACATTCAACTGTAAATCCCGTTAATTGACACACTATTCAAATATTAATTCTCAATTCAATATTTTAGACAATCCTTATATTTGAATTTCAGATATTAACTTTTAAAATAACCCTTATATTTAAATTTAAGTTATTAAACCTTTTAAACCAATATTTTAATAATTAAAATTCATTAAATATTCAATATCAAATGACTAAAATTCTGGATCATCCTCTTAAGATAATTTCGTTCCCTAAATTTCCAAGGTATGGAAATGCATCTAAACCCTTTAATTTTCAAAATCAATTAGTTGAAATAGGTCATTAAATTTTTCTAAGTCCTAAAATTATGAAATTTTTTGGCAGCGTCTTCTTTGCATGGCTCGATTAGAAAAACTACAAATCGCAACTACGGGCCCAAACCAATCAAAGGGAAGCAAAAGTCAAGCGGCCTCCCATATCTGGGGTATAAAATCATCTGTAACGACTTAGAATTTAATCGCTATTTAAAAGGATATTTAATTATATTTTTAAATAATTAATAAATGAATTTTTATTAACAAATAAACTATTTAAATAACAAATAATGATGATAAAATCATTTTCAAATTTTTTTACTAACATGTACAGTTCATAGAGAAATAGAAAATGTGACCGGAAATTATTTTTCGAAGTATTGATTTTTCATCGGTTAAATGTTATCTAAAATGTCATAACACAATTTTAAACAAATACACACACACACACTACAAACTAACTTAACATGATGAATACATGTATATATGCATGTATATACTTCTCCTTAAAGTGTATATATATAAAGATAAGAGAAAATATTTTATAAAGAAAAGTGTATACATTTTATTATATAAAAATATTTCTTTCAACACACAGTAGTTGAGAGCATGGCATGAATAGTGCATGAGAGATGGGGGATACAAGGGTAGACGGAAATGAAGATGAGGGGGATGGAGTGCATGCATATGTATACATATTTAATTCATGCACTGATATATTTTTAAATATTTTCCTAAGCCTATATATACCCTTTACCTCTCATATTTCTCATTTTACAATCTCCATCTCCACTTAAGTTCCTAAGAGCTTGAGAATATACGTTCATGGTTTCTCTTCATATTTTCTAATTTGAGGAAAACCACTTCATTTCCACTTAAAACACTTCTACACATATTACATCACCACCTCTTCCAAATTACAAGCTCCATCCTCCACTATCTTACATGGACGAGCCTTAACTCCACATGGTCGAGCCCGAAATCCCGTAGGCTGAGCCCAATCTTGGTGCTTAGCCACTCAATGCTTCCATTTTTGCAAGTTAAGACCAAGTTCTAGCTTATATTAAAGTTTTAGCAAAAGTTTGACTTGAATTATTAAGCTACGGTGAGTAAAACTCTTATTTTTGGAAAAGAAAATAATTTGATTTTGATGAACTATATGTTGTAAAAATATAGCATTTGTTATGTTGAAATATCATGTTATTTTGATGGCATATGATTACAAGTTTGTGATTGAGCTTGGATTTGTGATTTGGATGTTAAATGATATGTTTGGATATGGATATGTGAATGGTTGGTTATGATATGATGGTAGTGTGTTATGAAACAAAAACCAAGAGTATGTGCTGAAAATGTTGTTAAGTTAGCACCTTTAAATGTTGCAAAGGACTTAGGATCTGATTTGAAAACGAAAGCTCGTTTTCTAGTTTTGGATTTAGTAAATGTTTTCCAAGTTTTCACCTTTGTTTTAGTTTTCAAAACTCTTCCACCATTTGTGTTTCAAAACATGTAGTAGCTAGAGTTAAAGTGAGGTTTTCACCTAGAAATCAATCCCAGCGAACTGCGCTCATAGCGATAGTCGCTATGGATGTAGTTCGAAAATCTCACGATTTCAAGTTTTAAGTGTTTTCTTTTGGATTGTTTTTGAAAAAAACTCATTTCAAAATAATTAAGTAAGTAAAGAGGTTAATTTTTTGTTATTTAATAATTTACTTCTTAATTTATTAATTAGGGATAATAATTAATTTATTAATTAAGTAATTAGGTTAAGTAATTAGAGTTTAAGAATTTATTAACTAAGCTAATTATTTTTAACTAAGGAAGTATTAATATATGATTAATTATGATAAAAAGTAATTAATTTTAATTAATCAAATTTAATTATTTTAATTAATTAATTAAAGTTAATTATTAATTAATCATTATTAATTATAGTTAATTATTTATTTAATTATTATTAAATAAAAGGGTTAATTATCTACTTAATTATTACTTAATTAGAGTCCAATTATAAATGAATGTTATTTAATTAATGTTAATTAAAATTTTATTTTTAATTAATTTTTATTTAATCAAGATTTAATTTTTACATAACCAAGCTTAATCAAGGTTTAATTATTAGTTAGATAAATTAAGATCTAACTATGATAAATTTGGGTTATTTATGATTTAATTTTGATTTAATTAAGATTAATTAAAGTTTAAATTAAATTTTAAACTTATGATTTAATTGAGGTTTATTTATTTTAAAGTTTCTTTCGAACTCTATCGATTATTTATTATTAACCAACTTTCTTGTTTTAGCAAATTATTTTTAAACCAAAGGATCTCTTGTCCATGCTATTAAGTAGCCAAATAAATTAAAGTAGTTGTAATAAAATATTGGCATGTTTTATTAAAAGTAAGTCGACTTGTATTTATCACAAATACCGCACTTCAAGAACGTGATGATAACAAGGAGATTAATTTCAATAAGCAAGCCATGATAATCTTAGTGTATGGAACAAATGTGCATATGTAAAGCTTTACACACTGATAGTGAAATGGTCCACTATAAACAAATTGACCTTTTAAAATTATCCAACATTGGTTTGGAGTGACCGGTATCGGATAGCAGTTGTTATCAGAAAACCACTTCGAACTAGCTTAAGCGTTCGAATTTGAAATAGTGAAGGCTAGGTCCAACATGAAGGCTTTGAAGTGCAAGGGCTATTTGCTACTAACCTTGAGGGTGATTTCAAAATGGGTGTAGTAGAAAGACCGCCTTCGATTCGTTCATCTCCTAAACGACTTGTATGGATGAACGCTGACATTGTGTCAACATCTGGAAGACAATGTTAACATTCCAAGAGGGAAGTGCTATGTAAAAAGGTAAAGACGTAGCCTCAGGCCTTATCAACCAGGAATGACTAAAACAGGGGACATGTAGCAAGGCTAGGTGGGTTCCTCCAATTAGGGTATGAACACTCCCATCTAGATATTTACTCATGTATGCTTTAGTACGGTTGTTGATCCCAACCAATGGGTGATCATATTCTGTACTATCCTGTAAAGGTTAGGCCAGTCTTGTGTTGGCAGGGGTCGATAGGTTCATCCTCGGTACACAAATCTAGAGGTGTACTGTGACGGGCTGTACCCTAGTCATTGTATGAAATCCATTTCCAAATAAGTGCCTTTGGTTTTGGTTGTATACCTATTATGCTGGAATTTAATTAATGTAACCATTTCGGCTATGTTATTTATTTACTTGAAAACCCTAGATATTATGATAATATCACTGGATTTCTATATAAAGTGTTTTGATCATCGTAAGGTAAACACCCGTCTGTGTTTATGTGCGGTGTGGTCTTTTAAGATACCTTTGCTTTTCAGGGCTTTTTAAAAAGTAAAAATTAAGTTGTTTGATTTTACTCACACCAGACCCATGTCTGACCCGAAGTTTTAATTTTTTTCCTACAACTCTTGGGTACTCAAATTTATACGAGTAGCCAAGTGATCTAGGTTTCTCACAAAAGTATTTTGAAGGAGCTGGAGCAGGTGGCTTCACCCTTAGCTAATTATATTCTATTTCCATTGTGTATGTATGTTTAATCTATGTATTTTGTTTGGGCAGGTAGTTATAACTATTCAGTTGAAGTTTGAAATGCAATGACTCTGATGTATTATTATTTTGGAAATGACTATGTAATATCCTATGTTATCTATTATATGTTGTTCAGATTTATGGTGAGACTCTATGATTGTTGAGTTCTTCTTATCTTTCATTTTCTTCTACTCTTAATGGCTCATCTTTCGGTGTAAGGAAGACGGTTGTTATAATTTTGGTATCAGGGCTTAGGTTAAATGATCACCTAGGCTTTGGGTTAGGGTCAACTTCAAGAGTGCGTATTTGTAATTTTTATTCGTATACCTATATATATCTGATAGATAAATCAGCTTGATAGGTTTGATTAGTACCCTTCTTTCAAGATTTATCTCATTCAAGTATTCTAAGATTATCTTATTATGTCTAGGTAGTAAGACATGAGTAACCGACATAGACGAGGTAGGGGAGCAGGTAGGACTACGACTACAAATGGTCGAACCCCAAATCCTGGAGGTGTTCGGATTGACGAAGAGGCAGCACTAGAGCAACCAAGAGTGAATTTCGCAACCTTATGCAAGGATTACACCAACCTAGAAGGAAAACTATTTGAAGAAACTAAGTCTATTATGGAAGTGCAAGCCTGGTTGCAATCTTGCAAAAATATTTTTAAGGGTCTCAACTTATCAGATGAACAAAAAATGTTCTTAGAAGCATGGTAACCACAAGAGGGAGCAGCAACTTGGTGGGACTATATTACTGCAAATGTTCCAGAAGAAGAGTTTTTTTAGGCCTGATTTAAAGAAATTTTTTAGGACCAATTATTGCCAACGGTAGGAAAGACCAGAATGTACATGAACTTCATGGACTTGAAGTAGGGGGATCTATCTATAGCAGAATATTAGACAATTTTAATGAGTTATCTTGTTTTGGACCGGAATTGATCAACACCCACTTTAATAAAAATGAGATGTTTGTTTTGGGTATAGGAGAAGAGTAGCATGAGAGAATGACTGCTCAAGTTAAGAGTACTTTTGTTGATTTGGTTGATATGGCTTTATGATATGAGGCTTTAGAAAAGAAGAAGCCTACTCCAGTAGCACCAACAGGTGGGAATGTGAGTGGAAACAATTCAAATAAAAAGGAAGCTCTATCTAGGAGAGAATAAGGGGAAAAAGTTCAAGAATATTAATTGTTACCTTTGTAAGCAGAAGGTCATATTTCAAGGTCCTGTTTGAACTGTGAAGCTCCTAAGCCACAAAATGGAGCCAACTCTCAAATGGTCCAGAAGTCACTTTGTCTTAATTGTCATTAGCCGAGCCATATGATTAAAGACTACCCACTCATAAAGAAGTTGCAGCCAACTAAGGTGTATGCTATTAAGAATGAACCGTTTACTTCAACGGATGTGAAGGGGAAAGGCGGCCTTGAAGGTAACTTACTGATTAATGGTATTTTTGTTCGAGCATTATTTGATATTACCGCTTCTCATAGTTTTGTCTCTTTAGAATCAGTAGATAAATTTCATCTTAGTCCAAGTAATGTAGAAAACCATATGTGTGTGTCTAACCCCACAGGTGGTGTAACCCATTTGAATATGATTTGCAAGAATGTGCCAATTTCCTACCTTTCTCATCACTTTTCTTGCGACTTGTATGTCTTAGACTTTGAAGGATTTTATATTATTCTGGGTAATGGTTGGTTATCAAAGTATGGAGAAATCATAGATTGTGCTAAAGGGACTGTATCATTAGAAACAAAGCTGGGAAGAATTGCTAAGGTATCATGCAAGTATCCTAGTATTAATATGTGTAGTTTCTTGTATGCCCTGGAATCATCCTAGGATGAGTTAGGTTATGTAGAATCTATTAAGGATTTTCCTGATGTGTTTGAAGAAGTCAATAGCTTACCCCCACACCGAGAAATAGAGTTCCGCATTGATTTAGTCCCTGGTGCAAGATATATGGTTCAACCTAAGAGAATGATGGCCCTGAAAGAGTGGGATGAATTAAAAAAGAAAACCAGTGACCTGCTAAGAAGAGGGTTGATTAGACCCAGTCATTCAAGTTGGGGATTAGCTGTGGTGTTTGGGGCAAAGTCTGATGGATCTTTAAGGTTGTGCGTGGACTATAGGGAGTTGAATAAGCTGACAATTAGGAACAAGTATCCCTTACACCGCGTCAATGATCTTTTTGACCAACTTCATGGAGCTATGTTATTTTCTCTGATGGATCTAGCTACCGGATTCCATTAATTGAGGGTTGCTGAAGATAGCATGCCCTTACCAGCATTTAGGGTCCCTGACAGTTTCTATGAGTGGTTGGTTATGCCTTTTGGGTTAACCAATGCACCTGCATATTATGTAGACCTAATGAACCATGTTTTCCGAGATGTTATTAATAAGTTTTTGTTAGTTTTCATCGATGGCATCCTTATCTACTCAAAATCAGAGGAGGAGGATAAAATCATTTGAAAGTGGTGATGGAGACATTAAGAAGACATGTCCTGAAGGCAAAATTTTATAAGCCCCATGTTTGGAAATCGAAGGTAAAATTCTTATGGCATATTATGACAGGAGAAGGTATTTCAATTGACCGAGTAAAGGTGGAAGCTGTTCAGGAATGGAAGCAACCGTGGACTCCTACTGAGGTTGGCAGTTTCTTAGGTTTGGCTGGGTAGTATGGAAGGTTTATTCAAGATTATTCTAACATTTCCCACCATTTGACAAAGCTGACTAAGATGAGGAAGAAGTTTATATGGACTCCAAAGTGTAAAGAAGAATTTCTGGAATTGAAGAAGAGATCGATCAGTGCATCGGTTTTGGCTATTCTGGATAGAAATAGTGGATTCACAGTTTACACAGATGCTTATGGAGTGGGACTTGGTACTGTTTTGATGCAGAATGGTAGAGTGATTGCGTATGCAAGCAGACAGTTGAAGTTTCACGAGACGAACTATGCTACGCATGACCTGGAGTTGTTGTTTGTTGTTTTTGCATTGAAAATATGAAGGCACTACTTGTTGAGTAAAGATCCTTCTATTCCTTTTAGTTTCTTTCTAATCTTTAGAGATTTTAGGAGTAAGTTTTCTTTCTTTAATTAGATGAAAAATTCAAGCTCTTCACGGATCATAAATCCCTAAAGTATCTTTTTACTCTGAAGGATCCGAACCTGAGGCAACAAAGGTGGTTAGAGTTTCTGGCGTCCTACGACTTGGATATTCTTTATACGCCAGGAAAGGCTAATGTAATGGCAGATGCCTTAAGCAATATGTCGTTTTGACTCTTTTGGAGGTTACCCCGACCCTCCTAAAAAGAATAACTAGCAACCAAAGAGTGGACAAAAGCTTAGTGGCAATCATCAGGAAGGTTGAAGAGAGGCAGTGTATAAGTTTTAAGATTGATAACCGAGGAGTTTTGAGGATCAATGGACGCATCTGTGTACCGAATGTCAATGGTCTTAGGAAAGGAGTTTTGTCAGAATGCCATTGTTTTATGTTGAGTATCCATCCAGGTGTCTCAAAGATGCATACAGACATGAAGCAGATGTTTTGGTGAAGGGAATAAATAGAGATATCTCTATCGTTGTTAGCAGGTATTCGTGTTGTCAACAAATCAAAGGTGATCATCAGAAAGCAGCTAAAGTATTACAACCCTTTGAGATACCTAATTGGAAGTGGGAGATGATATCAATGGATTTTATCGATGGTTTACCCAAAACTAGAAAAAGAAATGAAAAGTATGGGTTATCGTGGATCGACTAACGAAGAGCGCATAATTTATTTCGGTAAAACCAACAAGTGCTGCTACTTCTTTAGCTAAAATTTTTATGAAAGAGATAGTCACGTTGCATGGAGTTCCTCTGAGTATTGTAAGTGATCGAAACCCCATATTTACTAGTCAATTTTTGGAGACATTGCAAACAACTCTAGGAACAAAGTAGAGCCTAAGCATAACATACCACCTCCAAACAGGCGGAGCGAGTGAATCAAATTCTAGACAATCTCTTGAGAGCGTGTATTCTGGTTTTGATGGATCATAGGAGGATCATCTACATTTAGTTGAGTTCTCCTACAACAATAGCTTCCAAGCAAGCATCGGTATGGCAGCTTATGAACCCTATATGGAAGTCCGTGCAAGTCACCAACATGTTGGGTTGAGAGATGGGAGATAAACTAGTACTTGGGCCAGACATGATCCAAGCGGCTACAGAAAAAGTTGTAGTGATTAAGAAAAGAATGAATGAAGCCCAAGATCGCCTAAAGAGTTATGATCATAAGAGGCGAAGAGATTTGGAATTTGTGGTTAGAGACTTGGTGTTCGTAAAGATTTCGCCAATAAAAAGAGCTGTTAGATTTGGAAAAATTGGAAAGTTAGCTCTAAGGTATGTTGGACCTTTCCATATTCTTGAGAGAATCGAATTGCTTGTTTATAGGGTCGAGTTACCAGAGAGATTGGTAGGTGTTCATAATGTGTTGCATGTGTCTCATTTGAGAAAATATGTTCATGACCCATCTTTAATTGTGGAGCTATCGGTTCAAGAGGAATTGGAGATAGAACCGAACCAGATAGTGGTTGGATATCCAGTTTATGTTGTGGATGAAGATGAAAGAAATTGCGTAACAAGGTGGTGCGACTGGTCAAGATTCAGTGAAGTGATGATCCAAGAGACTACACTTGGGAGACTGTGTATCATATGAAAGAATACTATCCCGAGTTGATGTTAGGATAGCTAGTTGTTTGTCTGTTGTATGTATAGTGTATGTTTGCTATGGATGCTTAGCGTATGTCTTTGTATGTGTTTTATGATATGAATATATAACTTCTCGCATAGTTTGAATTATCTTTTTGTTTGCTAATTTCGGGACGAAATTCTTTTAAGGGGGGAGAGTGTAACGACCCAGAATATAATCGCCATTCAAATGGATATTTAATTATATTTTAAAATAATTAATAAATGAATTTTTATTAACAAATAAACTATTTTAAATAATAAATAATGATGATAACATCATTTTCAAGTTTTGTTTACCAATATATATAGTTCATAGAGAAATATAAAACGTGACCGAAAATTATTTTCCGAAATATTGATTCATCGGTTAAAAGTTATCTAAAATGTCATAACATAATTTTAAACACATACGCACACACTACAAACTATCTTAACATGATGAATACATGTATATTTGTAAGTATATACTTCTCTTTAAAGTGTATATATATAAAGATAAGAGAAAATATTTTACAAAGAAAAGTGTACAAATTTTATTATATAAAAATACTTCTTTCAACACAAAGTACTTGAGATCATTGCATGAATAGTGCATGAGAGGGCGGCGGGGTACATGGGTGTACGAAAATGAGGGGGAGGGGAATTGGGTGCATGCATGTGTATACATATTTAATTAAAGTACTTATATATTTTTACATATTTTCCTAAACCTATATATTCCCCTTACCTCTCATATTTCTCATTTCACAATCTCTATATCCATTATAAATTCCTAAGAGCTTGAGAATATACATCCATGGCTTCACTTTATATTTTCTAATTTGAGAAAAACCACTTCTTTTCCACTTGAAAACAGTTCTACACATACTACAACACCTTCTCTTCCAAAATTCAAGCACCACACTCCACTAGCCTACGTAGCCGAGCCCAAACTCCATATGGCCGAGCCCAAACTACCCTAGGCCGAGCCCAATCTTGATGCTTAGCCACTCAACGCCTCAATTTTTGCAAGTTAAGACAAGTTCTAGCTTATATTCAAGTTTTAGCAAAAGTTCGCCTTGAATTAGCAAGCTACAGTAAGTGAAACTCTTGTTTTTGGAAAAGAAAATAACTTGATTTTGATGAACTATATGTTGTAAAAATATAGTGTTTGTTGTGTTGAAATATCATGTTATGTTAATGGCGTATGATTACAAGTTTTTGATTGAGCTTGGATTTGTGATTTGGATGTTAAATGATACGTTTGGATATGGATACGTGAATGGTTGGTTATGATATGATGGTAGTGTGTTATGAAACAAAAACCAAGAGTATGTGATGTAAATTTTGTTAAGTTAGCACCTTTAAATGTCACAAAGGACTTGAGATCCGATTTGAAAACAAAAGCTCCTTTTCTAGTTTTGGATTTAATAAATATTTTCCAAGTTTTCACCTTTGTTTAAGTTTTCAAAACTCTTCCATTTGTGTTTCAGAACATGTAGTAGCTAGAGTTAAAGTGAAGTTTTACCTAGAAATTAATTCTAGCTGTTTGCGCCAAAATTGGTCACAAACCCCGAATGTTGTGAAAGCACCAGTGTATGAATATAAATCAACAATATTCACACACAAATCTCAAATCTAAGCAAACAGAGTATCACAATTCAGAAATAATGAACAGAAACACGAGATTTATAGTGGTTCAGCGATCTTGCCTACGTCCACTCTGAAGTTGATGATTTTATTGATGTTCACTCGATGATTACAATCTCTTCTAATGTAGTACAACTGAAATTATATGCTAAGTCTCAATCTAAGGTAGCGGTGGTGTTCTGGAGTAAATCTGGCAGAATCTGGGCGCTCTTTAGTACTTAGAATTATCCGACCTCTTTTCTGAATGACTAGGGGCTCTATTTATAGGTGTAGGAGGCTGATATTTCACCTAAAATGAGGGGAGACCAGTTCTGGTACGTCAGGGGGCCCACATGGCCGAAATCTGGAGATCCGGGCCCACTTTGTGATCGATTCGACCCTTGGTTCGAATCGATCAAGAAATCATCCAATCGAGCTAAAATTTGGTGTGAACATTCTTCATCATGCGCTTAAGCTTCTGTTAAAATTTCATGACATTTGGACTTGTAGAACTCGAGTTATGATCGATTCAAGTTGAAGATTTTCGCTTTCTGGAGTCGCTCGAATCGATCCGTTCGAATTGATTCTCCTTCACGTGAAGACAACGGCGTGGTGCGCATACTTCGTATCGATCCGCTTCTCACTCCGGATTAACTGGGTTGACTCCATGTTCCTCGCCGCTTTGACTGGGTGTATTCGTGGTAGTGGATTCGAAGACATCCTTCTTCGAATCGAATGAGCGAAGGTCTTCTTCGAATCGATCTAGGTTCATCGATTCGAAGTTGCCTCAAACAGTGTGGATTCGAAGGTCTTCAACATGGTTGATACGAAGTGAAACAAACCCATGGACTCGAAGCATTCTGTCTTGATGGATTCGAAATCACTCATGGGATGGAGTCGAATTGAGTCCAGTTCGTGGATTCGAACGTTGAGGGTGTTTTGATGGAGTCGAAGCAATGGACCTGAAGGCAATCATAAGATGGAATCGAAGCTTCTTTCATTTCACCGATTCGAAGGTCTTCTACTTCGTTCGATACGAAGTGAAAGCATGTTTGATGGAGTCGAAGGCTAAAGCACTTCTCAGGGATTCGAAGTAATCAGGGGAATTTCGTTGGAGTCGAGCTTGATGGATTCGACCTTTAGGGGATTCGAACCATATGGAGACGAATTCAAGGCTATGTCCTTCACTTGCGTCGATGATATCTTGAGCGTACGATCTCAGATTGTCTTGAAATTTGGAATGCTGGCTTTCATGGCTTTGCTTGATATGTCTTATCAATTGTAGCCCGATCCGGACTCGGACAAAATTCATCGATATCCATGGTGAACTTGTGATGTAACTGTCCTACAGGATGAACTGTCATTGAGTTCTAGTCAGTTTTTTGGTGTCACGGCCTTGCCAAAAGGCGGGATAACACTAGCGAACTGCGCTCAAAGCGATAGTCGCTATGGATGCAATTCGGAAAATTTCACTATTTCAAGTTTTAAGCATTTTCTTTTTGATTGTTTTTAAAAAAAAGACTCATTTCAAACTAATTAAGTAAGTAAAAAGGTTAAATTTTTGTCGTTTAATAATTCATTATTTAATTTATTAGTTAGGGATATATATTAATTTATTAATTAAGTAACTAGGTTAAATAATTATAGTTTAAGAATATATTAACCAAGTTAATTATTTTTAACTAAGGAAGTTTTAATATATGATTAATTTTGATAAAAAGTAATTAATTTTTACTTAATCAAGTTAATTATTTTAGTTAATTAATTAAAGTTAATATTTATTTAATTGTTAATAAATAAAAGGGGTAGTTATCTACTTAATTATTACTTAATTAGAATTCAATTATAAATGAATGTATTTAATTAAATTAATTAAAATTTTATTTTTAATTAATTTTTATTTAATTAAGGTTTAATTTCGACATAACCAAGCTTAATTAAGGTATAATTATTAGTTAGATAAATTAAGACCTAACTAAGATAAATTAGGGTTATTTATGATTTAATTAAGATTATTAAAGTTAAATTAAGTTTTAAACTTATGATTTAATTGAGGTTTATTTATTTAAAGTTACTTTCAAACAAAATCAGTTATTTATTATTAATCAACTTTCTTGTTTAAGCAAATTATTTTTAAATCAAAGGATCTCATGTCCATGCTATTAAGTAGCCAAATAAATTAAAGTAGTTGTAATAAAATGTTGTCACATTTTTTTGAAACTAAGTCGACTAGTATTTATCACAAATACTGCACTTCGAGAACGTGATGAATACAAAGGGGTTAATTTCGATAAGCATGCCATGATATTCTAAGCACATGGAACATATGTTCATATGTAAAGCTTTACACCCTGATAGTGGAATGGTCCACTATAAACAACTTGACCCTTTAATATTATGGAACGTCGATTTGGCCAGATTGGTATAGGATAACAGTTGTTATCTGAAAACCACTTTGAGCTAGCTTAAGCGTCCGAATTTGAAATAGCGAAGGCAAGGTCAAATATGAAGACTTTGAAGTTGTAATGACCCGCCACAATTCAAATTAATAATAAACCACACATGCCAAACCCAAATGGAAGGACGGATAGTTATGTGGAAGAAGGAAGAAAGAAGAAGAGAAAAGAAAACTGAAACAACCCAGAATTTCACAATTGCAGCGGAACAATATATAATATACTATCAGTGATCTTTATAAGACATAAACTGTTATATACATACATCAATCTGAGTACAACAACAAATCACATTCATCAGCCTAGACAGCTATAACAACCTGTCCCCACAAATGCTGATGATTTCAGAACAATGTAGCGGAAAATAAACAAATATGGGAATACGACTTGAAGATCTCCAACTCGTCTCCTGAGCTCCAATGCATCCAAACCAAATCTGTAATATGCTCGATTTGACCTGAGCATTATAATAAAATAACACCTGAGTCAGTCTAGAAAATCAGCATGAGAAAACACAACCAGTTGAATTCTTAAAGTTATTAAACTCTTTCAAAATAAAGGCATCTTGTAAGACCACGTTGCACATAACTATGGACGGGTTTTTACATTATGATAACCAAAATAATTTCTATACAAATCCATTTATATTATACTAACATCCGGGGATCAAAGTAAAATATGAAGCTGAAATTCTTGCATCTCATGTTTCAACATAGCTGGGCATAACTAAGTCTATATGTCGCTTATTTGAGAATGGATTCCATACAGTGACTAGGCTACTGGGTTACTGCCCGTCACGGTGCATCTTTAGATAAAATAACACCAAGGACCTCGCCGAGATCCCCTACTAATGCAGAATCGTCCCACCACTTGACTAGTAGTACCGAATATGATCATCCCTCCATTAATAGGCCCAGAAGCATACAAATTAAAGATAATATCGACTCTAAATTGGGATGATCATCCCTACTTGGAAGTGGCACACTTAGCCCTGCCGCATATCCCCTATTTTAGTCATTCCCGGTTGATGAGGCTTGAGGCAACGTTTTACCTTTTATATAGCACTTCCCACTTGGAATGCTAACATCGCCCTCTAGGCAATGATGCAATACCAGCATTCATCCATACAAGTTTGTTCTAGGATTGAACGAAACGCTTGAGAGATCCATCTTCAATTCCATCATCTTCAAGATGTTTTCAACATATCTGATCCATGTCTCTTCGAAACAACTTTCGATAATTTCTGGTAAACTCAAACCCGGTTCTTTAGGAAATAAACAGTCAAAGATAAGAGCAGAGATGTAACGACCCGGGATTGAACTCGAAAATCCCAGATAGTTAGAGAAAAGAAGAAAGAGATAGAAGAAGAAGAAGGAACAGAAACACCAAAACACAGATTCTCACATTCGCAGCAGATAAAATATAATATCAAATAATATTCTTTACACAAAGAAAGCTGTATCAGTCAATTACATTTTAATACATCAGAGTTACAACCATTTATACATGAACTGGACAGTTATACAACTTGTTCCAGACTACAATCTATACAGACTACACAGTCTCATATACACAGCGGAATACTCCATACGTTCCTACCATCCAGCTCGCCACCTGAGCTCCAGAACGTCCTAACCTGGAAATCTGTAATACTCGGTCTGACCCGAGCATTACATCAAAGTAACACCCGGGTCAGGCTGGAAACCAGCGTGAGTAAACCCATCTAACATGAAATTTCAATTCATAGAACTTATTTAAACCCGGGGTAACTCATACTTTACTATAAGTAAACAACTTATATAATCAACACTTATTTTCACAAAACAATATCTAAGTATCCAACTTAGTTTAAATGGTCCATATTATCCCAAACCATCCTATTGATTTCACATATCAATCTATAAAGAATTATAGAAGATTTCAAATCGAAGTGGTTTCGGATATTACTGATATCCGACCCCGGTCTCTTCGAATTCAAATGTGATCCTTTTTAAGCTAAGATGTTTAAGTTAAACAATTTAATTTAAATTCAGGATATCATATTCACATAGCAATTATCACAGATAAATAACTTACACTATCACAATTCATCCGAAGCATCTCATATCACAGAGCATCATAATCCCATATCAGATATATCAAATAATCCAAAGCATTCAATATTACTCAATCATCCATAAGTAAGATCAATTCATTATCTGATTATAATTAACTTAAACCAGATTAATTACTTATGAATAAATTTCTAATCCGGGTTAATTAACATTAATTAATTTCAAACCATTTTAATTAATTATCCTTTAATCATTTATTAATTAATCTTTAATAATAAGTTCATCAATTAATCAACCTTAATTAATAATTCAATTAACCTTTAATTATTAAATGATTAACTTTTATTTAATTAATTATCTTAATTAATTACATCACTTTAATTAATCACTTTAATTAATTAACTTTTAATCATCAATAAATTTTAATTACTTAATTAATTAACCTTTAATTTTTAATTAATTAATTAACTCTTAATTAATTATCCTTTATTAATTACACTAAGTAATTAGCTTTATAATTAAATTAACCATCAATCAATCACATTAACAAATTATTCTCTAAGTAATTAAGTAAGTAAATCTTTAATTAATTACCTTAATTAATTAATCAATTAATTATTCCTTTAATTATCCACCTTAATTAATTAAAGATAAACCTTTTTATCTTAATTCATTACTTAATTGCATTATCTAAATTTGATGCTTGAAATCATTTTATACCAAAATATTGATTAATTAAAGTTCAATACACTTACCATAATCACTTCCTTAATTACATCCTTTTATTTAAAAAAAACTTGATTATACTATCATTAAAATCTGGTTATGCAAACCCAAACAAAAAACCCGAGCCAAACTCGTAAATTACCCGAGCCCAACCCGAGTAACTCACATCTTTTCTTGCCTCGAGACAAACCACCATCAACTTCGAGTCAATCCCGAGAAAACCCCTTCTTCCCAAAACACACAACAACCCAGACTTGAATATACAAGCGTACACGTGCACGCCTGAACGAAGCGGCTCCGACCATCGATGCCATCTCCAGCACATCGTCGACGACCACGCTGATCAACCAGAGCACCCAGTTCGACGAATTCGACTGGAATTCAAATTCGAGCTACTCGATCCACTCATTGGAACCCAACCCCTCAATGAAATTGCCTTGCTCCCATGATCTCGACCACTAGAATCCACGCCAGTCCACCCAGAGCTGCGTCACGATCCCGAGCTTCGATCCCCCTACCTGCGATCAACTCCAGTCCACCCACGGCGTCTCCAGACCCTCGAGAACATCGACGACCCAAACAATACGATAAACCCTAAATCGACGCTGTCCACGCACCTCGACCACCAATAAATTCAACTGTTATTTTTCCGGTGATCTCTAGACCCCCGACCACCTCCAGCAACCATCACGTCATCTAACTCATCGCCGATGGTCGGCAATAGACGAAAAGACCCAAATTGATCAACTCGAGAAACCCCACGATTTACAAGCTTAAAAATCATGATTTCAATTTTAAAAATCTTAGTTTTCGAAAACAAAAACGATTATATACATGAAACTAGAAATCATTTAAGTCGAAAATTTGATATGATTTGAATTTCACTGTACTTCTTCCTTTTTGTTAAAACTAGCTTCAGGTTATTGTTAAAAGTATTTTTAAAATCTATATCTTGTCATTTTTAACAGATTTTGTTAATATATTAAAGGCTAAAGAAAATCAGGGGAAGAGCAGTAAAAGTTTGAACCTATTTCAAACTTGTAAAATCAAAAACAGAGCAGATGAACTAGAACACAATCATGCACACAAGTATCAGCCTGCATGCATTCAAATTTTCATTCATGCAAGCACTTATCACAACTTACATCAGATATTTACTACATGCACCAATTTAAAACTGTCTTAAATTAAATTTTACTCACCAGACAAAAAGAAAACAAAGGCTGGATTTACTTGTTCCAGGCTTGATTAAATTTTCAACTTCTTTTGTTTCAATTTTTATTGTTGTCTGTTGAATTGATCTCGAATTCCTGTTGTATGCTTACTTGATCAAGTTGAAGTTGAATCAGTTGTTGAAGCTTAGTTGAATATTGAAACAAGCTGAAGCCCTCCCTTTTTTTATAGAAGAAAAGTCTGGTTTTCTAGAAATGAATACACCCTTTTTTTTTCTTTTACACATTCATTATACAGATTCCTCCAAATTAAAGAGGTAAGTACCACTTGTCCTTTTATGTAATCTTTAGCTTAAAAATGTTCAAATGCCTATTTTAATTGTTTACACTTGTAAATTTTGTATAAATTTATATATATTTTTCATATTATATTTATGTCCTTATTTTTTTTCTAATACCTTTATACATATACAACTTGTGTTTTTATTTAAAGAAATTATTAATCTTTGTTAAATCCTTTTTAAACTTAAACTATGAACTTAATTTTATCATTAGTGTTTTATGTTTTTCATATATATATTATAAATTTATATTTATACTTCTCCTTAATTTGCACTTATATAACCTTTAAGAAAATAATTTTGATACTAATTTATACATTAATAAATTATCACATTCTCAAGATATTATTTTGAATTTTTAAATCCAAGTTTCACTTATAAACCATAAATATATGTATGAAAATAGAATAGCTATCATATGATAAGTTTGCATATATCTATTAATAAAAGATGAATTCGGCTAAATAAATGATTACAAAAGAAAATCATTAAACAAATATCATCAAATTTCAATAATTATATTAGGAGACTATCAATGAATATTTATCCCGATATTTATAATTTATCATTTATTATAGCTCTAATTTATCTATATACATATCCTATAAATTTATTATCAGATTTGTTTGTTCAATTAATAAATCAGTGTTTTAATAAATCAAATCCAGCTAATTACAAATTAACAGCTGTCCAAAAATCCGGGTTATCATAAGAGATCACCTCCAAACCATTAGTGGACGGATTTCCTTATCGTTTGTCCTAAGAGAACGAAATGAAATTTATATGCACAGTACAGCCTCATCGGAGATGACTGTGCCATATAACTCATGTGTTTCTCCTAGATTTTTCCAAAATTACATTTTAGGGTCAAAATCGATAGTCGGTTATTTAACTATCGAATAACAAACATTCAATCAGGGATTTAATTCCATAGAGAAAACCAACATTGGTAAGCACATAAGCATCCACTAGTCTCTTTTAATAAATATTTTCATTTATTAATTTCATTATTTAAATATTGTAGCAAAATTATTTTACAATGATATATATATATATATATATATATATATCCACAAATCCCTATATTTCAATACTTGGAAAAATATTCATATACTTATCTCAACAGCATAAGTATTTCACCAAACACTAAGGAAGATTTACTTTTTATACAATTCTAAATCATTTATAAACTCCGTTATAAATTTCTAAAACCATTTATAACTATTTTATAGATCTCAAGAACCATTTACAAAACTCCTTTATACATCCCAAAAGTCATTTATGACCCCTTTATAAATCCATAAAACCTTTTATAAACTCCTTTTATAGATCTATAAACTCATTTCTAAAATTCTTTTACAAATATATAACCATTTACAATACACTTTTACCTTGTAAAATCTTCCTTTAAGCCCTTAACCCATTTTATAAAAGTTCCCCTATAAAACCCATAGTCCATTTATACAAACTTTTATTTATAAGCCTCGCAACTTATAAAACTTCCCTTATAAAATCATTACTTCAAAACACTTATATCTAACATTTACTTCAAAGCATTTACTTATAAAACTTCCCTTATAAAAATATTTACTTCAAAAACACTTATATAGATAAATAAGTAACCATAAACATTAAAATAAATTATAATTATTAACCTCAAAACTTCAAAAATAATATTTAATAATTTCAAAACATTGTTGAATAAAAATAAAAATTAATCTTTACCATTATTATAAATAGTAACAATTTATTTCCAAAACTTTATTGATAAACAATTACAACAAATTTCAACCCATATTAATATTTTAAATAATTAACTTTCCAAAATATTAAAATTATGATAATCAATTTAAAAACAATACTAATATAAATAAACA
Organism: Allium fistulosum; assembly: GCA_030737815.1. Lineage (NCBI taxonomy): Eukaryota > Viridiplantae > Streptophyta > Magnoliopsida > Asparagales > Amaryllidaceae > Allium > Allium fistulosum. Next base: position 612,437,342 of record CM060906.1, on the reverse strand, counting down.
ACTTTTAAACATAAATGTATTTTCTTAATAAAAATCCATACTTAAATTTCCACAAAATCATTTCCATATTTTAAAACTATATTTATTAATCTCTTTCTATTTTTAAATATCATTTAACATTTCCAAATCTATCCTCACTTTTCAATTTCCAAAATAGAATCAACTATTTTTTTCTAAGACAACATTCCACATATTATCATAAATCCACAATTGTGATTTATTTTCCAATTTATCCAATGATAAAAAATTTCCTTTATTTATAACACGGTTTATAAATCTATCCCTTTTATTTATAAAATACGATTTTACAAATCTTCACTTTGTTTGTAATATGTCACTTTTATACACTATCACATTTATAAACTTCCACATTTATAAATAAATCTTAATATATGTGTATATATATATATCACTTTATATAAAAACGGTTAATAAATATTTATACCAAAACTATTCCTATCTTCTTTTTAAAAACATATCCTTATATTTAAAATACAGACTATTTTTAAGATTAAAAAATTCTTTATTCACAGTTCAATAATCTCTATTTAAAATATATTATAAAACTATAAATTTATAATCTCTAAAAGCCATACTTTTTATTTTATTTAAAATAAATTCCTTCTTCTAGTAGTTCAAAAATAATTATTAGACACGTATAATTTCCAAAATCATTTGAAATCCTTTTTTAAATCAAAATCATTCTTTTTATAGTATTTTAAAATACCAAAAATAAGGCCTAGTGCTACTAAAGCACTAAATAAGCAAAATCATTCCTATGTCATCAAATATGACATCCAATAAGTCATGTATCACAATATATATGAAAAGTAAAATCAACAATGTGAGGAATCCAGTTGGATCCCTCCAACCTGTCCCCCTGTATCACATACAGTATGTAACCAAATAATATAAATCAACCGCTTCAATGCGAGATCGTATAGAAAGGGTCATCCGCCCTTACACGGGAACGAATAAGGTCTCATCTGCTCCAGCGGCGGGAATATATCCAAACCAACAATATGAAATAGTAAATCATTCAAACATTCAATCAACAATTTTTAGCAAATATATATCATACTAGTTAACGAAAAGGTGGGTTTAACTCACTTTGATTTTAGTAGTCGCCAAAGCTTTCCATTTTGAATAAAAAATGAATGGACATTCAATTTTAACCCAAATTTCTATGATCTTTAAATATATCTAATCCAACTCCATAGCGTAGTATTTGCTGATATGAACGCAACGCAACTTGTCGCGTTAAATTTGGACCTCGTAGGAAAAAGTTATGAATTTATAAGTGTTTGAAATAATTAATTAAAATTAACTTTAAATTAATAAACTATTAACTTAATTACCCTTCTTCCTCTCAAACTCTCATTCGTTTCTATTCCAGGTCGATAAAACTACGACTACACCACCACGTGCACCATGCCGCCACGCTCACCGCCACCATGAAATCCCCAAGCACGCGCCGACCTCGCCGCTGCTACCACCACCCACGCGCGCCCTCCCCAACACCTCCAACCATCGAAAATCGACCACGATTTCATGCCTTCGAACCCAAACTGTCACCTCCATGCCTCACAGCGACCTCATCCATCGCCAACGATCGACTCCCCTCCGTGTCGCTAAAACGACTCGCAAACCCACATAATTCGAGCTGACAATAAACCATACTTGTCCAACCTAAATCGAACGAAGATGTGAATAGTTATGGGAAAGAAAGAAGAAAAGAAGAAGAGAAAAGAAGAAGAGGAGTGAAAGAGAAAGAGAAACTAAAACAACATGGAATCTCATAATCGAAGCAGAACAACATATATAATATAATATCAATGAACTTTACAAAGAGAAACTGTAATATAATTTACATACATCCATCAGAGTACAACAACAAATCACTAATCATCAGAGTACAACTCTAGCCACCGTTGCTGCCGAAGATTCAAATCTTTTTGGGAGAAAAGATACTTCAACGACTTATGATCTGTAAACAACTCGAATGAACTCCCAATAGATAATGTCTCCACATCTTCAGAGCAAAAACAATCGCCGCTAACTCCAAATCATGAGTCGGGTAATTCCTTTCATGCAGCTTCAGTTGTCGACTTGCATACGCAACAACTTTATCCCTCTGCATCAGCACTGCTCCAAGTCCAGTACCACATGCGTCGGTGTAAACCACCATCTCATCATTCCCACTTGGAATAGTCAAAACAGGAGCACTTGTCAATCGCTCTTTCAGGATTCTGAAAGCTTGCTTACACTTATCATCCCATCTGAACACTAGATTCTTTTTCGTCAATCCTGTTAACGGTACAGCCACCTTGGAGAAGTCTTTGATAAACCGTCGATAATATCCTGCTAATCTAAGAAAACTTCTCACATCAGATGCATTCTTAGGTCTAACCCAATCCTGGATTGCTGCGACCTTAGCGGGATCAACCGCTATTCCATTTCCAGAAATCACATGGCCTAAGAACCTCACTTCACTCTTCCAGAAGTGACACTTCGAAAACTTAGCCTTCAGCTGATGTTTCCGCAAGATTTCCAAAACAATACGCAAGTGCGTCTCGTGCTCTTCCTCAGTTCTGGAATAAATCAGAATATCATCCACGAACACTAGCACGAACTTGTTCAACTGATCTCTGAACACTCTATTCATAAGATCCACAAAATATGCTGGCGCATTAGTCAATCCAAACGGCATTACCAGCCATTCAAAGAAACCAGATGGTGTCCTGAAAGCAGTCTTCGGCACACTATCCTTAGCCACTCTCAACTGGTGAAATCCCATTGCCAAATACATCTGAGAAAACACCTTAGCTTCGTGAAGCTGATCAAACAAGTCATCTATTCTTTGCAATGGATACTTGTTCTTCTTAGTCACCTTATTCAGCTCACGATAATCCACGCACAACCTCAACGATCCACCCGCTTTGGTTGCGAACACAACTGGTGCACCCCATTCGGACATACTACGCCGAATGAATCCTTTCTGCAAAAGATCATCAACCTGCACCTTCAGCTCTTGCTGTTCCCTAGGCGCCATCCGCCTAAGAGGCATCACAACAGGTCTGGCTCCTTCAACTAGATCTATACGAAACTCAATCTCTCTATGCGGCGGTAACCCTTTGACATCTTCAAAGACATCCTCAAATCCATTAGGGATCGACACTGATGACAGTTCATCCCGTGGAACAACCAGCGAATACATGAAGCTCATGAAGACGCCTTCTTCATGCTTACATCGTATCACAATCTTTCGCCCCTCCACATTCTCGACTGTCACCTCCAACCTTTCACAATCAACCTTTGCCGCATACTTCCTAAGCCAGTCCATACCCAAAATAATTCCGAACCTCGCAAACTTCAGAACAAAACAATCACAAACAAAAGAGCAATCATGACTCGATACAATCAGACCACGGCATAGCATACACAAACAAGACGAACCCCAACTGGATTAGTCACAACCAATGGCCTATCAACAATATCCGGTTCTAAACCTAACCGGCCTACAAGTTCATTACAAACAAACGAATGCGACGCCCCAGTATCAAATAGCACTCTAACTGGAACACCACATAGGAAAAGAGTACCTTGAACCACTACACTCTTTCCTTTCTCTTCAGCGGTAGGAGCTTTCGAAGATGATGGAACAACTCCTAAAGCATAAGCCTGCACAATATGCTTGTCCCTTCGCGGTTCTGGACAATTCCTCTTGATATGCCCCGGCTTGTCACAGTTGTGGCATTTCATCGGCACCTTAGGATTCTTGCAATCCCTGGAGAAATGGCCCTTCTGCTGACAATTGAAGCAGGTCACTTCGCCCTTCGGCTTCTTCTGGCCATCCCTGCCCTTTTGCTGCTGCTTCCTCTTCTTGTTTCCACCCTGCTGTGGTCTAGACTCCTCCTTGGTTACAGCAACAACAGATCCCTCTTCAAGAAACAGATTCTCATGCCTGAGAGCTTTCTCCACAAGCTTCTCAAATGAATCGTCCAAATGATCCACCAACTGTCTTCCAAGATAACTGTCCAAGCCTGTCACAAACTTCTCATTCTTCTGATACAAAGATTCATTATACGACCGGGCATACTTGGACAAGGCTTCAAACTCAGAAACATACTCAAGAACTGGTCTTCCTCCCTGCTTGAGCTCCACAAACTTCTTGAATAGAACAAACTTCTGAGCTGTAGAAATGAAATTAGCTTCAAATCTGGTTTGGAATTGCTCCCAAGTAATCTCTTCCTCCGGAGTATTGATGGTAATAGAGTTCCACCAATCAGAGGCTCTCCCTTGAAGCTGTCTTGATGCCAACTTCCTCTTAGTTGCATCCTCAATTCCCAAATCACCAAAGATCCTTCTACAAGCATCTATCCACCTTTGGACTTCAATAGTTGATTCTGTTCCCAAGAAAACCTTCCCTCCAAGAGCAGTATAGTCCTTACACAACTTAGCAAAATCCACCGGTCTTGGAGCCTGAACCTGAACTCCAACATCAACTGCTGTCCTCGGAACTGGTATCCTTCTCATGATCGAAGTCATCATTGCTTCGAACATAGCAGCGTAATCGGCAGCCCCCTCAGTAGCACGGCCTTCCCTAGCAGCTGGTCTCCCTCTTCGACTCATCCTTAATATCTATAAAAAAGAATGATTAGCACACCTACAGAAACAACTGCATAAAGGACTCAAACTCTACTAAGCTACTATATTATATATAGTAATCATCCATCAAAATACAATTACGTCTCTCATACGTAGTTACGTCAGCGAGCGTTGGGTAAAATCGATTAACCAATGCTCTGATACCAAATGTGACGACCGCCCATGACCCCTGCACCGAACCTAGAGATAGTGCGCTGTAATGTGTGCCAGGCGACCATGGACGATTGCCAAGGTAAATTAAAACAACAGAATCTATCGTATTACTCACAGCACATGGACAAAATACAATAGAACATATACATAGTGAAGCTTCACATAATAGAATCTCATCAATAAAACTTCATAATAGTTGAATACAAACATCTGAATAGTCAATACATCAAGCCTCACTACATAACACTCAGAGAATATACAAACAGCGGAACATCCAGTACATATAGTAAGAAGATAATATGCAACCCTCCAGCTCGTCTTCGACATCAGCATCGTGGAAAGCAAGAACAACACCTGTCACCTGCTACCTAGTCTGTTCGTCCCAAAATGGACGAACAGCCCAAGGCAATAAGAGTTAAAATATAAAGCCTTGAGTCAAACAACAGTCTTAGTGAGCGATAAATTAACTAACAACATACCAAAAGAGCATAAAGGAAAAGGAATAGGAATACAACCCTCCCACTCCTCCTCTTTCTACAGTGATAGCCCCCAGACACACACTAAGTAGAAGCAAACATAGCAGAGCATATAATTTAAAGTAAATCAATTATCACTCGAGTCAAGGGCGATGTTTTCCAAGCACAAACCCCCAAGGCCTAAACCAAGATCAGATAAGCACCCAGAAAACACTGCTCTTGAGACCGAATGACGATACAACCAAACATCCATGACTCTGGCTATCACTGTTATCATTGCTTCGATATCATCGTTAAATGAATGACCAGCTCATTCTTTCATCCGTCCGTCAAGGGCTAATGGAAACCCCGGTTCTAGACATTACTCCCGCACATCGTCGTGACCCGTGCCTAGGACTATCGAATCTGCCCAGAGTACTTGACTACCAATCAGTAGCCTTCAGGGACTATCGAATCTGCCCAACGTACTCTTGCTTTGATCATGCTAGAACCTTCAACAACGATGAGATCTCAGCCTTCTAGTCATCTTCCTCGACGACTATTTCCATACTAGCTCAAGCGCCTCTCGAGCAAACCATTATCCTCAAACTCGAACCATTTCACCGAGTTATCAATCTACTTGGAATGATCCCGTCTGGACTAGACCAAGACTATCTCATATCATGCTTCGCCTCATCATCATCATATCAAAGCTTCATCTCAACATCATCATCAAATCTATCCATATGAGCTTCCTCATCCGCCACATATGCCATTAGCAGCTTTCCCAATTCAAGAGCCTTTCCCTTAGCTTTTGAATCATCTTCGGTCTAAATCAAATCATAAATCATCTAATTCATAGCAATCAATCAAGTCAAACATTAATCCAAGTAAACAAGCATTCAAATATGATCTAAATAGACAATTATAACAATAATGGCAATTTCGTAATTAAAGAGTCAAAAGTCTAACAAGCATGAAAACATGAGCAATATCTCTATAATCTTGATGAATGAACTTGCATAGGTTAACATGTAGTAAAATGGATGCCAAATCATTATGAACAATGAATCTATATGGATCTATACTTAGGATTAGGAAAATGCATGGAAATCACTATTTTAACATCAAATCAAGCCAACGATCAGATATACTCCTTTGGATCCGTGTGAGAGATAATCACCACTCACCAAATCACCTAAACACCTCAAAAGAAACACACTTCAGATCTGGACAGCGAAGGATCTAACTCGATCTATCACAAATCCGCTTCAAACGATGAAATCTCTCTTCGAAGAATGTAGATCTTCAATCTAAGCTCTTCGATCTTCGATTTGGATGGAAGGAAGTACTAAATCAAAGTGGATAAAAGAAGTGAAGAAGTGTAGAAGTCGAGCTCTCAAAATGGCAACACTTCGTCGCTTCGAAATCCGGATCCCAAAAAGTGAGAAAAACCCTCCTATTTATAGGCTGAAATCCACCTTAGGTCGCTAGCTCGGAGTTAGGTCGTCCACGACTTACGACCTAACGAATGCGCGACTTACGACTTAACAGATAGGCGCATCCATACGCGACCTACGACCTAGCACTGCGCACGACCTAACAGATCCAACGACCTAACACTCAACTCGCTCCTAGGTCGCTCACGACCTAACACTCAGCTATCCTCCTTAGGTCGCTCACGACCTAACAACTTACGCGACTTACGACCTAACCCAGACCTATTCATCTATGCGACCTACGACCTAACACACCCAGAAGCTTACGACCTAACTCTTAGGTCGCCTACGACTTAACATCTTAGGTCGTCTACGACCTAACTACGGTAACTCGCTAACTTCTATAGGTCGCTATTATCTTAAGTCGCCAATACTATAAGTCGTCTACTCCTATAAGTTGCCAACTCTCTTAGGTCGCTCCAATCCCTTAAGTCGCTCCTCCGACCTAATCCTACCCCACGACCTAAGCCACCCTACGACTTAACTCCTATACGACTTAACTTCCTTAGGTCGTTGCCGACCTAACTTCCTTAAGTCGTTTCACTCCTTAGGTCGCCAACTTCTATAAGTCGTCCCATTCCTTAGGTCGCCCAATACCTTAAGTCGCTCCACGACCTAAGTCCCCAGGTTGCACCACTCTCTTAAGTCGCTCACGATCTAACTCCTACGCGACCTAAGTTTTGAACGACTTAAACCCTGGACAACTAATCAACAATGCAACCAAATGATAACTGTTTTACGATGTTTCGATCCGTAAAAATACGGGTCGTTACATTCTCTCCCCCTTAGGAATTTCGCCCCCGAGATTCCAAACAAACAGAGCAATCAAAGACTATTCTGCATGCCTACCATCCATAGCAATCAACAAACCATGCATCCAATTCTAGCTTAGCATGCAGAATTCTAAACTTAGAACAAGTTACAATGTCGTTAGATGACACGACACCTTAGGGCCATACCTTGAAGAGTTCAGGATGAGCTGCTTTCATCCTCTCTTCCACCTCCCATGTACAGTCGTTATCATCGTCACTCCATTGTATTTTGAGCAACTTAACTACCTTCCTCCTAAGCTGTTTCGTGTCGGTTTCCACAACACGAAGCGGCTTACGAGGTTTGCTATCGACTGGATCAACTTCGAAATCTTCACAGCTATCAGCAGAAACCACTGTATTCGAGTCGTGCACATACCTCCGTAGATACGATACATGAAAAACATTGTGCACACTCGACATCTTCTCCGGTAACTCCAATCTATAGGCGAGCTTTCCAATTCGCTCGATGATCGGGAATGGTCCAACAAATCTCGGAGTCAATTTTCCTTTCTTCCCGAATCGAATAACATTTTTCAGTGGAGAAATCTTCACAAAAACCATATCACCTACGTCGAATTCCAAATCCTTACGACGCTTATCGGCATAACTTTTCTGACGGTCTTGGGCTGCCTTCATACGTTGCCGAATGATCTCTATACAACTTGAAGTCTGTCGAATCATCTCTGGCCCAAGTATCAGCTTTTCTCCTGTCTCTAACCAACATGTCGGAGAGTTACACGGTCTTCCATATAATGCCTCATACGGTGCAATACCAATGCTTGACTGGTAACTGTTGTTATACGTAAATTCCACCAAATGAAGGTGATCTTCCCATGATCCTCTGAAATCTAAAACACAAGCTCTGAGGAGATCTTCCAAAACTCGGTTGACTCTCTCGGTCTGACGATCTGTTTGAGGGTGATAAGCTGTACTCAAACACAACTCGGTTCCCAAAACTTCCTTGAAGCTCTTCCAAAATCCACTAGTGAACAATGGGTCTCGATCACTCACTATACTCTTCGGAATACCATGGAATCGAACTATCCACTTAACATATAACTCAGCCAACTTTGATGCATTCCTAGTCGATCGAACAGGAATGAATCTTGCACTCTTAGTCAGACGATCTACAATGACCCAAATTCCTTCATTTCCCGCTCTTGTTCTAGGTAACCCATCAATAAAATCCATCGATACTTGCTCCCACTTCCATGTAGGAACTTCTAACGGCTGAAGTAATCCACTTGGCTTCTTCTGTTCGGCTTTCACCAATTGGCAGTTCATACACTTGGAAATAAAATTTCCAACATCCTTCTTCATACCTTCCCAATAGTAGGTTCTCTTCATATCCCGATACATCTTATTTCCACCTGGATGAATTGTCAGCTTCGAGTGATGACTTTCCTTCAGAACTTCACTTCTCAATTCATCTATATCGGGAACAACTAGTCGTCCTTGCTTCCGAAGCCAACCCTCTCAATCGACTTCGAATCCTTTATCCTTTTCTGGTTCCAATCCAGATTCCAAATCACAGATAATCTTGACAAGCTTACCGTCTCGCTTTTGGCTCTCTCCAATCCTTTCCACAAGAGTGGGTCTTATCGATAAGTTTGCCAACATCTCGGGTTCCAATTCACATCTGGGCCTGAAGTCAAATCCAGCTAAATACTCGAGACTCTTCCATTCCGAAAACATGGCTCCCAATCCAGCATGTCTTCGACTTAACGCATCTGCCACTGCGTTACCTTTTCCCGGAGTATAGGCTATACCAAAATCATATGATGCCAAAAACTCTAGCCACCGTTGCTGCCGAAGATTCAAATCTTTTTGGGAGAAAAGATACTTCAACGACTTATGATCTATAAACAACTCGAATCGAACTCCCAATAGATAATGTCTCCACATCTTCAAAGCAAAAACAATCGCCGCTAACTCCAAATCATGAGTCGGGTAATTCCTTTCATGCGGCTTCAGTTGTCGACTTGCATACGCAACAACTTTATCCCTCTGCATTAGCACTGCTCCAAGTCCAGTACCACATGCGTCGGTGTAAACCACCATCTCATCATTCCCACTTGGAATAGTCAAAACAGGAGCACTTGTCAATCGCTCTTTCAGAATTCTGAAAGCTTGCTCACACTTATCATCCCATCTGAACACTAGATTCTTTTTCGTCAATCCTATTAACGGTGCAGCCACCTTGGAGAAGTCTTTGATAAACCGTCGATAATATCCTGCTAATCCAAGAAAACTTCTCACATCAGATGCATTCTTAGGTCTAACCCAATCCTGGATTGCTGCGACCTTAGCGGGATCAACCGCTATTCCATTTCCAGAAATCACATGGCCTAAGAACCTCACTTCACTCTTCTAGAAGTGACACTTCGAAAACTTAGCCTTCAGCTGATGTTTCCGCAAGATTTCCAAAACAATACGCAAGTGCGTCTCATGCTCTTCCTCATTTCTGGAATAAATCAGAATATCATTCACGAACACTAGCACGAACTTGTTCAACTGATCTCTGAACACTCTATTCATAAGATCCACAAAATATGCTGGCGCATTAGTCAATCCAAACGGCATTACCAGCCATTCAAAGAAACCGGATGGTGTCCTGAAAGCAGTCTTCGGCACACTATCCTTAGCCACTCTCAACTGGTGAAATCCCATTGCCAAATCCATCTGAGAAAACACCTTAGCTTCGTTAAGCTGATCAAACAAGTCATCTATTCTTTGCAATGGATACTTGTTCTTCTTAGTCACCTTATTCAGCTCACGATAATCCACGCACAACCTCAACGATCCACCCGCTTTGGTTGCGAACACAACTGGTGCACCCCATTCGGACATACTACGCCGAATGAATCCTTTCTGCAAAAGATCATCAACCTGCACCTTCAGCTCTTGCTGTTCCCTAGGCGCCATCCGCCTAAGAGGCATCACAACAGGTCTGGCTCCTTCAACTAGATCTATACGAAACTCGATCTCTCTATGCGGCGGTAACCCTTTGACATCTTCAAAGACATCCTCAAATCCATTAGCGATCGGCACTGATGACAGTCCATCCCGTGGAACAACCAGCGAATACATGAAGCTCATGAAGACGCCTTCTTCATGCTTACATCGTATCACAATCTTTCGCCCCTCCACATTCTCGACTGTCACCTCCAACCTTTCACAATCAACCTTTGCCGCATACTTCCTAAGCCAGTCCATACCCAAAATAATTCCAAACCCCGCAAAGTTCAGAACAAAACAATCACAAACAAAAGAGCAATCATGACTCGATACAATCAGACCACGGCATAGCATACACAAACAAGACGAACCCCCAACTGGATTAGTAACAACCAATGGCCTATCAACAATATCCGGTTCTAAACCTAACCGGCCTACAAGTTCATTACAAACAAACGAATGCGACGCCCCAGTATCAAATAGCACTCTAACTGGAACACCACATAGGAAAAGAGTACCTTGAACCACTACACTCTTTCCTTTCTCTTCAGCGGTAGGAGCTTTCGAAGATGATGGAACAGCTCCTAAAGCATAAGCCTGCACAATCTGCTTGTCCCTTCACGGTTCTGGACAATTCCTCTTGATATGCCCCGGCTTGTCACAGTTGTGGCATTTCATCGGCACCTTAGGATTCTTGCAATCCCTGGAGAAATGGCCCTTCTGCTGACAATTGAAGCAGGTCACTTCGCCCTTCGGCTTCTTCTGGCCATCCCTGCCCTTTTGCTGCTGCTGCTTCCTCTTCTTGTTTCCACCCTGCTGTGGTCTAGACTCCTCCTTGGTTACAGCAACAACAGATCCCTCTTTAGGAAACAGATTCTCATGCCTGAGAGCTTTCTCCACAAGCTTCTCAAATGAATCGTCCAAATAATCCACCAATTGTCTTCCAAGATAACTGTCCAAGCCTGTCACAAACTTCTCATTCTTCTGATACGAAGATTCAATATACGACCGGGCATACTTGGACAAGGCTTCAAACTCAGAAACATACTCAAGAACTGGTCTTCCTCCCTGCTTGAGCTCCACAAACTTCTTGAATAGAACAGACTTCTGAGCTGTAGAAATGAACTTAGCTTCAAATCTGGTTTGGAATTGCTCCCAAGTAATCTCTTCCTCCGTAGTATTGATGGTAATAGAGTTCCACCAATCAGAGGCTCTCCCTTGAAGCTGTCTTGATGCCAACTTCCTCTTAGTTGCATCCTCAATTCCCAAATCACCAAAGATCCTTCTACAAGCATCTATCCACCTTTGGACTTCAATAGTTGATTCTGTTCCCAAGAAAACCTTCCCTCCAAGAGCAGTATAGTCTTTACACAACTTAGCAAAATCCACCGGTCTTTGAGCCTGAACCTGAACTCCAACATCAACTGCTGTCCCCGGAACTGGTATCCTTCTCATGATCGAAGTCATCATTGCTTCGAACATAGCAGCGTAATCAGCAGCCCCCTCAGTAGCACGGCCTTTTCTAGCAGCTGGTCACCCTCTTCGACTCATCCTTAATATCTATAAAAAGGAATGATTAGCACACCTAGAGAAACAACTGCATAAAGGACTCAAACTGTACTAAGCTACTATATTATATATAGTAATCATCCATCAAAATACAATTACGTCTCTCATACGTAGTTACGTCAGCGAGCGTTGGGTAAAATCGATTAACCAATGCCCTGATACCAAATGTGACGACCGCCCATTACCCCTGCACCGAACCTAGAGATAGTGCGCTGTAATGTGTGCCAGGCGACCATGGACGATTGCCAAGGTAAATTAAAACAACAGAATCTATCGTATTACTCACAGTGCATGGACAAAATACAATAGAACATATACATAGTGAAGCTTCACAGAATAGAATCTCATCAATAAAACTTCATAATAGTTGAATACAAACATCTGAATAGTCAATACATCAAGCCTCACTACATAACACTCAGAGAATATACAAACAGCGGAACATCCAGTACATATAGTAAGAAGATAATATGCAACCCTCCAGCTCGTCTTCGACATCAGCATCGTGGAAAGCAAGAACAACACCTGTCACCTGTTACCTAGTCTGCCCGTCCCAAAATGGACGAACAGCCCAAGGCAATAAGAGTTAAAACATAAAGCCTTGAGTCAGACAACAGTCTTAGTGAGCGATAAATTAACTAACAACATACCAAAAGAGCATAATGGAAAAGGAATAGGAATACAACCCTCCCACTCCTCCTCTTTCTACAGTGATAGCCCCCAGACACACACTAAGTAGAAGCAAACATAGCAGAGCATACAATTTAAAGTAAAGCAATTATCACTCGAGTCAAGGGCGATGTTTTCCAAGCACAAACCCCCAAGGCCTAAACCAAGATCAGATAAGCGCCCAGAAAACACTGCTCTTGAGACCGAATGACGATACAACCAAACATCCATGACTCTGGCTATCACTGTTATCATTGCTTCGATATCATCGTTAATTGAATGACCGGCTCATTCTTTCATCCGTCCGTCAAGGGCTAATGGAAACCCCGGTTCTAGACATTACTCCCGCACATCGTCGTGACCCGTGCCTAGGACTATCGAATCTGCCCGGAGTACTTGACTACCAATCAGTAGCCTTCATGGACTATCAAATCTACCCAACGTACTCTTGCTTTGAGCATGCTAGAACCTTCAACAACGATGAGATCTCAGCCTTCTAGTCATCCTCCTCGACGACTATTTCCATACTAGCTCAAGCGCCTCTCGAGCAAACCATTATCCTCAAACTCGAGCCATTTCACCGAGTTATCAATCTACTTGGAATGATCCCGTCTGGATTAGACCAAGGCTATCTCATATCATGCTTCGCCTCATCATCATCATAGCAAAGCTTCATCTCAACATCATCATCAAATCTATCCATATGAGCTTCCTCATCTGCCACATATGCCACTAGCAGCTTTCCCAATTCAAGAGCCTTTCCCTTAGCTTTTGAATCATCTTCGGTCTAAATCAAATCATCAATCATCTAATTCATAGCAATCAATCAAGTCAAACATTAATCCAAGTAAACAAGCATTCAAATATGATCTAAATAGACAATTATAACAATAATGGCAATTTCGTAATTAAAGAGTCAAAAGTCTAACAAGCATGAAAACATGAGCAATATCTCTATAATCTTGATGAATGAACTTGCATAGGTTAACATGTAGTAAAATGGATGCCAAATCATTATGAACAATGAATCTATATGGATCTATACTTAGGATTAGGAAAATGCATGGAAATCACTATTTTAACATCAAATCAAGCCAACGATCCGATATACTCCTTTGGATCCATGTGAGAGATAATCACCACTCACCAAATCACCTAAACACCTCAAAAGAAACACACTTCAGATCTGGACAGCGAAGGATCTAACTCGATCTATCACAAATCCGCTTCAAACGATGAAATCTCTCTTCGAAGAATGTAGATCTTCAATCTAAGCTCTTCGATCTTCGATTTGGATGGAAGGAAGTACTAAATCAAAGTGGAGAAAAGAAGTGAAAAAGTGTAGAAGTCGAGCTCTCAAAATGGCAGCACTTCGTCGCTTCGAAATCCGGATCCCAAAAAGTGAGAAAAACCCTCCTATTTATAGGCTGAAATCCACCTTAGGTCGCTAGCTCGGAGTTAGGTCGTCCACGACTTACGACCTAACGAATGCGCGACTTACGACTTAACAGATAGGCGCATCCATACGCGACCTACGACCTAGCACTGCGCACGACCTAACAGATCCAACGACCTAACAGATCCAACGACCTAACAGGTGCAACGACCTAACACTCAACTCGCTCCTAGGTCGCTCACGACCTAACACTCAGCTATCCTCCTTAGGTCGCTCACGACCTAACAACTTACGCGACTTACGACCTAACCCAGACCTATTCATCTATGCGACCTACGACCTAACACACCCAGAAGCTTACGACCTAACTCTTAGGTCGCCTACGACTTAACATCTTAGGTCGTCTACGACCTAACTACGCTAACTCGCTAACTTCTATAGGTCGCTATTATCTTAAGTCGCCAATACTATAAGTCGTCTACTCCTATAAGTCGCCAACTCTCTTAGGTCGCTCCAACCCCTTAAGTCGCTCCTCCGACCTAATCCTACCCCACGACCTAAGCCACCCTACGACTTAACTCCTATACGACTTAACTTCCTTAGGTCGTTGCCGACCTTACTTCCTTAAGTCGTTTCACTCCTTAGGTCGCCAACTTCTATAAGTCGTCCCATTCCTTAGGTCGCCCAATACCTTAAGTCGCTCCACGACCTAAGTCCCCAGGTTGCACCACTCTCTTAAGTCGCTCACGATCTAACTCCTACGCGACCTAAGTTTTGAACGACTTAAACCCTGGACAACTAATCAACAATGCGACTAAATGATAACTGTTTTACGATGTTTCGATCCGTAAATCTATATCTTTATTTATAAAATATCACTTTTTAAATCCTTTATATAAACTATTCCAAAATCTCTATTTAAAACTATTTCACAAAACTATACTTTATAACATCAAAAATCATACTTTTTGTTTATTTATAAATAAATTCATTCCTTTTAATAATTCAAAATTATTAAAACATATATACTTCCAAAATCACTTTGAAAATCATTTCAATTCAAAATCACTATTTATAGTATTTCAAAATACCAAACTTATGGTCCAGTTCTACTATAGCACTAAACAAGCAAAACCATATCCATTTGATCAAATATGGCATTCAACATATCACATATCAAAACATATGAAAAGTAAAATCAACAGTGTGAGGAATCTTGTTGGATTCCTCCAACCTATCCCCTTGCATCGCATATAGTGTATAATCAAATAATATAAATCAACCGCTTTGAGGCGGGATCTTATATAAAAGGTCATCCACTCATACACGGGAACGTAATAGGGTCTCATCCGGTCCAATAGGCAGAAATATATCTAAACCAACTAATAAAATAATAAATCATCCAAACAGGCAACAAACAACATAAATAAAATTATCCACACTTATATAAAAATATAAGCGGGCCAGAGAGGTGAGTTAACTCACTGAAATTCCAAAAATGGCTAAAGCGTTTCGGTTTGAATCAAAATTAAACTGTCATTGAATTTAACCCAAAATTTCCACTAGCTCCAGATCCATCCAATCCAACTCCATATTGTAGTACTCGCTGATATGATCGCAACGCAACTTGTCGTGCTGAAAACCGACCTCATACAAAAAAGTTATGAACTAATGAACGCACGAATTAATTAAATAAAATTAACTTAAATTAATTAAAATTTCAAATCCCTAATCACCTTCTCTCCTTCTCCCTCTCGCGCGCAACATCATGCTCGACTTTTTTTCATTCATTCGTCGATCTTGATCCTCCAAGCCGCCACCATCGCCTACGCTTGCCGTGCCGCCTTGCGTTGTTCGCCTCGCCACTGCCGCACATGTGCGCGCCTGCACTGTGCCTCGCCACCAAAAACTGCACATGAATGCGGCCCCTAACCACCACATTGAGCCTCGATTCGATGATTAGATTATATGGATGAACTCGTGGAGTCGAGCTCTCCAACTTTCACGTTGAACGCTTCGGCTAATTTTGTAACGACCCGCAAAATTTAATGGTTTTAAAGGCATATTTAACTGGAATTTTGTGAAATTTTAAACAATAAAATTTGAAAATAAAAATTTATTATTTGGAATACGTCTATTTTAATATAGCAACTGGTAAATTTTCATCTGATAATATTGAAGTTTATTTTCCTGTGAAATTTTATTCAAATCAAACCGGTTAATAACAGTGAATTTAAAAGTTTTCCGAAACCAAAATATGTCAACAGGAGAAAATTTATTCAGATCATTCTGAATCAGACTGCGAAATTCGTTTTGCGAAATTCGGACGTTTCTAGCTCCGTTTGGATTTTTCCCGTATGAAATAGCAGCATTTCTGGTACCGATTATCGACTTTCGATCGGATGATCGTACCACTAGTATTTGTATACCGTTTTGATCATCACGTCATGCTGATCTCCATGGTATATTCATTTGCTTGTTTCGGCGTCCGATGGACAACGAAATCTGTAAAACAGTTCACCGTATCGGTATTGTAATCTGTGACCTTTTGTTTTCTTGCCCTTTTAACTCTTGACGTACTGTCCAAACAACAATAATTATTGCTTTGAATGAGCCAGCTGGATTTTCGTGACCATTGCTCTGTTTTATTTTATTTCCTCCCCACGTTTTTCGGTTCACTTGCAAATATCTCGGCAAAGATTATAATTACAAGTTCATTTCTGTTCCTCTTGATTGCTCTTCCCTTCTCCTTTCCCCAGATCTATTTCGTGGCTCTTCCTTTCTTTTCCTTTCTCCTTGCCGTGCCCACCATCCCAAATCCTCTGCTTTCTTCCTCCACGCCTTCCGCGTAACGCCTCTCCCTCCAGCCGACGTCCATCATCATCTGGTTCCGTCTCCTCCGCCTAAACTTCACCGTGCCTTTGCACGAGTCAGCACCACCCATGGGACGTGAAGCTTTCCTCCTCCATTTTTGCGTTCCCAGTCTCACCAAACTCATCACTTCGGCCAAACCTCCGCCACGTCCCTTGCCGAGCCCAGATCCAAACTGCATCCGAGTAGAGCTTCCCAACCTACGTTCATCCATCTCATCGAACCCATCATCACCCACCACTTCACGTCACCTCCTCCCCACGTCACCAACTTCCGCCTTCAACCCGCAACCAATGCCGTTCGCCCTCCCCTCTCTCCACTGCTGTACCGAGCAACCCAGAGACTCGGCCTCCACCTTCAGAAGCAGCCGAGCTTCTCTGTCTCTTGTAAGTGTATTTGCTTTTCGCATATAACCTGTTGCGTATGACTATTGTTATGATATATTTGAGTCACTTATGTGATTATTTGCTCACGCTTTGTTAAGTCTTCTATGTATATATATTTTATACTATAATAGAATTTGTTTTAAAGTATATTTTGTTAATATGTATATACTTAGTTGCTAGGTACAGGTTATGGTAGGCGCATATATTAGTTTAGATAAACATATGTAGTATATTATAAATCTATATATATTTTTAGTTTTAAAGTCTACGTACTGTTATATGCATTGATCCAGGTTTAATTAATTTTAGTGTATATATAATTGCTATATGAGTTGTATGTCCATTCTAGTAGTATATCTATAATATGTTTAAGGTATATCTATATAAGAGTTTATAATCTATTTTATATACAGATTTTACGTTATAAAGGTTATATATAAGTTGGTTTCATTCTTCTTAATTTATATGAAACTATACTTTGTATGTAATACTCGATTTTATATGTCTGAATGTTAACAATGGTTTTATAATATAAATTTTTTTTCAATCTGTTCTTATATATATAATAATGTATATATTCTCAAAAGCTACAATGAATTTTGAAACAGTTATATATATATTATATATAATAATTTTTATGTCAGCTGTTATGTAATTTATGTAATTATAAGTGTGTACACACAAGAGTATTTATTTCAAGATATATGTTGTATATATATGTTGAATTTCTTATTTGTGTTTTAATATAAAATAATGATTTTTATCTACATATATATTTTCTTTATTTTTATTTTTATTTTGTCTTAATCTAGCATATCGATTTCAAGGAAAGGGGAAATATGTTATATTATTTAGTTTAATTCATATCAAACTGATTCTAATCGATTCATCAACTCCTTGATTCAGCTTTGATCATCGAATCCATACCAATCTTGCTTCGCTTTGGAAGTTGTGCTTGCACTTCGTAACTCAATTTAATTGCCCATCCTCTTTAGCCTCGAAAGGTGAGCAATCACTCATGATTAACATTCTTTTATTTATTAAATTTGATTTCAATTGAAACGACAATTGAAATATTACTGCTGTTAGTTAATTTCATTATTGTATATATATGCTATTATCTGTATTTGTTCACCTGTGACATCTGACACCCGTATCTAGTATTATATGCCTGTTATTACTATTATCTGTATTTGTTCACCTGTGACATCTGACACCCGTATCTAGTATTATATGCCTGTTATTACTATTATCTGTATCTGTTCACCTGTGACATCTGACACCCAGATCTAGTATTATATGCCTGTTATTACTATTATTTGTATCTGTTCACCTGTGACATCTGACACCCGTATCTGTTATTTATACTGATGATATATGCCTGTTGTTGTATTTTATATTATCTGTTATCACTCTGCAAGTTCCCTATTAGTATAGAATTCACTATGGGTTGAAATGATACATACCCGAACGGACTTTAGAATAGGAGAAAATCGTTATGGGTTGAAATGATAAACCCACGCGATTTTCATTTGATTGAATTTGGGATTATGGGTCGAAATGATATCTACCCGTATATATTCAAATTTCGGATTTGAAATGATAAATATCCATATCACTTTACCATATGATGGAAACGTATACAAACACCGTTGGTCCATATATTTAAATATTTTGAAAATAAATTCTATGGAGTTGGGAAGAAAAATTTATATTTTAAAATAGATTTTGGTAATAATTTGAACAAATTAAGGTTGGAAAGATAATTTGAATTTAGTTGAAATTGTATTCATTAAAGAATTTTATTTAATTAAACCGATTTGAAACTTATTGAAATTGGAATTTAAGATATGACTTATAACTTGGGTTTGATTTAAGTAACTTAATAAATATTTCTTGTTTAAAATAAAGTTAAAGAAATATTCAGTAAAATGTAATTAAAGGCTAGTTAAATGATATTGAATTTATTATGCGAATATTCCCTGATTTAATAATAATAAAGTTAAATCAAGAGCTATATGAAACGGTTAAATTTAACTTTGAAAATCTTGAGTATTAAAGCTTTGTAATATATTGAAAATTTAAATGGTATAATTAGAACTGAATTGAATTGATGAATAGAGCTTGAATAAATTTGAATTTGGAATTTTGTAGTTGATTTGAATCGATTTGCGAGACTTGAGAAAATGCAATGCTTTACTTTATAAATTAATTAATATACATATTATCTTGGAAAATAGTTATAATTGAATTGAAATGATATTTGGGTTTTGAAGTATAAATTAAATTGAAATGACCACGGTGTTATAGTGTATATTTCCACCTTGTAGATAGTTCTGAAGATCCTTAGAGGATGGTTATCCCAAACATCCTTTAAGTTACTTGTATTTCAGTTGATATTTCACTTGAGTTGGATTTATTGATATAAGAATGTTAATCCTGACTCGAGTGTTTTGTGTTTTTCTTTACGCTCGGGTCAGACCGAGTGATACAGCATTTGAGACTCACCTTTGGAGTTTGGAGCTTCCTTTGGAGATCCAACTATCGCCTCAGCTTTTAGCTCTTCTAGTTGATTTGTTTAGAGAAGTCATCTGTTGTACTGGAGACTTCACTGCATTTGAGTTATTCTATTGTATTTTATTTCTAACTCTGATGTTTATATAGTAGCTTCATGAACTACTATTTTATCTATTCCGCTGCGTATTATTGTATTACTCTGTGTCTGTGATACTGTGATTGATTTATTTACTACATATGCTGAGTTTGCCAAATTTTAAATTACAACGCGGTATTTTAAGCAATTCAACTCCGGCATGAGTGTCTACCTATACACTTATAATGGATGCGAATGGTCCAAAATAACGGGTCGTTACAGTTGGTATCAGAGCTTTGGCTCTAGGCAAAACTTAGCATATATTGTAAATTTATTTACAGAATCACTTACGTCTGAGTTAACCTCTTCCTTTTGACTCGATTTCCTTTGAACTTTGGAACGTTCCCTACGGTTCCAAAATTCATTCTTGTCTCTCTCTATTGGTATTCTTTTGATTCTGGAGTATCCCATAACTCCACTTCGAAGGATCTCTATAAGAATAGGATCCCACCAATCTTTGAATGATTTGTGAAGGGGTGAAACTTCTTCACAATTGGCATTGATTCACCGGAGATTTCTATATCTTTGGTTTAGATGCCGCTATCTCTTGCGATCTAATGTTGATTTTTCTTGGAATTCTGCATCGATCTGTTCTTGAAGTCACGGTTGATCCGGTTAAGGTCGCCCGCGATTTATATAAGTATATTCATCTTCTATTTTGAAATTTAATTATCTCATTTTCGTTCGAACTTATTTTCGAATCAGAATCATATTTGATTAGAGTCCCTCTAAGTTGAATTTCTATCTTTGTTTTGAAATCCATTCTTGAACCATCCTTTGAAAAAATCAGGCTTGTTTATATTTTAGAAATTGTTTTATATATCGAAATTATTATATTCTATATATAAAAGTTAAATGTTTTCGATAAAGATTATAAACCCTTTTAAAATAAGAATTTGAGGTTTTGAAAGGATTTGTAATTTTGAAAAATTATATAAGAAATTGATTTATATAAAAATGATTTATAACTAAAGGATTTTAAATTTGAAATTCGAGAATTGAACTCCAGTATGTTGAAATTGGTTTTAAGATTTTGAAATATATAATAATAATATGATTTAAAGGTATTCTTCCGAATAAGAAATGTTTCAAATGATTTTAATGAGTTTCGAATGATTTCGAAGAAATTTCAAAAGAAGTTTGAGAAAATAGAAGTCCAGAACTCACTTATGTCGCTGGAAAATAATTTCGGTGATGAGTGCACGCATCATCGACGTTGATTTTCGAGTTTCATAGTGGGGGAGAGGCCACTTTAGTAGCATTGCTATGCGAGTGATTTTGTGAAACCAGTTTTGATTTTTCAAATTCCAAAGTAATATTTGATATTCGAAAGATATATGTATATATATTTGAAATGATTTGAAGTAAGCCGGTGTTCAGTCCTTTAGTTTCGGATTTGAAACCTATCTTTTGAAATTGATTTACTGATTGGTTGATTTCCAACCCTTGAATTTGAAAATGATTTCTTCAACTATTTCGAAGGTTCGAGCACTTCCAAATCAAGGTTAACTTTTCAAAGCTAAAATTTTTGAAAGTATGAATTATTTGATAAAGTATATAAATTTGTTTTGAATGTTTAAGTATGAAGTAATATGATTTAAATAAGTTGAAACTGTTTTGTTAAGTATATGAATAAGGCAAATTTTAAAATTTTCTAATATGAAATTGAGATTTGAAATGTTTTGAAAAGAATTTCGTCTTCAATATATTTTGAATAAAATTTAGCTTAAATGTTTTAACTTAGTAACATCTTTATGAAACTATATATTTAACAAGTTGGAATAAATATATAAGTTGTACGTATGCTGTTTTATTCGCATAATTAATTTGATCCAGGTTTGAGTACACAAGTTCGAGGTGAATTACACCATTTCGTGTTAGGATTTTTCATTCGATTCTTGATGGCGAATATTTGATATGGATTTTGGGCTTGATTCTAGAATTCTCTATCATAGTATATGGCTATGCAAGGAGACTGATGGCTTCTAGTCGAGAAACCACATCGAAATCCGCATTAGGGAAGTCGAATGGACAATACTAGTTCGAAAGCGAACTTGTGTGATCGAGCGAGCGATCAAATGTGATTTTGCGAAATGATGACGTATGTACATCTTATATTCTAATATCATTGATATATTGTGACGCTGAAATTGAAAGCTGTCGGGTTATAATATCTTTGCTTACTAAAAGAAAATTTCCAATTTAAATTACAAAGATATATATAACCCATAAAAGCAAAGATATTCAATCCCATATGGATCTTCATACAACGAAATTTATTTTGAAAAATTTGATCCTTATATAAGGTGGACCTTATGTAAATATAAGATGATTTTGAAAACCATTGATTTTGGAAATGAATTGGTTGACTTAAATTATATTGATTTGGAAAATTGGATTTATTTTCTAAATATATTATTTTGGAAACTTTGAAACGAAAGATATTTAATTTGAGAAGAAATAATTTGGTGAAATTGTATATGATTTTGAAATTGAACTGATATTGAAACAAATTGAAATTTGAGAACCTTATGTTACTAAACACTTGATTTGGGAGTTGTCGAACTTATATAAAATTGATTTGTATGAGTATGAAATTGATTCGAAAACTATAGATTTGAAAAGGTACTCAATTTGAAAAGTGAAATCTTATATAATTAAAGTCTATATAAGTATGATTTGATATACTTTTGATTTTGGAAAAGTATTTGATCTGAAAATTAAATCTTATGTATAATGGATTTTATATAAGTACGATATTTGAAAGTGATTTGAAAAGGTACTATATGATACATATTTTTGAAGTAAAGATATGGAAAGTGCCTTCTGCTTGATATCCGATTTGTGGCCACATCTTGGATTCATTCTATCGATATTATTCTCTCTGATTTTTGGTTTTCCGGATATGATACTCGAGTGTCCTTCGAATTTCATGGCGTTACCCATGGTCTTATGTTTCTCTCGTGACTGCATAGCGCAACTGCCTGGCTGAGTCTTGCCTAGGGGTACGGATTGTTTCCTGGGGGATCCAGGCGTAACCATTGTGTATCCTGCAATCTGTGTAGGTCGCGAATAGTAGCGCAAATGCTTGGCTGAGTCTTGCCTGGGGGTACGGATTGTTTCCTGGGGGATCCAGGCTTAACCATTGTGTATCCTGCATTCTACTAGTCATCATGGCGTAACTCGCAGGGCTGAGAAAGCTTACGGATATGGATTGTTTCCTGGGGGAACCAGGCGTAATCATTGTGTATCTGTGAACCATGGTTGGACAAAGGTTTTGTTCGTTTTTGTTTGGATTGTACTTTCCATATCTGTTTTTAAAAGTTTTTCCAGTATTTTCACTGGGTGTTGAAACAAGTCTACTAAGTACCTGGAGAATTCTAGCTTTGCGCCTGATCAACGCACTGCCAGAGTCTACAGGAACGAGGATAAACTTGTAGAAACATCGAGTTATAAAAGTATTTTCGAAAGGAAATTGTTTTGATGTAAAAGTATTCGATATAAAGGTATTTTATTATAAAAGTATTTCCAAAAAAGAAAATTTGTATCAATATTTGGAATCAAAACCCTTATGGTTTGAATTTATTATTCATGCCCGATATTATTCCTTTGAATCTACCTTATATTCTCAGCTTTATTTATTCACCTATATTCTGTTTTCCAAGTCCTCTTTTTTTTTTCCTTGTTGACTATATTCTTTAAAATATTGTTATTTTTATACTACATGGTAAAAAAAAATTTAGTGTTATGAATATTTTAGAAGTTATTAATTAAATAAAACATATTTAAAGTAGATGATTATTGATAATATTTGAAAGTATCTTGAGAATTAATAAATTTATGAATTATGGATTTAATGTTTTCAAATAGCTTCTTTGTAAAAATAAGTAATAATGTAAATAATTGTTTTCAAATGGTTTTCATACATTTATAAAGGTGTCATTTAAACATATAAATGGTATTTATAAAGGAAGCAAGAAATTTTACAAATGGATTTTTGAAAGGTTTTAAAGTATATAAGATAATTGAATTGCAAATGAAGTTTTCAAATTTTAAGTAAAATTTATATAGTTTAAATTAATTGTTTAATCTTGACTTTCAATCTATCTTTTCTCTCTGGTTGTTTCTATTCTTCTACCTTCTTTCTTTTCGGGGACGAAAAGTTTTGAGTGGGGGAGAGTGTAACGACTCGCAAAATTTAATGGTTTTAAAGGTATATTTAACTGGAAATTTGTGAAATTTTAAACAATAAAATTTGAAAATAAAAATTTATTATTTGGAATACGTCTATTTTAATATAGCAACTGGTAAATTTTCATCTGATAATATTGAAGTTTATTTTCCTGTGAAATTTTATTCAAATCAAACCGGTTAATAACAGTGAATTTAAAAGTTTTCCGAAACCAAAATATGTCAACAGGAGAAAATTTATTCAGATCATTCTGAATCAGACTGCGAAATTCGTTTTGCAAAATTCGGACATTTCTAGCTCCGTTTGGATTTTTCCCATATGAAATAGCAGCATTTCTGGTACCGATTATCGACTTTCGATCGGATGATCGTACCACTAGTATTTGTATACCGTTTTGATCGTCACGTCATGCTGATCTCCATGGTATATTCATTTGCTTGTTTCGGCGTCCGATGGACAACGAAATCTGTAAAACAGTTCACCGTACGGTATTGTAATCTGTGACCTTTTGTTTTCTTGCCCTTTTAACTCTTGACGTACTGTCCAAACAACAATAATTATTGCTTTGAATGAGCCAGCTGGATTTTCGTGACCATTGCTCTGTTTTATTTTATTTCCTCCCCACGTTTTTCGGTTCACTTGCAAATATCTCGGCAAAGATTATAATTACAAGTTCATTTCTGTTCCTCTTGATTGCTCTTCCCTTCTCCTTTCCCCAGATCTATTTCGTGGCTCTTCCTTTCTTTTCCTTTCTCCTTGCCGTGCCCACCATCCCAAATCCTCTGCTTTCTTCCTCCACGCCTTCCGCGTAATGCCTCTCCCTCCAGCCGACGTCCATCATCATCTGGTTCCGTCTCCTCCGCCTAAACTTCACCGTGCCTTTGCACGAGTCAGCACCACCCATGGGGCGTGAAGCTTTCCTCCTCCATTTTTGCGTTCCCAGTCTCACCAAACTCATCACTTCGGCCAAACCTCCGCCACGTCCCTTGCCGAGCCCAGATCCAAACTGCATCCGAGTAGAGCTTCCCAACCTACGTTCATCCATCTCATCGAACCCATCATCACCCACCACTTCACGTCACCTCCTCCCCACGTCACCAACTTCCGCCTTCAACCCGCAACCAATGCCGTTCGCCCTCCCCTCTCTCCACTGCTGTATCGAGCAACCCAGAGACTCGGCCTCCACCTTCAGAAGCAGCCGAGCTTCTCTGTCTCTTGTAAGTGTATTTGCTTTTCGCATATAACCTGTTGCGTATGACTATTGTTATGATATATTTGAGTCACTTATGTGATTATTTGCTCACGCTTTGTTAAGTCTTCTATGTATATATATTTTATACTATAATAGAATTTGTTTTAAAGTATATTTTGTTAATATGTATATACTTAGTTGCTAGGTACAGGTTATGGTAGGCGCATATATTAGTTTAGATAAACATATGTAGTATATTATAAATCTATATATATTTTTAGTTTTAAAGTCTACGTACTGTTATATGCATTGATCCAGGTTTAATTAATTTTAGTGTATATATAATTGCTATATGAGTTGTATGTCCATTCTAGTAGTATATCTATAATATGTTTAAGGTATATCTATATAAGAGTTTATAATCTATTTTATATACAGATTTTACGTTATAAAGGTTATATATAAGTTGGTTTCATTCTTCTTAATTTATATGAAACTATACTTTGTATGTAATACTCGATTTTATATGTCTGAATGTTAACAATGGTTTTATAATATAATTTTTTTTTCAATCTGTTCTTATATATATAATAATGTATATATTCTCAAAAGCTACAATGAATTTTGAAACAGTTATATATATATTATATATAATAATTTTTATGTCAGCTGTTATGTAATTTATGTAATTATAAGTGTGTACACACAAGAGTATTTATTTCAAGATATATGTTGTATATATATGTTGAATTTCTTATTTGTGTTTTAATATAAAATAATGATTTTTATCTACATATATATTTTCTTTATTTTTATTTTTATTTTGTCTTAATCTAGCATATCGATTTCAAGGAAAGGGGAAATATGTTATATTATTTAGTTTAATTCATATCAAACTGATTCTAATCGATTCATCAACTCCTTGATTCAGCTTTGATCATCGAATCCATACCAATCTTGCTTCGCTTTGGAAGTTATGCTTGCACTTCGTAACTCAATTTCATTGCCCATCCTCTTTAGCCTCGAAAGGTGAGCAATCACTCACGATTAACATTCTTTTATTTATTAAATTTGATTTCAATTGAAACGACAATTGAAATATTACTGCTGTTAGTTAATTTCATTGTTGTATATATATGCTATTATCTGTATTTGTTCACCTGTGACATCTGACACCCGTATCTAGTATTATATGCCTGTTATTACTATTATCTGTATTTGTTCACCTGTGACATCTGACACCCGTATCTAGTATTATATGCCTGTTATTACTATTATCTGTATCTGTTCACCTGTGACATCTGACACCCGTATCTAGTATTATATGCCTGTTATTACTATTATCTGTATCTGTTCACCTGTGACATCTAACACCCGTATCTGTTATTTATACTGATGATATATGCCTGTTGTTGTATTTTATATTATCTGTTATCACTCTGCAAGTTCCCTGTTAGTATAGAATTCACTATGGGTTGAAATGATACATACCCGAACGGACTTTAGAATAGGAGAAAATCGTTATGGGTTGAAATGATAAACCCACGCGATTTTCATTTGATTGAATTTGGGATTATGGGTCGAAATGATATCTACCCGTATATATTCAAATTTCGGATTTGAAATGATAAATATCCATATCACTTTACCATATGATGGAAACGTATACAAACACCGTTGGTCCATATATTTAAATATTTTGAAAATAAATTCTATGGAGTTGGGAAGAAAAATTTATATTTTAAAATAGATTTTGGTAATAATTTGAACAAATTAAGGTTGGAAAGATAATTTGAATTTAGTTAAAATTGTATTCATTAAAGAATTTTATTTAATTAAACCGATTTGAAACTTATTGAAATTGGAATTTAAGATATGACTTATAACTTGGGTTTGATTTAAGTAACTTAATAAATATTTCTTGTTTAAAATAAAGTTAAAGAAATATTCAGTAAAATGTAATTAAAGGCTAGTTAAATGATATTGAATTTATTATGCGAATATTCCCTGATTTAATAATAATAAAGTTAAATCAAGAGCTATATGAAACGGTTAAATTTAACTTTGAAAATGTTGAGTATTAAAGCTTTGTAATATATTGAAAATTTAAATGGTATAATTAGAACTGAATTGAATTGATGAATAGAGCTTGAATAAATTTGAATTTGGAATTTTGTAGTTGATTTGAATCGATTTGCGAGACTTGAGAAAATGCAATGCTTTACTTTATAAATTAATTAATATACATATTATCTTGGAAAATAGTTATATTTGAATTGAAATGATATTTGGGTTTTGAAGTATAAATTAAATTGAAATGACCACGGTGTTATAGTGTATATTTCCACCTTGTAGATAGTTCTGAAGATCCTTAGAGGATGGTTATCCCAAACATCCTTTAAGTTACTTGTATTTCAGTTGATATTTCACTTGAGTTGGATTTATTGATATAAGAATGTTAATCCTGACTCGAGTGTTTTGTGTTTTGCTTTACGCTCGGGTCAGACCGAGTGATACAGCATTTGAGACTCACCTTTGGAGTTTGGAGCTTCCTTTGGAGATCCAACTATCGCCTCAGCTTTTAGCTCTTCTAGTTGATTTGTTTAGAGAAGTCATCTGTTGTACTGGAGACTTCACTGCATTTGAGTTATTCTATTGTATTTTATTTCTAACTCTGATGTTTATATAGTAGCTTCATGAACTACTATTTTATCTATTCCGCTGCGTATTATTGTATTACTCTGTGTCTGTGATACTGTGATTGATTTATTTACTACATATGCTGAGTTTGCCAAATTTTAAATTACAACGCGGTATTTTGAGCAATTCAACTCCGGCATGAGTGTCTACCTATACACCTATAATGGATGCGAATGGTCCAAAATAACGGGTCGTTACAAATTTCGCTCCTAGCTCACCTTGAATTGATGGTAGTTGGATTGAGCTATATATTTAATGGTGGCTGTTGACTTAAGGATTAGGGTTTTGTAAATGGGGAAAGTTAATGCCCTTTTATAGAAAATTTTCACGGCACTACTCGCTCGCTAAAATTTCAAACTCCAAACGAGGCTTACCGCCTGACGTTTGATATGTTATACCCCATATTCTGAACACAATGGAATATATATCGGAAGCCAATTCCATTATATACAAAATTTAGCTTTTCAAATTGAATTATATTAATTTAAATTCCTTTAAATAATTTCTAAGCGTTTCGAACTCGCACGACCAAACGATACGTCCCATCGGCACGAAATTCGATAGCATATAATAATTCGCTATTACGGATATAATGAAACTGGTTTCATTGAAATCCCTATTTTTACACATTAATTAAAATGAGTTATTTCCAAAATCAGTTTAATCACTTCTAAATACAATTTGAAAGTTTACTATCTCTATAACGATTCACCTTTTCAACCCTCGAACGTCGACACTAATACATCCACGGTATTCGTGTGCCAAGCATTCAAGTGCCGGAAGGATGAATTGTTAGGGTAAAAAAAAGAAAAAAGAATAGAACAAGGAAGAAGAGAACACAATATCAGAATCTCACAATAGAATGATAATATATAATATTAAAGGAACAGTACAAAAGGTTACTCCGATATAGAAATCTTGGAGTTACAAAACCTAAGTACCATCATCAGCCTGGACAGCTATAACAACCCGTCCTCACAAATGCTGATATGTACAATATGGTAATGCAGCGGAAATAAGAATACTACGGTAGGTGAAACATCCAGCTCGTCTTCTCGAGCTCCAATGAACATCAAAGAAAAACCTGCCTTTCTCAAACTACTCAAAAGAACACGTGAAAAATTTAGGGAAAAAACCAAGCGTCGGATATAAGTCAGTTATGAGAAACTCAAGAAATATGTGTACAACATATAATAGTACTTTTGAGACAACATGGAATGCCATAACGATTATACCCTCAAAAGAACCACTATTTAATAGGTACATAAGGTGATATAATAGATAATGCGTGTAGAATATAAATATTATAACATATGTGGAATGGTTACATTGATTACATTCAGTAGCATATTAGGAGTGTACAATCAAATTCGATAAAGAACGTTCACATAATGGATTTTCCTCGGAGATATCTTTGGAGAAGCCAAATCCAAACTCCATGCACAGGGATCAGAAAATACCTTTCGAGCGTCGTATATCTCTAGATATAATATACCATAAGTTAAACACAGGAGGCCTAACGTCCGAACATCAACATGAACAACGTGAACCAAATATCATCAACTCCTCTTGGCCAACAATCGATAAGTATCTCTAAATATGGAGTTGATAACATCTTGACATGGGTCGCTAACCCCAGGTCGTGCATCCTACTCTGTCTTTAGCCATTTCTGATGTCGAGTGTAAGAGTCCACAAACTCGACCTTCGAAAATCGGCACCCGTACTTCACTTGTACTCAAAATGCCGTAGATTCAAATGCCGAATCTGGCTTCCCGAAGCTTATAACAACATTAAGTATAACAACACAGCGGAAGAAAAAGAATATATCAATATATATATAACATTGATACAATGACAAATACAGAAATCTGATACAATATGATACAACAGAATGATACAACAGATATCAATATACATCAAAGATATGATACAAGAAATAGCAGCGGAAAGAAAATAGATAACACCAGCAGCAGATAGAATATCTCCAATAGAATGCTCCAATCCATAGCTAGCGGAAAGCAAGGTCAGTCGTCCAAGGACTGACTAGCTCCAGATAATCTACTAAACCTGAATATCTGAAAAACCCAACTCTAGACTGCCCGTGTGGAAAATGATGGGCACCCAGAGTTTAGGAAGGGAACAATAAACTCCGGATCAGTGATGGGACTGGTGTGAGCAACAAAAACAGTTTATCTTTAAAACAACAACAACAAAGCAAGTAGAAAAATATCCGCAATGCTTTTGGAAAATGAAACTACCATAAGACCTCCTGCCACACACACAATGCAAATGCACAGTTGGAGGAGATTTCTTCTTATGATAGTCAAAGATGCTTACTACGCAAAATCAAATCATTGGATATTATTATTAGTGCATAGTGCAGAAAACATTTCGAAAGTAGAATATAAATCTTAGCCAGCATAGACATTCCGAACTATGCCTACTATAGCTACCATCTAAACAGTGGGGCGCCACCATAAGTAAATGGCAGGTTCTACAACTAATACCGTACAAGTTCCGTATTGGGAAATGGAATTCCAACAAATGGTCAGGCTAAGGAACTTCCTATGGCACGAAAGAAACGCCTCTCGCTGGACGCTCCGAGAGACAAACTGCTCTCTGCCAACAAGGCCGGGTTACCCCTATAACAGGTAACTCACGAATATGCCGTCCCCCGGTCCTTTGGGACCTTTATCCGAGAGCTCTCGATAACCAACATCACACATAATAAATAAAGTGTGTCCACATGAGTAAGTATCTGGGCTCCATACCATGATACTACCCTTTTCCAGAAGGAAATGACATACCCTAAAGGGCGCGACCCACATAACCTTGCCGCAACGTTCCTGTTTCGACCATTTCCGGGTTGTGAGGCCCTGACGAAGTCTCGTCCACAAAGCTACGCTTTGGCACAAAGCCATGCTTTGGGTTAACAGATGATCAAAGTAATGATCACAAAGATAAATGATCAAACAAATGATCATATCACAAATGATCAAACAATGATCATCACACAGCAACACTCACCATGTCACATTACCAAATTGGGAATATATCGCCGATAAATTTCAACTACATAACCTCTGAGCTCGTACGTCTCAGAGAAGGGTGTTTAGCTAAGAGAATAAATTCTCCACCACCAACAGAAATGTATTTGAAAGAAATCGGCTTTATATCTCAAAATGTAATGACAGACATGTAACAATACAAGTCTGTTTCGGGTTCGAACAGAACCGAAGGCACTTCCAAAGAAGCCCTTGCAAATCCGAGTATTCACAATCCCAATCGGATTTCCCATCACTTAGGGGATCTCTATACCAGGAGCTACCCAGTGCAGAGACAATCGATAGGTTATCCTATCGTTTTCGCAAACACCCGGTCTTCAACACCGGTCTTCAAATGCTATCCATATACGACGTATCACTTATTCGGAATGGGTTTTGTGACACAAAGGTCCTCTCCCGGCTGAACCGAATAGTGAGCGTAATATTCAAAAACAAATGGATAATGGGATTTCAATTAAGTCACAACTTAAACCCAAACTTTCTTTTCAAATGGTTTAACAAATTACCATTTTAATCCTTTTAAACAAAAAGATTCAATTCACAAAGTTCACTCAGTTTTCACAAAGATTCATTCACATATTTCAAAACAATTTCTGTTTCAATTGGATCAACTCGTTAAATCTTTAAAACAAAGATTCAACTTATAGCTTTCAAAACAATTTCATTTCGAATGGGTTAAACAAAACATCATTTTAAATCTGTTAAAAATAAGCAGATTTAATTCATAGCTTTCAAAAAGAATTCATTAATACCTTGGAAAATCCATTTTTCAATTTAATCTTGAAATTCCTTTAATTAAACTGGAATTTCATTTCTTATCTGAAAGCTTTTATTCTTTTAAAACAAACAGTTTTCATTCTGGAAATCTGATTCATTTATATGAGTTAAAATCCTTGGGTTAAATCCAAATTCTCAAAATTTTACTTTTAAAATGGATTAATTTCATACAAACACATTTATATCATTTTTAATCCCTAGTTTCAAATCATAGGATTCAATTTCAAAATTTGAATTCAAATTCAAATTTAATTATTTAAATTGGAAATTTTTACCAAGTTATTCAAAATAGATTTTATCTTTGAAAACACCTTTTCAAAAGCTTTAACATTCAACCCAAATTCATTTCCAAAATCAATTGAAATCGAAATTTCAAATTTAAAAATATTAAATTTAAATCATCTGTGACTTAACCGATTTCCACGTGAAATCCATATTTGTGTGTGTAAAAGTGTATTCCAGGGGTTTAACACAATAGTGCAACATCATTCAATCATTACAGATCAAATACAGAAATATAGTTGATAAGCGGTATAAACTATATCGCTTATCTTTCATATACAGATCACAGATATA
This sequence comes from Allium fistulosum, assembly GCA_030737815.1. NCBI lineage: Eukaryota > Viridiplantae > Streptophyta > Magnoliopsida > Asparagales > Amaryllidaceae > Allium > Allium fistulosum. Next base: position 612,404,750 of record CM060906.1, on the reverse strand, counting down.
TATATATCACAGATAATAAATTACAACACAGATAATAAATTATACTACAGATCACAACATAAAATCAGGATATGTCACAAAGTATCATGTATCAGAAATATCAAACAATTCGACTATCAATAGAATTTAAACATCCATAAGTAAGCTCAATTAATTATCTGATTAATTTAAATCAGATAAGTCATCAATCGTGGTTAATTAACATAAATTAATTTCAAATCATTTGATTGATTATCCTTTAATCATTTATTAATTAAATTAATTAACCTAAAATTATTTAATTATCCTTTAATTAATTTCCTTTAATTAATTCATTAATAAATAAATCAACCCTTAATTAATCACCCTTTAATTAATCATTCTTAATTAATTACAACAAGTGATTATTAATTAACTTAAATTTATTAGAATATCTAATATTAATTACAATAAGTAATTAATCCCTTAATTACTTTCATTAAGTAATTAACAATTTAATATTGATTATCTTAATTAATTAATCTAAATCATTAATTTATAAAGTTGACAAATAAATCATTCCTTAATTATCTTATTAATTAATCCACTTCAATATTTTTAATTATCTCTAAGATAAATTATTCCTTTATTAATGATCTCATAAATATTAAAGTGTATTTAAAACATTACACTTCTAAATTTAGTGTAATATCCCGGAAATTTTGACAATATCAATTTAATAATCTGTTGAATAATTAAATTGATATTGATGATCTTTGATAATAAAATTTGAATTTAATTTAATAATCTAATTAAATAAGTATCAAATATGTTATTTTCAAATAACAAGTATAATGTATTATTTTTATAAATATGAATGGATTTTAAAAGACTATGGAATTGTTATATTTTTAAATTGATAAGTAATTATATAAGTGTATATATATATATAACTTAATTTTAAATTTTTCTTAGAATTTAATTTGATTTGAATTTGAATTTAAAGTTTTGAAATTCAAAAGAATAAATATTTAAATTGTTTTGGATTTTAGAATATTTGTATAAGCTTTTATTTATAAATATAATTAGTTTTTGTTTCCCTTTAAAAAGTAATTTATATATAGATAAGTACTTATTAACTAATTAATTAAGTATAAGCTTATATTAAACTTTAAAAATAAAATACAAATTAACTTAAAAAGACAAGTGTTAATTTCCTAAGACCTCATTTAAACAAGTGTTAAATTTCTAAACATGTTAAATACATGTGTTAACAAGATAAATAAGGGTAGAGACAAGTGTCATGGTTCATTTTTATTTTCTTTAATTTTAAAACAAATCTAAATGAATTCATATAAAACTATATCCTCCCTCTCTTCCATTTCCTGTTTTTATTCTCACATCTTCAAAGACAAAAAAAAAACCAAATCAGAAAATTTATCAAACCGAAATCATCTCCACAATTCAAAAACTGAAATTCAATTCTAAACCAAGAATCTACAAAACTGGAATGATCCTCTCAAACCAAAAATATACAACCTGAAATCATCTCAAACCAGAATCAAATCTCTCAAACTAAAACCCTGCAAATTCATTTCTTCAACCTGAAACAACTTGAAAACACTCCTCAAAACAAATCTGCAATGTACAATCAAGACCTGTAACCATTCCAAGAATGCATGCAAGTAAATCTGGAGTTTCAAGAGCCTTCCTGTTTTAAAGTTTCAAAAGCAAGTGTTTCAGTTTTCAAAAACAAGCAGATGAAATTCAAAGCAAATTCAAGTCCAGTTCAAATTTTCAAAGTCCAAATTCCAGTTTCTCTGTTCAACAAAATAGGTGAGTAAACTATAATTTTAAAAATAGTTTAAAACCCTGGATTTAACTTTGATATATAAATGAAAATCATGTTGCTTGCCTAAAAATCTAGATTGAAATGGATGCATGTGTATGTGATAGTATTGAATGTCTGTATATATGCTCTGTTGTGTTTAAATATTTGAAAGTTTATAAATAACAGTGAGTAACATTCTTAGAACTTAATATAAGAATCTGTTTGTTGGTTAACCCTGAAAGAAGTATGTTCTTGTGTGTATCTATATGTGAGTTTCTATAAATATATACATGTGGATGTATTGATATATATGTGCATGTCTGTTATGTATGATATCCCTGTTTTATATTTTCTTTAAGCTCAGATTCTTGATAAAATCCCTATCTACTTATCTGATCTCTAATAGACTTAAGTTTTAAAATAAAATAAGTTTGTTTTATCATAAACTAAAGCTTAAAATTTAAATTAAGTCAAATCTTAAGCCTGAGTGACTCTGGAAGCTTAAACATCAGTGTATATTAAATAAAGTGAAAATTCAAACTGTGAGAATTGTAGTTCCAGTATTATGAATTGAATAAATAAACCAAATCATGATTTTTAACACTAAAATCAAGATTTTTAAGAATGTGGAAATGGTGCAGTTCTGTGATGAACTAAAAAGGGGGAAACTTGAAATTCTGGTGATCTATTGATATTAAAAGGTAGGGATTGTTCTTGGGGGTAGAGGAGCAATCAGAGAAGCTTGGAAAAATAGTTGATAGTGATGCAAATCCTTTTGGTAGCCGTGGTGATGGTTTCTTTCCTGTAGCCCTAGTTTTAAGTTAGGCTACAAATTTGTTTCGTTTGTTTTCGTTGATGGATCGAGCTGTATGATACTTTGGGAAATTGAAGCTTTGAGGTAGTTGAAGCGATGACCGGAGTTGGAGGAGTTCTGGTGGTCGGGTTTGCGAAGACGAGGCGATGTCAGGTGGTTGGTTGGTCGCGAGTCAGTGTTGCCAGGTTTTGATTTAGTCGAATTCGAGTTCGAGAGGGATCGGAGAGGAACTGATGGATGGGATCGAAGCTGGAGGTGATGTTCGACTTGTTCGTCGATGCAGTGATGACCGGAGGCGTTGATCTTGGCCGTGCACGTGCACGCGATCGTGAATGTCTGGTGAAGTCTGGGATTTGAACAGAGAAGGGTACTCGGGTGTTCTTCGTGACGATTGGATATTTGCTCGAAGTAATTAGAGCTGCGACTCGAAGTAAATTATAGTGTGTTCGAGTGCAATTGTGTTGCCAGGTTTTAAAACCTGTTTTGTTTTCAAAATTTAAATAAGTTTAAATGTTAGCTATATTTAAATGTTTTGAAATTTTTAAAAGGAAGTAGATTTAAGTTCTTTTAAAAATTCTTTTAGAAGATATAAGTTTTCTTTAACAGGAAAAGGTTTTTAAATTTGTTCTAAACTTTGTTAAAGACAAAATTGATATTCATTTTAAATCCAGAATTTAAAATGAAATTTAAAAGTAAATTTGAAAATGGATGTTTCAAATGTTTTGGGAATAAGGAAATTTAATGGATAATTAATTTAATTGATTAATTAATCATTTGGATTAATTAAATAGGTAATTAATGGTTTAAACTAATTAATTAGTGATTAAGATTAATTAATTAGAATAATTAATTTGTAATTAAGGATTATAATTAGAATATTAATTAATGGTTAGGAATTAATTAATAAGTAATTAAATATTAATTAAGTTATGGTTAACACTTAATTAATTTAGTAATTAGAGATTAATAAAATGGTTATTAAGATTTATTAATTTAGAATTAATAATAATTAATATAAGTTAATTACTTAAGGAAAGTAATTAAATAATAGTTAATGAGGTCATTAACTATGGGTTATTAAATAATGAATTAATAGAATTAATTTTGATAATTAATTAGTTAAATTAATTTAAGGATAATCATTTATGAATTTGTTTAAATGTAATTACTTATTGGAAGTAATTAAGAATTAATTACTTATTGTAATTAATTGAAGTTAATTTGATTTAGTTTAAGTTAATTAATTAAGTTTAATTAATTTAGAATAATCAAGAGTTGATTTGATAAATAATTACTTAATGTAATTATTAAGGTAAGATTATTTAGGGGAGTAATAATATGATAATTACTAGAAGTAATTAGTTGAATAAATGATTTATTAATAGAAGTAATTTGAGTTAATTACTTTGAATAATTAATCAAGGGATTAATTAAGAAATTAATTAAGGAGTAATTAATTTAGTTAATGAAAGTAATTAAGGGTAATTAATTACTGATTGAAGATTAATCAAGGGTGATTAATAAATGTTGTTTAATTAAAGGTTAATTACTTAATGTAATTAATTTAATTAAGTAATTAATAATTAAGTTGTAATTAAGGATCATTAATTAATATAATTAATGATGTAATTAAGATTGGTTAATTAAGTAATAATTAATAAATGAAGTAATTAATCAATGTAATTAATTAAGGATTAATGTAATTAATTATAGTTGATTAAGTTAATTAATTTTAGTTAATTAATTAATGATATAATTAAAGGTTAATTACTTAATGTAATTAATTTAATTAAGTAATTAATAATTAAGTTGTAATTAAGGATCATTAATTAATATAATTAATGATGTAATTAAGATTGGTTAATTAAGTAATAATTAATAAATGAAGTAATTAATCAATGTAATTAATTAAGGATTAATGTAATTAATTATAGTTGATTAAGTTAATTAATTTTAGTTAATTAATTAATGATATAATTAAAGGTTAATTACTATAAGTGGTTAATGATAATTAATTTGAGTAATTAATTAAAGATAAGTTACTTGGATGTAATTAAAAGATAATTAATCAAAGATGATTAATTGAAATGAATTATTAGAGGATAATTAATTAATTGATTTTAATTAATTAATGGTTAAGTAAGAAGGATTTATAAAATAAAGTAATTAATTTAATTCATTTTAAATTAATTAGAGATGATATAAATCATTACTTAAGAATGGATGATAATATTGAATGCTTTGCATTGATTGATATCTCTGATGAGATATATGATGTGTGATATGGATGTTTAGTTGAATTGTGATGATAATATGGATTATCTGATAATGTTAATTATCTGTTGTGAATTATCTTTCTTTGTGTATAAAGATAATGAATTGAAATTGTTTTAACCTTTAAAACAACTTGGCCTTAAAAGATACGTTTTGGATTTCGATGAGACCGGGATCGGGTTTCCGTATACCGGATTTCCAGGTCTGGAGACCCGAATACCACATCGATCCAAATTAACGATAGGTCGTGAATCAAGTGAAGATGAAGATTCAGAGTGCAAGGGTTATTGTCGTTAACTCTGAGGGTGATTCCAAAACGAGTGTAACGAGATAATGCCTTCGGTTTCGTTCGAACCCGGAACGAACTTGTATGGATTGAATGCTTTCAGCACATCGTCAGGTGGACGATGAGCATTCTAAGTGATGTGTTCTTTTCTAAGGTAATCGTGACCTCAAGCCTCACAAACCGGGAATGGCTAAAACAGGGGAGGTGCAGCAAGGTTAGTGGGTAGCACCCAAGTAGGACAAGATTACCTCTGTCTAGAAGTCCCTTCTTATTTCGGCTTAGTGTGTGCGGTTGCTGATCCCAACCGTGAGGTATCTTGTGCGGGAATTATCCAGTAAGGGATGTTCCGGCCTTGTGTTGCAGGGGATTGGGAGTGATCCTCGGTACGGTGATCTAGGCCACGTACTGTGACGGGCGGTACCCCGGTAGCCCTGCCATTGTATGGAATCCAAAATCCAATAAGTGCCGTACGTATTAGTTGTGCCCAACTATGTTGAAATGTGAGATGTAAGCATTTCAGCTATTTCTGTATTTTACTTGAAAACCCTAGACCCTATTATAATATAACTGGATTTCCTATCAAATGTTTTGGTTAGCGTAAGGTAAAAACTTTTCCATGTTTATGTGTGGGAAGTCTTACGTGATACCTTTGTTTTCAAAAGGTTTTGAAGTTAAACAATTTTAACCCGTTTACTCACACCAGACCCATGTCTGACCCAAGTGTTTATTTTCTGTTTTATTTAACTCTTGGGTACTCAAATTTTTACGAGTAGCCAAGGGATTCAGGTTTAGTTTTGACGAATATTCTGGAGGAGCAATGGAGCAGGAAGCTTCGGCGTTCGTCGCATAATATTCCGCTGTGTTGATATCTGTGATAGTGTCTTGTCTTGTATTTGAGTTGTAATGTCTAGACAGATGTTTATAACTGTCTAGTAAGTGATGTATAAGTTGTGTACTCTGATTATGTAAAGACTATGTATTAGTTATGTGATATATTATAATTTGTTCCGTTTCCGCTGTGAGATTCTGATGTGTTGTTTCTTTCTTTCTCTTCTTTTCTATTTTCTACCCCTTTCTTTCTTCATAATGATGCGACTTTCTGGGCATAGAAAGTCGGGTCGTTACATTTAGATTCAAATTTCATTTTGAATTTAGAATTCAAAATGGTTATATATTTAAACACTAACTAAATTTAAATATCAACTTATAAACCTATATAAGAAAAGTTCTAACTAAATTACCTAAATTTTTATTTGAAATTTTAAGTTTTAAAATATATTACATTTTAACTTGCAAATTCAAGTTAAAACAATAACTTTTCATTCAAAATCCTTTTTAAATACACTTAAACTTAAACACTTTCAGTTATTAAAACAATTTAAATTTAAAACTTTATTTCCCAAACTAAGTTTTCAAACTGACCTGAACTTTGGTTTTTAAAACTTATTTTAAACCATTTACAATTTAAACTGTCAGTTTTAAAATTGAAACCAAATATACCTTAAACACTTAAAAGTTGTTAAAACCAATGTAAATTTCAAACCTTAAATTATCTCAAAACTAAGGTTCAAATTAACTTGAATTCAGATTTAAACTTAAGTTTAAAACTTAGTCTAAAACTTTGATTTACATTTGAAACTTTAATTTTAAATTTAAAACAGAACAGGTTTCCGTTATTAAAAACCTGTAACAAAATCATATACTCGCGCCAAATCCTTATCTGCTTCGAGTCGAAAATCAACTACTTCGAGTTAAACACATTGTATCACTCGGAAACTGTAACGACCCGAAAAATTTAATGGTTTTAAAAAGCATATTTAACCGGAAATTTGTAAAATTTTGAAAAATAAAATTTGAAAACAAAAATTTATTATTTGAAATACGTCTATTTTAATATAGCAACTGATAAATTTTCATCTGATAATATTGAAGTTTATTTTCCTGTGAAATTTTATTCTAATCAAACCGGTTAATAACAGTGAAGTTAAAAGTTTTCCGAAACCAAAATGTGTCAACAGGAGAAAATTTATTCAGATCATTCTGAATCAGACTGCGAAATTCGTTTTTCCAAATTTGGACATCTATTGCTCCGTCGATCTTATTTTCGGCAAAATAGCAGCACTTCTGGTACCGATTATCGACTTTCGATCGGATAATTGTATCACTAATATCCATATACCGTTTTGATCGTCTCGTCGTGCTGATCTCCACAGTATATTTATTTCTGCATTTTAGGTCCGTTACGCGACGAAACCAATAAAATGTTTATTGTAACGGTACCATAAATTATCACCTTACATTTTCTATCTGTTTCAAAATAAAACGTGATTGCCCAAACAAATTTAATTGCCATAAATCTTTCAGCTGAATTACTGCTCGTGACCATCGACATTCACTTATCTTTTATATATTTTCCGTTGATCTTGCTGGCTCTTCATTTCATAACCTTCCGTTCAAATTGAAAGGAAATAAATTTATATATCAGATTATTTATCAAGCTTGCATTCCTCTGTTTTTCTCTTCCCACCTGTTCAATATTTGGTTCGTTCCATTTTCTCTTGCTCCTTGATATTTCGTCCGTGCTTATAAAAAAGAAGAAAAAAATAGATATAAAGGCAGCACGTCTTCTCCTCTTCCTTGTCATACTCCCAGATCTCCATCACAAAACTGCTTCCATCCACGCAAGCTACTTTTTCCCCTCCGTGTGTGCCAGTTTGGCCTCTCCATTTATGCACGCCTTATCTCCTTCCTTCCCTGACCTCCCAACGTTTCCACCACTTCGCCAAGCATCGGCTCTAGGCTACCACAGCCGTGCTTCCTCCTATTTTCCTCCGCCTGTGCAACCGACCCCGAGCCTCTAGCAACCGCCACCTTGAAGCCGACAAACCCCAGCCACCCACCCGTGCATGCTGAGCCCACATAACCCATCGACAGCCGCTCTTCCTTCCTCTCGTGCCGTAACCGAGCCGAGCCTTGCATCTCCACCTTGCAGCGGTGCTTTGATCTTCTGGTGACAAACGATATATATATATAGCGTAAGTATAATCTATGTCATAGTAGAATATGGTATATTATTTACAGCTTATACTTTCAGTAATATGTTATATAAGTTTATATAGTTAAACTTTATCGATTTATAAATTTTATGTACATATCGATTTATAAATCTATTTATTATATATATTTGCCAAGCCGAGTATTTTATCTTTGTTGTGCTTCTCTGATAATATTTATATATACTTTTGTTGTTTATATATATGTTTATCTAAAAAAGGATTTTATTTTATATTAGTTTATAAAGTTGATAAAGTATACAGTTTATATAGATGTTACAGAACATGCAAAGTTTCGGCAGTATACATTTGTGTATATGATGCGTGTGCTGTAAAATATGTTATATTATAATGTATATCATGGGTCTAGTTATATTAGTTATGATTGTAAAATATGTTATTTTAGTCTAGTTATATATATGCCAAAATATTAAGGGTGGACATATAAGCCTACAACAATTTTATTTTGTAACAACATATGTATAGTTTGTCTGTTGTGCTCTGTCTATATTAAAACTAAATATTTAAAGTATATATATATTTTGAAAGTTGTTATACGTATTGGTTACATATGTTGTTTAGGCTATTCCTAATTTTGAATTTGCACGAGTGTGTGTGTATATATATATATGGTTATATAAGATTTTTTTTATGTTATATATACATGTTGGTTTATATGTATTAAATAAAGTAAGTTTATATAAATTTCATTTTTACCATTAGTTTTAAAAAGGTATAACATGTATTTGAGTATTTGGCACTTCAATAAGTATATATGTATTTATTTTATATATAAGTAGTTATATATAGTGTATCTATATTTTTACTTATACCAATTATCATCATCAATCCAGTTTGACTTGATTTCGTAAATTCCTATTTATCAGCTTCGTTCGTTGATTCGAGTTCAATCTTGCCTTGTGTTGAGATTTCGTGCCTGGATTTCGTAACCACTTTATTGTCTATCTCTCTAACCTCGAAAGGTGAGAAATCACTCACGATTAACGTTCTTTTATTATTTAAATTTGATTTCAATTGAAATAGCAATTGAAATATGCTGCTGTAGTTATTTACATTTTTATATATGCTATTATCTATAACTGTTCACCTGTGACATCTGACACCAGTATCTAGTATTATATGCATGTTATTACTATTATTTGTATCTGTTCACCTGTGACATCTAACACCCGTATCTGTTATTTATATTGATGATATATGCCTGTTGTTATATTTTTATTATCTGTTATCACTCTGCAAGTTCCCTGTTAGTATAGAATTCACTATGGGTTGAAATGATACATACCCGAACGGACTTTAGAATAGGAGAATTTCGTTATGGGTGAAATGATAAACCCAAGCGATTTTCATTTGAATTGAAATTGGGATTACGGGTCGAAATGATATCTACCCGTATATATTTAAATTTCGGATTGAAATGATAAATATCTGTATCACTTAACCATATGATAAATATATATACAGACACCGTTGGTCCATATATATAAATATTTTAAAAAATGAATTCTATGGTTTTGGAAAGAAATATATGGTTTTAATAAATGTTGAGCCTTAAATTATTATATATAAATGGGAATGATTGATTTAAATACATAATATGTTGAGCGTTTAAAATATATTTCAAAATAGATTTTGGTAATAATTTGAATAAGTTAAGGTTAGAAAGATAATTTGAATTTAGTTGAAATTGTATTCAATAAAGAATTTTATTTAATTAAACCGATTTGAAACTTATTGAAACTGAGATGTAAGATATGATCTATAACTTAAGTTTGATTTATAAGTAATCTAATGAATATTTTTTTTTTTGTTTAACTAAAGTTTAAGGAAATATTTAGTAAAAATGTAATTTAAGGCTAGTTAAATGATATTGAATTTATTAAGTGAATATTCCCTGATTTAATAATAATGAAGTTAAATCAAGAGCTATCTGAAACTGTTAAATTTAACTTTGAAAATGTTGAATATTAAAGCTTTGAAATATATTGAAAATTTAAATGATCTGTTTAGAAATGAATTAAATTGATGAATTGAGCTTTGAATAAATTTGAATTTGGAATTTGAAGTTGATTTGAATCGATTTGCTAGACTTGAGGAAATTAAATACTTTACTTTTTAAATCATTTAATATATATATATACTATTTTGGAAAATGGATATATTTGAAATGAAATGATATTTGGGTTTTGAAGTATAAATTTAATTGAAATGACCACGGTGTTAAAATGTATATTTCCACCTTGTAGATAGTTCTGAAGATCCTTAGAGGATGGTTATCCCAACATCCTTTAAGTTACTCGTATTTCAATTGATATTTCACTTGAGTTGGATTTATTTATATAAGAATATTAATCCTGACTCGAGTGTTTTGTGTTTTGCTTTACGCTCGGGTCAGACTGAGTGATACAGCATTTGAGACTCACCCTTGGAGTTTGGAGCTTCATTTGGAGATCCAACTATCGATTCAGCTTTCAACTTTCCAGTTGATTTCTTCAAAGAGGTCGTCTATTCGTACTGAAGACTTCACTGCATTTGAGATATTCTGTTGTATTTTATTTCTAACTCTGATGTTTATATAGTAGCTTCATGAACTACTATTTTATCTATTCCGCTGCGTATTATTGTATTACTCTGTGTCTGTGATTATGTGATTGATTTATTTACTGCATATGCTGAGTTTTGCCAAATTTTTATTACAATCTGTTATTTTGAATTATTCAAGTCAGACATGTGTGGATTTATTGTTGATTTGAATGGTCCAAAATAGCGGGTCGTTACAGTTGGTATCAGAGCTTTGGCTCTAGGCGAAACTTAGCATATATTGTAAATTTATTTACAGAATCACTTACGTCTGAGTTTAACCTCTTCCTTTTGACTCGATTTCCTTTGAACTTTGGAACGTTCCCTACGGTTCCAAAATTCATTCTTGTCTCTCTCTATTGGTATTCTTTTGATTCTGGAGTATTCCATAACTCCACTTCGAAGGATCTCTATAAGAATAGGATCCCACCAATCTTAGAATGATTTGTGAAGGGGCGAAACTTCTTCACAATTGGCATTGATTCACCGGAGATTTCTATATCTTTGGTTTAGATGCCGCTATCTCTTGCGATCGAATGTTGATTTTCTTGGAATTCTGCATCGATCTGTTCTTGAAGTCACGGTTGATCCGGTTAAGGTCGCTCGCGATTTATATAAGTATATTCATCTTCTATTTTGAAATTAATTATCTCATTTTCGTTCGAACTTATCTTCGAATCAGAATCCTATTTGATTAGAATCCCTCTAATTTGAATTTCTATCTTTGTTTTGAAATCCATTCTTGAATCATCCTTTGAAAATCGGGTTTGTTTGTATTTTAGAAATTGCTTTCTAAACCAAAATTATTATTTTGACAAGTATGATTTTATTCTATATATAAAAGTGAAATGTTTTCGATAAGGATTATATATACCTTTTAAAAAGATAAGAATTTGAATTTTTGAAAGGATTTGAATTTTGAAGTTATATAAGAAATTGATTTATAAAAAAAAATGATTTATGACTAAAGGATTTTAAATTTGAAATTCGAGAATTGAACTCCGGTATTTTGAAATTGGTTTTAAGATTTTGAAATATATAATAATAGTATGATTTAAAAGTATTTTCCGAATAAGAAATGTTTCAAATGACTTCAAATGAGTTCCAATGATTTCGAAGAAATTTCAAAGAAGTTTTCAAGAAAATAGAAGTCCGGAACTCACTTATGTCGCTGGAAAATAATTTCGGTGATGAGTGCACGCATCATCGACATTGATTTTCGAGTTTCAGAGTGAGGGAGAGGCCACTCTAGTAACATTGCTATGCGAGTGATTTTGCGAAACCAATTTTGATTTCAAATTTTGAAGTATGATTTGATATTCGAAAGATATATGTATATATATAGATTTGAAATGATTTGAAGTAAGCCGGCGTTCAGTCCTCGAGTTTTGGATTTGATATAACCCTATCTATTAAAATTGATTTACTGATTTGTTGCTGATTTCCAACTCTTGAATTTGAAAATGATTTCTTCAACTATTTTGAAGGTTCGAGCACTTCCAAATCAAGGTTAACTTTTCAAAAGCTAAGAATTTTGAAAGTATAAAGTATATAAGTTTGGTATGTATGTTAAAGTATGTAGTAATATGATTTAAATAAGTTGAAACTGTTGTGTTAAGTAAATGAATAAGGCAATTTTAAAATTTTCTGATATGTAATTTAGATTTGAAATGTTTTGAAAAGAATTTGGTCTTCAAAATATTTTGAATAAAGTTTAGTTAAATGTTTTAACTTAGTAACATCTTTATGAAACCATATATTTAACAAGTTGGAATAAATATATAAGTTGTACGTATGCTGTTTATTTCGCATAATTAATTTGATCCAAGTTTGAGTACACAAGTTCGAGGTGGATTACACCATTTCATGTTAGGATTTTTCATTTGATTCTTGATGGCGAATATTTGATATGGATTTTGGGCTTGATTCTAGAATTCTCTATCATAGTATATGGCTATGCAAGGAGACTGATGGCTTCTAGTCGAGAAACCATATCGAAGTCCGCATTAGGGAAGTCGAATGGACAATACTAGTTTGAAAGCGAACTTGTGTGATCAAGTGAGCGATCAAATGTGATTCTTCGAAATGATGACGTATGTACACCTTATATTCTAATATCATTGATACATTTTGACGCTGAAATGAAAGTTGTCAAGTAGAATATCTTTGCTTACTAAAAGAAAATTTCCAATTTAAATTACAAAGATATATAACCCATAAAAGCAAAGATATTCAACCCCATATGGCTCTTCATACAGCGAAATTTATTTTGTAAAATTTGAACCTTATAAAAGACGGACCTCACGTAAATATAGATAATTTTGAAAACATTTGATTTTGGAAATGAATTGGTTGACTTAAAATTATATTGATTTGGAAATTTGGATTTATTTTCTAAATCTATTATTTTGGAAACTTTGAAACTAAAGATATTTAATTTGAGAAGAAATAATTTGGTGAAATTGTATATGATTTTGAAATTGAACTGATATTGAAACAAATTGAAATTTGAGAACCTTATGTTACTAAACACTTGATTTGGGAGTTGTCGAACTCATATAAAATTGATTTGTATGAGTATGAAATTGATTCGAAAACTATAGATTTGAAAAGGTACTCGATTTGAAAGTGAAATCTTATATAATTGAAGTCTATATAAGTATGATTTGATATACTATTGATTTTGGAAAGTATTTGATTTGAAAATTAAATCTTATATATAATGGATTTTATATAGGTACGATATTTGAAAGTGATTTGAAAAGGTACTATATGATACATATTTTCAAAGTAAAGATATGGAAAGTGCCTTCTGCTTGATATCCGATTTGTGGCCACATCTTGGATTCATTCTATCGATATTATTCTCTATGATTTTGGTTTTCCGGATATGATACTCGAGTGTCCTTCGAATTCCATGGCGTTACCCATGGTCTTATTGTTCTCTCGTGACTGCACAGCGCAACTGCCTGGCTGAGTCTTGCCTAGGGGTACGGATTGTTTCCTGGGGGATCCAGGCGTAACCATTGTGTATCCTGCAATCTGTGTAGGTCGCGAATAGTAGCGCAAATGCTTGGCTGAGTCTTGCCTGGGGGTACGGATTGTTTCCTGGGGGATCCAGGCGTAATCATTGTGTATCCTGCATTCTACTAGTCATCATGGCGTAACTCGCAGGGCTGAGAAAGCTTACGGATATGGATTGTTTCCTGGGGGAACCAGGCGTAACCATTGTGTATCTGCGAACCATGGTTAGACAAAGGTTTTGTTCGTTTTGATTGGATTGTACTTTCCATATCTGTTTTTAAGAGTTTTTCCAGTATTTTCACTGGGTGTTGAAACAGGTCTACTAAGTACCTGGAGAATTCTAGCTTTGCGCCTGATCAACGCACTGCCAGAGTCTACAGGAACGAGGATAAACTTGTTGAAACATCGAGTTATAAAAGTTTTTGAAAGAAAATTTGTTTCGTTATAAAGGTGTTTTATTATAAAAGTATTTCCAACAAAGAAATTCTGTATTAATATTCGAAATTGAAATTCTTATGGTTTGAATTAATTATTCATGCCCGATACTATTCTTTTGAATCTACCTTATCTGCTCAGCTTTATCTATTCACCTATATTCTGCTTTTCCAAATCCTCCTTCTTTTCCCTGTTGACTATATCCTTTAAAATATTGTTTATTTATATACTACATGGTTTAAAAAAAAAAAAAAAAATTTAGTGTTATAAATATTTAGAAGTTATGAATTTAATAAGACATATTTAAAGTAAATGATTATTGATTTATTAATGATATTTGAAAAGTATTTTAGATAGAATTAATAAATTTATGAATTATGGATTTAATGTTTTCAAATAACTTCTTTGTAAATATAAGCAATAATGTAAATAATTGTTTTCAAATGGTTTTCATATATTTATAAAGGTGTCATTTAAACATATAAAAAGTATTTATAAAGGGAAGCAAGAAATTTTACAAATGGATTTTTTTTTTTATGGTTTTAAAGGATATAAGATAGTTGAATTGCAAATGAAGTTTTCAAATTTTAAGTAAAAACTTATATTGTTCAAATAAATTGTTTAATCTTGACTTTCAATCTATCTTTTCTGTCTGGTTGTTTCTATTCTTCTACCTCCTTCCTTTTCGGGGACGAAAAGTTTTGAGTGGGGGAGAGTGTAACGACCCGAAAAATTTAATGGTTTTAAAAAGCATATTTAACCGGAAATTTGTAAAATTTTGAAAAATAAAATTTGAAAACAAAAATTTATTATTTGAAATACGTCTATTTTAATATAGCAACTGATAAATTTTCATCTGATAATATTGAAGTTTATTTTCCTGTGAAATTTTATTCTAATCAAACCGGTTAATAACAGTGAAGTTAAAAGTTTTCCGAAACCAAAATGTGTCAACAGGAGAAAATTTATTCAGATCATTCTGAATCAGACTGCGAAATTCGTTTTTCCAAATTTGGACATCTATTGCTCCGTCGATCTTATTTTCGGCAAAATAGCAGCACTTCTGGTACCGATTATCGACTTTCGATCGGATAATTGTATCACTAATATCCATATACCGTTTTGATCGTCTCGTCGTGCTGATCTCCACAGTATATTTATTTCTGCATTTTAGGTCCGTTACGCGACGAAACCAATAAAATGTTTATTGTAACGGTACCATAAATTATCACCTTACATTTTCTATCTGTTTCAAAATAAAACGTGATTGCCCAAACAAATTTAATTGCCATAAATCTTTCAGCTGAATTACTGCTCGTGACCATCGACATTCACTTATCTTTTATATATTTTCCGTTGATCTTGCTGGCTCTTCATTTCATAACCTTCCGTTCAAATTGAAAGGAAATAAATTTATATATCAGATTATTTATCAAGCTTGCATTCCTCTGTTTTTCTCTTCCCACCTGTTCAATATTTGGTTCGTTCCATTTTCTCTTGCTCCTTGATATTTCGTCCGTGCTTATAAAAAAGAAGAAAAAAAATAGATATAAAGGCAGCACGTCTTCTCCTCTTCCTTGTCATACTCCCAGATCTCCATCACAAAACTGCTTCCATCCACGCAAGCTACTTTTTCCCCTCCGTGTGTGCCAGTTTGGCCTCTCCATTTATGCACGCCTTATCTCCTTCCTTCCCTGACCTCCCAACGTTTCCACCACTTCGCCAAGCATCGGCTCTAGGCTACCACAGCCGTGCTTCCTCCTATTTTCCTCCGCCTGTGCAACCGACCCCGAGCCTCTAGCAACCGCCACCTTGAAGCCGACAAACCCCAGCCACCCACCCGTGCATGCTGAGCCCACATAACCCATCGACAGCCGCTCTTCCTTCCTCTCGTGCCGTAACCGAGCCGAGCCTTGCATCTCCACCTTGCAGCGGTGCTTTGATCTTCTGGTGACAAACGATATATATATATAGCGTAAGTATAATCTATGTCATAGTAGAATATGGTATATTATTTACAGCTTATACTTTCAGTAATATGTTATATAAGTTTATATAGTTAAACTTTATCGATTTATAAATTTTATGTACATATCGATTTATAAATCTATTTATTATATATATTTGCCAAGCCGAGTATTTTATCTTTGTTGTGCTTCTCTGATAATATTTATATATACTTTTGTTGTTTATATATATGTTTATCTAAAAAAGGATTTTATTTTATATTAGTTTATAAAGTTGATAAAGTATACAGTTTATATAGATGTTACAGAACATGCAAAGTTTCGGCAGTATACATTTGTGTATATGATGCGTGTGCTGTAAAATATGTTATATTATAATGTATATCATGGGTCTAGTTATATTAGTTATGATTGTAAAATATGTTATTTTAGTCTAGTTATATATATGCCAAAATATTAAGGGTGGACATATAAGCCTACAACAATTTTATTTTGTAACAACATATGTATAGTTTGTCTATTGTGCTCTGTCTATATTAAAACTAAATATTTAAAGTATATATATATTTTGAAAGTTGTTATACGTATTGGTTACATATGTTGTTTAGGCTATTCCTAATTTTGAATTTGCACGAGTGTGTGTGTATATATATATATGGTTATATAAGATTTTTTTTATGTTATATATACATGTTGGTTTATATGTATTAAATAAAGTAAGTTTATATAAATTTCATTTTTACCATTAGTTTTAAAAAGGTATAACATGTATTTGAGTATTTGGCACTTCAATAAGTATATATGTATTTATTTTATATATAAGTAGTTATATATAGTGTATCTATATTTTTACTTATACCAATTATCATCATCAATCCAGTTTGACTTGATTTCGTAAATTCCTATTTATCAGCTTCGTTCGTTGATTCGAGTTCAATCTTGCCTTGTGTTGAGATTTCGTGCCTGGATTTCGTAACCACTTTATTGTCTATCTCTCTAACCTCGAAAGGTGAGAAATCACTCACGATTAACGTTCTTTTATTATTTAAATTTGATTTCAATTGAAATAGCAATTGAAATATGCTGCTGTAGTTATTTACATTTTTATATATGCTATTATCTATAACTGTTCACCTGTGACATCTGACACCAGTATCTAGTATTATATGCATGTTATTACTATTATTTGTATCTGTTCACCTGTGACATCTAACACCCGTATCTGTTATTTATATTGATGATATATGCCTGTTGTTATATTTTTATTATCTGTTATCACTCTGCAAGTTCCCTGTTAGTATAGAATTCACTATGGGTTGAAATGATACATACCCGAACGGACTTTAGAATAGGAGAATTTCGTTATGGGTGAAATGATAAACCCAAGCGATTTTCATTTGAATTGAAATTGGGATTACGGGTCGAAATGATATCTACCCGTATATATTTAAATTTCGGATTGAAATGATAAATATCTGTATCACTTAACCATATGATAAATATATATACAGACACCGTTGGTCCATATATATAAATATTTTAAAAAATGAATTCTATGGTTTTGGAAAGAAATATATGGTTTTAATAAATGTTGAGCCTTAAATTATTATATATAAATGGGAATGATTGATTTAAATACATAATATGTTGAGCGTTTAAAATATATTTCAAAATAGATTTTGGTAATAATTTGAATAAGTTAAGGTTAGAAAGATAATTTGAATTTAGTTGAAATTGTATTCAATAAAGAATTTTATTTAATTAAACCGATTTGAAACTTATTGAAACTGAGATGTAAGATATGATCTATAACTTAAGTTTGATTTATAAGTAATCTAATGAATATTTTTTTTTTGTTTAACTAAAGTTTAAGGAAATATTTAGTAAAAATGTAATTTAAGGCTAGTTAAATGATATTGAATTTATTAAGTGAATATTCCCTGATTTAATAATAATGAAGTTAAATCAAGAGCTATCTGAAACTGTTAAATTTAACTTTGAAAATGTTGAATATTAAAGCTTTGAAATATATTGAAAATTTAAATGATCTGTTTAGAAATGAATTAAATTGATGAATTGAGCTTTGAATAAATTTGAATTTGGAATTTGAAGTTGATTTGAATCGATTTGCTAGACTTGAGGAAATTAAATACTTTACTTTTTAAATCATTTAATATATATATATACTATTTTGGAAAATGGATATATTTGAAATGAAATGATATTTGGGTTTTGAAGTATAAATTTAATTGAAATGACCACGGTGTTAAAATGTATATTTCCACCTTGTAGATAGTTCTGAAGATCCTTAGAGGATGGTTATCCCAACATCCTTTAAGTTACTCGTATTTCAATTGATATTTCACTTGAGTTGGATTTATTTATATAAGAATATTAATCCTGACTCGAGTGTTTTGTGTTTTGCTTTACGCTCGGGTCAGACTGAGTGATACAGCATTTGAGACTCACCCTTGGAGTTTGGAGCTTCATTTGGAGATCCAACTATCGATTCAGCTTTCAACTTTCCAGTTGATTTCTTCAAAGAGGTCGTCTATTCGTACTGAAGACTTCACTGCATTTGAGATATTCTGTTGTATTTTATTTCTAACTCTGATGTTTATATAGTAGCTTCATGAACTACTATTTTATCTATTCCGCTGCGTATTATTGTATTACTCTGTGTCTGTGATTATGTGATTGATTTATTTACTGCATATGCTGAGTTTTGCCAAATTTTTATTACAATCTGTTATTTTGAATTATTCAAGTCAGACATGTGTGGATTTATTGTTGATTTGAATGGTCCAAAATAGCGGGTCGTTACAGAAACAACCCACAGTGAAAACCATCCTTCACCAGAAAATCACTGTGCACCGTGCACATCGCTGCCATTACCTCCGGTCGACGCTGCATCGTCGAGCAAGTCGACGATCACCCCAGATCCATTTCCGACCACCTGAACTTCATCGTCACCTTGAGAACCAAAATCGAGCTAAAATCGAAACCTGGAAACAACAAGCACACCCCATCCCAAAACCTGAAACCATCTCGCCCTTACATCTCCGACCACCGTGTTGTCAGAACCTTCGATCACGACATCATCAATGCTCCAGCTAACCACCCCTTGAATCTCGATGCACTCGATCCACCGGGAAGAACGAGATGGTCAAAAACTCAAACCTATGTCAAAACTAGGTTTACAGATCAAATCGAACAACCACCACCACCACCACCACGGTGATCTTCCACCACGTCCACCATTTTTCCCTTAGTCACTGACCACTCTACCATCACCAAAAGGAAACTCGACCCTCCAGAAAATCGAGATCAACAGAGACACTCAAATTTCCATTTTCTGGTTAAACCAGAATTACTATCAATTCCCTCTACTAAAAACTTCCATTTTAGTTTCAAAAATCAATTTTTGTTTTAAGCATTTGATTCATATACCTGAATCAAAGATTCTTGACAGTTTTTTTTGACTTATTTTTAGTTTTCGATGTGGTTCAGTATTTCCAGAGCTAAATACAAATTGTTTTAACTTAAACGATTCAAAACAAAAGCCTATGATATGACAAATATATTTATTCAAAACTTAGGTCTTAATCAAAGCTTTGATCAGGAGCAAGTAAATTTTGATTAGCCTTGAACCTGGAACTAAAGTCAGAGACAATCCAGACACACAGAAATGCACACACCAACCATTCATATATACACACAGAATTATATTTAAAGATATATTCACAAACATACTTAAGTTCAGAGATAAGCATGCAACTATAATCATATACTTAAAACATTTTAATTGGGATGTTACTCACCTTGATTTAGGAAGAAAATGAACAGAGTTTGATATGTTGAACAAAGCTTTGAAAACTGGCAAGCTGGAATCTTTCTCTGATCCTCTGATTTGAATTGAGTTTGTATTGTTGTTTTTTTGTTTATGTTCAAGATGATACACTTTAATTTTCTCAGTTTGAAATGGAACGAAAATGAAATGAAGAGTTTGATATAAGAAACTGAGTTTACAGGGTGATTACCTTTTGCTTGTACAACAGGGTATATATTTTTGTACAAAGATGAGCAGAGATATTCTTATGTTTGGCCGGCTGAAATCTTGCTTTGGTGGCTTGTATTAATTAGGCTTTGTACAAATACTTATTTTATTTGATTGTACATAGATATTTCTTCTTACTCCATTTCGGCTGAGATGATTTTTACTAGTACTAGAGATCATAGCAATAAATGAAGATGTCCTTATGTCTACATATATTTATCTTTCGTATGTACTAATATGATTTTTCTTTTCAAGTGTTCATGCCCATTTCCCTGTGCAAAACATGAATACATTTCCCTTATGCCTTACATAATTACTTACAGCCTAGCAAACATGAACATATATTTTATACCCTTTCAAGTGTAGATACTGTACAAGCATGAATATATACTTTCCTTTTATACTTAGTTTATTCTTGCCTTTCTTTACTACTTACAGGCCTGCATCTACAAACAAGTATATCTAAGTGTTCATAACTATTTTTAGTTTAAATATTTACCATACATTTTACTTTAAAAATTATTGTTTTATATTTCAATATATACACATATATTTCATATAAACTCAAATTATTATTATTAAACCATTTATTTTAGATTTAAACTCAAAATCAATATGTATATATATATATTTATAATTTCAAATTTACTCATATATGCCCATATACATATATATTCACATATATACATATATTTACAATATTTTTAAATTTAAATGACTTATACAAAATTTATTTGGATTCGGGGAAACTCGTATCACTTAATCAATAAATTTTACAATTTTTATTCAAAAATTAATTTAATTATCAATTTAAATTTATATAAAATCTGAGGTTGTTACAGACTTTCCCCCTTAAAAGAATTTCGTCCTCGAAATTGCCAAGAAGACACAAAGATAGATGAAAAATGTTTTATCAACTCAAACTGAACATCTATTCTGCATTTGGCTTACCAAATCAGAATATCGATAATAGATACAAGAATGAATCTGTTTTAATACTTCAGAAGATACTCGGGTTATCCAGATCTACGAAATATATAGTGGCATTGGTCAGTTCGAAAGGATAACTAACAATTCGTAGAATATACTAGGACCCAAAAAATAGATATATAGACACAATTTCAAAATTTTTAGTTTAGAACTAAAGTATACCTATCAACCATAGCAAACAATACATCCAAACAAACAATTTTGGTCTATCTGGAGTTTATGTCCCATATTAATATATCGAATCTTCTCTTCCTGGATCTACCAGAAATCATCGAAAAATTGAGAAAAAAAATGCTGAACAAAAGAGATTGATAGAGAAAAGATTGTTTCCTTGTTGTTACAGGGTATTGACCATTTATAGTCATATTCCCCTGTCCCGTATTTCATCCTCTTCTTGCACTCATACTCACTATCAGTGGATAGTAAGAGAATTTACTGAGGCATTCGAACGGATATCTGAGGAATACTCATTCTAGGGTATACTTCACCCTATCTCTAATGAGCTACTTAATGTGTTATACTCCTGAACTAAAGTTTTACCCTCAGCTCTGATACCAAATGTAACGAACGAACCGTCAGCGGCCACCGGTAGGCTTTGCAACCATCCCAGTCCCACCGTGGCTTACACTGACACCTCGCATTTACTTTTACGGCCAGCCTCTCGACTGTCACGGCCTCTGCCTAACCAACCCATCCCTCTCAGGGACATGTAGGGGTAAGAGTCTCCCGTTCGCCACCAAACCGCAAAGCGAGAACCCCCTATCATGCTGTAATATAGCAAATGCGATCCATATACGATGTATCACTTATTCGGAATGGGTTATGTGACACTAAGGTCCTCTCCCGGCTGAACCGAATAGTGAGCGTAATATTCAAAAACAAATGGATAATGGGATTTCAATTAAGTCACAACTTAAACCCAAACTTTCTTTTCAAATGGTTTAACAAATTACCATTTTAATCCTTTTAAACAAAAAGGTTCAATTCACAAAGTTCACTCAGATTTCACAAAGATTCATTCACATATTTCAAAACAATTTCCGTTTCAATTGGATCAACTCGTTAAATCTTTAAAACAAAGATTCAACTTATAGCTTTCAAAACAATTTCATTTCGAATGGGTTAAACAAAACATCATTTTAAATCTATTAAAAATAAGCAGATTTAATTCATAGCTTTCAAAAAGAATTCATTGATATCTTGGAAAATCCATTTTTCAATTTAATCTTGAAATTCCTTTAATTAAACTGGAATTTCATTTCTTATCTGAAAGCTTTTATTCTTTTAAAACAAACAGTTTTCATTCTGGAAATCTGATTCATTTATACGAGTTAAAATCCTTGGGTTAAATCCAAATTCTCAAAATTTTACTTTTAAAATGGTTTAAATTCATACAAACACATTTATATCATTTTTAATCCCTAGTTTCAAATCATAGGATTCAATTTCAAAATTTGAATTCAAATTCAAATTTAATTATTTAAATTGGAAATTTTTACCAAGTTATTCAAAATAGATTTTATCTTTGAAAACACCTTTTCAAAAGCTTTAACATTCAACCCAAATTCATTTCCAAAATCAATTGAAATCGAAATTTCAAATTTAAAAATATTAAATTTAAATCATTTGTGACTTAACCAATTTCCACGTGAAATCCATATTTGTGTGTGTAAAAGTGTAGTCCAGGGTATTAACACAATAGTGCAACATCATTCAATCATCACAGATCAAATACAGAAATATAGTTGATAAGCGGTATAAACTATATCACTTATCTTTCATATACAGATCACATATATATATATATCACAGATAATAAATTACAACACAGATAATAAATTATACTACAGATCACAACATAAAATCAGGATATGTCACAAAGTATCATGTATCAGAAATATCAAACAATTCGACTATCAATAGAATTTAAACATCCATAAGTAAGCTCAATCAATTATCTGATTAATTTAAATCAGATAAGTCATCAATCGTGGTTAATTAACATAAATTAATTTCAAATCATTTGATTGATTATCCTTTAATCATTTATTAATTAAA
The DNA here is from genome assembly GCA_030737815.1 of Allium fistulosum. Taxonomy (NCBI): domain Eukaryota; kingdom Viridiplantae; phylum Streptophyta; class Magnoliopsida; order Asparagales; family Amaryllidaceae; genus Allium; species Allium fistulosum. The sequence continues at coordinate 612,381,402 of CM060906.1, read as the reverse complement.
TTAATTAACCTTAAATTATTTAATTATCCTTTAATTAATTTCCTTTAATTAATTTCCTTTAATAAATAAATCAACCCTTAATTAATCACCCTTTAATTAATCATTCTTAATTAATTACAACAAGTGATTATTAATTAACTTAAATTTATTAGAATATCTAATATTAATTACAATAAGTAATTAATCCCTTATTACTTTCATTAAGTAATTAACAATTTAAAATTGATTATCTTAATTAATTAATCTAAATCATTAATTTATAAAGTTGACAAATAAATCATTCCTTAATTATCTTATTAATTAATCCACTTCAATATTTTTAATTATCTCTAAGATAAATTATTCCTTTATTAATGTTCTCATAAATATTAAAGTGTATTTAAAACATTACACTTCTAAATTTAGATTCAAATTTCATTTTGAATTTAGAATTCAAAATGGTTATATATTTAAACACTAACCAAATTTAAATATCAACTTATAAACCTATATAAGAAAAGTTCTAACTAAATTACCTAAATTTTTATTTGAAATTTTAAGTTTTAAAATATATTACATTTTAACTTGCAAATTCAAGTTAAAACAAATTATTTAACTTTTCATTCAAAATCCTTTTTAAATACACTTAAACTTAAACACTTTCAGTTATTAAAACAATTTAAATTTAAAACTTTATTTCCCAAACTAAGTTTTCAAACTGACCTGAACTTTGGTTTTTAAAACTTATTTTAAACCATTTACAATTTAAGCTGTCAGTTTTAAAATTGAAACCAAATATACCTTAAACACTTAAAAGTTGTTAAAACCAATGTAAATTTCAAAACTTAAATTATCTCAAAACTAAGGTTCAAATTAACTTGAATTCAGATTTAAACTTAAGTTTAAAACTTAGTCTAAAACTTTGATTTACATTTGAAACTTTAATTTTAAATTTAAAACAGAACAGGTTTCTGTTATTAAAAACCTGTAACAAAATCTTATACTCGCGCCAAACCCTTATCTGCTTCGAGTCGAAAATCAACTGCTTCGAGTTAAACACATTGTATCACTCGGAAACAACCCACAGTGAAAACCATCCTTCACTAGAAAATCACTGTGCACCGTGCACATCGCTGCCGTTACCTCCGGTCGACGCTGCATCGTCGAGCAAGTCGACGATCACACCCAGACCCATTTCCGACCACCTGAACTTCATCGTCACCTTGAGAACCAAAATCGAGCTAAAATCGAAACCTGGAAACAACAAGCACACCCCATACCAAAACCTGAAAACATCTCGCCCTTACATCTCCGACCACCGTGTTGTCAGAACCTTCGATCACGACATCATCAATGCTCCAGCTAACTACCCCTTGAATCCCGATGCACTCGATCCATCGGGAAGAACGAGATGGTCAAAAACTCAAACCTATGTCAAAACTAGGTTTACAGATCAAATCGAACAACCACCATCACCACGGTGATCTTCCACCACCTCCACCATTTTTCCCTTAGTCACCGACCACTCTACCATCACCAAAAGGAAACTCGACCTTCTAGAAAATCGAGATCAACAGAGACACTCAAATTTCCATTTTCTGGTTAAACCAGAATTGCTATCAATTCCTTCTACTAAAAACTTCCATTTTAGTTTCAAAAATCAATTTTTGTTTTAAGCATTTGATTCATATACCTGAATCAGAGATTCTTGACAGCTTTTTTTTTGACTTATTTTTAGTTTTCGATGTGGTTCAGTATTTCCAGAGCTAAATACAAATTGTTTTAACTTAAACGATTCAAAACTAAAGCCTATGATATGACAAATATATTTATTCAAAACTTAGGTCTTAATCAAAGCTTTGATCAGGAGCAAGTAAATTTTGATTAGCTTTGAACCTGGAACTAAAGTCAGAGACAATCCATACACACAGCAATGCACACACCAACCATTCATATATACACACAGAATTATATTTAAAGATATATTCACAAACATACTTAAGTTCAGAGATAAGCATGCAACTATAATCATATACTTAAAACATTTTAATTGTGATGTTACTCACCGTGATTTAGGAAGAAAATGAACAGAGTTTGATATGTTGAACCAGGCTTTGAAAACTGGCAAGCTGGAATCTTTCTCTGATCCTCTGATTTGAATTGAGTTTGTATTGTTGTTGTTTTTTTGTTTATGTTCAAGATGATACACTTTAATTTTCTCATTTTGAAATGGAACGAAAATGAAATGAAGAGTTTGATATAAGAAACTGAGTTTACAGGGTGATTACCTTTTGCTTGTACAACAGGGTATATATTTTTGTACAAAGATGAGCAGAGATATTCTTATGTTTGGCCGGCTGAAATCTTGCTTTGGTGGCTTGTATTAATTAGGCTTTGTACAAATACTTATTTTATTTGATTGTACATAGATATTTCTTCTTACTTCATTTCAACTGAGATGATTTTTACTAGTACTAGAGATCATAGCAATAAATGAAGATGTCCTTATGTCTACATATATTTATCTTTCGTATGTACTAATATGATTTTTCTTTTCAAGTGTTCATGCCCATTTCCCTGTGCAAAACATGAATTCATTTCCCTTATGCCTTACATAATTACTTATAGCCTAGCAAACATGAACATATATTTTATACCCTTTCAAGTGTAGATACTGTACAAGCATGAATATATACTTTCCTTTTATACTTAGTTTATTCTTGCCTTTCTTTACTACTTACAGGCCTGCATCTACAAACAAGTATATCTAAGTGTTCATAACTATTTTTAGTTTAAATACTTACCATACATTTTACTTTAAAAATTATTGTTTTATATTTCAATATATACACATATATTTCATATAAACTCAAATTATTATTATTAAACCATTTATTTTAGATTTAAACTCAAAATCAATATGTATATATATATTTATAATTTCAAATTTACTCATATATGCCCATATACATATATATTCACATATATACATATATTTACAACATTTTTAAATTTAAATGATTTATACAAAATTTATTTGGATTCGGGGAAACTCGTATCACTTAATCAATAAATTTTACAATTTTTATTCAAAAATTAATTTAATTATCAATTTAAATTTATATAAAATCTGGGGTTGTTACAGACTTCCCCCCTTAAAAGAATTTTGTCCTCGAAATTGTCAAGGAGACACAAAGATAGATGAAAAATGTTTTATCAACTCAAACTGAACATCTATTCTGCATTTGGCTTACCAAATCAGAATATCGATAATAGATACAAGAACGAATATGTTTTAATACTTCAGAAGATACTCGGGTTATCCAGATCTACGAATATATAGTGGCATTGGTCAGTTCGAAAGGATAACTAACCATTTGTAGAATATACTAGGACCCAAAGAATAGATATATAGACACAATTTCAAAATTTTTAGTTTAGAACTAAAGTATACCTATCAACCATAGCAAACAATACGTCCAAACAAACAATTTTGGTCTATCCGGAGTTTATGTCCCATATTAATATATCGAATCTTCTCTTCCTGGATCTACCAGAAATCATCGAAAAATTGAGAAAAAAAATGTTGAACAAAAGAGATTGATAGAGAAAAGATTGTTTCCTTGTTGTTACAGGGTATTGACCATTTATAGTCATATTCCCCTGTCCCCTATTTCATCCTCTTCTTGCACTCATACTCACTATCAGTGGATAGTAAGAGAATTTACTAAGGCATTCAAACGGATATCTGAGGAATACTCATTCTAGGGTATACTTCACCCTATCTCTAATGAGCTACTTAATGTGTTATACTCCTGAACTAAAGTTTTACCCTCAGCTCTGATACCAAATGTAACGAACGAACCGTCGGCGGCCACCGGTAGGCTTTGCAACCATCCCAGTCCCACCATGGCTTACCCTACATTTACATCGGTCTTAATAATCAAAGATAGACAAACCTACTTCATCGGCTTTTAGTGCTAAGTATATGAATAAATGTTTACCATAAACAAGGAATCAAACAAAGCATGATCAAGTCACACAAAGCACAGTCAAGTCTCATAAACGACTTCTAATCCCTTTTTATTTAATTAATCTTTTATTAATTGAAACCTCCTTTTATTAGTAAAACTGCTGTTATCTAATAATACTTCATTTATCGATTCCTACTATTCATTTGTACTCTTTCAATACTTCAAAAAGTATTCATATACTTATCTCAAATGGTATAAGTATATTCATAAATTATCAACATAATTTCTTACTTTAAACCTTCACTCTTTTTTTATTTCAAAAAGTATTCATATATTTATCCCAACTGGTATAAGTATATTCGCAAATCATTAACAAGATTTCTTATTTAGACCTTTACCTTTTCTATCTTCTTCAAAAAGATTCCTTACTTAAAATTTCCTTTAAAATATCCATTTTAAGGATCCAAGTACTTTCACAAATCCATTCAAAAGGTTTAAGACTAATGTTACTCAAACATTGTCACTACAAACCCAAAAACATTTCGCTTTTGCTTATCTTTAAAACATTCTTTAAAGATCTATTCATATTCACAATTATAATAAAAAAGGGTTAAAGACGACTGTAATTAACACATTGTCATAACAAACTCAAAACTATTTCGGTTATGCTTATCTTTAAAACATTCTTTTTAAAGATATATTTATATCCCTAAGTATAATTGAAAAAGGTTAAAGACGAATGCAATTAACACATTATCACAACAAACCCAAATCATTTTCCTACTTGTCACTATCTTTAAAACATCCTTTTAAAGGTTAAAGTTTAATAATAAGTTAAGTTCGATAGTCGATTAATCGATTATCTAGTTAAAACAGTTGCTTATACAAATTTATATTTGTATACTTAACTCTTTTTCGACATTCCTAACTTAACAATTCCTCGTTCAAGAGGGAAGCCCGATGGGCTAGAGCTCTATTGCTCTGTCCCTACTCGATATTAATCTTTAACTCTCAAAAATAGATAAACCTACTTCGTCGGCTTTTAGAGTTAAGCAAAGTTAATTACCTTTTTTAAACAAGTAAGTAAACAACAAGATTAATACGTTTTCGACATTTCAACTTACATTGTTCCTCACTCAAGATTGAAGCCAAGTAAGTTTAGGCACTGGTTGCTCCAAGCCTTGCCTTGCTACCTCATTCTTGAATCTCAGGAACATACAAGTTTACTTGTCGGCTTTTTAGTATAAAGCATAGTCAATCACCTTTGTCAAAACTTATATATATAAAATAATACTTTAGAAATACTTGTGAATAGGTTTTAAATATCTATGTAAAATATTACTTGAAAATAACTAATTTAAAAGTTTGATTAAAAACATGTTTTACATTTTGCAGCTCTTTTCTTTCAAAATTCGTATATAATCATTAAGACTATATTTAAACTTACATTCTTTTTTTCATACTCAAATACATTTTATAAGAACTTCCATCAAAATAATTTATAAAGAAAATAATTTAGAAACCATTTAAATCATGAAAAACTAGCCAAAATATCGCATTTTAATCACTTAAAATAATAAGTGACTTACTACAGCATTTATAAGTGCTATTGAAAGTCCTTGTTAAAACAACATTGAAAAGCACAATCTTTGCGACTAGTTTTAACCACTTAAACAAATGATTTGAGACTTAACATTTTTATAGTAAGTTCTACCACTAGTGTACTTAAAAACCATGGAGAAAAATTCTTAAAAATATCTTTCCATTTATTTATAAAAATTCCCGAAAACAAGGGATTCCGAAGTGCACTTATAACGACCATTCTCGTTTCAAACACTTTCAAACTTACTTCAATTTAACACACATGTTAAACAACCATTAAAACATCAAATCAAGGCCACACCACATGTTTAATAGGGTAGTAGAAGTGATGTTATAGAATATAAAGTTATCATTTGTTTTCAAAAGCAAGAGGGGTCCAAAGTTTATAACTTTACTTAGTTAATGTCACTTTAACTTTATAATTTGCACACAACATATATATACACAAAATATATACAAACAAGATAATGAGATAACTCAGTTAGATCCATGCCTAACCAAAGCACAAAGCTATAAGAACCAAAGAATCACCTCCTTCCATCAACACAAGCCTAAAGGTCCAACCTTTAGCACTTCCTAACCAAAGCGACCACCTTCTTCTTCCTCCTCCATGCTCATGGCCCATCATGGATCTCCCTCTTCCTCTTACCTCCTCCCACTTATTACTTTCTAATCATGCTTCCCATGATGTCTTAGGCCTAAAGCCAAAGTTTAAAAGAGATTAGAGAAGATTTGGTTAACTTTTGAAAAAGTTAGAGAGTAATTAGTGGATTAGTGCTTAAGCACTTCCACCATTTTCAACCCTCCTACTTCATCTCAACAAGCTTAGGAAATTATTTGAGATTATTAAGTGAAAATCTCTCCTCTATTTATAGGTTTCAAATGGTGAAGCATAAACTTAATCTTACTCCCCTTGGAAGGCATACCTCCCATCACATCTACTTTATCATTTGCTTAACACTTAAGCATTTCCATTTATGCTTACTTTTACTTTATGTCACTTCTCCTTTAGGATAATTACTATTATACCCTTATCCTAATAGAACTTTCTAGAACCTTCCGTGCTTTATTAAGAGAAGAGTGTTTAATTAGTGACTAATGTGTTCATTAGTATTAGCTTAAGAGTTAATTATTTCCATTTTCGCTCATTTCCCCTATTTAGTTAGACATAAACATGAAAATACTTTTTGTTTCTAGTTATCTCCATAACGATTAATTAGATATGTGCAAATTGTTTGAACAACTTCCTTTGAGTAAACAACTGTTTAACGATAAAATGATTTTCGATCATATTATCGATATTTTTCCATGGTATATATATTTGTAAAAAAAATTCCGAAACAAGTTTACCATCATTAGTTATGATTTAGAAGGGGTTAAGAAGCTTATTAAATCATTTTAATAACATTTAATCCAAGATTCAAATATTTAAGTAATTCAGATATTTAAATACGAAGTATCCTAAATTCTGGGTCGTTACAATCTCCCTTCTTATTCAAATAGATTTGAATTCAACTTTCGAAATCATTTTTATTCACATTAAATTCAAGATTCAATTATTTAAGCAATTCCAAAATTTAAATTAAACAATTTTAATTATCCAATAAATCGTTGTATTTGAAATTCAAGTTATTTAACTTATTAAATTAACCTTTCAATATTTAAAATTAATTAAATATTTCAAATTCAGATGACTGAAATTCTTGGTCATTACATTCTCCACTCCTTAAAAGAATTTCGTCCCCGAAATTGCCAAGATAAGAAAAATGTTACAAACCCATTAAATTTTCTAAAACAATTAGTTGAAATGGATTACCAAATTCATTTAAACCTTTTAACTTTTCAAAATCAATTAGTGGAAACTTTATAATCACATTTTCTAAATATTTAAATTCATAATTAAATTTCCATAACCAACTAATACCATTCTAAGTTACAAAACCAAAATCCAAATTTTTAGTTATTAAAATTTTTCCCAAGCTTCTCAAAAAATTTCTAATGCCTTAAATTCACGGAAAATTTCACCAGCGTCTCCTTTGCATGGATCGATCAGAAAAATTTATAATATCGATATAAAAACAAATATACATCTTGTCTTCAAGGATGAGGCATTCCGTAAAGAAAAAATATAAAAATACGATATGTAATCCAAGATGCGTACCTTTTCTTATATTAGAAGCATATACAATCAATATAATGCGAAAGTGAGCTCCAAATGCGAAGCATACACCATCCGCACCTACTAATCACCCAACAACCAATGAGAACATGTATAGGGAAAACAATATCAATATATAACATAGACTATACAATAACTATATGCAAATATAGCAAAGTAACAAGAGAAACCGTCAAACAAATAATATCCTTTCAATTAATTCACAGCCATATCAATTTGCATTTTCCAATATCGACATTTAATTTATTAAAGCCAGTACGATGTAGTATATTATCCATATGTAAAACCATACCAGATCGCTCGCTCGATTACACAATTTCACTTCTGAACTTGTATCGTTCACACGACCACTCTAGTGCGGACTCAGATCTGGTTCCCTAATTAGAAACCAACATTCTCCTTGCATAACCATATACTATGATAGAGAATATCAGAATCAATCAAAAATCCATATCCAGTGTTCGTCGTCAAGAATCGAGTGAAAAATCCTAACTCGAATCCGTATAAATCATCTCGAAATCGCATAATCGAATCTGGATAAAACAGTTATGCGAATAAAATAATATACGTACAAATTACGTATTTATTTCAACTGGTTTCTTATTATATCCCGTTCTTTTTTATTTACATTCATTTCATTTTCATTATTCACATTGCTTTATTCACATTCGTTTATTACTTAGTATATTTCATTCAATACTAATATCATTTATAAACCATTTCTTAAAACCATTAAGTTTATTATAAACATTTTATACAACCACCAATGTTTATTTTCACTTTACAACTTAAATCATATTTATTTCTAGCAACCAACATTCCAAAACATATTCAATTCATTTTACAACTTAAGTTGAATTTCATTTTATAACTCAAGATTATATCCATTTCACTAATTTATTACAAATAAAATTTAATTTCCCTTAACTTTGCTTAAGTCAAATTCCATTTAAGAATTCATTTTATTTAAGTTAAATTTCATTTCATAATTCAAATTCAATTTACTTTTCTCAACATTTATATTCAAAAGATTTGTTTTAACTCACTAATTCTCAAAATTTATAAGTTATAAAACTTAGTTTCTTATGTTTTTAGCAAAACGCTTAGATAACAACTTTCAGAATTTAAACACCCAGTTTTTCTTATATTTTTCAAATCATTTTGAAACTATACTATACATAATTCCTTTTTATATCAAATCACACTTCTGAATTTTAAAATCAAAACTATTTTTACCAAAACAAAACCTTTATAGCAAATCACTATAGTAGCAATCCATCACTTAGAAACTCGAAAATGAATGCCGATGATATTGCAGTCATCACCAGAATTATTTTCCAGCGACCGAAGTGAGTTCAGTACTTTTTATTTCTTTTAAATCCTTTTATTTTCAAATCATATTTATAAATTTTTCCTTATATATACTTTTACTTTGTTTACATAAAACCATTTCTTAATTGTTTATCTTTTCTTACATAATAATAATAATAACTTTTATTAGAACACAAACAACAAACAACAAATGATAATAATCAAATATTATCATTTACTAACAACCAAACATACCATATAGAACTATAATAATTTTTAAAAAATTATTCCATTATATATAAAGTATAATCAAGGTAAAATTATTTCATTTACCCAATTTCAATACAATACTGTGTCGGTTTGCCATGTTCAAGCGTTTAGAAACCCCTATCAATAATGTGGCGTCCCATGTACTGACCAGAATTCATAAGCCATTCAACAGATAAATTAACACAATCTAACACATTTTTATAATCACTAACAAATACGCGCTCTCACACACACCCACCCACCCTATAACTCAATCTAGGGTACTACTGACCCTATCTATAATGAGTACCCAACCAAAGCCAAGGTGTTCGCATAATCCTAAGCTCTGATACCTGTGATGACCGCCCATGACCCCTGCACTGAATATAAAAATAGTGCGCTGTAAAGTATGCCAGGCAGCCATGGACGATTGCCAAGGTTAAATTAAAATAGCAGAATCTATCGTATTACTCACAGCGCATGGATAAAATATAATAGAGAATATATATAGTGAAGCTTCACAAAATAGAATCTCATCAATTAAGCTTCATAATAGTTGAATACAAACATCTGAATAGTCAATACATCAAGCCTCACTACATATCACTCAGAGAATTATAAAAACAACGGAACATCCAGTACATATAGTAAGAAAATAATATGCAAGCCTCCAGCTCGTCTTCGTCATCAGCATCGTCGGAAACTAAGAACATCACCTGTCACTTGCTACCTAATCTGCCCATCCCAAAGCGGATGAACAAAGCAATGCAATAAGAGTTAAACATAAAGCCTTGAGTCAGACAACAGTCTTAGTGAGCGGTAAATTAACTAACAACATACCAAAAGAGCATAAAGGAAAAAGGAATAGGAATCCAACCCTCCCAATCCACCTATTTCTACAGTGATAGCCCCCAGACACACTAAGCAGAAATAAACATAGCAAAGCAGACATTTAAAGTAAAGCAATTATCACTCGAGTCAAGGTCAACATTTTCCAAGTACAAACCCCCAAGGCCTAAACCAAGATCAGATAAGCACCCAGAAAACATTGCTCTTGAGACCGAACGACGATACAACCAAACATCCATGACTTTGGCTATCACTGTTATCATTGCTTCGATACCACCGTTAATTGAATGACCGACACATTCTTTCAGCCGTCCGTCAAGGGTTAATGGCAACCCCGGTTCTAGACAGAACTCCGCACGTCGTCGCAGCCCGTGCCTAGGACTATCGAATCTGCCTAGAGTACTCGACTACAATCATAGTCTTTAGGGACTATCGAATCTACCCAGCGTACTCTTGCTTTGAGTCTGCTAGAACCTTCAATAACGATGAAACCTCAGCCTTCTAGTCATCCTCCTCGATGACTATTTCCATACTAGCTCAAGCGCCTCTCGAGCAAACCATTATCCTCAAACCCGAACCATTTCACCGAGTTATCAACATGCTTGGAATGATCCCGTCTGGATTAAACCAAGGCTATCTCATACCATGCCTCGCTTCTTCTCATCATAGCAAAGCCTCATCTCAACATCAACATCATCAAATCTATCCATATGAGCTTCATCATCCACCACATATGCCACGAGCAGCTTTTCCAATTCAAGAGCCTTTCCCTTAGCTTTTGAATCATCTTCGACCATTTTGTCCAAATCAAATCATCAATCAACTTATTTATAACAATCAATCAATCAAGTCAATCATTAATCCAAGTAATCAAGCATTCAAACATGATCTAATAAACAATTATAACAATAATGGCAATCTTGTAAATAAGGAGTCCAAATCTAACAAGCATGAATTATGAGAACTATCTCTACAACTTGATGAATGAACTTACATAGGTTAACATGTAGTAAAATGGATGTCAAATCATCATGAACAATAGATCTATACTTAAGTTTAAGAAAATGCATGGAAATCACTATTTTAACACCAAATCAAGCCAACAATCCGATATACTCCTTTGGATCCGTGTGAGAGATAACCACCACTCACCAAATCACCTAAACACCTCAAAAGCAACACACTTCAGATCTGGACAGCGAAGGATCTAACTCGATCTATCAAAATTCCGCTTCAAACGAAGAAATCTCTCTTCGAAGAATGTAGATCTTCAATCTAAGCTCTTGGATCTTCGATTTGATCTTCAATTTGGATGGAAGGAATCACAAGATTAAAGTGGAGAAAAGAAGTGAAGAAGTGTAGAACTCGAGCTCTTAAAATAGCAGCACTTCGTCCCTTCAAAATCCGAATCCCAAAAAGTGAGGAAATGGACGTGTATTTATAAGCTGAAATCCCTAAGTCGTCCGCCCCCTTAAGTCGTCCACGACTTATCTCCTCCGACTTACGACCTAACAAACCCTACGACTTATCCATCCCCTTCGTCCTACGACTTATCAGGTCCTACGACTTAAGCCATAACACACGCGCGCGCGAACCAGGACTCAACGACTCAACAACTCAACAAATCCTACGACTTAACCTTGCGCGACTTAACACATATGTGCGACTTAACGACTCAATACCTTTGCGACTTAGCTGGGTTACGACTTAACACCTCACGACCTAACTACACCCAGAATACTATCATAGGTCGTCTACGACCTAACTAAACATACCATAGCGACTCAACGACTTATCTTAACTCATCCACGACCTAAGAAAACCTTACGACTTAACTGTCTCCAACCTAAGACTTAACGGTACAACATCCTAAGCCATAACACACGTGCACGACTTACGACCTTACCTTAGCTCGCTCCTAAGTCGCTCACGACCTATCTTCTTAAGTTGTTAGCTCGCCCAGTTTCCTAGGTCGCTATCCCTATGCAGCTAACTCTTAAGTCGTCTACCCTCCTAAGTTGCCAATTCCTTAAGTCGTCTACGACCTAGCCTTCTTCATGACCTAAGTCCCAACACTACCAAACTCCTTAGGTCGCCAACTCCCTTAAGTCGCTCCACCGACCTAACTACTATACGACCTAAACTCCGAACGACTTAACTCTGGACGACTTAACCACACTATCAATCTAATGACAACAGTTTTACGATGTTTCGATCCGTAAAAATACGGGTCGTTACATTCTCTCCCCCTTAGGAATTTCGCCCCCGAAATTCCAAACAAACACAAGTAATCATAAACTATTCTACATGCCTACCATCCATAGCAATCAACAAACCATGCGTCCAATTCTAGCCTAGCATGCAGAATTCTAAAACTAGAACAAGTTACAATGTCGTGAGATGATACGACACCTTATGGCCATACCTCGAAGAGTTCAGGATGAGCTGCCTTCATCCTCTCTTCCACCTCCCATGTACAGTCGTTAACATCATCATTCCATTGTATCTTGAGCAACCTAACTACCTTCCTCCTAAGCTGTTTCGTGTCAGTTTCTATAACACGAAGCGGCTTACGAGGTCACATATCAACCGGGTAAATCTCAAAATCTTCACAGCTATTTGCAAAAACCACTGTATTCGAGTCGTGCACATACTTCCGTAGATACGATACATGAAAAACATTGTGCACACTCGACATCTTTTCTGGTAACTCCAATTTATAGGCGAGCTTTCCAATTCGCTCGATGATCGGAAATGGTCCAACAAATCTCGGAGTCAATTTTCCTTTCTTCCCGAATCAAATAACATTCTTCAGTGGAGAGATCTTCACAAAAACCATATCACCTACGTCGAATTCCAAATCCTTACGACGCTTATCGGCATAACTTTTCTGACGGTCTTGGACTGCCTTCATTCGTTGCCGAATGACCTCTATGCAATCCGAAGTCTGTCGAATCATTTCTGGCCCAAGTATCAACTTTTCCCATGTTTCTAACCAACATGTCGGAGAGTTACACGATCTTCCATACAATGCTTCATACGGTGCCATACCAATGCTTGACTGGTAACTGTTATTATACGAAAATTCTACCAAATGAAGGTGATCTTCCCATGATCCTCCGAAATCCAAAACACAAGCTCTAAGGAGATCTTCCAAAACTCGATTGACTCTCTCGGTCTGACCATCTGTTTGGGGGTGATAAGCTATACTCAAACACAACTCGGTTCCCAAAACTTCCTGGAAGCTCTTCCAAAATCCACTAGTGAACAATGGGTCTCGATCGCTCACTATACCCTTCGGAATACCATGGAATCGAACTATCCACTTAACATACAACTCAGTCAACTTTGATGCAGTCCTAGTTGATCGAACAGGAATGAATCTTGCACTCTTAGTCAAACGATCTACGATGACCCAAATCCCTTCATTTCCTATTCTTGTTCTAGGTAGCCAATCAATAAAATCCATCGATATTTGCTCCCACTTCCATGTAGGAACTTCTAATGGCTGAAGCAATCCACTTGGTTTCTTCTGCTCGGCTTTTACTAACTGGCAGTTCATGCACTTGGAAATAAAATTTCCAACATCCTTCTTCATACCTTCCCAGTAATAGGTTCTCTTCATATCCCGATACATCTTATTTCCACCTGGATGAATTGTCAACTTCGAGTGATGACTTTTCTTCAGAACTTCATTTCTCAATTCATCTATATCGGGAACAACTAGTCGTCCTTGCTTCCGAAGCCAACCCTCTCGATCGACCTCGAATCCTTTATCCTTCTCTGGGTCCAATCTAGATTCCAAATCACGGATAATCTTGACAAGCTTATCGTCTCGCTTTTGGCTCTCGCCAATTCTTTCCACAAGGGTCGGTCTTATCGATAAGTTTGCCAACATCTCAGGTTCCAATTCACATCTAGGCCTGAAGTCAAATCCAGCTAAATACTCAAGACTCTTCCATTTTGAAAAGATGGCTCCCAATCCTGCGTGTCTTCGACTTAACGCATCTGCCACTGCGTTACCCTTTCCCGGAGTATAGGCTATACCAAAATCATATGATGCCAAAAACTCTAGCCATCGTTGCTGTCTAAGATTCAAATCCTTTTGGGAGAAAAGATACTTCAACGACTTATGATCTGTAAACAACTCGAATCGAACTCCCAATAGATAATGTCTCCACATCTTCAGAGCAAATACAATTGCCGCTAACTCCAAATCATGAGTCGGATAATTCCTTTCATGCGGCTTCAGTTGTCGACTTGCATACGCAACAACTTTACCCTTCTGCATCAGCACTGCTCCAAGTCCAGTACCACATGCGTCGGTGTAAATCACCATCTCATCACTTCCACTTGGAATAGTCAAAACATGAGCACTTGTCAGTCGCTTTTTCAGGATTCCGAAAGCTTGCTCACACTTAGCATCCCATCTGAATACCTGATTCTTTTTCGTCAATCCTGTCAATGGTGCAGCCACCTTGGAAAAGTCTTTGATAAATCGACGAGAGTATCCTGCTAATCCAAGAAAACTTCTCACATCAGACGCATTCTTAGGTCTACCCCAATCCTGGATTGCTGCTATCTTGGCGGGATCAACCGCTATTCCGCTTCCAGAGATAATATCGCCTAAGAACCTCACTTCGCCCTTCCAGAAGTGACACTTCGAAAACTTAGCCTTCAGCTGATGTTTCCGTAAGATTTCCAAAACAATACGCAAGTGCGTCTTGTTCTCTTCTTCAGTTCTGGAATAAATCAAAATATCATCCACAAACACTAGTACGAACTTGTTCAACTGATCTCTGAACACTCTATTCATAAGATCCACAAAATATGCTGGCACAATGGTCAATCCAAACGGCATTACCAGCCACTCAAAGAAACCGGATGGTGTCCTGAAAGCAGTCTTTGGCACACTATCCTTAGCCACTCTTAACTGGTGAAATCCCATTGCCAAATCCATCTGAGAAAACACCTTAGCTTCGTGAAGCTGATCAAACAAGTCATCTATTCTCGGCAATGGATACTTGTTCTTCTTAGTCACTTTATTCAGCTCACGATAATCCACACACAACCTCAACGATCCATCTGCTTTGGTTGCAAACACAACTGGTGCACCCCATTCGGACACACTACGCCGAATGAATCCTTTCTGTAAATGATCATCAACTTGCACCCTCAACTCTTGCTGTTCCCTAGGCGCCATCCGCCTAAGAGGCATCACAACAGGTCTGGCTCCTTCAACTAGATCTATACGAAACTCGATCTCTCTATGCGGTGGTAACCCTTTGACCTCATCAAAGACATCCTCAAATCCATTAGCGATTGGCACCGATGACATTCCATCCTGTGGAACAACCAACGAATACATGAAGCTCATGAAGACGCCTTCCTCATGCTTATATCGTATCACAACCTTTCGCCCTTCCACATTCTCGACTGTCACCTCCAACTATTCACAATCAACCTTTGCCGCATACTTCCTAAGCCAGTCCATATCCAAAATAATTCCGAACCCCGCAAAGTTCAGAACAAAACAATCACAAACAAAAGAGCAATCATGACTCGATACAATCAGACCACGGCATAGCATACATAAACAAGTTGAACCCCCAACTGGATTAGTCACAACCAATGGCCTATCAACAATATCCGGTTCTAAACCCAACCGGCCTACAAGTTCATTACAAACAAAAGAATGCGACGCCCCAGTATCAAATAACACTCTAACTGGAATACCACAAATGAAAAGAGTACCCTGAACCACCACACTCTTTCCTTTCTCTTCATCGGTAGAGGCTTTCGAAGATGATGGAACAACCCCCAAAGAATAAGCTTGCACAATCTGCTTATCCTTTCGCGGTTCTGGACAATTCCTCTTAATATGCCCCGACTTGTCATAGTTGTGGAACTTCACCGGTACCTTCGGATTCTTGCAATCCCTAGAGAAATGGCCCTTCAGCTGACAATTGTAGCAGGTCACTTCGCCATTTGGCTTCTTCTGGCCATCCTTACCCTTTTGCTGCTCCTGCTTCCTCTTCTTGTTTCCACCCTGCTGTGGTTTAAACTCTTCCTTGGTTACAGCAACAACATATCCTTCTTTAGGAAACAGATTCTCGTGCCTGAGAGCCTTCTCCACAAGCTTCTCAAATGAATCATCCAAATGATCCACCAACTGCCTCCCAAGATAACTGTCCAAGCCTGTCACAAACTTCTTGTTCTTCTGATATGAAGATTCAATATACGACTGGGCATACTTGGACAAGGCTTCAAACTCAGAAACATACTCAAGAACTGGTCTTCCACCTTGCTTGAGCTCCACAAACTTCTTGAACAGAACAGATTTCTGAGCTGTAGAAATGAACTTAGCTTCAAATCTGGCTTGGAATTGCACCCAAGTAATTTCTTCCTCTGCAATATTAATGGTGATAGAGTTCGACCAATCAGAAGCTCTTCCTTGAAGCTGTCTTGATGCGAGCTTCCTTTTGGTTGCATCCTCGATTCCCAAGTCACCAAAGATCCTTCTACAAGCATCTATCCATCTCTGGACTTCAATAGTTGATTCTGTTCCCATGAAAACCTTTCCTCCAAGAGCAGTATAATCTTTACACAGCTTAGCAAAATCCACCGGTTTTGGAGTTTGAACTTGAACTCCAACATCTATTGATGGCCCCGGAGCTGGCATCCTTCTCATGATCGAAGTCATCATAGCCTCGAACATAGCAGTATAATCAGCAGCCCCCTCAGTAGCACGGCCTTCCCTAGCAGTTGGTCTCCCTCTTCGACTCATTCTTAATATCTATAAAAGAAATGATCAGCACACCTTGAGAAACAACTGAATAAAGGACTCACATACTTCTAAGCTACTATATTATATATAGTAATCATCCATCAAAATACAATTACGTCTCTCATACGTAGTTACGTCAGCGAGCGTTGGGTAAAATCGATTAACCTGGCTCTGATACCAAATGTGACGACCGCCCATGACCCCTGCACTGAACATAAAAATAGTGCGCTGTAAAGTATGCCAGGCAGCCATGGACGATTGCCAAGCTTAAATTAAAACAGCAAAATCTATCGTATTACTCACAGCGCATGGATAAAATACAATAGAGAATATATATAGTGAAGCTTCACAAAATAGAATCTCATCAATTAAGCTTCATAATAGTTGAATACAAACATCTGTATAGTCAATACATCAAGCCTCACTACATATCACTCAGAGAATTATACAAACAGCGGAACATCCAGTACATATAGTAAGAAAATAATATGCAAGCCTCCAGCTCATCTTCGTCATCAGCATCGTCGGAAACTAAGAACAGCACCTGTCACCTGCTACCTAGTCTGCCCATCCCAAAGCGGATGAACAGCCCAAGGCAATAAGAGTTAAACATAAAGCCTTGAGTCAGACAACAGTCTTAGTGAGCGGTAAATTAACTAACAACATACCAAAAGAGCATAAAAGAAAAAGGAATAGGAATCCGACCCTCCCACTCCACCTCTTTCTACAATGATAGCCCCAGACACACTAAGCAGAAATAAACATAGCAAAGCAGACATTTAAAGTAAAGCAATTATCACTCGAGTTAAGGTCAACATTTTCCAAGTACAAACCCCTAAGGCCTAAACCAAGATCAGATAAGCACCCAGAAAACATTGCTCTTGAGACTGAATGACGATACAACCAAACATCCATGACTCTGACTATCACTGTTATCATTGCTTCGATACCACCGTTAATTGAATGACTGGCACATTCTTTCAGCCGTCCGTCAAGGGTTAATGGCAACCCCGGTTCTAGATAGAACTCCGCACATCGTCGCAGCCCGTGCCTAGGACTATCGAATCTGCCCAGAGTACTCGACTACAATCATAGTCTTTAGGGACTATCGAATCTGCCCAGCGTACTCTTGCTTTGGGTCTGCTAGAACCTTCAATAACGATGAAACCTCAGCCTTCTAGTCATCCTCCTCGACGACTATTTCCATACTAGCTCAAGCGCCTCTCGAGCAAACCATTATCCTCAAACCCGAACCATTTCACCGAGTTATCAACATGCTTGGAATCATCCCGTCTGGATTAAACCAAGGCTATCTCATACCATGCCTCGCTTCATCTCATCATAGCAAAGCCTCATCTCAACATCAACATCATCAAATCTATCCATATGAGCTTCATCATCCGCCACATATGCCACGAGCAGCTTTTCCAATTCAAGAGCCTTTCCCTTAGCTTTTGAATCATCTTCGACCATTTTGTCCAAATCAAATCATCAATCAACTAATTTAAAACAATCAATCAATCAAGTCAATCATTAATCCAAGTAATCAAGCATTCAAACATGATCTAATAAACAATTATAACAATAATGGCAATCTTGTAAATAAGGAGTCCAAATCTAACAAGCATGAATTATGAGCACTATCTCTACAACTTGATGAATGAACTTACATAGGTTAACATGTAGTAAAATGGATGTCAAATCATCATGAACAATAGATCTATACTTAAGTTTAAGAAAATGCATGGAAATCACTATTTTAACACCAAATCAAGCCAACAATCCAATATACTCCTTTGGATCCGTGTGAGAGATAACCACCACTCACCAAATCACCTAAACACCTCAAAAGCAACACACTTCAGATCTGGACAGCGAAGGATCTAACTCGATCTATCAAAATTCCGCTTCAAACGAAGAAATCTCTCTTCGAAGAATGTAGATCTTCAATCTAAGCTCTTGGATCTTCGATTTGATCTTCAATTTGGATGGAAGGAATCACAAGATTAAAGTGGAGAAAATAAGTGAAGAAGTGTAGAACTCGAGCTCTCAAAATAGCAGCACTTCGTCGCTTCAAAATCCGGATCCTAAAAAGTGAGGAAATGGACGTGTATTTATAGGCTGAAATCCCTAAGTCGTCCGCCCCCTTAAGTCGTCCACGACTTATCTCCTCCGACTTACGACCTAACAAACCCTACGACTTATCCATCCCCTTCGTCCTACGACTTATCAGGTCCTACGACTTAAGCCATAACACACGTGCGCACGAACCAGGACTCCACGACTCAACCACTCAACAAATCCTACGACTTAACCTTGCGCGACTTAACACATATGTGCGACTTAACGACTCAATACCTTTGCAACTTAGCTGGGTTACGACTTAACACCTCACGACCTAACTACACCCAGCATACTATCATAGGTCGTCTACGACCTAACTAAACATACCATAGTGACTCAACGACTTATCTTAACTCGTCCACGACCTAAGAAAACCTTACGACTTAACTGTCTCCGACCTAAGACTTAACGGTACAACATCCTAAGCCATAACACACGTGCGCGACTTACGACCTTACCTTAGCTCACTCCTAAGTCGCTCATGACCTATCTTCTTAAGTTGTTAGCTCGCCCAGTTTCCTAGGTCGCTATCCTTATGCCGTTAACTCTTAAGTCGTCTACCCTCCTAAGTCGCCAATTCCTTAAGTCGTCTATGACCTAGCCTTCTTCACGACCTAAGTCCCAACACTACCAAACTCCTTAGGTCGCCAACTCCCTTAAGTCGCTCCACCGACTTAACTACTATACGACCTAAACTCCGAACGACTTAACTCTGGACGACTTAACCACGCTATCAATCTAATGACAATAGTTCTACGATGTTTCGATCCGTAAAAATACGGGTCGTTACAATTCCAGCTGAAATGACTTGCAAACCTGCACAATTCGAGCTGATAATAAACCACACATGTCCAACCCAAATCGAACGAAGATGCGAATAGTTCTGGGAAAGAAAGAAGAAAAGAAGAAGAGAAAAGAAGAAAAAGAGAGAAAGAGAAACTAAAACAATACAAAATCTCACAATTATAGTGGAACAACATATAATATAATATCAATGAACTTTACAAAAGAGAATTTGTAATATAATTCACATACATTCATCAGAGTACTATAATAAATCACTAATCATCAGCCTGGACAGTTATAATAACCTGTCCTCATAAATACTAATAATTTAAAAAACAATGTAGTGGAAAATAAACATATACGTGAATACAACCTGAAGACCTCCAGCTCGTCTATTAAAGCTCCAAGCATCCAAATCCAAATCTATAAATATGCTCGGTTCGATCCAAGAATTTAAAGGGAAGAACATCTGAATTAACCTGTTAAACCAGTGTGAGAAAACATATCTCAACTGAATTTTAAAGTTATAAAAACTTTTCTTTATCAAACAAAGGTATCTCGTAAGACAACGCCGCACATAAGCACGGACGAGTTTTTACCTTACGATAACCAAAACATTTCATATCAAATCCTATTATATTATACTAGTGTTTAGTACACAGATAATATTAATCATAGCCAAAATTGTTACATTGGTTAAGTTTGACGGCATAATAGGTTTACAATCAAGTCCAAAGGCACTTATTGGAGAACGGATTTCTATACAATGGCAGGTAAGGGACTACCTTCTGTATAGTACATTTCTAGAGGAATGTACCAAGCGTACACAAACAATCCTCCGCATCTGGCAAGACCGGTCTATCCCTATTAGGCACTCATACATGGCCTAGATAGAAACTGAATATGACATCACCCTGGTCATAACCTGTGACGACCCGGAATTTTTGAGCATTTGAAATAGGAATATTTAATTAATTTTAAATATTCAAAGATTAATTATTAACTTTAATTTCAAATATCAAGATTTATTTGATAATTAATTGTGAAATTTAATTATCGAAATTAGATAAAAATATTAAATCCAGATTTTTAAGCCGGTTAAAAATAATTTGAAGGCTTATAAAATTCATATTAATAATACTGAAGATGATAAAAATGTCAGAATTGAATTTGGAAGTGTTTTGTTAAGTTTTGAAATTTATAACGTTTAAATTGAATTCAAAAATAGCCTTTCGAGGGACAGTCTCGGAATTCGACGAAACCAGTTCCATTCGATCCGTAATATGGTATTATTATCGGATTTCAATTTTCGTAGCATTTGGAGTTGTTGTGTGGGCATACGATATATAAACGCGCTGAAAATTAAATTGAAATTCGAATATAAATAATAAGTTATATTGACCGGTTAAAAAGAATTTCACCTCAGATCTTTTTCCTTCATTTCGAATGTCACTGTAGATGGCCTAATTGAACACGTTACCCTCCTTTCAAAGACATCACATACTCTGTCTTCCTTTAGAAGCTAAAAGTAAAAATCACATCTCCTTTTCAGCCGAACAAAAGTACAATATGAAAGGCTTCTCGTTCTTTCTCCTCTATTTACAGTTCCAACGAAATCTTCCTCTTTATTTCTTTTAAATGGCTGAATCTTCCCTTTATCAGTTCAAAAACCAAAATCATAAGAACAAAATGAAATACGAGCCTCCTTCCCTTTCCCTTACTTCTTCAGTTAAATCACGAAAGATAATAAAGGCATTCAAATCAAATATTCATGTCATTAAATCGATCTTTATCTCGCTTCCTTTCATTCCTCTGTTCAATCGAATCTTTTTCATCACTAGACTCGCGAAGAGAAAAGTTGCGACAGGAAGAGAAGAGTGGCTGCGGTATTCCTCGATTTGACTTCTTTTATCGATATCGAGACAAGGCATCTCGCGTGCACGATGGGAGATGGCAGTCGCCTAGAGATTCACCTTCGATTGGGAATGGGGAGCACGCGAATGGGGGAAGGTCAGGCTACAATGGCATCGATTTAGAGATCAAGGATCTAGGGCCTCAAAGCTAGGGTAAAGGTGGGATTCTCTACATTTTCGTCGATGTCGACAGCATTTGGGAATTTGGGATGTCAGTGTTGGTCAAGCGATGGGTCTAGGGTTCGGCTTTGAGTGGTAGGGCAGACTATGATGATGGTAGCGTCGTGCAGTGAGGTATCGTTTTATAAATTCAAATTAAATAATTATATATATATATAGTCATACACATGTATGTTAAATATACTGAGGTAAACAGAAATTTATACAGATAGGTTTTGAAGAAAATTTTATATAATAGTGTAATATAAAAACCATTTCTGTTTCTGTTTTAATATATATGCTAACATAGCATAAATAAATATATACATAATTTTAAATCCACTAGTTTAAATTTTAAAATAATGTATTATTGGAGATAAATTTGTTTAACTAACTTATGTAATTATTTTAGAAATTGCTAAAGGGAAATTAGTGTAAAAATAAATTATTAGTTTAAACTCCAATTTTTAGTTTAAATAAATTTAGCGGTTGACTAAAATTATAAAATGGATAATAGAATTTGTTTGATTAGTTCAATTATTAATTAACCGTATAAATATTTATACAAGGTCAAAATCATGGAAAATCAAGTCGGTTTGGAATGGATTGCAAACAACAAAATAGAAGGTGAGTTAATCTCACTCAGTTGAATTTTTATTTATTTATTTAAATTTAAATGGTTAAATTTAAATAATTGATTGAATGATTGCATTGATTGATGTGCTATATATAGTAGTATATAGCAATATACACATATTGGCATATGTGTATATTGGAGTTGTTGATATTCCCGCACTTTATAGCGGATGAGACCCTATGCGCCGCATAATAGCGGATGATTTTACATAAATCCCATATACCGCGATATTCCACCTTGAAGTGGAATTGGTATTTTATATTGTGCTAATGTCTGTGGATGCAGGAAAACAGGTTGGAGGGATCCAACTGGACCCCTCAACATTTATTATATTATTCAATATCCTCTGTTGTGATTGTTTGATATTTCCTGATAAATTATATTGGAATATTGAATGTTATTGTTTGATTGAATATTTGGGTATAAGGAAATACCAGAAATATATAAATTGGATTTTTGAAAGGAAGTAAAGAAAGTAAATTTGTAAAAGAAATAATTATCGAAAATTTGAATGAAGTAAGAATGAATTGAAAGATGGAAATGATGTTAAATACCAATAGATAACTTCGAATATGAAAAGTAAAGAATTTGCAATAACGGTAATTAAGGGATTAATGAATTGTAAATTCAAGTGATATTGTTCGAAAAGGAATAAAGAAATATTTTTATAAAAAAAAAAAAATTAAAAGTTTAACTTAAAAAGGAAATTTGGGAAATCTAAAATTGGTATTTCCAGTTAAAAGTATTTTAAATCAAATGAAGGGTTTAAAATATGAAGTTAAAGGATTTTTGAAATAAATGGATTAAATTGAAAATCAATTTGGGAATTGATTTAAATTTGTGAAACTGAGAATTTTAAGGAAGAACGTGGCAATGGAATTTATAAACGGGCTTTATAAAAGTAAAGTAATATCTCAGAGGATATTTGGAAAGAATAAATTCAAATTGGGAATTTATTAAGGGAAATGAGAAATTGTTTAAAAACAAACAGTGTTTTATTTTAAGATGAGGAGAGAAGTATATTTCTCTGGATAGCCAAGTACGTTTTCCAAAGCAATTTTAAATATAAGTTAAAAGTTCAAATTTTGTTTTTAAAAGCATGTTTTAGAAAATTGATTATTTTTAAATGTTAAATTCTTAAAGTAAGTATTTTCAAAATCTATTATTGTAGTAAATATATAAAAGTGATTTGGTATTATGTTTTAAAAAGAGAAATTTGGTTTATATTTATAAAGTGGTGTCATTTTAAATATTCTTTAAGTATATATATTTTGAAAGGTATTAAAGTAGTTTTTAAATTTCAATATTATAAAGTATATTTATAATAAAGTGTTTTTAAATTATTTTAAAATCTAAAAGTGTTTTGTACTTGGTGTTTCAGAGGAAATAAATATTTGGGAACGTATTCCGTAAGCGGGAATTGTTTGAAATTGTTTTCAAATGAGTTTGAAAATTCGGAAATTTATCTTGGAAAGATATTTGGGCAAATAAATAATGTGGGAAATTATTTATTGTGTGATGGTTGTTGTGGATGTTAATTGATAGTTAAATAACCGACTATCAATATTGGCCAAATGCGCTGATCGCTTCGAAGAGACCGGGATCGAGTTTCCGTATACCGGGATTCTAGGTCTGGAGACTCGAATACCACTTCGATCCGGTTTGTACGTTTCGTGTAACGATTTCGGAGTCGAAGATGGAGCAGTGAAGTGCAAGGGCTAGTCGCTACTAATCCTGAGGATATTTCCAAAATGGATGTAGTAGGAATAGTGCCTTCGGTTCCGTTCGAACCCGGGACGGACTTGTATGGACGAATGCTTTCGTGACATCGTCAGGTGGGCGATGGGCATTCTAAGGGATATGTGCTATAAAGGTATCGTTTAGCCTCGAGCCTCATCAACCGGGAATGACTGAAAATCAGGGGTTATGCAGCAAGGCTTCGTGGGTAGCCCCCACTTGAGAGTAAGGTCATCCCTGTCTAGATGTCCCTTTTATTTCGGCTTAGTGTTGCGGTTGCTGATCCCAACCGTGGGGTGATTTTATTTGGAATTATCCAGTAAGGGATGATTCCGGCCTTGTGTTGCAGGGGAGCGGGCGTACTCCTCGGTACTGTGATCTAGGCCACGTACTGTGACAGGTGGTACCCCAGTGCCTAGTCATTCGTTGGAAATCCATTCTCCCTACGTGCCTTGTACGGGTTTTGTTTGTATTACCCACTTTGTGGCTAGTATGCCGGAATTTAATAGATGTAACAATTTCGGCTATTTTAATAAGTATTTGTGAATAGACACTATTATAATATCAGAGAATTTTTATAAAAAGTGTTTTAGCTATCGTAAGGTAAAAACCCGACATGTTTATTTGTGGCGTGGTCTTACGAGATGCTTTTATTTTCAAAGGGATTTTTGAAACTTTAATAATCAATTGAGTGTGATTTTCTCACGCTGGTATTCCAGACTGACTCGGGTATTGTTTTATATGATGCTCGGGTCAGACCGAGATATACAGGTTCAGATTGTAGCTGTGGTGCTCAGGAGACGAGCTGGATGGCGATACGTACTTCCGTATTTGTTTATTATTCCGTTGTGTATTCAGTTGTATGATATGGATGTGTTGAGCTCTGATGATGTATTCTGTGAATGTAATGTATAAACAGATACAGTTTTGATTTGAGTAAAGATCTGTATTTATATATTATATTTTATTCTGCTGCGATGGTTAGATTCTGTTGGTGATTTTCTGTTTCTTCTTCTTCTACCTCTTCTTCTTAAACACAAATGGTTCGATTTTCCGGGGTTGGAAAGTCGGGTCGTTACATAACCAACCTATTTGAAGCTCTCTTAGCATACACAACATACCCGATATATAAAGGGTTATCTTGAAAGGTAATGACCATACTCTAAAGGTTTCGAACCACATAGCCTTATGGTGTACCCTATTAAGCCATTACTGGGTGATGAGGCCCGAGGTATGATTACCTTTCACATAGCACATTTCACTTTGAATGCCGCATTGTCATTCCATGATCACACAACTGATTTCTACAAACGTATACCTCCTAAGCTCGTATGACTCAGGAAAGGATGTTAAGCTAAGAGAAGTTGCCTTCTGCGCTACCAAACAGACGATACATTCGTAGAGATCAATTTATGTAATTAGAAATGCAACATTAGACAGTCGTATATACAAGTTGTCAAGGAACATGACAAACGAAAGGCACTCTCCTACCACATGCTGTCGGGAATTTCTCCTAAGATTAGTAGCGAGAAGTCCTTGCATATCGTAGATTTTCGTAACGAAGCACTACCACCACCATATATATATATATATATATATATATATATATAATCATCGTGGGTCTAGTGGCAAGTAGCCCTGCATCATAAAGATCTCCGTCTTCAAAATCATCATCACAAACTTGAAATTTCGAATGCATACATTGGTCCAAAGTGGTTCTCGGATAAATTCGACTCCGGTCTCTCCGGACCAACAATGATAAAGAGGCCCTTAACCTCATACGGAAACCAAGTCTCGTAGACTTATCACGTTTCCAACTCTCTACATGCTATCCCATCGGTCAAGAAGGAAGCCCAGTAGATTGGAGTACTATAGACACTTCGCATTACTCGAATCAACATTCTAAATCCAAACGATGATCAAGCCTACTCAGTCAGCTTCATGCTAAGTGCACGAACAATCAATTCCCACATCAAGTCAAGCAACCAAAAATGGCCGAATTTGATAGTCGGTTATTTAACTATCAAAGCAACAAACAATATCTTGCACATAAGCTGTCACTAGGCCCATTTAATTAATCTTTATTAATTAAATCAATTTCCAAATATTTACTTCAAATTATCTTTAAAAAGATTTATCCTCAAAACCATTTTAATCTTTTGATATTGGAAAACATTTCCATATACTTATATCAACGGTATAAGTATATTTAATAACACTACCACACGCCAAATATATTTCTATAATAACTCCCGAGTTCGTACGCCTCAGAATGGGGGTTAAGTACAAGAAGCAATGATCCTATACCACCAAGCCTTTAGTACGATCATAAGAATTAATTCGTATATTTCACAATGGAAGGTCAAAACATCATTTATTGGGTCAAAACGAATGTTGTGTAAAACATCGTTACGACAACCCAAAAACACTAGTATAGGAATTTGATTAATTATACACATATAAATCCCGTATACTATATAAAACATTTCCTTTTGGAAATCATTTGCTATAACAACAATGTTATAGTCCATGCCTTCCATACTTCCCCAAAAACGTCTATTACAATAATAAATGTTGAAATCTATGTTTTCAATACATATCACATTTTAAATCATTTTTCAAACTATTAAATTCCATTTGGAATTATTGCTTTCAATAATTTACTTTTAAAGATTATCACTTTAAAACCCATTAACTTCATCAAAATATTACTTTCAAAACTTCCATTTAAAAGATTATTTAACTCTTAAAAACTTGATTGTATTTCCTTTATATAAAAATCCATATTTAAATCTCAACATAAATCATTTTCATATTTATAAAACTATGTTTATAAATCTCCTTTCTATTTTATAAAAGTTCTATTTTATAAAATCTCTTTATTTATAAAATTCTATTTATAAATCATTCTTTTATAAAACTCATTTTACTATTAAAATCCACTTATAAATCCATTTCTTTATAAATCTAATTTATTTATAAAATCCATTTATAAATCCATTTACCAAATACTTTTAAAATCCATTTAAAAAGTATTTAAAATTCTGACTATAAATTTATTTATTTATTTATTTATAGAATATCACTTTTATAAATCCTTTATATAAACTATTCAAAAATCTCTATATAAAAATATTTCACAAAACTATACTTTTATAACATCACAAATCATACTTTTTATTTATTTATAAATAAATTCATTCCTTTTAATAATTTAAAATTATTAAAACATATATACTTCCAAAATCACTTTGAAAATCATTTCAATTCAAAATCTCTATTTTATAGTATTTCAAAATACTAAAAATATGGACTAGTGCTACTATAGCACTAAATAAGCTAAAATATATCCTTGTTATCAAATATGGCATCCAACATATCACATATCAAAACATATGAAAAGTAAAATCAACAATGTAAGGAATCCTGTTGGTATCCTCCAACCTATCCTCCTACATCACATAAAGTATATAATCAAATAAATAAACCAACTACTACGAGGCGGGATCGTATACAAAGGGTCGTCCGCTGATACACGGGAACGTAATAGGGTCTCATTCGCTCCAATAGGCGGGAATATATCCAAACCAACTAATAAAATAGTAAATCATCCAAACAGGCAACAAACAACACAAATAAAGTTATCCACACTTATATAAAAATATAAGTGGGCCAGAGAGGTGAGTTAACTCATTGAAATTCCAAAAATCGCCAAAGCGTTCCAGTTTGAATTATATGACGACCCACCTTTTCGGATGGTTTAAATCGACAATAAACCACACATGTCTAACTCAAACCATTCAAAAGGGAGGATTGTTAATGAGATTTAATAAGAAAATAAGAGAAAAGAAGGAAAACAAAATACAGAATCTCGCAGCGGAATGACAAAATATAATAGTCAAATAAACAGTTTATTCATTTTGGGATTGCCTATGTTTTCAATAAACCCAAAAGCAGTATTGATAGAATTTGTAACAAAATCTCCTATCTATTTTCTATATGGACAGGCTCAGCGCATAGGCGTCCCTTCACTTGGTGTCTTCCTCACAACAACAATGCTTCTACAGACTGACAGTTCATGATTTCAGAAGATATCTGACAGTGCTCTCACTTTAGCTGGGTAGAATGCTATTTTTATTTTACTACTATCGTTGTATATACAGCTGTCTGTGTTTGTTCATTTTGGGATTTACTTAATATACGAATACTACTTTCTACAACTTTTGGCTATCGACCAGGCTTGTTGGTCGCCTCCTATTATCTATAATATATATATTATCTAATCGGCTGTGTAGCTATGCGCTACACACCCGTTCCTCTCAAAAAAATAAATAGTTTATGAAGCTGTTTTACAATATACATTTGATTACACAATTTTTACAACATAAAGAGAGTACAATCAACAAACATACCAAAATAATGCAGCGGAATAATAATAGTAAATACGGTCTAGCAACTCCATCTTCATCTTCAAGGAATAATATCTTCAAACACTAAAATGCCCAGGCTGACCCAAGCGTAATGAAAAGACAAAACACTCGAGTCAGAACTCAAAGTTCTTATGTAAGTTAAATCAACAGCAAGTAATATGAGTGTAATAGCTTCAGAGATGTTTATAATATTTTACATCTCTTATCCAGTGTATAACGTGCATGCAATTACTTAAGAGATGTTACAGGATTTTCCATCTCCTAAGGATCCACCAAACTATCTATATGCAGTAAGATAGCTATATATGTAGTGTCTAATCAATAACATAAATATTAAAATAGCGTTAAGGCTTTACATTAATCCCCCTTAACACATTTTTAAGCAATGTCCTACAGTTTTCCTTGTGACACCACCGGTAATATCGGTATAAAAGTATGACAAGGCACGTGAGGCAATGCCTAAGGTAGGATTCTACCAGTTTACCCTTTCTGGCTGGTGGTAACGCATCATAGTCACGACCGCCCACTGAGTCCACCATCCCCAAAATCAAATCAAGGTGCACTAATCAAGTCCAAAATCAATATATATAATAATATGAAGGGGTGATGGCCCCTAAAGGTTGCAAACCCCTTGGCCAGACATAAGCTCCTGCTTTAGTCATTATCAATTGACATAAGTGCTGGGGTCATCCATCATCGTTCTCTTTCTTCAAATCCAACAAACGCCTCCAATTCAACCTCTACATTCTGGATATCATCCACCGCGTACACAGTTGTTCAAGTGGTTCCAATATTGACAGAGAGTATGCCAATAAGAGACCCCTGTCTCTTTAACAACCAAACGTTATTTTTCACACCGGTTGGTTCTTTTACATTTCGAAAACGATTAATATTTGATATCAAAATATCATATTCACTTCAAAATATCTGTCATCACAAAATCATCATATTTACTTCATATATCATTTTCACTTGAAAGTATCATTTCAAATTCGAACTTAGGTTACAACCTCATTTAACCACATTCGCATTTAAATCAACGGTTTAAATATAAACATTCCAACTTTGCACAGTTTGAAATTTTAGAAAATAGTTTGAATAGTTATAAATAGTCAAAAATAGTTTAGAGATTTAAAACAGTTTAATATAAAATGGTTTGAGTATTGAAAATGGTTTATATAATAAAATAGTTTGGAAAATCAAAATAATTTGAGTATAAAAAAATAATTTTAAACAGTTTATATTAAAATAATTTATTTTGAAAATAATATCAAATCAAACTGTTTCTTTCCATTTCAACAAATCTGGGCCCATTTCCAAATTTCAAATGGACAAAGCTCAATTTTCAATTTTTCAATTCAATCGACTCAACTTCGATTTAGTTTCAAATCAACTTGATTTCAATTCAAATTAACTTCAATTATCGAAACGTTCATTTTTAACTTCAAATTTGATTCAACAATTCAATTCAACGATTTAAATTTCAATCCAACTCTTATTTTAAACCATTTCAATTTATATCAATTTCAAGTCCAATTTCAATTTACTGGTTCAAACCCATTAAATCAATTTAAACTTCATTGTTCAATTTAAGGTTCAAACTTAAAAATAATCAATTTTCAAAATAAAAGTCATATATCGACTATAACTTCACATTTCAATTTTAATTCGTTAAAACAATTTTGATTCCAACATTTCAAAGCTTGAATTAGAAATAATTCATTTCATATAAATTCACAATTTATTTTGTTTAAAATAAAAGCCTTTAACCAAAATCCAAATTCATGGTTTTAAAACCATTTAATTTAACCAATCCGGTGTCCGTATATAATTTCTATTCTATGGCCAAATGAATACTTATTTCAGTTTTTAATTTCAGGGATGGATATATATCATTTCAATCCAAATCAAAGTGTCATAGGTATATATCATTTCAACCTATTTCTTAATTTATTTGAAATAATTCAAATAATAGTTTATATGTGGTCACTTAATATACAGAGTGATAACAAGGATATATAAAAATAAATAAACATTCAATTATCCAAAATGCCAAAAAATAGACATCCATCACAATCAACATCCAAACCAACTAATAACCACAACAATTAACTGGTTATCAATATCAGGTATTTAACTAGCAATTCAATTTCAATATTAATTTAAATGGCAATTTAATTCCAAAAAATTCAATTTCAATTAAAATGTCAACTTAAACTATCAAACAACAACCAATAACTTCTTATCACTTCATAAAGTTAATTCAACTAACATAAGAAGATTTAGTATTGCGTGAGCAGGTTAAATCACCTACCTTTGATTTATAGCCGATTAAAAATCCAATAAAAGCCCAAAATTTCAATAATATCCAAATTCAACCAAACTAATTTCATATTGTTCCAAATTTCGATATGAACCCAACGGAAGAAACCGCGTGTCAATCGGAGTTCGTATGCAAAAGTTATTCAAGTTATAATAAATATTATTAAAATATTCATTGGTACACATTTAATATTATAATAATCAACATTTTAACTTACTGACTTTGCACGAACAACACCTAGATTTGCACGAACAGCCCACCAACACCGCACAACTTTGACCGTAAATTACTCTTAGCTTAGACCATCTGAAGCCGCGTAACCACTTGGAATCGAAAGTACATATCCTCCCACACCTACACCAACCAGCGACGTTGTCAAGATCACGGCAGTTGGCCTCAATTTTGCTAGAAAATCCCATGAAAACGTGACCTTTAGGAGTTAATTCCCACCACCTTTGCTGCTCTGTTCATCAAATCAAAACTAGATCTGGACTCCACTCGTCGAATACTATTGTTTTGCACCATCGATTGCATCAATCACTCACTGAATCAGAAACCTCCAAATCCATGCATTAGGGTTTCGAATTATGGATTTTGACCATAATTTCTGGTTGACTGGGGCCTCTATTCCAAAAACAAACACTAGATGCTGATTCCATTCATCGAGTGCTTCGCGGTGATATATTATATGATAGAGCAGTTTGAATTTTTGAATTAGATTTGAAATTGGAAATTTAGGGTTTTGAAATGTTTGCCATTAGAAAAGAGCAGATAAGATTAAAAAGTACGTACAGAAAATAGAATAGAAAGCTGCTAAAGTTTATAACAACATATATATAGACAAATATTGAATAGAAATGGATGGAAAAGATTGATTGGGTCGAAGCGATAACAAAGACCCGAAAAGCCCATTTCGTTCCCGAAATGAAAGTAGGTCATCCCATATATTGAAATATAGGTTTTCAATATTTTTAAACTCAATGAAACTAATTTCAAACTCTAATTCTATTATATGTAGAATTTAGCTTTTAAAATCAAATTATTTTAATTAAATTCCTTTAATTGATTTCTACGCGTTTTGAGCTCGCACGGTCAAACGGTAAGTCTGATCGCTACGAAACTTGAAATCTTATAATAATTCACTAATACGGATCTGAATGAAATCGTTTTCGTCGAAATCCGAGACCGTGTCCAAAAAGATTAATTTTACATGTTAATTAAAACAATCTATTTTAAAAATTAGTTTAATCACTTTTAAATTCTAAATTAAAAGTTTTATATCATCATTTAGATTGAACTGAAATTAATAATATTTTAAAAGTTAAACTTTCCATGTTAAATCCAAGATTTAAATATTAAATTAATTTCAACCTTTAATTATTACAGTAATAACCCTAGTTCATTATATTTTAAATTTCCAAACAATTTATTTTATTTTGTTTTGTTTTACATGTTATATATATTATATAAAATTTCCTTTTCAATTAAAACATATGTTTCCTTTTTATTTCCTCAACTTTCTTTTTTATTTTAATTCAAACATATGTTTCTATTAGTACGTTCATTAATCATAATCGATGCTCTCTTTCCTTTTTTTTTCAAATATTTCAATTACATTAATTTCTCATTGATTAACAAATTTATTTCAAAACGGATTAAATAATAAGACGGGAAATGGAACAAATAACTTAGTAATTTTAACACATTTATAAATTTATTATTTACAAACAAAGGTTAATAAAATACTTAACAAATAATTGTTTTCTCATTCTATGCTAAAACTATTTCCAATTAAATAACATATAATTCTCCTTAATACAACATCTATTTTATTCCTTATTAAATACCCAAATTAAACTTTACAATTACATTCCAATTAAAAGTAAACATTCATTTCATTCTTTACTAACATTTGTTATTTACAACCGATAAAATTTGCACTAAAACAGTTATTAATTATATCTATATAAATATCATTAAATTATATTCAAATCTGCATTACCATCTATACCTCATTAAAATTTGTCATTTTAAAATTTATTTAAGATCAATTATAAATTCTAACAATTTTTATTACATTAGTAAGTCATAAATTTTAATTTCTGACAATATTAAATTCCAAAATCTTATTTAATTTAATATTTTTAACTATAAAAAATACGGGTCGTTACAATCTTCCTCACTCAAAACTTTTCATCCTTGAAAAGGAACAAGACAGAATCAAGATATTTGATATATTTTATTCAAAATAATCAATTTATAAACAATTAAATTTACATACTTAAGTTTAATATAAAATTTGAAAATAACTCCACTTCCTCAAAAAAAATTTTAAGTCCTAATTCCACGAAATTTTTTGGCAGCATCTTCTTTGCGCGGATAGGTCCGAAAAAATAACAATATCAATAATTACATTGTATATTTCATATTTCAATAGTAAAGCATCCCAAACCATGAGAAAAATAATAAAATACCGCTACAAAACCCGTAATCCGAGAACTTACCTATTTGTCGGGAAAATAACTTTATTTATGAAACCAAAAGCAACAGCTATTGCTTCCATAAACCTGTATTTTACTTACATAATCCAAAAGTGTTAAAATTATGTAAAAGAGTACTATATTAGTTGTTTCAATTAATAGCACAAGCAATACATAATATATATAATAATCATATGCAAACAAACAATACGACCATTATATGCAACAAAAGAATCCATCACACATCCATAGCAACCAAAAACTAAAGGTTTGTCCAGGTTCAGAAACTTTTCATCGTATAAGGGTGATAAATAAATTACCAAGTGTACCTTACGCTCAACAGCCTTAGATAATTACTTAACAAATTATTCATACAACCTTAAACAATTTAAAGTATCATTTCCCAAACTTCCCATCAGCCAAATAACATTGAAATTAAATATATTTACTTGTACAATGTACATAAATCATTTGTTCATAATATCAATTCTAATCACTTGCTTGAATACACATATTTCACTTTCGAACTAGAACTGATAACCCGATCACTTTAGTGCTGATCCGATTTCTTGATTAGAAATCTCCATTCTCCTTACATAGCCATAAACTATGATAGAAAACTTCAAGATCATATGGAAAATCCGCATCAAGCGTTCGCCGTCAAGAATCGAACGAAAAATCCTATTTCGGACTGGTGTGAATTACTACAAATCATGTATCCAAATCTAAATCAAAACTGTTATACGAATAAAATGATTGACGCATACTTACATATTTTATTCTATTGGTTTCTTTTTACACATCTTTTACTTTTCATTTACTTTAATTCTCATTCATTCATGCAAGGTCATCTTTTATTAATTTATTCATTTACTTACATAAAAATTTTCATTTAATATTTAGAAACATCAATGAATCAATTCTTAAAGTATTACATTTGTTTCTTTATAGTTTAATTCACATTTATCATTTACTTATATAACTTTGCTTCCATTTAATATTAATATTCATTAACGAATCATTTCATACTTAAGTTTCTCTATTTTTTGATTCACATTCATTCCTTCATATATAGTGTCATTTAATATTAATTTTATTTATGAATCATTTCATACTTAAGTTTTACTACATTTTAATTCACATTTATTTTCACAATAGTATTTCGATTAATATTAAATCTATTTATGAATTATTCAAGATTTTCTTAAGTTTATAACCATTTACTTAAATAGTATTCACTTTTTACTATTCAATTTAATTATTAAGCATTCAAACATTAACTTAAGTTTATAATATTTCTTGAAGCATCTTAATTCTTTATTTATAGGCATAAGTTCATTTTGAAACATTTTTATTACTTAAGTTTTTACTTGTATGATATTCCATTATCTTTTAATTTACAAGTTACAACTTCAATTTTATATTTTCATTAAACACCTAACTTTTAATTTCAGATTTTAACTTGGAAGTTTCCGACCATTAAAATAGTCAAAGATTCCATTTTATTTCAATAATTGAAATCACTAATTAACAGAAAATTTAAGAACCAAATTCCGGATTTCATTTCAAATCATCTGGAAATAACATATACATATATCTTTTGTATATCAAATCATATTTAGGAAAATTAAAATTTGTTTATCAAAACAAATGTGTAGCAAAGCTACTAAGTGGCCTCCCCCACTTTGAGACTCGAAAATGAATGTCGATGATGCGGCTGTCATCACCAAAATTACTTTCCAATGATAGAAGAGAGGAGTACAAAACTTAATTCCTTTTTGAAATTATTTTAAAAACATTTCTTTCAATCTTATTGAAAATATTTCTATCCGAAAATACTTCCCAATAATACTAATATATTTTTCCAAATCTTTGAAAACCAATTTCAAAACACCAGAATTTAAGTTCTTAAATTTTCAACTTAAACTTATTTTATTTGTACATCCTATTTTATAAACCATATTTATAAGAATTTTCTTATAACATACAATAGTTAACAGTTTTAAGAACCTTGACTGACCAACAATAAATGATAATAATCAATATTATCATTTTCTAACAAACAACACACTAAAAATAACTATATCAATTTATGAAAGATTATCCTCTTTTAAATACAAAATAAAATAAAATATTTTGTAAAATTATTTCATTTACCAATTTGAAAACAATATTGTGGCGGTCTTCCCTATTCAAGTGTTTAGAAATCCCTATCGATGCCATAGCGTCCTATGTACCGACCAGAATTTATAAAAATTTAACATAATAAATTAATGCAATATTTTTTTATAGCACTAACAAATACGCCCTCTCATACATATACACTCAGACTCATTCTAGGGTATTAGCAACCCTATCTCTAATGAGTTCATCCCCAAACAGGCTAAGGTATCTCTAAACCAAAGCTCTGATACCAACTGTAACGACCCACCTTCTTGGACTGTTTAAATCGACAATAAGCCACACATGTCTAACTCAAACCATTCAAAAGGAAAGATTGTCAATGGGATTTAATAAGAAAATAAGAGAAAAGAAGAAGAACAAAATATAGAATCTCGCAATGGACGGACAAAATATAATAATCAAATAAACAGTTCATGAAGCTATTTACAATATACATTTGATCACAATTTTTGCAACATAATAAAAGTACAATCAACAAACATACCAAAATAATGCAGCGGAATAATAATAGTAAATACGGTCTAGAAACTCCATCTTCATCTTCAAGGAATAATATCTTGTAACGACCCGTATTTTACGGATCGAAAAGTTTGTCAAAAATCTGGAATTTTTAGTGTTGTTGAGCCATTTCAGATTTTAGGCAAAATATTGTTTAAGTCCTAGGTCGACTTTTTAGGTCGACATTTTAGGTCGACTTTTTAGGTCGACATTTTAGGTCGACATTTTAGGTCGACTTTTTAGGTCGACATTTTAGGTCGACTTTTTAGGTCGACATTTTAGGTCGACTTTTTAGGTCGACATTTTAGGTCGACTTTTTAGGTCGACATTTTAGGTCGACATTTTAGGTCGACATTTTAGGTCGACATTTTGGTCGACTTTTTAGGTCGACATTTTAGGTCGACTTTTTAGGTCGACATTTTAGGTCGACTTTTTAGGTCGACATTTTAGGTCGACATTTTAGGTCGACATTTTAGGTCGACTTTTTAGGTCGACATTTTAGGTCGACTTTTTAGGTCGACATTTTAGGTCGACTTTTTAGGTCGACATTTTAGGTCGACTTTTTAGGTCGACTTTTTAGGTCGACATTTTAGGTCGTGGACGACCTAAGGATTTCCAGCCTATAAATACATGGTTCTACTTCACTTTTTGGGATCGGGATTTTAAAGCGACGAAGTGCTACCATTTTGAGAACTCGACTTCTACACTTCTTCACTTCTTTTCTCCACTCTAATCTAGTGATTCGTTCCATCCAAATCGAAGATCAAATCGAGGATCCAAGAGCTTAGATTGAAGATCTACATCCATTGAAGAGAGATTTCATCGTTTGAAGCAGATTTTTGATAGATCGAGTTAAATCCTTCGCTGTCCAGATCTGAAGTGTGTTACTTTTGGGTTGTTTAGGTGATTTGGTGAGTGGTGATAATCTCTCACACGGATCCAAAGGATTATATCGGATCGTTGTCTTGATTTGGTGTTAAAATAGTGATTTCCATGCATTTTCTTCATCCTAAGTGTAGATCCATATAGATTCATTGTTCATGATGATGTTACCTCCATTTTATCACATGTTAACCTATGCAAGTTCATTCATCAAGTTTATAAAGATATTGTTCATGTTTTCATGCTTGATGGACTTTCAACTCTTTAATTACGAAAATGCCATTATTTTTATAATTGTCTACTTAGATCATATTTGAATGCTTGATTACTTGGATTAATGTTTGATTTGATTGATTGTTATGAATTAGATGATTGATGATTTGATTTAGACCGAAGATGAGTCAAAAGCTAAGAGAAAGGCTCTTGAATTGGGAAAGCTGCTCGTGGCATATGTAGCGGGATGATGAAGCTCTTATGCATAGATTTGATGTGATGTTGAGATGACGCTTTGCGAGGATGTGATGAAGCGAGGCAATCATGTGATGAAGACTTGGTTTAATCCAGACGGGATCATTCCAAGCATGTTGATAACTCGGTGAAATGGTTCGGGTTGAGGATAATGGATGGATATGAGAATAGTCGTCGAGGAGGATGACTAGGAGGCTTGGGTCTCATCGTTGTTGAAGGTTCTAGCATGCTCCAAGCAAGAGTACATGGGGACGTCCAAAAGACTAACCGTTGATGGTCGAGTACTCTGGGCAGATTCGATAATCCTAGGCACGGGTCACGACGACGTGCGGAAGTTATGTCTAGAACCGGGGTTTTCATTAGCCCTTGACGGACGGCTGAAAGAATGTGCCGGTCATTCAATTAATGGTGAAATCGAAGTAATGATAACAGTGATAGCCAGAGTCATGGATGTTTGGTTGTATCGTCATTCGGTCTCAAGAGCGGTATTTCCTAGGTGCTTATCTGACCTTGGTTTAGACCTTGGGATTTGTACTTGGAAAACATCGCTCTTGACTCGAGTGATAATTACTTTACTTTAAATTGTATGCTTTGCTATGCTTGCTTCTGCTTAGTGTGTGTCTGGGGGCTATCACTGTAGAATGAGGTTGGAGTGGGAGGGTTGTATTCCTATTCCTTTTCCTTTATGCTCTTTTGGTATGTTGTT
The DNA here is from genome assembly GCA_030737815.1 of Allium fistulosum. Lineage (NCBI taxonomy): Eukaryota > Viridiplantae > Streptophyta > Magnoliopsida > Asparagales > Amaryllidaceae > Allium > Allium fistulosum. Next base: position 612,343,145 of record CM060906.1, on the reverse strand, counting down.
AGTTAATTTACTGCTCACTAAGACTGTTGTCTGACTCAAGGCTTTATGTTTTAATTCTTATTGCCTTGGGCTGTTCATCCATTTTTGGGACGGGCAGACTAGGTAGCAGGTGACAGGTGCTGTTCTTGCTTCTCACGATGCTGATATCGAAGACGAGCTAGAGGGTTGCATATTATCTTCTTACTATATGTACTGGGTGTTCCGCTGTTTGTATTTTCTCTGAGTGTTGTAGTGAGGCTTGATGTATTTTGATGACTTGACTATTCAGATGCTTGTATTCAACTATTATGAAGTTTTATTGATGAGATTCTATTCTGTGAAGCTTCACTATATACATATGTTCTATTGTATTTTGTCCATGCGCTGTGAGTAATACGATAGATTCTGCTGTTTAAATTTACCCTGACAATCGTCCATGGCTGCCTGGCACACTTTGCAGCGCACTATCTCTAGGTTTAAGTGCAGGGGTCATGGGAGGTCGTCACATTTGGTATCAGAGCATTGGTTAATCGATTTTACCCAACGCTCGCTGACATAACTACGTATGAGAGACGTAATTGTATTTTGATGGATGATTACTATATATAATATAGTAGCTTAGTAGAGTTTGAGTCCTTTATGCAGTTGTTTCTCTAGATGTGCTAATCATTTCTTTTTATAGATATTGAGAATGAGTCGAAGAGGGAGACCAGCTGCTAGGGAAGGCCGTGCTGTTGAGGGGGCTACTGGTTATGTTGCTATGTTCGAAGCCATGATGACTTCGATCATGAAAAGGATGTCAGCTTCGGGGCCATTAGTAGATGTTGGAGATCAAGTTCAGGCTCCAAGACCGGTGGGTCATATGGACAATTCATTTGAGAAGCTTGTGGAGGAAGCTCTCAGACACAAGAATTTGTTTCCTAAGGAAGGATCTATTGTTGCTGTGACCAGGGAAGAGTCTAAACCCCAGCAGAGTGGAAATAAGAAAAGGAAGCAGCAACAGCAAAAGGGGAAGGGTGGCCAGAAGAAGCAGAAGGGCGAAGTGACCTGCTACAATTGTCAGCAGAAGGGCCATTTCTCCAGGGATTGTAAGAATCCGAAGGTACCGATGAAGTGTCACAGTTGTGACAAACCGGGGCATACCAGGAAGAATTGTCCAGAACCACGGAGGGACAAGCAGATTGTGCAAGCTTATGCTTTGGGAGTTGTTCCATCGTCTTCAAAAGCTCCTACCGCTGAAGAGAAAGGAAAGAGTGTAGTGGTTCAAGGTACTCTTTTCCTATGTGGTGTTCCAGTTAGAGTTCTGTTTGATACTGGGGCATCACATTCGTTTGTTTGTAGCGAACTTATAGGCCGGTTAGGTTTAGAACCGGATATTGTTGATAGGCCATTGATTGTGACTAATCCAGTTGGGGGTTCGTCTTGTTTGTGTATGTTATGTCGTGGTCTGATTGTGTCGAGTAATGGTTGCTCTTTTGATTGTGATTGTTTTGTTCTGAACTTTGCGGGGTTCGGAATTATTTTGGGTATGGACTGGCTTAGGAAGTATGTGGCAAAGGTTGATTGTGAAAGGTTGGAAGTGACAGTCGAGAATGTGGAGGGGCGAAAGATTGTAATACGATGTAAGCATGAAGAAGGCGTCTTCATGAGCTTCATGTATTCGCTAGTTGTTCCACGGGACGGACTGTCATCTGTGCCAATCGCTAATGGATTTGAGGATGTCTTTGACAAGGTCAAAGGATTACCGCCGCATAGAGAGATCGAGTTTCGTATAGATCTAGTTGAAGGAGCCAGACCCGTTGTGATGCCTCTTAGGCGGATGGCGCCTAGGGAACAACAGGAGTTGAAGGTGCAAGTTGATGATCTTCTGCAGAAAGGATTCATTCGGCGTAGTGTGTCCGAATGGGGTGCACCAGTTGTTTTTGCAACCAAAGCAGATGGGTCGTTGAGGCTGTGTGTGGATTATCGTGAGCTGAATAAGGTGACTAAGAAGAAAAAGTATCCATTGCCAAGAATAGATGACTTGTTTGATCAGCTTCACGAAGCTAAGGTGTTTTCTCAGATGGATTTGGCAACGAGATTTCACCAGTTGAGAGTGGCTAAGGATAGTGTGCCGAAGACTGCTTTTAGGACACCATCCGGTTTCTTTGAGTGGATGGTAATGCCGTTTGGATTGACTAATGCGCCAGCATATTTTGTGGATCTTATGAATAGAGTGTTCAGGGATCAGTTGAGTAAGTTTGTGCTAGTGTTCGTGAATGATATTCTGATTTATTCCAGAACTGAAGAAGAGCACAAGACGCACTTGCGTATTATTTTGGAAATCTTGCGGAAACATCAGCTGAAGGCTAAGTTTTCAAAGTGTCACTTCTGGAAGAGTGAAGTGAGGTTCTTAGGCCATGTGATTTCTGGAAATGGAATAGCGGTTGATCCCGCTAAGGTGGCAGCAATCCAGGATTGGGTTAGACCTAAGAATGCATCTAATGTGAGAAGTTTTCTTGGATTAGCAGGATATTATCGACGGTTTATCAAAGACTACTCCAAGGTAGCTGCACCGTTAACAGGGTTGACGAAAAAGAACCAAGTGTTCAGATGGGATGATAAGTGTGAGCAAGCTTTCAGAATCCTGAAAGAGTGATTGTCAAGTGCTCCAGTTTTGACTATTCCAAGTGGGAATGATGAGATGGTGGTTTACACCGACGCATGTGGTACTGGACTTGGAGCAGTGCTGATGTAGAGGGATAAAGTTGTTGCATATGCAAGTCGACAACTGAAGCCGCATGAAAGGAATTACCCGACTCATGATTTGGAGTTAGCGGCAATTGTTTTTTTGCTCTGAAGATGTGGAGACATTATCTATTGGGAGTTCGATTCGAGTTGTTTACGGATCATAAGTCGTTGAGGTATCTTTTCTCCCAAAAAGATTTGAATCTTCGGCAGCAACGATGGCTAGAGTTTTTAGCATCATATGATTTTGGTATAGCTTATACTCCGGGAAAAGGTAACGCAGTGGCAGATGCGTTAAGTCGAAGACATGCTGGATTGGGAGCCATGTTTTCGGAATGGAAGAGTCTCGAGTATTTAGCTGGATTTGACTTCAGGCCCAGATGTGAATTGGAACCTGAGATGTTGGCAAACTTATCGATAAGACCCACTCTTGTGGAAAGGATTGGAGAGAGCCAAAAGCGAGACGGTAAGCTTGTCAAGATTATCCGTGATTTGGAATCTGGATTGGAACCAGAAAAGGATAAAGGATTCGAAGTCGATTGAGAGGGTTGGCTTCGGAAGCAAGGACGACTAGTTGTTCCCGATATAGATGAATTGAGAAGTGAAGTTCTGAAGGAAAGTCATCACTCGAAGCTGACAATTCATCCAGGTGGAAATAAGATGTATCGGGATATGAAGAGAACCTATTACTGGGAAGGCATGAAGAAGGATGTTGGAAATTTCATTTCCAAGTGCATGAACTGCCAGTTGGTAAAGGCTGAACAGAAGAAGCCAAGTGGATTGCTTCAGCCATTGGAAGTTCCTACATGGAAGTGGGAGCAGATATCGATGGATTTTATTGATGGGCTACCTAGAACAAGAACGGGAAATGAAGGGATTTGGGTCATTGTGGATCGTCTGACTAAGAGTGCAAGATTCATTCCTGTTCGATCGACTAGGACTGCATCAAAGTTGGCTGAGTTGTATGTTAAGTGGATAGTTCGATTCCATGGTATTACGAAGAGTATAGTGAGCGATCGAGATCCATTGTTCACTAGTGGATTTTGGAAGAGTTTTCAGGAAGTTTTGGGAACCGAGTTATGTTTGAGTACAGCTTATCATCCTCAAACAGATGGTCAGACCGAGAGAGTCAACCGAGTTTTGGAAGATCTCCTCAGAGCTTGTGTTTTGGATTTCGGAGGATCATGGGAAGATCACCTTCATTTGGTGGAATTTTCGTATAACAACAGTTACCAGTCAAGCATTGGTATGGCACCGTATGAGGCATTGTATGGAAGACCGTGTAACTCTCCGACATGTTGGTTAGAGACAGGAGAAAAGCTGATACTTGGGCCAGAGATGATTCGACAGACTTCGGATTGTATAGAGATCCTTCGACAGCGAATGAAGGCAGCCCAAGACCGTCAGAAAAGTTATGCTGATAAGCGTCGTAAGGATTTAGAATTCAACGTAGGTGATATGGTCTTTGTGAAGATTTCTCCACTGAAGAATGTTATTCGATTCGGAAAGAAAGGAAAATTGACTCCGAGATTTGTTGGACCATTCCCGATTATCGAGCGAATTGGAAAGCTCGCCTATAGATTGGAGTTACCAGAGAAGATGTCGGGTGTGCACAATGTTTTTCACGTATCGTTTCTACGAAAGTATGTGCACGACTCGAATACAGTGGTTTCTGCTGATAGCTGTGAAGATTTTGAAGTCGATCCAGTTGTTGAGAGACCTCGTAAGCCGCTTCGTGTTGTGGAAACCGACACGAAACAGCTTAGGAGGAAGGTAGTTAGGTTGCTCAAGATACAATGGAGTGATGATGGTAATGACTGTACATGGGAGGTGGACGAGAGGATGAAGGCAACTCATCCTGAACTCTTCGAGGTATGGCCCTAAGGTGTCGTGTCATCTAACGAAATTGAAACTTGTTCTAGTTTTAGAATTCTGCATGCTAAGCTAGAATTGGATGCATGGTTTGTTGATTGCTATGGATGGTAGGCGTGCAGAATAGTTTTTGATTGCTTTGTTTGTTTGGAATTTCGGGGGCGAAATTCCTAAGGGGGAGAGAATGTAACGACCCGTATTTTACGGATCGAAAAGTTTGTCAAAAATCTGGAATTTTTAGTGTTGTTGAGCCATTTCAGATTTTAGGCAAAATATTGTTTAAGTCCTAGGTCGACTTTTTAGGTCGACATTTTAGGTCGACATTTTAGGTCGACTTTTTAGGTCGACATTTTAGGTCGACTTTTTAGGTCGACATTTTAGGTCGACTTTTTAGGTCGACATTTTAGGTCGACATTTTAGGTCGACTTTTTAGGTCGACATTTTAGGTCGACTTTTTAGGTCGACATTTTAGGTCGACATTTTAGGTCGACATTTTAGGTCGACATTTTAGGTCGACATTTTAGGTCGACTTTTTAGGTCGACATTTTAGGTCGACTTTTTAGGTCGACATTTTAGGTCGACTTTTTAGGTAGACATTTTAGGTCGACATTTTAGGTCGACATTTTAGGTCGACATTTTAGGTCGACATTTTAGGTCGACTTTTTAGGTCGACATTTTAGGTCGACTTTTTAGGTCGACATTTTAGGTCGACTTTTTAGGTCGACATTTTAGGTCGACATTTTAGGTCGACATTTTAGGTCGACTTTTTAGGTCGACATTTTAGGTCGACTTTTTAGGTCGACATTTTAGGTCGACTTTTTAGGTCGACATTTTAGGTCGACTTTTTAGGTCGACATTTTAGGTCGACTTTTTAGGTCGACATTTTAGGTCGACATTTTAGGTCGACATTTTAGGTCGACATTTTAGGTCGACTTTTTAGGTCGACATTTTAGGTCGACTTTTTAGGTCGACATTTTAGGTCGACATTTTAGGTCGACATTTTAGGTCGACATTTTAGGTCGACTTTTTAGGTCGACATTTTAGGTCGACTTTTTAGGTCAACATTTTAGGTCGACATTTTAGGTCGACTTTTTAGGTCGACTTTTAAGGTCGACTTTTTAGGTCGACATTTTAGGTCGTGGACGACCTAAGGATTTCCAGCCTATAAATACATGGTTCTACTTCACTTTTTGGGATCGGGATTTTGAAGCGACGAAGTGCTGTCATTTTGAGAGCTCGACTTCTACACTTCTTCACTTCTTTTCTCCACTCTAATCTAGTGATTCCTTCCATCCAAATCGAAGATCAAATCGAGGATCCAAGAGCTTAGATTGAAGATCTACATCCATTGAAGAGAGATTTCATCGTTTGAAGCAGATTTGTGATAGATCGAGTTAAATCCTTCGCTGTCCAGATCTGAAGTGTGTTACTTTTGGGTTGTTTAGGTGATTTGGTGAGTGGTGATTATCTCTCACATGGATCCAAAGGAGTATATCGGATCGTTGGCTTGATTTGGTGTTAAAATAGTGATTTCCATGCATTTTCTTCATCCTAAGTGTAGATCCATATAGATTCATTGTTCATGATGATGTTACCTCCATTTTATCACATGTTAACCTATGCAAGTTCATTCATCAAGTTTATAAAGATATTGTTCATGTTTTCATGCTTGATGGACTTTCAACTCTTTAATTACGAAAATGCCATTATTGTTATAATTGTCTACTTAGATCATATTTGAATGCTTGATTACTTGGATTAATGTTTGATTTGATTGATTGTTATGAATTAGATGATTGATGATTTGATTTAGACCGAAGATGAGTCAAAAGCTAAGAGAAAGGCTCTTGAATTGGGAAAGCTGCTCATGGCATATGTAGCGGGATGATGAAGCTCTTATGCATAGATTTGATGTGATGTTGAGATGAGGCTTTGCGAGGATGTGATGAAGCGAGGCAATCATGTGATGAAGACTTGGTTTAATCCAGACGGGATAATTCCAAGCATGTTGATAACTCGGTGAAATGGTTCGGGTTGAGGATAATGGATGGATATGAGAATAGTCGTCGAGGAGGATGACTAGGAGGCTTAGGTCTCATCGTTGTTGAAGGTTCTAGCATGCTCCAAGCAAGAGTACATGGGGACGCCCAAAAGACTAACCGTTGATGGTCGAGTACTCTGGGCAGATTCGATAATCCTAGGCACGGGTCACGACGACGTGCGGGAGTTATGTCTAGAACCGGGGTTTCCATTAGCCTTTGACGGACGGCTGAAAGAATGTGCCGGTCATTCAATTAACGGTGAAATCGAAGTAATGATAACAGTGATAGCCAGAGTCATGGATGTTTGGTTGTATCGTCATTCGGTCTCAAGAGCGGTATTTCCTGGGTGCTTATCTGACCTTGGTTTAGACCTTGGGATTTGTACTTGGAAAACATCGCTCTTGACTCGAGTGATAATTACTTTACTTTAAATTGTATGCTTTGCTATGCTTGCTTCTGCTTAGTGTGTGTTTGGGGGCTATCACTGTAGAATGAGGTTGGAGTGGGAGGGTTGTATTCCTATTCCTTTTCCTTTATGCTCTTTTGGTATGTTGTTAGTTAATTTACTGCTCACTAAGACTGTTGTCTGACTCAAGGCTTTATGTTTTAATTCTTATTGCCTTGGGCTGTTCGTCCATTTTTGGGACGGGCAGACTAGGTAGCAGGTGACAGGTGCTGTTCTTGCTTCTCACGATGCTGATATCGAAGACGAGCTAGAGGGTTGCATATTATCTTCTTACTATATGTACTGGGTGTTCCGCTGTTTGTATTTTCTCTGAGTGTTGTAGTGAGGCTTGATGTATTTTGATGACTTGACTATTCAGATGCTTGTATTCAACTATTATGAAGTTTTATTGATGAGATTCTATTCTGTGAAGCTCCACTATATACATATGTTCTATTGTATTTTGTCCATGCGCTGTGAGTAATACGATAGATTCTGCTGTTTAAATTTAACCTGACAATCGTCCATGGCTGCCTGGCACACTTTGCAGCGCACTATCTCTAGGTTTAAGTGCAGGGGTCATGGGAGGTCGTCACATATCTTCAAACACTGAAATGCTCAGGCTGACCCGAGCGTAATGAAAAGAGAAAACACTCGAGTCAGAACTAAAAGTTCTTACGTAAGTTACATCAACAACAAGTAATAATAGTGTAATAGCTTCAGAGATGTTTACGGGATTTTACATTTCTTATCCAGTGTATAACGTGCGTGCAATAACTTAAGAGATGTTACGGGATTTTCCATCTCCTAAGGATCCGTCAAACTATCTATATGTAGTAAGATACGCTATATATGTAGTGTCTAGTCAATAACATAAATATTAAAATAGCATTAGGGCTTTACATTAATCCTCCTTAACACATTTTTAAGCATTGTCCTACAGTTTGCCTTATGACACCACCAGTAACGTCGGTAGTCAAGGAGGCGCCGTGATAAGACAACACTAAAATAAAGTCATAGTGGTCGCGTATAAGGATAAAAGTATGACAAGGAACGTGAGGCAATGCCCAAGTTAGGATTCTACAAGTTTACCCTTTCTGGTTGGTGGTAACGCATCATAGCCACGACCGCCCACCGAGTCCACCACGCTCAAAATCAAATCAAGGCGCACCAATCGAGTCCAAAATCAATATAATAATACGAAGGGGTGATCGCCCCTAAAGGTTGCAAACCCCTTGGCCAGACATAGGCTCCTGTTTCAATCATTTCTAATTGACACAAGTGTCGGGGTCATCCATCATCGTTCTCTTTCTTCAAATCCAGCAAACGCCTCCAATTCAACCTCTACATTATAGATATCATCCACCACATACACAGTTGCTCAAGTGGTTCCAATATTGACAGAGAGTATGCCAATAAGAGACCTCGGTCTCTTTAACAACCAACGTTATTTTTCACGCCTGTTGTGTAATGACCCAAATTTTTAGTCATTTGATTTTGAACATTTAATTTATTTTAAATGTTGAATTTGAAATATTATTTGATTTTGAATATGGAAATTTTGGTTGAATTGGAAAATCTGAATTAAATTTCGAATATAACCATTCATCGTAATTCGAGAATAGTGAATTTAATATCCGAATTGTGTGGATAATTGAATTTGAGTTGGATATGAATCGAAAACGATTTCTAATGTTGATATAAATTCTAATTAAACTAGAATGGAGTTAGGGAACTTTTAATATTGAATTAAAGGTTAGTTTACAGACTTGGAAATTTTAATAATTAACTAACGCGTAAAAATAGTCCTTTTAGACACTCTCTTGGATTTCGATGAAACTAATTTCATTGGATCCATAATAGTGAGTTATTATAGGATTTCAAATTTCGTGTCAATTAGACTTACAGTTTGGTCGTGCGACGCTAAAACGCATAGAAATTTATTTAAGTTAATTTAATTAAAATAATTCGATTCGAAAACCTATCTTTCAAATACGATGGAATTGGTTCCCAATATATATTCCATTGTGTTCAGAATAGGGGTAAAACATTATAAATGCCTGGCAGCACGTTTCGATTGGAGTTCGGAAATTTTGTGGGTGAATAGTGTTTTAAAACGTTGCCTATATAAAGGACTCAACCCTTCAAAACCCTAGGAAATTAGGGCAGCTTCCAATTTGAAATCAATAGCCAGAAAGCTCGATCCTTTCTCCCTTATTTTATCCCAATCCATCCAATATTATTGAAAACATTCTTAAGCAAAATTGTAGAGCTTCACGAGCTCAACCTATCCATACGGCTATGATTTGGTTTAACGCAGCATAGAGTCAGGGATTGGGCCACGTTCACCTGCGTTTCATGCACAATTTTCAAGATGATGTGGGGCCGAGTTCAAAGATGTTCAAGAAGTAGGGTGAGGCAAGTGGGGTGCAGCTCTCGGTGGTCTCCGATCGAATTATAGGCGAAGGGTGGAAGCTCGATAATTGATGGAAGAACGTGCGTGATGGATACGATCTGGAGCATGGACACGCAAGGAAGAAAAAACAAAAAGGCGGCCAGATCTGGTTTCTTAAAATCAATGGCCGTGATTAAGGTTTTATAAAAAAAATAAAAAAAAGGAATTTGTAAATTATTTATATTAAATTCGTGCAAACTTATAAATTGTATAACTTATTCAAAGGAGGTCGAAATCCCACGAAACAAGTTGCGTTGGGTTCGTATTCGCGAACTCTACACGATGGAGCTGTATTGGATTGATTTGGAGCTAGTGAAAATTTTAATCGAAATAAATCGCTATCATGACGGCTGCAAGCAAACTGAGTACAACTCACTCTTTCTGACTCGCTTATATTTTTATATAAGTGAGAATAAAATTTATTTATGATGATTGATGATTATTTGGGTGATATATGATATATTATATATATTAGTTGGTTTGGATATATTCCCGCATAATTTAGTGGATGAGACCCTATACGTTCCCGTGTATGAGAGGATGACCCTTTGTACGCACATCTGCCTCGAAGCGAACATTGTACATATTTTTCTCATATGTATATTTGTTGCAGGTGCATGTTGGAGGGATCCAACAAGATTCCTCACTATTGTTGATTTTGTTTACAGACATTGACATATATGCTGTATCATGTGATTGTTGTTGTGTTGGATGCCATGATTGTTGTTATCCATATGAATCAACTTATTTAGTGATGTTGTGGCATTGTGCCATATTTTGGAATTTCAAAATAATAAAATGATGTTTTTGTTTTTTAAAAAATGGATTCCAAAGTGACTTTGGATTTATATACGTTTTAAAAATTAGAATGGCTTTATAAAGAGAAAGGATTTTATTTAAAAAAAATAAGGGTATGATTTTCAATGTTATTAAATTTTAGTTTTGTGAAATACTTTATATAGATATTTCGAATGGTTTTATAAAAGTATATTTTATAAATAGAATAATAAATTTTAAACAATTATTTATAAATATATTAACATTGTTTGAAGTTAATTAATTTAAAATATTTAAAAGTTATTTTTATAATGTTAAAATTTTATTTTAATATAATTAAATAATGTTTTATTCTAAATAATTGGTTTTAAATGGAAGTATTTAAAAGAAAATTTTACCAATGGTTTGAGATTTATAAAAGAGTATTTTCCTAAATTAACTTGGAAAATTTATATAAAAACTTTTTAGTATTATTTTGAGATAATTATTAAACAAAATTTTCGAAAAGTAATGGTATACTTTCATGGCGGAAATCGGGAGGTGGGGATTGCCTTAGTTAAGTTTGGATTTCTCTGGGATAGATACGTAATCATTGCGCTGCGAATCCATGGTTGATACCGCATGGTGCTTTCCATATACATTTTAAAAAGTTTTCAAATACTTTCGAAAGGAATGGTTTGTGAATATACTTATTCCAGTGAGATAAGTATATACCTTTTTGATAAAGAGATTTAATTTATTGAAATTTAAATTAAATAAGGCTTAGTGATTTCAGTGGGAAATTGAATCTTGGTTGAATGATTGTTTATTTGATAGTTATAACTAATTATCAAATCTGGACCCAAAAACATAACTTTGGAAATATCTAGGAGAAATACGACGATTATATGGTACAGTTACCGGCGAAGGTGCTATACTGCATGTATAAACTCGTTTCATTATTCTAGGACGATGATAAGGAAATCCGTCGACTAACGGTTAGGAGATGATCTCCGATCTTATTTCCGTCTGTTTATTTCCTAAAGAACCGGGGTTGAGTTTACCAGAATATCGAACGTTGTTTTGAAGAGACCGGGATCGGATAAGTTATCCGAAAACCACTTCGATCCAACGAATACATTTTCGAAGTGAAGACAAGAGCATGGAATCGAAGATGGAGCATTGAAGTGCAAGGGCTAATCGCTACTAATCCCGAGGACGATTCCAAAATGGATGTAGTTGGAATAGTGCCTTCAGTTTCGTTCAGACCCAGAACGGACTTGTATGGATGATTACTTTCTGCACATTGTCATTGGAGGACAATGAGCATTCTAAGTGAAAATTCCTTAAAAAGTTAATCGTAGCCTCAATCCTCATCATCCAGAATGACTGAAAATCAAGGGAGATGCAGCAAGGCTAAGTAGGTCGCACCCAATTAGGGTATGTTATCACCTTTCTAGATACCCTCGAATATATTATAAATTATGGATACGGTGGTGCATGGAAAAAGAGCTCTCGATAAGGGTGGGAACACCCAGGGTGATAGCATGTTCGGTACTATCTAGGTTCGGGGTATGTCGGTCTTGCGTTGTAGGGGATCCCGAAGAGGTCCTCGGTACATTTTTCTAGACGTGTACTGTGATAGGTGGTACCATAGTGCCTAGTCATTGTACATATTAACCAGAATGACTGAAAATCAGGGGAGATGCAACAAGGCTAAGTGGGTCGCTCCTAATTAGCATATGTTATCACCTTTCTAGATACCCTCGAATATATCATAAATTATGGATATGGTGGTGCATGGAAAAAGAGCTCTCGATAAGGGTGGGAACACCCGAGTTGATAGCATATTCGGTACTATCCCGGTTAGGGGTAGGCCTGTCTTATGTTGTAGGGAATCCCGGCGAGGTCCTCGGTACATTTTTCTAGACGTGTACTGTGATAGGTGGTACCTCAGTGCCTAGTCATTGTATGGAATCCATTCTCCAATGCGATCCTTTACGTTTTTGGTTGTAGAGCCTAGTATGCTAGAATTTAATTAATGTAACAATTTCAGCTATTTGAATAAGTATTTGTACTTAGACACTATTATAATATCATGGAATTCTCTATAAAAGGGTTTTGGTTATCGTAAGGTAAAAACGCGTCGTGTGTAACGACCCAGAATTTTGAACAAATTAAATTGAGAATATTTAATTAATTTTAAATATTTGAACGGTGATTTAATTTGAATCCCCGATATAACTTTGAAATTTGCGATTAAACTTTAAAATTTAATCGATTGAATGCTGAATAAAATTTGTATCTTCAATTGTAAGCCGAAGAAAAATATTTCGAAAGCTTTTAAAATTCGTATTGATAATACTAAAGATAATAGAAGCTTCAGAAATGGATTTGGAAGTGATTTGATCAGTTTTGAAATTTTTTTATTCGAATCGATATTTGAAAATAGCCGTCCGAGGCGCAATCTCGGAATTCGACGAAACCAGTTCCATTGGGTCCGTAATATTGTATTATTACCGGATTTCAAATTTCGTACCATTTGGAGTTGTTATGTAACCGTACGGTGAATAAACGCATTGAAATTAAATCAAATTCAATTTAAATTTAAATTTAAAATTTGTCAACGCAGCAGAGATTCCTGGCTCCATTTCACTTCAATGCCGACCTTTCTCTGTTAATCACGTACTTCTTGTCTCCCCTTCATCTCGTTTATACCTCACGCGAGAAATCATTTCGTTCAAATCAAAACATTGGCGACCGAGTTTCTCGTTCAAATCATTTCAAACGTAGATCCCCTCTTTCGCATTCATTCACGAAATCACGAGAAATATTTCCACCTCTTTTCAAATAAATTCGAATGCCTCTTCTTTCTATCAGCGAACGAGAGTGAATCGAAGCCGAGTTTTCCCCTTCTTCTCCTCTCATTCAACAGATGTCGATTTCATGGTCGAGTAAAGGGATGGCTCGCGTACGCGCGAACGTACGTGTGGATATGGGGCGTCGGCGAAGTCGATCGAGGCAAGACTCGCGATAGTTTAGGTGGAGTTTTCGACGCAGTGGTGTCAGCAGGTTGAAGGGTATCGCGACGTCGATGGCTTCGAAGGCAAGTGGAGGCGCTCGCCATAGCTTGCTGTTCTTCTTGCTCGTGCGCACGGTTAGGGTTTGGTTGCGATCTCGAGTCAAGTACGTTGAGGGGGAGCATAGCAGTCGCGTTCGAAGGTAGAGCAGTGGCTGGAAGGAGATGCTGTCACTGGCGATGTACGGTTGGGTTGCGAGAATCTGAAGTAGTCGCGAGCGTGGCAGCAGTCGACGAAGTCGAGGCGTGGATTTTGTGCTTGGGAAAGGTTTGACTGTGCTGCGTGGGTTTGGGTCACGGTGGTGACGAGGGAGGGTCGAAATCGTTTTGGGCATCGATGGTGAGGTATTCGTATTTTCTTTCGTTTATATTGATTCAGCAAATTTTTTTAGGCATGTAAGTTAGAAACAGTAAGAAGACGAAGAATTTGTTTAATATTAAAAGTAGTGGATCTATTTTAAAACGAAATCACCGATGAATCGAATTTATCAAAATGAAAAAAATTATTATTCCATTGATTCGAATATTGATGAATTGTGTAAATATTTATACAAGGTCTAAATCGAGAAAACAAACTGGATGGAAAAAAAATGGATGGCAAAAATTAAAGCTAAGGTGAGATTTTTCTCACTCAAATTAAATGTGGAATTTTTGCAGTTATTGATTTGATTGCTATTTGGTTGTGATATTAGATATAGTAGGATATATCTATATATATATAGCAATATATACATATTGGCATATGTATATATTGGATTGATTGATTTCCCGCCTCGTATAGCGGATGAGACCCTATTGCGCCGTTAGTAAGCGGATGATTTTTATAAAACCTATATACCGCGATATTCCACCTCGAAGTGGAATGGGTATTGTGCTAACGTCTGTGGATGCAGGGAAACAGGTTGGAGGGATCCAACTGGATTCCTCACCAGTATTTATTTATTTACAGATATTGATGTATATTCTGTTATCATATTGGTATATGATGTTTGTTGTTGTGATTGACTAATTGGTGCTGTTGCATCATCGGATTCAGTTTTGAAGTTTAAAAATAACGACTTTTACTTTAAAAAGATTTTAAAGTGATTTTTGAAAGTAGACGTTTTATCAAATTTTTGAATTGATTTATTTCAAATAAATAAACGTCTAGAATTTTAAAGTTATAAGAGTTAAGATTTTTTGTGAAATATAACCAAAGTGTGATTTTTGAAATAAAAGTTGATTTAATTATAAAATGGTTTAAGTTGAGATTTTTTTTGAATATTGTAAACGATCTATATAAAAGATTTATAAAATTGATATCTATGAAACTAAAAATATTGAAATTATAAAATGAGTTTTTTATAAGTGTTAAAAATGAAAACTTTTGGAATCCGTAAGTGAATGAAATTTATAGATTTATAAATTGTGAAGTTATAAAATGGATGAAACTGTCAAATAGGAGATTTATAAGAAATTAACTTATAAATTGGATTTTTGCCTTTAAATGGAATATTGATCGAATTTGTAAATAAAAGGAGATTTATTAAATCGAAGTTGTTAGAAAATAGAAATAGAATTTATAAACGTTGTTTTATAAATTCGAAATCAATTGGATTTGATAAATCAAATATAGAAGATTATTAAAGGAGATATATTCGCGATTTTGGATAGCGAATTATGATTAAGATAAAATGTGTAGAGATGATTGAAATTTGGTTAAGTGAATTTTATTCACAATTTTGGACAGTGAATATATTATTAAATAAAAATGGATTTATTTTTGAAGAAGTGATATTAAAAATGAAGTTAAACATTTTAAAGATGTTTTAAAATGTATTATGAATCGAAAGCATAGATTTCAACGTTCATTGTTGAAATAGGCGTTTTCGAAAATATAAGGAAATGATGGACTATAACACTGTTGTTATAGTAAATGATTTTCAAAAGAAAATGTTTATGTCTAGTATTGGGATTTATATATCTATCTTAATTTCGAATCCCTATACTAGTGATTTTGAGTCATCGTAACGATGTTTTACGTAACATTCGTTTTGACTCAAATAAATGTGCTTAAGAGAATGATTTCCTTAAAGAATGAAATGTATACTTAATTTTGATTTAAGTATAACGAATATTTTCAAATGTTGAAAATAAATAGATTTGTGAAATACTTATTATTAAATAAGTATGGGAATGTTTTCCAAAATGAAATGAAACGTTTTGAGATTTTATCTTCTTAAAGATAAAATGAAATTGAATATTTGAAATCGATTTGAGAATAGTATATCAGTAGATATTTTGAAAATATAAATTCACTATGGAATTTATAAAGGAAAGGGAAACTGTTTAGAAAAATAAACGTTGATTTATTTTTTTAAAGTGTGGAAATTTTATATCTAGTAAAGATATTTTTGGAAAATAAATAATTTGGAAAATTATTTGGAATCTGATGATGTTGCGCATCTTTATTGATAGTTAAATAACCGACTATCAATAATTACCTTGGATGGGTATTTGTTGTGAATTGGATGAATTTGAATGCCACACTTATTTTAAAATAAGTGCTCACTATTCGGGTTAGCCGGGAAAGGACCATGGGGTCATATAACCCATTCCGAATATGTGATACGTCGTTATGAATTGCATTCGAAGACCGGTGTTGAAGACCAGATATTTTTGAAAACGGAAGGATTACCGTCGAGTTACTCTACATCGGTTGATCTCCGATTTAGAGGTTTTATCACCCTTAGTGACGGGAAGTCCGGACGTGATTAGAAATTTATCCGGATGTGCAAGGGCTTCGTGAGAAGTGCCTTCGGTTCTGTTTGATCCCGGAACAGACTTGTATGGATTGTGTGTCTGACGTTACAAATTTGAGATATAAAGCTGATTTCTTTCAAATACATTTCTGTTGGTGGCGGAGAATTTATTCTCTTAGCTTAACACCCTTCTCTGAGACGTACGAGCTCAGAGGTTATGTAGTTGAAATTTATCAGTGATATACTCCCAATTTGGTAACGTGGCATACTGAGTGTTTCTGTGAAATGATCAGTGTTTGATCATTTGCGATATGATCATTTGTTTGATCTTATATCTTTGTGATCATAGGTTGATCATTTGTTTGACCCGAAGCATGGCTTTGTAGAAAGCGTAGCTTTGTGGACGAGACTTCGTGGAGCCTCACACCCCGGAAATGGTCAAAACAGGAAGGATGCAGCAAGGTTCTAGGGAGTAGCGCCCCTTAGTGTATGTCATTCCTTCTGGATAGAGGTGGTATCATGGTATGGAGCCCAGATACTTAACCTATGTTGATACTGCTTATTATGTAGTTTGTTGCGAATCGGGGATCCTCGGGAAGATCGGTTACGATCGGGGGATGGCATACGCGTGTCAGTAGTTACCTATTTTTGCAGAGGTAACCCGGCCTTGTGTTGGCAGAGATCCGGTTAGGTTCTCGGGTCGCCTTTCCAGGGGCGTACCTATCGTGGCATAGGAAGTTCCTTAGCCTGACCATTTGTTGGAAATCCAAAGAAACAATACGTGACTTGTACGGTTTTAGTTGTATTACCTGCTATGGAATGTGGCGGTAACCTGCTATTGAACATAGTAGCTATAGTAGGCATAAGTGCAGAATGCCTATGCTGGCTAAGATTAATATTATACTTTCGAAATGTTTTCTACACTATGCACTAATAATAATATCAAAAATGATTTGATTTTGCGTAGTAAGCATCTTTGACTATCATAAGAAGAAATCTCCTCCAATTCTGCGTTTGCATTATGTGTGTGGTGGGAGGTCTTATGGTAGTTTCATTTTCCAAAAAGCATTGCGAATTTGTTTTATTTTCTTTGTGAAAAATAACTGTTTTACGATCTCACACCAGTCACCATGACTGACTCGGAGTTTATTGTTCCCTTCTAAACTCTGGGTGCCCACCAATTTCCACACGGGCAGTCTAGAGTTATGTTATCAGGATATTCTGGATATTCTGGAGCTTTGGAAGCAAGCTGGATGGCGTAACATATCATCCGTACTTATTTATTTATTCCGCTGTGTATTCTGTATGAGGACAAGTTTATATAGCTGTCCATTGTTGTATATCGACTC
Organism: Allium fistulosum; assembly: GCA_030737815.1. Classification (NCBI taxonomy): domain Eukaryota; kingdom Viridiplantae; phylum Streptophyta; class Magnoliopsida; order Asparagales; family Amaryllidaceae; genus Allium; species Allium fistulosum. Next base: position 612,325,700 of record CM060906.1, on the reverse strand, counting down.
TGATTGATGTATGTATAAACTGATATAGTTCTTTGTTTTAATAGACTAGTAATTATCTAATATATATTGTTCCGCTGCGATGTGTAAGATTCTGATATTGTTTTCTGTTCTGATGTTGTTCTGTTGTTCTTCTTCTCTTTTTCTTCTATCTTCTTCTTCTTCTGCCTTTTTCCTTTTTCTTAAACCCTCAGGGTTCGTATTTCCATGCCCCTTGAGTTAATCAATGGAGATTAGTATTTAATCAGGGAGTACGGATTTACGGGTCTTGACATCGTGTTTATTTGTGGCGTGGTCTTACAAGATACCTTTGTTTTTCAAAGGATTTTTATAACAGTAATAATTCAAATTGAGTGTGTTTTCTCATGCTGGTTTTCCAGACTGACTCGGGTGTTATTTTATTATAATGCTCGGGTCAGACCGAGTATTACAGATTTAGGATAGGATGCTATGGAGCTCAGGAGACGAGCTAGATGATAGAGTCGTATCTCACGTACTTGGTTATATTCCGTTGTATGTGCTAGGCTGTATAGTCAGCACTAGTGAGGACAAGTTATTATAACTGTCCAGTATTGAGTTGTTGATTTGTTGTACTCTGATAATGGTACGTATAAATAACAGTTATAGCTCTTTTTGTATAAAGACATGTTATTATCTATTATATATTGTTCCGCTGCGATTGTGAGATTCTGTGTTGTTGTTTCTGTTTCTTCTTCTATCTTTTTCTTCTTTGCCCCTAGCATACAGTATTTTCGACACTTGAATATTCAGTATGTTATACAGTGAACATATTAATGTCATTTTTGGAAGGTCGAAAATACTGGTCATTACAGTTTGGTTCTTTTACATTTCGAAGATGATTCATATTTGATATCAAAATATCATATTCACTTCAAAATATCCTTCATCACAAAATCATCGTATTTACTTCATATGTCATTTTCACTTGAAAGTATCATTTCAAATTCCAACTTAGGTTACAACCTCATTTAACCACATTTGCATTTAAATCAACGATTTAAATATAAACAAATCTGGGCCCATGTCCAAATTTCAAACCAACAAAGCTCAATTTTCAATCTTTCAATTCAATTGACTCAATTTCGATTTAGTTTCAAATCAACTTGATTTCAATTTCAATTCGAATTAACTTCAATTTTTGAAATGTTCATTTTTAACTTCAAATTCGATTCAACAATTCAATTCAATGATTTGAATTTCAATTCAACTCTTATTTTAAACCATTTCAATTTATATCAATTTCTAGTCCAATTTACATTTACTGGTTCAAACCCATTAAATCAATTTGAAATCGTTGTTCAATTTAAGGTTCAAACTTAAAATAATCAATTTTCAAAATTAAAGCCATATATCGATTATAACTTCATATTTCAATTTTAATTCATTAAAACAATTTCTTTTAACTAATTTCGATTCTAACATTTCAAAGCTAGAATTAGAAATAATTCAATTCATATAAATTCACAATTTATTTTCTTTAAAACAAAATCCTTTAACCAAAATCCAAATTCAAGATTTTAAAACTATTTAATTTAACCAATCCGGTGTCCGTATATAATTTTCTATCCTATGGCCAAGTGAATAGTTATTTCAATTTTTAATTTCAAGGATGGATATATAACATTTCTATCCAAATCAAAGTGTCATAGGCATATATCATTTTAACCTATTTCTTAATTTATTCGAAATAATTCAAATAACAGTTTATACGCGGTCACTTAATATACAGAGTGATAACAGCGATATATAAAAACAAATAAACATCCAATCATCCAAAATGTCAACAAATAGACATCCATCACAGTCAACATCCAGACCAGCCAATAAATCACAACAATTAACTGGTTATCAGTATCAGGTATTGAAATGACCATCCTATTTACACACTTTCATTTTATTGGTGATTTTTTTTTTTAGAGATGATATATAGATATATCATCTATTACAAATATATATCCCAGGGTCATTTTCTTTCTCTAATAAACAAAAATATATCCAGGATCTTTCACAATATAGAAATATTGTTTTAATTCTAAATCATTTTTAACATACATATATGAAGATATCTATGTTATATTCTACTTGAATCAGAGCATGATAATAAGTAGAAATCCTTTTTAAATTTGCAAAAATGTGATAAATTCCCTTTTAAATTAAAACTTAATGTATCCTGATTTTTGACTATAGTGTCCACTGGAAATATGTACCTTAGACTGTTATTATAATTAAGAAATAACCAAGCAATAATCAGTGGAAAGCAAGCTTATAATATAGATGATTGTCTTAAAGTCTGAATATTATCAAACTCAGGTTAAAAGAAAGTGGATCCTAAGTGAACACAAGCAACATCTAGGCGTAATGGAAACGCGCCTAACTTATTCATGCAAGGTCACTAGTTCGAGTACTATGCTGGTCGGTTCAAACACAATTTTTGTTTTTCTTTTTATTTTCTCCTGTATGGCTGAAATCTGATACCTACCTATAATTGTACATATATATTTAATTTTTGCCTATAACCTAACATACAAAACAATTCTTCTTGCATAACTATTTTAAAAACCCATTCTTTCAACTGTTTTAAGAATTTACATCTATATTTTTGCCCAATATCTACATGTACACAGATATACATGTACATGTCAGTGTCTTTGTTCATTTTCCAGAAAACTAAGCTCAAATGTTCCCTTGCTTCATTGATCTGAAGTGAAACATTAGGCCTGACCTATGGCCTAACCATGTGGTTACTCTGGCCATTCTTTTGTTTGCATTTTTACAACCCAGATTATACACAAAACATTGATACCTTTTCTTTCCAAAAGCATGTATATATATTTGTATGAATCAGACATTTTGTGATCAGATATATATCATTCTTCCTAATCATACTTCTCTTTTAAAAATACATCTTCAGGGTATAAACACTTTTTCTTGCATCTGGACTTATGTCAATATCATAAATTGAAGATATAGCAGTTTAATTCTTTTCTGGGTTTTCCCAATATTATTTTCTGTATATCTATATTCTTTTTGAAAGAACTCGGGATTAACTGAAATCATCATAAAATGATTATGCTTATAAAATCCAGGTTTTTCCTCTAAATCAAAACAACTTTAGCAAATAGGTTTTCAAATCAGTTTAACATCAATATCCTTAGTACATACCAAATCAGAAATAACCAGAAACAACATAACACATGTCTCTTACAAGTTCTTCCTACTTAATACATTTAGATAGCCATATCAATCAGGGAATACATGCATGAATTAACACATTCTAGCTTTTATTTCTAATTATCTTAGCATCCTCTATTCCATATCTTTTAATCTTGCTTACTTAGCTCCATCACAACCTGCAAAAGCATTAGTGGCTGCCCCATTATAAATGAGACACCCCCATGTGCCATGAGCAATAAGGGTCAGATCTATGATCTGGTGTGAGCATTTCTAACATATCCATGATATTAAGCTAAGGATACAGCATAAATATACTTTGCATACTTGACAGGTATTATCATGTACAATACATAAGAGCAAACATATGCAATGAAACAACTTTTATCTGGAACTACTAGGTTGCCTTTTCTTTTTCTCATAAATTCCTGGCCTCATCTGCTATAAGGAATCAAAGGGACACATTGCCATGAACTAATTATCATTATGGCACAAAGATCTCAGGACTTAAACAAGCCATGTGCCAACTTGTCTACTTCAAATAGGACAAGCATTCCAGCAGCCTTCTTGGCACAAAATCCTTAGTTATATCACTAAGTGTATTTATGTTCATTCTATCAATGATAGCTAGGTGTACATACCACCTGTACTCATGAAGCATACTAGTTACCTTGCAGACATAATATTGCAAGCAAGTTAAAGGTTACTTTCTAGAGGTATAACACCCCAGTCATTCCATCTCACATTATTTAGCATATAAACACCCTATTCAAGCATATACCAGAATGTTTGCAACTGAGAATAAATACATGGCTCTATTGAGTTTATTTTGATTTTGCAAGCAACTATATTTAGCCAGATTTTCAATCTTGTTTAAACATAGTTTTTAGGCTTGTAAATTTCTGTTTAGTTTAGGGCTCAGCACTTATAGAGAAAAACTCCATTGCACCCTTAACCAATTATTTCAAGCCTCAGCACCATACCAATGTATATGCAGCTCATAGTTTTCTTTATCTTTTCATTCTTTGTCTTAAGCCATTATTCAAACTAGTTACAAATACTCTGATATATGTTCCTTAAGGTTTTGGTATAATATACAGAGATGAAAATAGAACAACAAAGTTATACATCCAGCATAGCAGATCATATCTCATCAAACATTCATGAAACCATCAGCAGCCAACATAGTTTGTAAATCAAAACATGCAAAATATAACATATAAAAGCTTGGCTGCCTAATCCCAGGTCTTAATGCCATGTATATGAGTGAGGATACTCACCTAAATGCTTACACAAGCTTAAACCAGAAAACCCTTCAAATCTTTAGCCTTATCTTCCTCTTCTTCCTTAGGTTAATTAATTAGTGAGAGAGCAGTTTTCTGATTGGGCTCTTGGTTTAAATAAGGGTTCTGTCTAGGGTTTTGGGTGATGCAAAATCCCTATTTTAGCCCAGACCAGAATCATGCATTTGGCATTGCATATTCCCTCCCTCCTAATCCCTTGATGTCCCGGCCAATATTTTAAAACAAGGCTATATTGTGCTCATTTTCTTTTCTTTTCAGAAAGTGATTACTTTAAGTATTTTTATTATATTTACCTCAAACATGATAATGGTGTGACTTTCTATTTTCTGCCTATGTACATTTGCTTTCTTGCACTTTGGTTCTTACTGTTTTTGTGCTTCCTTTATTTATTTTCTGCTCAAATAATATCTGGATATATATATACATTTATACAACTATGGGTGTTAATTTAACTTTAACCTTTTATTTGCAGAAAACATGTGCATACTTATGTGCATTTCTACACCTATTATTCAAATAAAAATTTCACTTATTCATTATAAGTCAATGTTCTCTTCTGCCTTAATTTTCAGACAAGTCATACATAGGCATATATATAGATATATATATATATACACACATATCCTCAGGAATTTTTAATACTCATGTCTAGGTCTATATTTTCTTTATTTAAAACATTTTATCTAAATGTTTTCCTTCCTTGTTTTATTATTCAGGAATTCTGGATTTTCTCTTAGTGCCATAACTAGTGTGCACGTGCACACATGCACACAACCTTTCACCACTGAAAATCCCACCTATATAATAATTCTGATTTTCCCCCAGAATTTTAATCATTTATTCAAAAGAATTTTCCTCAAAATCTTGGGGTATTACAATCACCCCTTCTTTTAGGAATTGTGCCCTCACAATTTACAACATATTCTTTGAGTACTCCTACTTTCTTAGGAAAATTATTCAAATATGCATGAGCAATTCAAATAGTCACTGTCTATCATACATATCAAACTTTCTTAGTAATCTAAGAATTTACCTTTTAAATTTGCAAAGAGCCTAGGGTAATCCATCCTGATTTTATCCTCTAGCTCCCAAGTACAATCACTAGGATCTATACTCCATTGAATTTTTACAAGCTTCAATGTCTTGTTTCTTAATTTCTTTTCTTCCCTTGCCACAATTCCCACTGGCTCTTTTTCATAGATTAGATCTGGATTAATCTGAACTTCAGTAGGCTTTTCTAAGATTTCCTCCTTGTCATGTACCCATCTCCTTAGCTGTGACACATGAAACACATTGTGCATTGCACTCATCTTCTCTGGAAGCTCCAGCTTATAGGCTAGTGAGCCTATCCTCTCCAAAATCTTGTATGGTCCAACATATCTGGGTCTGAGTTTCCCCTGCTTGCAAAATCTCAAGACTTTCTTCATTGGTGAAACCTTAATGAAGACATAATCACCTACTTTGAATTCCACTGACTTCCTCTTTGCATCAGCATACTTCTTTTGCCTATCTTGAGCTACTGCCATCCTCTTTCTCACCAGTCCTATTTTCTCTGTGATGTCTTTGACATATTCTGGCCCTAGGATAGCTTTCTCTCCTGCCTCAGCCCAACACATAGGTGATAGACATGGTTTCCCATATAGGGCTTCAAAGGGTGCCATTCCAATTGTACTTTGGTGGCTATTATTGAATGTGAACTCAGCCAAATGGAGGTGGTCCTCCCAATTTCCTCCAAAGTCTAACACACATGCTCTAAGCAAATCCTCTAAAATCTTGTTTACCACTTCTGTTTGCCCATCTGACTGGGGGTGATAAGCAGTGCTCAGGCACAATTCACTCCCCATAGCTTCTTGGAAGCTCTTCCAGAATCTTGAAGTGAAGATTGTATCCCTATCACTCACTATAGTTTTAGGAACACCATGCAGTTTTACCACTTCTCTCATAAAAGTTTGGGCTAACCTAGGTGCATTTTTGTCTGCTTTCACTGGTATGAAGTGGGCTACTTTAGTCAGCCTATCTACAATCACCCAAATACTTGTATTTCCCCTCTTGGATCTAGGAAGACCATCTATGAAATCCATAGATATGTCTTCCCACTTCCACTGTGGTATGCTAAGTGGCTGCAATAACCCTGAAGGTCTTTGGGTCTCAGCTTTTATTTGTTGACAAACCATGCACTTAGCAACATACCTGGCTACATCAGACTTCATTCCCTTCCACCAATAGTCCCTTTTTAAGTTTTGGTACATCTTGGTGCTGCCTGGATGTATGGAATATTTGCTCCTATGGTACTCATTAAGGATTTCTTCTTTCAATTCTATGATGTTTGGGACACATATCCTTCCCTTGTACCTTAAGTATCCTTTTACATCTATGTGATGATCCTTCACTTCTTCCTTCTTTAATAGGAGAGACCTCTTTTCTGCTAAGTCTTGATCTTCTTCTTGCATTTTTGCCACCTTCAAGGCCAAATTTGATTGTAAAGTAATTAAACTTAACCTTCCTTTACTCTTTTCTTCCTCAATTATCTCCATACTTATCCCACTGTTCTCATCTATTTCCAAATCAGTGAGCATGGTCAAATCTCTAAACTCCTCCATCATTAACATGGCCATTTTTGCATGCTGCCTACTCAATGCATCTGCCACTTTATTAGCCTTGCCTGGTGTATAAAGTATATCTAAGTCATAAGCAGCAAGAAATTCAACCCATCTGTGTTGTCTCATATTTAAATCTTTTTGTGAAAAGAGATATTTTAAGGCCTTGTGATCAGTGTATAAAATGAACTTTGCACCTAATAAGTAATGCCTCCAAAGCTTCAAGGCATAAACTACTGCTGCCAACTCAAGATCATGAGTTGCATATCTAGTTTCATGGGGTTTTAGTTGTCTAGATGCATAGGCTATGACCTGATCTTGCTGCATCAACACAGCCCCTAGCCCTGACCCACATGCATCTGTATATACAACCAATCCCTCATTGCCTTCTGGTACTCTCAACACTGGTGATTTTACCAAAGCCTCCTTGATCTGGGTGAAAGCTTGTTCACACTTATCAGTCCATATAAACTTTTGGTTCTTCCTAGTCAGGTTAGTGAGTGGCATTGTTATTTTAGAAAATCCTTGTATGAACCTCCTATAGTATCCTGCCATCCCCATGAATGACCTAACTTCACTGACATTGTTAGGCTTCTTCCATGCTTGGATTGCTACTATCTTATTGGGGTTTACAGAAATTCCTCTAGCAGAGACAACATGTCCAAGAAAGTGTACTTCCTCTTGCCAGAACACACACTTAGAGAACTTTGCTTTCAAATCTTTTTCTCTTAATCTAGATAAGACCAAATGTAAGTGGTTCTCATGTTCCTCTATTGTTTTAGAGTAGATTAGAATATCATCTATAAAAATCAGAACAAACTTGTCTAAGTAATCTCTGAATATCCTATTCATTAGGTCTACAAAGTAAGAAGGGGCATTTGTTAGCCCAAATGGCATAACCAGAAACTCATACAAACCATATCTTGTGTTGAATGCTGTATATTTAATACTTGATTCCTCAACCTTCATCTGATGAAACCCAGATGCCAAGTCTAGCCTAGAAAACACTTTAGCTCCACTGAGTTGATCAAAGAGATCATCTATCCTGGGTAATGGGTATTTGTTTTTGATGGTTACTTTGTTTAATTCTCTGTAATCTATACACATTCTTAAAGTACCATCATGCTTTTTAACAAATACTACAGGAGCACCCCAGCATGAATTACTTGGCCTTATAAACCCCTTGGCTTCTAATTCTTCCAGCTGGTTCTTTAGCTCTTTTAATTCACTTGGCCCCATCCTTGTAGGCTTTTTGATAACTGGGCTAGCCCCAGGCATAAGGTTAATCTGGAATTCAACAGGTCTATGGTGTGAGACACCTTTTACTTCCCCAAATACATCCAAGTATTCTTTAACTATGGGGATTTCATTAATAGCTATTTCCTTGGGATTATTTTCTAATTCAATTAAATGATTTAGACTGTTTTCTTTGATAGGTTCACATAGAATTGTAACCCTTTGGCCTTTAGAATTTTGTAGTGAAATGGTGGATGTATCTAGGTCAATTATGGCTTTGAATTGTCTTAGCCAATCTGCCCCTAATATAACTCCTATATTTGGGAAATTTAGAACATACAAATTGGAAACAAATGTGTTTCCTCCTATGTTCAAATTCACATCCACACAGATCATATCTAATACACTAGAACTTCCTAAAGGGCTTTGTATTAACAGAGGTATTTCAGCCAATTTGCAGTTCATTTTCAACCTTTTAACTATTTCATGGGAAATGAGTGAGTGGGTTGCCCCGGTATCATATATTACAGCTAAAGGTATGGTACAAATAAATAGTGTACCTTCCACTTGACCATGGTTTTCAGCATTAGCCTCAATTATGGCCTTGCCCCTACCTTCCAGGTTTGCCACTTTCCCTTGTTGCTTGTATTCTGGGCAATTTCTTTTCATATGCCCTTCCTTCCCACATAGATAGCATTTGAAAGCTCCCCCTTTAAGCTCTGGGCATCTTGGCTTAATATGGCCTTCTTTCCCACAATGGTTGCAAACTATTTTTCTTTTGGCTTCATTGGGTTTTGCATCTACTGCCTTCTTACCATCTGCCTCTCCTTTCTTCTTATCATAAGGATGGTACTTCCCTTTGTTCTTCTTGTTGCTATTGTTTTTGAAGCTCCTAAACTTATCTCTTTCCTTGTCATGCTGCTCAATCTTCAGAGCCAAATCTATCACTTGATCAAAAGTTCTGTCAGCATAAGGTAGTATAGCCCTGCTAAGCCCTGGGTTCAATCCCTTGATGTATCTATCATTTTTGGATGCTTCATCAGCCACTAACATTGCCCCATAGGTAGACAATCCCTCAAACTTCTGGGTGTATTCTGTGACATTCATAGTCCCCTGTCTAAGTTTGATGAACTCCTCAAGTAAAGTGGTTTTTGCTGAGGCTGGAACAAACCTTGCCTCTAACATCTCCTTAAATTGATTCCAATTAATATCATTTTCATTCCGGCCAGCTATGATCACCTCCCACCAACTCAAAGCTGCACCTTTTAATTGCCTTGAGGCCACTTGCCTCTTCCTTTGGTCATCTAGTTGCATATCAGTGAAGATCCTCTCTAATGTCCTCAGCCATGCTTGAATCTCCATTACACTTTCAGTTCCTTCAAAGCTCTTGCCTCCCAAGTTGGTATAAGTCTTCACTAACTTGGAGAGCTCCTCATGTGGGTTCTCAGGTCTGTGCCCAATTCCATCTCTCAAAACTCTCACAAATTCCTGCATGTCAAGCATTTGTGGTGTGCTAGATCCTCCTTGATGATGAGACCCTCTTCCTACCATATTTCTAAAAGTATATGTATTTCATCTTATTAGTTTATAACACTTAGCTTTAATTTTAAATTGATTGTATCTTTCCTATTTAATCATTGTGTATGTCACATGCACACACATACATACATTCAGAGAATACTTATAAACAGTCAAATATACAAACAACCTAGTATAAACATAAGCATACAAACATTTTGCTATGTTAATTAAAACATAGCTCTGATACCAAATGAAATGACCCTCCTATTTACACACTTTCATTTTATTGGTGATTTTTTTTTTAGAGATGATATATAGATATATCATCTATTACAAATATATATCCCAGGGTCATTTTCTTTCTCTAATAAACAAAAATATATCCAGGATCTTTCACAATATAGAAATATTGTTTTAATTCTAAATCATTTTTAACATACATATATGAAGATATCTATGTTATATTCTACTTGAATCAGAGCATGATAATAAGTAGAAATCCTTTTTAAATTTGCAAAAATGTGATAAATTCCCTTTTAAATTAAAACTTAATGTATCCTGATTTTTGACTATAGTGTCCACTGGAAATATGTACCTTAGACTGTTATTATAATTAAGAAATAACCAAGCAATAATCAGTGGAAAGCAAGCTTATAATATAGATGATTGTCTTAAAGTCTGAATATTATCAAACTCAGGTTAAAAGAAAGTGGATCCTAAGTGAACACAAGCAACATCTAGGCGTAATGGAAACGCGCCTAACTTATTCATGCAAGGTCACTAGTTCGAGTACTATGCTGGTCGGTTCAAACACAATTTTTGTTTTTCTTTTTATTTTCTCCTGTATGGCTGAAATCTGATACCTACCTATAATTGTACATATATATTTAATTTTTGCCTATAACCTAACATACAAAACAATTCTTCTTGCATAACTATTTTTAAAACCCATTCTTTCAACTGTTTTAAGAATTTACATCTATATTTTTGCCCAATATCTACATGTACACAGATATACATGTACATGTCAGTGTCTTTGTTCATTTTCCAGAAAACTGAGCTCAAATGTTCCCTTGCTTCATTGATCTGAAGTGAAACATTAGGCCTGACCTATGGCCTAACCATGTGGTTACTCTGGCCATTCTTTTGTTTGCATTTTTACAACCCAGATTATACACAAAACATTGATACCTTTTCTTTCCAAAAGCATGTATATATATTTGTATGAATCAGACATTTTGTGATCAGATATATATCATTCTTCCTAATCATACTTCTCTTTTAAAAATACATCTTCAGGGTATAAACACTTTTTCTTGCATCTGGACTTATGTCAATATCATAAATTGAAGATATAGCAGTTTAATTCTTTTCTGGGTTTTCCCAATATTATTTTCTGTATATCTATATTCTTTTTGAAAGAACTCAGGATTAACTGAAATCATCATAAAATGATTATGCTTATAAAATCCAGGTTTTTCCTCTAAATCAAAACAACTTTAGCAAATAGGTTTTCAAATCAGTTTAACATCAATATCCTTAGTACATACCAAATCAGAAATAACCAGAAACAACATAGCACATGTCTCTTACAAGTTCTTCCTACTTAATACATTTAGATAGCCATATCAATCAGGGAATACATGCATGAATTAACACATTCTAGCTTTTATTTCTAATTATCTTAGCATCCTCTATTCCATATCTTTTTAATCTTGCTTACTTAGCTCCATCACAACCTGCAAAAGCATTAGTGGCTGCCCCATTATAAATGAGACACCCCCATGTGCCATGAGCAATAAGGGTCAGATCTATGATCTGGTGTGAGCATTTCTAACATATCCATGATATTAAGCTAAGGATACAGCATAAATATACTTTGCATACTTGACAGGTATTATCATGTACAATACATAAGAGCAAACATATGCAATGAAACAACTTTTATCTGGAACTACTAGGTTGCCTTTTCTTTTTCTCATAAATTCCTGGCCTCATCTGCTATAAGGAATCAAAGGGACACATTGCCATGAACTAATTATCATTATGGCACAAAGATCTCAGGACTTAAACAAGCCATGTGCCAACTTGTCTACTTCAAATAGGACAAGCATTCCAGCAGCCTTCTTGGCACAAAATCCTTAGTTATATCACTAAGTGTATTTATGTTCATTCTATCAATGATAGCTAGGTGTACATACCACCTGTACTCATGAAGCATACTAGTTACCTTGCAGACATAATATTGCAAGCAAGTTAAAGGTTACTTTCTAGAGGTATAACACCCCAGTCATTCCATCTCACATTATTTAGCATATAAACACCCTATTCAAGCATATACCAGAATGTTTGCAACTGAGAATAAATACATGGCTCTATTGAGTTTATTTTGATTTTGCAAGCAACTATATTTAGCCAGATTTTCAATCTTGTTTAAACATAGTTTTTAGGCTTGTAAATTTCTGTTTAGTTTAGGGCTCAGCACTTATAGAGAAAAACTCCATTGCACCCTTAACCAATTATTTCAAGCCTCAGCACCATACCAATGTATATGCAGCTCATAGTTTTCTTTATCTTTTCATTCTTTGTCTTAAGCCATTATTCAAACTAGTTACAAATACTCTGATATATGTTCCTTAAGGTTTTGGTATAATATACAGAGATGAAAATAGAACAACAAAGTTATACATCCAGCATAGCAGATCATATCTCATCAAACATTCATGAAACCATCAGCAGCCAACATAGTTTGTAAATCAAAACATGCAAAATATAACATATAAAAGCTTGGCTGCCTAATCCCAGGTCTTAATGCCATGTATATGAGTGAGGATACTCACCTAAATGCTTACACAAGCTTAAACCAGAAAACCCTTCAAATCTTTAGCCTTATCTTCCTCTTCTTCCTTAGGTTAATTAATTAGTGAGAGAGCAGTTTTCTGATTGGGCTCTTGGTTTAAATAAGGGTTCTGTCTAGGGTTTTGGGTGATGCAAAATCCCTATTTTAGCCCAGACCAGAATCATGCATTTGGCATTGCATATTCCCTCCCTCCTAATCCCTTGATGTCCCGGCCAATATTTTAAAACAAGGCTATATTGTGCTCATTTTCTTTTCTTTTCAGAAAGTGATTACTTTAAGTATTTTTATTATATTTACCTCAAACATGATAATGGTGTGACTTTCTATTTTCTGCCTATGTACATTTGCTTTCTTGCACTTTGGTTCTTACTGTTTTTGTGCTTCCTTTATTTATTTTCTGCTCAAATAATATCTGGATATATATATACATTTATACAACTATCGGTGTTAATTTAACTTTAACCTTTTATTTGCAGAAAACATGTGCATACTTATGTGCATTTCTACACCTATTATTCAAATAAAAATTTCACTTATTCATTATAAGTCAATGTTCTCTTCTGCCTTAATTTTCAGACAAGTCATACATAGGCATATATATAGATATATATATATATACACACATCCTTAGGAATTTTTAATACTCATGTCTAGGTCTATATTTTCTTTATTTAAAACATTTTATCTAAATGTTTTCCTTCCTTGTTTTATTATTCAGGAATTCTGGATTTTCTCTTAGTGCCATAACTAGTGTGCACGTGCACACATGCACACAACCTTGCACCACTGAAAATCCCACCTATATAATAATTCTGATTTTCCCCCAGAATTTTAATCATTTATTCAAAAGAATTTTCCTCAAAATCTTGGGGTATTACAGGTATTTAACTAGCAATTCAATTTCAGTATTAATTTAAATGGCAATAATTCAAAAAAAATTTAATTTCAATTAAAATGTTAACTTAAACTATCAAACAACAACCAATAACTTCTTATCACTTCATAAATTAATTCAACTAACATAAGAAGATTTTGCATTGCGTGAGTGGGTTAAATCACTCACCTTTGATTTATAGCCGATTAAAAATCCAATAAAAGCCCAAAATTTCAGCAGTCTCCAAATTCAACCAAACCAGTTTCATATTGTCCGGAATTTCGATACGTACAAATGGAAGAAACCGTGCGTCAATCGGAGTTTGTATGCAAAAGTTATTCAATTTATAATAAATATTATTAAAATATTCATTGGTACACATTTAATATTATAATAATCAACATTTTAACTTACTGACTTTGCACGAACAGCTCCTAGATTTGCACTAACAGCCCACCAACGCCACACAACTTTGACTGTAAATTACTCTTAGCTTAGACCACCTAAAGCCGCGTAACCACTTGCAATCGGAAGTACATATCCTCCCACACCTACACCAACCACCGACGCTGTCAAGATCGCGGCTGTTGGCCTCAATTTTGCTGGCAAATCCTACAAAACCGTGACCTTTCGGGATCAATTCCCACCGTCTTCACTGCACTGTTCATCAAATCAAAACTAGATCTAGACTCCACTCATCGAGTACTACTTTTTTGCACCATCGATTGCATCAATCGCTCACCGAATCAGAAACCCCCAAATCCATGCATTAGGGTTTCGAAATTAATTTTCACCATAATTTCTGGTTGACTCAGGCCTCTATTCCAAAAACGAACACTAGACGATGATTCCATTCGTCGAGAGCTTCGCGATGATATATTATATGATAGGGTTTGAGCAGTTTGAATTTTTGAATTAGATTTGAAATTGGGAATTTAGGGTTTTTGAGATGTTTTCCATTGGAAAGGAGCAGATGAGATTAACAAGCCAAACAAAAAATAGAATAGAAAGCTGCTGGAGTTTATAATAACATATATATAGACAAAGATTGAATCGAAATGGATGGAACATATCAATTGGGTCGAAGCGATAATAAAGACCCGAAAAGCCCATTTCGTTCCCGAAATGAAAGTAGGTCATCCTATATATCGAAATATAGGTTTTCAACATTTTTAAACTCAATGAAACTAATTTCAAACTCTAATTCTATTGTATATAGAAGTTAGATTTTAAAACAAAATTATTTTAATTAAATTCCTTTAATTGATTTCTACGCGTTTCGAGCGATCAAACGATAAGTCCTATCGCTATGAAACTTGAAATCCTATAATAATTCACTATTACAGATCCGATGAAACTGGTTTCGTCGAAATCTGAGATAGTGCCCAAAAAGGACTAATTTTACACGTTAATTAAAACAATCTATTTTAAAAACCAATTTAATCACTTTTAAATTCTAAATTAAAAGTTTTTTATCATCATTTTGATTAAACTTAAATTAATCATCTTTTAGAAATTATTTTTCCATGTTAAATCCAAGATTTAAATATTAAATTAATTTTAACCTTTAATTATGACAGTAATAAAATCTAGTTCGTTACATTTTAAATTTCCAAACAATTTATTTTATTGTATTTTGTTTTACATGTTATTTATATTACATCAAATTTCATTTTCAATTAAAACATATGTTTTCTTTTTATTTCCTCAACTTTCTCTTTTATTTTAATTCAAACATATGTTTCTATTAATACGTTCATTAATCACAATCGATGCTCTCTTTCCATTTTTTCAAAGATTTCAATTACATTAATTTCTCACTAATTACCAAATTTATTTCAAAACAGATTAAATAATAAGATGAGAAATAGAACAAACAACTTAGTAATTTAAACACATTTATAAATTTATTGTTTACAAACAAAGGCTAATAAATTACTTAACAAATAATTTTTTTCTCATTCTGTGCTAAAACTATTTCCAATTAAATAACATATAATCCTTCTTAATACAACATCTATTTTATTCCTTATTAAAACTTCACAATTTATATCCAAATTAAACTTTACAATTACGTTCCAATTAAAAGTAGACATTCATTTTATTCTTTATTAACATTTATTATTTACAACTAATGAAATTTGCACTCAAACAGTTATTAATTATATCTATATAAATATCATTAAATTATATTCAAATCTGCATTACCATCTTTACCTCATTGAAATTTATCATTTTAAAATTCATTTAAGATCAAATTATAAATTCTAACAATTTTTATTACATTAATAAGTCATAAATTTTAATTTCTGATAATATTAAATTCCAAAATCTTATTTAATTTAATATTTTTAAATATAAAAAATACGGGTCCTTACAAATTAAGATTAAACGACCGTTCAATTTAACCCAAAATTTCCACTAGCTTCGAATCCATCCAATCCAAATCCATATCGTAGTACTCGCTGATACGATCGCCACACAACTTGTCACGCTCAAAACCGACCTCGTACGAAAAAGTTATGAGTTAACGAACGCACGAATTAATGAAATAAAATTTCAAATCCTTAATCACTTTCTCTCCTTTTTCCTCTTGCACGTGACTTCAGGCTCGACTTTCTTTTTTTAAATTCATTCGTCGATCGCGATCTCCAAGTCGCCGCCATCGCCTGCGCTTGCCATGCTGCCTTGCCGACACGCCTCGCGCCATTATCCTCGTAGCCGCACGTGCGTGGTCACCACCAAAAACTGCACATGAATGCGCCCCCCTAGCTGCCACGTCGAGCCTCGATTTGATGATCAGATTATATAGATGAACTCGTGGAGTTGAGCTCTCCAACTTTCATGTTATAAGTTTTAGCTAATTTTGCTTCTAGCTCGCCGTGAATTGATGGCCTTTGGATCAAGCTATATATTTAATGACGGTTGTTGAATTTAGGGTTAGGGTTTTGCAAATGGAGAAAGTTAATGCCCTTTTATAGAAAATTTTTGCGGCAGTATTCACTTGCTAAAATTTCAAACTCCAAACGAGGCATGCCGCCTGGCATTCTATATGTTATACCCCTATTCCGAACACAATATAATATATATCGAAAGCCAATTTCATCATATACAGAAGTTAGCTTTTCAAATCGAATTATATTAATTTAAATTCCTTTAAACAATTTTGACGTGTTTTGAACTCGCACGACCAAATGATATGTCCGATCGACACAAAATTTGGCAACATATACTAATTTACTATTACAGATCCAATGAAACTAGTTTTGTCGAAATCCGAGACAGTGCCCCAGAAGGCTATTTTTACACGTTAATTAAAACGAGTTATTTCCAAAATCAGTTTAATCACTTCTAAATCCAATTTAGAAGATTACCATCTCCCTTCTTATTCAAATAAATTTAAAATCAACTTTCAAATTATTTTTATTCATATTAAATTCAAGATTCAATTATTTAAACAATTCCAAAAATTAAATTAAATAATTTTAATTACCCAATAAATCATTGTATTTGAAATTCAAGTTATTTAACTTATTAAATTAATCCTTCAATATTTAAAATTAATTAAATATTTCAAATTCAAATGACTGAAATTCTAGGTCGTTACACCCACCGTCCTTTTCCTAGTTAACGACGTCGGTTTATACGGCCTCTAATTGCTAGTGCAACCATATCCGTTCGATTCGAGGAGGGGAAAAAATAAAAAAAAACAACGTATTTCTTTGCATGCTAATATAAGGGAAACTACATGGGCAATGATTTGCTTGGGTATGGGCTAAGCATAGTGAATAAAGAAGTACATATACATTATTTAAATTAGAAAATATCTAGCTTTAAATGTCTGAAATTTTCGAACTCCAAACGAGGCGTGCCGCTTGACGTTTTATATGTTATACCCCTATTCCCAGAACACTGGAACTAGTCCTAAGACATAATTCCATCATGTAACGACCCAGATTTTTGGTCATTTAAATTCAGAATATTTAATTAAATTTAAATATTGAAAAGTAAATTTTACAAGTTAAATAACTTATATTTCGAATTTTTTGGATAACTAAATTATTAATTTAATATTTGAAATTTTGTAAATAATTGAAATTTGAATTTAATAAGAATAAAAATGATTTATAAAGTTGTTTTAAATCTTATTTGAATTAGAACAAAGATAGTAAACTTTTAAAATTGAATTAAAAGTTAATTTACAGAAATTGGAAATTTATTAATTTAATTAACGTATAAAATAGTCATTTTTCATACTATCTCGGATTTCGACGAAACCAGTTTCATTGGACCCGTAATAGTGAATTGTTGTAAGATTTCAAATTTTGTGTCAATCGGACTTACGGTTTGGTTGTGCAAAGCTAAAACGCGTAGAAATTTATTTAAGTAAATTTTAATTAAAATAATTCGATTCGAAAACCTATCTTCCAAATATGATAGAATTGGCCTCCGATATATATTCCATTGTGTCGGAATAGGGTAAAACATTATAAATGCCAGGCGGCACGCTTTGTTTGGAGTTCGAAAATTTTTCGGGTGAATAGTGTTTTGAACTTGTCTATATAAGGTCACAACATTTATAATTTGCAAACAAACAAAACCCTAACCCTAAATCTCTACCAGCCGCCGCCATCTTTAACCAATGGCTAAAAACTCGTCTCCTTCTTCCTCGATTTTCATCCAATCCATAAATTATAACATCTCGACTCCAACTACAAAAATGTAGAGCACCTCAAGATCTTAAATCTCAATGGTGATGATCGACAAATACGTGGTGGATCGACGTGAATCCGGCCTTGAATGTGGAACATTCGCTCATGATTTTTGAGACATAGAGGTGGCCGAGCTTTGCCGCACTTGGCACGTGGGTGTGGTGGAGGATGGCGCATGTTATGGTGAAGCTTGATCGATCTCTAGGGTCGTATGGAGGCGGAGGCAATCAAGGAAACGCACGCGTCTATGGGTCTTGGTCACGACCTGGTTCAAAACGAAGAAGAAAGGGAAGCACGGCCCTGATTCCAGATGGAAAAGATCAACGGCCCAGATTAATCGAGGTTTAAAAATAAAAATAAAAATTGTAAATTAATTTATATAAAAATCGTGTGATGTTTAAAATTGTGTAACTTCTTCATACGAGGTCGAAATTGGACGAAACAAGCGGCGTTGGGTTCGTATTGACGAGCACTACATTTTAGAGATGGTTTGGATTGATTTGGAGCTAGTGAAAATTTTGGTTAAAATTAAACGCTCGTTTAATTTTAATCGGAATAAATTGCTATCGCAACGACTGCAACCAAAGTGAGTATAACTCACTCTTTCTGACTCGCTTATATTTTTATATAAGTGAGAATAAATTTATTTTTTGTTGATTGATGATTGTTTGGATGATATATGATATATTGTATATATATTGATTGGTTTGGATATATTCCCGCATATTTTAGCAGATGAGACCCTATACGTTCCCGTGTATGAGCGAATGACCCTTTGTACACGCGTCTGCCTCGAAGCGGACATTGTACATATTTTCTAATATGTATATTTGTTTAAGGTGACAGGTTGGAGGGATCCAATTGGATTCCTCACCATTGTGGAATTTGTTACAAATATTGTTATATATGCTATTATCATGTGATATATGATGGTTGGATGTCATGATTGACATGATTGATGTGAATGCCTTTATCTAGCGTTGTTGCAGCATTGGGCTTTATTTTGGAATTTTAAAATATTAAATTGATGATTTCAATTTAATAAGGATTTCAAAGTGATTTTTTAAATATATGATTTTTGAATTATTAAAGAAATGGATTTATTTTAAATAAATAGAAGTTATAGTTTTTATGTTATAAAAAATTATGGCTTTGTGAAATATAATCAAAATATGATTTTTGAAATATGGAGATAACTATTTTGTAAAATAAGTTAAATTGAGATTTATGGACTTATTATAAATGGTTTTTATATAAGATTTTTAAAATTGATGTTTTATAAATAAAAGTAGTGGAATTATAAATGGTATTTTATGAATATAAGAAATGGATTTATAATCAAATTTGTAAATGGATTTGCAAGAAAAATTTAGAAATGAATTTTAATGGATTTTATAAATAATAATATTTGAAAGGAATGAATTTGTAAATGAGAGATTTACAAGTAAATTAACTTATAATTGGATTTTGACTTATAAATGAGATAGAAATGGAATTTGTTAGTAAAGAAATTTTGTATATGGAAGTTTATAAAATATAAATGAAATTTATAAACATTGTTTTATAAATGTGAAATCAACTCATTTTGATAAGTTAGATATGAAAGTTTATTAAAGGAATTTCATTCACGATTTTGGACAGTGGATAATCCTTTAATAAATGTGTAGAAGCAATGAATTTGGTTAGAGAATTATATTCACGATTTTGGACAGTGAATAATCTTTTAAATTGAATGAATGTTTTGGAAAGTGATATTATTAAATGAACTTTGAATGGTTTGAAAATAAAGTAAATTGTGAATTACTTAGTATTAAAATAAGTATATGGAAACCAAAATAGTGAAATATTGAAATGGTTTTGAGAATATATCCTTTTAAAGATAATTTGAAGCGAATATTTGGAAAGTGATTTAATTAATAAAAGATTAATTAAAAGGGCCCAGTGATTACTTAAGTGCTAGATTTTGTTTGTTGCTTTGATAGTTAAATAACCGACTATCAAAATTGGCCATTTTAGTTCCTCAACTTGATGTGGAAACTAATTAGTCATACACTTAGTACGTTACTGACTGTATAGGCCTGATTATCGTTTGTGTTGGGAATGTTGATTCGTATAGTGTGGAGTGATTACTCCAATCTATCAAGCTTCCTTCTTGGCCGAAGGATAGCAAGTTGAAAGTTGGAGATGTGATAAGTCTACTGGACTTAGTTTCTGTGTGATGTTGAGAAACGCTTTTCGTTATTGGTGCAAAGAGACCGGGATCAGATTTATCTGAAAACCACTTCGGACCAACATTTATACGACGATTGTGCAGGTCGGCCGATGATATTGATGTTTAGGATTTTTATAGTGAAGGACTGCTTGTTGATCATTTAGGGTTAAATCTCAATATACATATAGTAGCAGTAGTCTCTTTGTTATGAAATATCCAATGCAAGGACTATTCGCTACTAATCCTAGGGATTTCCCAACAGGATGTGATAGAAAAGTGCCTTCAGTTTGTCCTGTTCCTGGAAAACTTTTATGGACGAGTGTCTGACATTGCATTTCTAATGATTACGTACATTGGTTTTTACAAACGTACATCTATTTGGTGGCGGAGAAGCCAACTTCTCTTAGCCTAACACCCTTCCTTGAGATGTACGAGCTCAAGGGTAGTATTTTTGTGAAAGGCTATTAGTAGTCAATGGAAATGGAAAATGTGGCATTCAAAGATGATGTGATGTGATATGTGATATATGAAAGGTAATCGATATCTTTTTGGCCTCACTCCCCGGAAAATGACTAAAACAGGGATAGAAGCAGCAAGACTAAAATGGGTCGCTCCCATTAGGAGATGTCATCACTCTTCTAGATATATCTTTACATGCTATGACGTCGTGTATCTGATTATTGTTGTGTATGCTTGTGGCCATAGATTTTAGGTCGGTAACGACCGGAGTGATGACATATTCGGTACTATCCAGGAAGGGGTAGGCCGATCTTGTGTTGGTTTAGGCGCCCAGTATCTGGACCCTAGGTACATCCCTCTAGAGGTGTAACAAGTTTTCAGAAAGGTAGTCCCTTTACCTAGTCAATTGTATGGAAATCTAAAATCCAATATGTTCCTGCCATTTTCTATTGTAGAAAGCCTTGTATTAAAAGGTGTATGCTGGAATTTAATAATGTAAAAATTTCAGCTATTTTAATATTATTTGTGTGCAATAGACACTATTATAATGTAATGAGAATTTGATATGAGATGTTTTGGTTATCGTAAGGTAAAAACCTTGTCAGTATTTATTTGCGACTCGGTCTTACGAGATACCTTTTGTTTTGAGAAAGGAAAAGTTTTGATAACTTTATAAATTCAGTTGAGGTGTGTTTTCTCATGCTGGTTTACTAGAGTGATCAGGGCATTCTTCCCTTTCAATGCTCGGGTCAGATCGAGTATATTTACAGGTTCATATTTGGTGCTTTTGGAGCCTCAACAGGCGAGTTGGAGATCTTCATGTCGTATACACGTATTTGTTTATTATTCCACTGCATTGCTTTGCATTGATTGTTGTTGTTGTAAATTATCAGCATTGTGAGGACAGGTTATTATAACTGTCCAAGCTGATGATTATTTATTGTGTACTCTGATATTGGTTTATGTATATTATAGTTTCTCATTGAAAAGACTATTGATCTATATTATTTGTTATTCCGCTACGATGTGAGATTCTGTATTTTTTTGGTTCTTCTTCTCTCTTTTTCTTCTCTTCTCTTCTTCTTTCTTCTCTCTTTCTTCTCACCCTCTCTTTTCTTTCTCATGATTATCTGCAATCGGTGCACTCTGGTTCGGATACGTGTGGTTTATTGTCGGATTCAGAGGGTGTTGATTTCGGGTCGTCATACATCATATACAGAAGTTAGCTTTTCAAAATCGAATTATATTAATTTAAATTCCTTTAAATAATTTCTACGCGTTTCGAACTCGCACGACCAAACAATACATCCAATTGTCACAAAATTTGACGGCATATAATAATCCACTATTACAAATCCAATTGAACTAGTTTCATCCAACTCCGAGACAGTGTCCCGGAAGGCTATTTTCACACATTAATTAAAACAAATTATTATAAAAACCAAATTAATCACTTCTAAATATAAATTAAAAGTTCACTATCTCCATTCTTATTTAAATAGAATTCAAATCAACTTTCAAAATCATTTTCCATTCATATTAAATTCAATATTCAATTATTTAAACAATTCCAAATATTAAATTCAACAATTTAATTAGCCAATAAATCGCTATATTTGAAATTCAAGTTATTTAACTTATAAAATTAACTTTTTAATATTTAAAATAAAATAAATATTCCAAATTCAAATGATTAAAATTCTAGGCCGTTAAAGAAGTGCAAGGGCTATTTGCTATTAACCCTGAGGGTGATTCCAAAATGGGGGTAGTAGAAATAGTACCTACGGTTCGTTCATCTCCTGAACGACTTGTATGGATGAATGCTGGCATTGTGTCAACATCTGGATAATAATATTAACATTCCAAGTGGGAAGTGCTATGTAAAATGGTAAATACATAGCCTCGGGTCTCATCAACCGGGAATGACTAAAACATGGGAGATGCAGCAAGGCTAAGTGGGTCGCTCCCATTAGTGTATTGATCACTCCCATCTCATGTATGCTTTAGTATGATTGTTGATCCCAGCAGAGGGGTAATCATATTCAGTTCTATCCAGTAAAGGGTAGGCCAGTCTTGTGTTGGAAGGGGTCGATAGGTTCGACCTCGATATGCAAATCTAGAGGTGTACTGTGATGGGCGATACACTCGTAGCCTTGTATGGAATCCATTTCCCAATAAGTGCCTTCAGACTTTGTTGTATACCTATTATGATGGAATTTAATTAATGTAACAATTTTGGCTATGTTATTTATTTATTTGAAAACCCTAGACATTATGATAATATAACTGAATTTCCATATAAATGTTTTGTTCATCGTAAGGTAAAAACTTATCCGTGTTTATCTACGATGTGGTCTTACGAGATAACTTTGATTTTCAAAGCATTTTTTTAAAGTAAAAATAAGGTTGTTTGAGTTTACTCACACCAGACCCATGTCTGACCTGGAGTTTTATTTTCTTTTTCTAAAATGCTTGGATACTCAAATTTGTATGAGTGTCCAAGTGATTCAGGTTTCTCATGGAAGTATTTTGAAGGAGCTGGAGCAGGTGGCTTAACCGTTAGCTAAATATATTCTATTTCCACAGTGTATGTATGTATGATTTATGTATTTTGTATGGGCAAGTAGTTATAATTGTCCAGTTAAAGGTTGTAACATAATGACTCTGATATATTATTATTATGGAAATGACTATGTAATATCCTATGTTATCTATTATATGTTGTTCTGATTTGTGGTGAGATTCTGTTATTGTTGAGTTCATCTTATCTTTCGTTTTCTTTTACCATTAATAGCTCGTCTTTTGGTGTAAGGAAGACGGTCGTTAGATTATCAATCCAAACAATAATATAAACGCGTACCTATTTGTCGGACAAACAAACTCCATTTATGAAACCAAAAACATCAACTAGCCTTTGCTTCCATGAACTTGCATCTTACTTGCACATAATATCTAAACATATGATTCACAACTATATAATTTTGCATTTCCAAATGTTAAACATATAATTATAATAAAGTTTGTAAGATGCACATATATCATCCATACGCAATATCAATACCGATCACTGGCTCGATCATACAAATTTCACTTCCGAACTAGTATCACTCCCTCGACTTCTCTAGTGCGGCGGTTCCTTAAGTAGCAACCTTCATTCTCCCTACATAGCCGTCAACTATGATAGAAAATTTTGGAATCAACTCAAAAATATGTATCAAGTGTTTTCCTTCAAGAATCGAGTGAAAAATCCTTGTTCGGATGAGTGCAAATTACCACAAAATCATGCACTCGAAACTGGATCAAAATCAATTATGCGAATAAAATGATCTACGTACAACTTACATATTCCATTGGTTTCTAAATTATACCAATTCTTTTTATTCGCATTCAATTTTAAAATACACCTAATTTTCCAATAGTATTTCCTTTAATACTAAAATTCATTCACAAACCATATCATAAATCATTTTATTCAACTTTGCTTTTCTTAACTATACCATTATTTTAATTCATATTTATTATTTCTTAGTACATTCCATTTAATACTAAAATTATGTATGGACTATTTCATAAAACCGTTACCTAAATTACTAATTGCAAAATACTCTTCTATTTCCTAAGGGTGTGTGTGTGGTGTATATATATATATATAAACACACACAATAATAGATTTGTTTTACTTAACATTAATGTTCAACACATTTAAAACATGTTTTTAAATTTTTATCTCTTCAAATTTATATGTCAGAAAAACTAATTTTTCTTATAATTTCTCACAACACTTAGCTTAAATTTCTATATTAAATTTGAAAGTCCCGACTATCCAAAATCGTCGGAATTCTATTTCATTTTTATAAAAACTACCAAACATTATCAAAATGAGATATAAAACCAAACTACTCTAATGTATAGGATACATGCAACAATCACATGACTTAACTGAGAACTTCATAATTTAAACCCCTAGATTTTATTTTAAATTATTTGAAATCATATGTATATCTCCTTTATATATATCAAATCATTCCTTGGGAATTTTAAACAAATTTTTTTTACCCAAAACAATTCAATAACCAATTTCTATTACTGTAGCAATTCCTCAGTTTAGAAACTCGAAAATGAACACCGATGATGCTGCAATCATTATGGGAATTATTTTCCAACAACTTAATTAAGTTTAGTGCTTTTTAACTCTTCCAAATCCTTTTACAATATTTCTATTAATTAATACTTTCAAAATAATACCATTATTATTTTTTTCCAAAAATTTGAAAACAACTTCTAATCACCGTCTTTGAGTTCTAAATTTCTCGATTTAAATCCATTATTATTCATAAACCATTTTTTAAGAAAATTGGTATTTCGAAATACTCTCTAATAATACTATTATTACTGCTCACAACACTTTGAAAGCACTCCAATTCTCAGGTTTAAATTCTTATTTATAAGCTGTATTTATAAATCATACTTAGATAATTTCACTTCTTATATATAAGGCCATTTCATAATTGTTTTTCTTTATTATAATTAAAATTCAACTCAATATTATCATCAAACACCTTATAGTCAAATTATGAAACTGAATTCACAAAGCGTTCATACTTAATTTAACCAATAATAAAGGCTTATAAACTATCTGAGCATAACTAATCAAAAATAACTGGGGTACCGCCCACCACGGTGCATCTCTAGATAAACACACCGAGAACCTCGCCTAGATTCCCTGCCAACACAAGACTGGCCTATTCCTTGTTGGATAGTACCGAATACATCACCACCACAGTTGGAATCAGCAACCGTACCGAAGCATACAAAAATGGATCAAATATCGATTCTAGATTTGGTGATAACGTACGCTAATTGGTGCGACCTACATGGCCCTACTGCATCTCCCCTGTTTTAGTCATTCCCAATCGATGAAGCCTAAGGCTAAGTTTTATCTTTTATATAGCACTGCTCACTTGGAATGCAAACGCCGACACAATGTCAGCATTCGTCTATACAAGTTATTTAGGTGATGAACGAACCAAAGACACAACTTCTACTACATCCGTTTTGGAATCACCCTCAGGATTAATAGCAAGTAGCCCTTGCACTTTAAAGAGCTCCGTCTTCAATTATCTTCCAGATATTCTAATTCGAAATGCAAATGCGGGTTCTAAGTGGTTTTCAAATAACATATCTGATCTCGGTCTCTCCAAATCGACAATGTTAATTTAAAACTGGCCAACAATTGATAGTCAGTTATTTAACTATCAAATAAACAAACAATGCAACTAGAGGATTAATTTCCTAGTGGAAAATAATAGTGACTAAGCACAAAGCAACTATTAAGCCTCTTAAATAAACTCTTCATAAATTTAAACTACCTGTAAAATTATGTATTAAAATACTTTTACAAAGATATATTTCACCAAACCCTTCTGTCCACTTTTCAATACTTGGGAAATACCAATATAGTTATTTCAACTGAATAAGTATATTCACAAACCATTCCACTTTATAAACTTTGCAAAACTTCGATATACTTAAATAACAGTATAAGAACGTTGCAAATCATTTTGGAAAATCAAATCTCTATTTTCAAATAACTCGTTTATAAAAACCCCTTTTTACGAACTCCTTATATTTACAATTTCTTTTATAAAATATTTTTTATAAATAAAATACTTTTATAAAACTCTTTTATAAATATCTAAACATAATTATAGCTTTCTTTTATAAATCCCCAAATTTGTTTAATAACCCCTTTTATAAATATCTTTATATTATTTCTAAAATCCTTCTATACAACTTCTTTTTATAAAATATCATATATAAACTCTTAAATAAATCTCCTTTATTAATTGATATTCCTTTTATAAACCAATTTATTATTTATAAATACAACCGATTAAATAAATAAATTAAATTAATTAAATTTAAACATCATAAATAAATAATTATTATTATTTACTTCAAAACATTATTATATCATAATAATTATTAACAACAAAACAACATAAATAAATAAATGCTTATTAACTTCAAAAACATTACTAATAAAATAACTAATAATACAAAAACATTATTAAGTAAACAATAATAATCAACTCCCAAACCTCACTATAATAAATAATTATTAACTTCAAAAACATTATTAATAAGTAATAATTATTACCTTCAAACAATATTAATTATTTAAATAAATAACTTTTAACAATATTAAAATATTGATGAATAACTTTTAAAACAATATTAAATATCATAAATAACTTTTAAACATTTTTATACAATAATTAAACAGTTTTAATATTATTAAATAATAAATAAACAACTATAAACTATTTCTAAATATATTTGAAAAGACAAATAATGGTTGGAGTGAGCTGAGAAATTTCAAAACCCAATTTAAACAAAATGTTCCAGAAAACCCATAAGTTAGATTTAAAATCATTCTCTGAATCAAAATCATTTTTTAGCTTAAGGCATTTAATAATATTCCAAAATACTAAGTTAAGGCCAATAGCCACAAAGCACTTAACCAATATTGTTATTGATTTTTATCACTACATGGGTTAAGTTCGAACATATAACAACGTTATAACTAACAGTGCTAAACAAACATGATTCAACAAACTTAACAATCTATATAACAAGGTTATAATTGAACTCAACAGCTATATATAACTGGAAATTTTTTGAGAGAAATGCATGATCCTCTAAAGTAGAGGAGAGCACACATGTATATTGTAACACCCCACTCTGAGACCCACTGTAACAAAGAGTATTACGGGAGTAATACTGTCTGTTAAAGCGGAGAATAGAGTATAGTGGAAGCGGCCATTTGTAATCAAGCTATAACTATCTACCGAATACGTCGAAAGGTGGAATCTATTTAAATTTTCAATCAGGTGGTTCGACATATTCGGTAAATACTTATAACGAAATTACAAATGGCTAAAGATCTATCAGGACAAAGCATAATAACATAATGAAATAGCATCACAGAACAGAATCACATAACAGATATAAAATCCCAAAGCAATACATCGTCAATACAGATCCAAATATCATAAGTGGGTACAAAGCCACTGCTCACACATGTGAGTCAAAAATATGTACATATCAGAGTCTGAATAATAACATAAGCGGACACTAAGATAAGCTATCTCAAAAGCATAGCAGATAAGTCCAAAGCGGAAGCACGGAGCAGCTAAGTCCAGAGACCTAACCTGAAACAACTCGGTCTGACCCGAGCGAAAAACACTCGGGTCAGGCTAGCTAAACAATCAGTAATAACTGAGATATATAATAATGCGGTACAGAAATAAAACAATACTTATCCAAAGAGAAGTATATTATGAACCACATGAATATAATGACGATCCCTAATCATCAATAAACAATAAAAATCTCCAAAGAGAAATCAACACCAAAGTGTAGAATAAATAAAATCGCCTCATATCATCGGCGTAGCCAAAGCTATAAAAATATGCCCATAGACAATAATCCCAAAAGTGACCAGAGTCTGTAATCAATGCCCAAGCAAAGATCGATGCTCCAAAGAGCAATGGGGATATACTGAAAAGTCAACGAAATCAATCACTGAAAAGCAGTGTCCAGAGACACTGTGAATCCAAAAGGTAATCGCACTTACATCGTATGGATCCATAGAACCAACACCGAATGGCGGTACTCGAATGGATGTAAAAATCATCAAATAATAACAATATTGCACGTGCACCGACCAGAGTCGTTGTTGCCAAGTACTGTAGAGTTGTGATCGATCACTCGCACAGATGCGGAACGCGCGAGACGGCAAGATCCTTCCCAGAAGGATAAAGGCCCAGAGGCGCATGTCGAAAATAAACTGCTCCATAGAGCAGGTGTCCAGAGATGGTTGCCCAGAGGCGTGGTGACCCAGAGGTCCAGTACTGGTCGCCCAAATGCTAATGTGTCACTAACTTCTTGGAGAGGAACCCGTAAAGTGTTAACAATAAGTCCCATACCCCACGTTCGCACTAAACGGTTTACTAACCAATAGCAAGCTCACACTCCAAACAATAAAAAGTCCACCTCGTATCATCGGTAAACTAGACCCAAAGGTCAAAACGATCAATCGAATAGGTCGGGGATTAACCGGAAAGAAAATACACACGGTTCCATAGGCCGGAGATTTCCTAACCGTTTAAGCACCTTTCCACTTCGCTCGACGTGCTAAAAAGTGCGTGTGAGATTTTTATTATAGAAAATAATGGTTCTAAACGGATTTATAATTGATTTTGAGAACACTTTAAAACGGCTTTTGAAAACTCTCCTATTATGGAATAATTAATTTAATAATTAAAAATAATATTATATAATAATTTCGAAAGCCATTTAGGAGTGAAAAATCTTTTGAAAATGATTCATAAAACCCGTGTACGAAATCTAGAGACAAATCTCAAAGAAATCAATGAAAACCAGAAAATCATCAAAAATATTCTAAGTGTTTGTAAACATTCAAAAACAGCTGCAAACCCAAGTTCGGCAAAATATTTGGACCAGCAAACTATGTCCAAATGTCATGAAAATTTGCAGGCATGTAGTCCAACATTCCTACTTTAAGACGCAAAAAGAATTTCTGGATTCTGAGTTGAAATGAAGTGGCCGCGACGTCTCAAAGTTGGACCCAGAACAAGATTCACACTGTTTACCAACAGCGACCAGAGTTCAACTTCGACACAAAATTCGAAGTACCAAACTAACTCCAATGTTATCCAAATTTTCCAGAAATAGAGTTCGAAACTACACCTTTCCAACGAGACCAAAAACGTCGAATTCCGACTTCAGATGCGATCGTGGCGGCATCGCGAAGTAGAGATAAAAAGTCTGAAAATAAAAATGATTTTTTTTTATTTTTTTTTTCCTCAAGCCCAGCCCGCCTTGGCTGGGGACGCCCCAGCCCACGCGGGCTGGAGACCTGCGGCCCGCCCCAGCCCCAAGCGGGCTGGGGCCTAGAGACCCGCCCAGCCCAGCTAGGCTAGGGACTTGGGGCCCGCCCCAGCCCCAAGCGGGCTGGGGTCTGGGGACCCGCCCCAGCCCACTCGGGCTGGGGACTTGGGGCCCGCCCCAGCCCACTCGGGCTGGGGACTTGTGGCCCACCCCAGCCCAAAGCGGGCTGGGGTCTAGAGACCCGCCCCAGCCCGGCTGGGCTGGGGACTTGGGGCCCGCCCCAGCCCCAAGCGGGCTGGGGTCTGGGGACCCGCCCCAGTCCGGCTGGGCTGGGGACTTGGGGCCCGCCCCAGCCCCAAGCGGGCTGGGGTCTGGGGACCCGCCCCAGCCCGGCTGGGCTGGGGACTTAGAGCCCGCCCCAGCCCCAGGCGGGCTGGGGTGCTGGGCCCGCCCTAGCCCAAGTGGGCTGGGGACCTACTGCACCTGGGCAGCAGCCTGGGTGCAACCAAGGCCTGCCCTGGTGCACTTAGAGTTGGGTTTTAGCCTGTTTCAGGCTGAAGCAATTTCCAGCCAGCAGTTTTTTGTGTTTTTTTGGCATTTAGGGGTGTTTTTTTCAGTTTTTAGCATCAAATTTTCATCAAAATTAACTAGCAATTATTACTAATAGGTATAACTAACAATAATTACTAATAGATAGTAATTACCCTAATGAAGCAATGGATCAAATAGCTTGTGTGCAATATCAAGCAAGCCAATTCCTCAATCTCAAAGCATAAGATCATGAAACTTCAAGGACCCAAAATCAACAAAAATAAAACAATGATTACAACATGAAGGTTGAGATAAATAGGGATTAAGAAGGAGGATTAGAGAATAGGAGAGATTGCATTACCTTTCTTCTTCTCTTTTTTTTTCTAGGATTTAAACTAATTATGAAGAGAAGGAGATGGAGCTTCTAAATGGAGCCCATTAATATGCTTAGATTTAGGTTTAAGAATTTATGAAGAGGATGAGGGTTAGGGTTATGAAATGAGTTTGAGATATTATAAAGGAGTGGGTTAGGCTAATGGGTCATGATAAGGGGTTTTAAAACCCATTAGGACTTAGTTTATTTTCTAATGTTATCATGTAAACAAAAATCCTAATAAGCATCCTAGTTTTTAATTAAAACCATGTAATTGTCTCATTTGGCCCATTAACCCATAATCACTTTTTATTTAAAAATTCCTCATTTCAATACAAAATATTTTAATTTGCAAACCAATTGTAAATTTAAATTCCCGAAAATTTGTTTAGCCCCCTTTTTAACCTAAAGTCATAATTTTAATTCATTATTCGGTAATTGCAATCTCAGGGTTGTTACATATATATCACTGGAAATTAAATCACTATGGTGAGAAATCCAAATTTTTCTACATAATTTTCATGTATTTCAATTTTAAATGAAAATCACTTGTTAAAGTGAATATTTAACCACACAGCCAATCAGTTAAATCAAACATAAACAGTAAAATTTTAATAAATGTATATATCATACTAATTAACCAAAAGGGTGAGTTAAACTCATCGATATTCCAATTATTTCTGAAGAATTCCGGTTTGAACTAAAATCGAACGAAGTCTGATTTTAGCCCAAATTTCAACTTGCTCCAAATTCATGCGAACTAGCTTCATCGCAAAGCTATCTTCATAACGAGCACAACCAAAAGGTTTCATCTCAATTGAACCTCTTACGCGAGAGTCATACAATTTATAAGTTATTGGATTTAAATATAATAAATTAAATACTTAATTACATTTTCAAACTTAATTACCCACCTAAACCTCACCCTCCCACACACTAATCACTCCTCATGCTGCATGCAAGAATACCCATCAACGCCACCCTCCGTCTCCCCCATTCACGCTTGTTTCTCTATGAAACGCCATGCAACCATAACCACCGACCTCCCCTTCGCACACACTATACGACCACCCCTACCATGCGAAACTCGATTGCATGAATAAGATCACGACCGTAGAGGCTTCTTGCACTATTCTTGAATGATGCGACCTTCAACTCTCGACCGAGCAATGTCAAATCGTAGCTACAAGTGCTACTCGACGACATATATACAGAACCAAGCTCCAATTCCACTATCATTGCATAAATCTCCATATTATAGAAACCCTAGCCAAGCCTTTACCGAAAACTGTCGATCACTTCAAATTAACTACCGCAATCTCCCTATGCTCAACTACACGAAGCTCTAACCTAAAAAAACCAGATATCATAGTTTTCTATTTTTATGATTTAATTTCGAATTGTTTTTGAATTTTTGAAGAGTGGCTACTTCTTTTTTCCTTTAACCAGAATGAGAAATTAAGGAAGGAGAGGGGGAAGACAAGGATCAAAGAAAATGTGTGTTGCCCTGTACCAAATGTCTTGAGTTGTTATATATTTTTAATTTTCCAGTATCTCCTTGCATAGGTCTTCATTTGCGTATATACCCTGAATGATAAAACAATGATATGGTCACGCTCAAAACAACGATGCGACCCTAAAACAATAATAATATACACTGGTTATTGAATTCTGTTAAATCACAAAAACACTGCCATTTGCCGAAAAATCGTCAAATGACAATTTAAATATTTTCCAAATTAAAAACCAGGGAAAATCAACTAAAATAAATTAAAAATACATCAATAAAATCGAGTCATAAATATAAAAATAATTTTTTTGATTATTTATATGAACCATTTATTATTGTAAGTAAATTTACAAATTTAATTCACTGTTTTTATTTATAATTTAAAAGGTCTTAAACAAGTCCATTTAATCCATTAAAATTAACATTCAATTGTAAATTCCATTAATTAAAACACTATTCAAATATTAATTCTTAATTCAATATTTTAAACAATCCTTATATTTGAATTCTAGATATTAACTTTTAAAATAATCCCTATATTTGAATTTTAATTATTAAACCTTTTTAAACCAATATTTCAATAATTAAAATTAATTAAATATTTAAAATCAAATGACTAAAATTCTGAGTCTTTACATCTATGGCAAAATACTAAGGTAGCAATCTCTCACGTAGAAACTCGAAAATAAATACCGATGACGTTGAAGTCATCATCGGAATTATTTTCAAACGACCGAAGTGAGTTCGATGCTTTCTACCTTCTTCAAAATCCTTTAAAAATATTTCTATTCCGAAATATACTTCCAAATAATACTATAATTATTCTTCCAAAAATTTGAAAAACCATTTCCAAAAACACCAGGATTTAAGTTCTCAAATTCTCAGCTTAAATCCTTTTTATTTGTAAACTACATTTATAAATCATATTTATAAAATTTCACTTTCTTATATAAAATTATTTTACAAATGTAACTTTGTTTAATTATAATAAACAACTTTTATTAAAATTAATTTTTTAACCCAACATTATCTACGAACGCCTTATAGTCAAATTGTGAAACTAAATTTACAAGGTGTTCGTTTCAATGTTTCTATAAATTAATATTTACCTAACCCATGCTGTGAAAAGGATAAAACTGCTCCTAATCAACCACAATAGTTAATGTGTAATGACCCGGAATTTCGGACACTTTGTATTTAAATATCTGAATTATCAAATATTTAAATCTTTGATTTAATGTTATTAAAATTTAATGAGCATTTTAACTGTGATATCCCGGGATTTCAGGGAATTTAAAATGTGATAATCTTTTAAATTAATTATTAAAATTGGTAAAATTGTTGTTTTCAAACAATTTAATAATGAGTTGTTTTTAAATATAGTTATAAACAGATTTTAAATAAGTATATTTCAAATTTAATAAGTATTGATTAAATGTATATATATATGTATATATTTAAATTGTTTTTAAATAGAATAATTAGTTACAAATCTAATAATGTGTTTATTTAATTATATATATATATGTTGAGTTGACTTTAAATTTGGATTTTTAAAGTTGCATTTGAATTTGGATTTAAGAATTGAATTTAAAGAAAATATATATCTTAAATTGAAAATAATAATATAGTTTGAATTTAAAATATATGAATAAAGTTTTTATTTAGAAATAAGATTTGTTTTATATTTTTCTTTTTAAAGAAATTTATTTATAGAAATTTGAAAGAGTATTTATTTAATAGGAATAAATACAAAAGCTTTTGAATATTCATTTAAAAATGGATTAAATATAATATATATATATGATTTTATTAGAACATAATTGGTTTATATTCTATTTCCTTTTAAAGATTGTATTTACTTAAGGTTTAGAAAAGTATTTATAAATTAAGAAATGTATTAATCAATTAGGAAATTAATAATAAAAAGCTTTAAAAATAATATGAATATAAATAATTACAAGTGTTAGCTTCTTAACCATGTTAAATACATGTGTTAAGTAATTGAATAAGGTATGAGACAAGTGTCTCCTTTATTTTCTTTTTCTTTAAATTTTAATAAAATCAAAATCTACTTATATAAACTTCTATCTTTCCCCTTCATTTTCTTTTTCTAATTTCAGTTCAAAGACAACAACCCAAAACTGAAATTTATTTCAAAACTCAAGAATCAAATCTAAAATCATCTTCTCAATCAAAAACAGAAATATATTTCCAAACCAAGCAAATACAACCTGAAAATCATTTCCAGATCAAAAACCCTGTAATCTGAAATCTACTCAAACCTGTAATCTACCAAAACTCTGTAATCTTTTCAAACCAGAGAATCCAAGAATCAAGATCAAAATACTCCTCAAATTCAAGTTCAAAAACCTGTAACAAATTCTCCTAAACATTTTTCAAAAGCCTGTAAACACTTCCTCAAAAAAAAAAAATAAACCCTGTAAAGCATTTTCCAAAGCTCTGTAATATCAAGCCTGTAACCATCCTTCAAGTATGCATGCAAGTATATCTGAAGCCAAAGAAAATTCTTTCCAGTTTCAAAGCATTTCAGAGATCTAAGCATATCAGTTTTCAAATTGTCAAAAGCTTCAGTTTTTCAAGCCTCTGTTTCTTTTTAAAACTGGTGAGTAAATCTAATTTTAAAAACAGTTTTAAAATTGTTATTATGTCTTGATATGCCTGATAAATGTCACAGTAAAATGATATGCAATGATTACTTGAATAATTGATGTGAATGGATGTTTAGATAAAAGTTTGTTATAAAATATCTGTGCATATTAATGTTCATGCTTTCTGTTATTTTCCTGTGAATAAAATTAAAACATAAATCAGTTTTAATCTGATATATATATATGAAGTATTGAGATGAATCTAGTAATGCATGTTTAAAATTATGTATGCATGCTTGTTAAAATCTGAATACCTGTCTATATGAATGTATATATTGGTATGTATGATTATGATCAACTCTGCTTACTTTATAACAGACTAAATATTGAACGAAACTAAAAATTATCTTCAAGTATCTTTGTTAGGCTAAAGTATTCAAACAAATGTTGTTTGTTTGAGTATAATTAAGTTTTAAAATTTTAAATTATATAAATTGAGTTTGAAACTCTCTGGAAAATAAAAAAATAATAACAGTGGAAGTTTAAAATTGGGTTAAAATTTAGTGAAATGATTTATTTATTTAAGTGTATAATCTGATTCATCTTTGAGAAATAGAATTTTTAAAACTAAAATCTCGATTTTTAGTTATATATAGAGGGTGCAGTTCACAGATGATCAGAATATGGTTTATGGGTTATTTCTGGTGATCGACTAGTTTTCGAAGGTTGAGATTTGGCATGGAGAGGCTGGTATGATCACTGATCATAGGAAAAATGGAGATCGTTTTTATAATTGACCGTGGCGGCGTCACGTTGTCGAACTAGGGTTGACTTTCTGTTTTTGGTCGATTTGGTTTAAGTGGCTGTAGTGTCGTCGTCAAGGCGTTTGGGGCAATCGGACCGAGGGGGATGTAATCGAGGCGTGGTGGCGAAGCGATGTACGAGGTGGTAGAGCTTCAGATCATCAGAGGCGATGGGGCGAGGCGTTTAAGTTGATCAGTTTTAGATTTCTTTTGTGTCGAATTGCTCGATTTTGTGTCAGTGAGTTTTCGAGTTTCCTGGGTTGTCGAGTGGGTTGATGATGTCGTCGCCGACTTGTTGAGGGTGGTCAGAGGTGCCAGAATTATCGCCGGCGTTAGTACACGTGCACGGTGTCCTGCCTATGTCAGTGGAGTGTTGTGGGAATTCGTCTCGAGGAAAGACTCGTGCAGTTTGGTATGTGACTCGAGTGTAAACTCGAGTGGTTCGGGTGAGTATGGTTTCAGGTTCAAAATTTTAAAAACTTAAGCTAAAACTAAACTAAATTTTGAAATTAAAGGGGACTCGGGTTAGACCCGAGTGATATTTGGGTTCGACCCGAAGCAAGTGTTAAGCATTTAAAAAAAAAGGTTTTAAATTTGGTTTTGAAATTTAAAATGAAATAGTTTAAACTTACTTATATAAATTACTTATAATAGTTGTTTGCTTTAACATTGTTTAAGTAGTTTGAAAACTTTGTTTAATTTAAATTTTGTTAAATAAAGTTAAAGTTATTTTGAAACCGTAAGTAGAAATAAAATTTAGATATTTTATAAAGCAAGCTATTTAATTTAAATTGAAAATAGAACTATTACTTTATAATATTTTAAAGCATTTAAAAGTAGGTTGTGATCTGTAACTTTTAATTTATCATGTTGAATGAGTATTTTGAACTTAATTAATGATTTAATTAAGTAAGTTAATATTTTTAAAATAATGTTTTAATGATAAATAAGGCATAAATAAGATAAGGTTTTATCTTAAGATAATTATGGTTTTAATGATTTGAAATTACTTAATAATGATTAAGGATTAGTTAAGAAATTAATTAAGAGCAATTAATTTATTTAATTAACTCAATGATTAAGATTGATTTGATTAATAACTAAAGATTAATTAATTTGTAATTAATTAATTAAGTAATTAGAGGTTGATTAATTTGAAATTAAGAAGTACTTAATTAAGTTTATTAATTAATAATTAGGTTTTATTAATTAATAAATAAGAAATAATTAATCTATAAAGATTAAATAAAGGTTAATTAACTGTTATTAAGAATTGATTAACTAATAATTAATGATTAATTAATTTGTTATTAAGATTTATTAATTGATAATTAAGGTTTATTAATTAATAATTAAAAGAATAATTAATCTGAAATTAGAGATTTATTTAATTAAAGAGTAATTAAAGGATAAATTACTCAGCTATGATTTATAAATTATGAATGTGATTAATTTAAGTTAATTAATTTGTTAATTATATAAAGATAGTCACTTGGTAATTGATTAAGTATAAATTACTTAATGAGATTGATAAGTGTAATTACTTAGTATAAGTAATTAATAAATAAATTACTGAATGTAATTGATATAAGGGAATTACTTACTGGGTAGTAATTGAAGTATAATTACTTTGCAAAAGTAATTAATAATTAATTATTTGGTGTAATTAATTAAAGGATTAAAGTAATTAATTAAGAAGTTAATTAATTAAGGTAAGTAATTATAGGATGATAATTACTGTATATAATTAATTAAGGTGGATTAATAGAAATGATTAATTAATTAATGGTAGTAATTAATTAAGGATTATTAATTAATGTAATTAATGAAAAGTAATTAAAGGTTATTACTGTTAATGGTTAAGAATAATTAATTTATGAAATTAATTAAAAGATAATTACTTTATGTAATAAATAATTAATCAAGAGTGATTAATATTTAATGATTAATTAATTAAATGGATTGTAATTAATTAATGTTGATTAAGCAAAGAATAGGAATTAATTCTTAAGAAATTAATTTAATTTAAGTTGATTAAATTAATTATAATAGAGATTAATAAATGGTTGCTTATGAATGATGGTTGAGTAGAATGTCTGATTTGGTTGATATCTATTAAATGATATGCTATGATATTCTGTGATATGATATTAGATATATCTGTGATAAATGTGATATTTATCTGTGTTAAATGCTGTGTAAATTCAAGTATTGAATTAAATTAAATTGTTTAAACCTTTAAACAACTTGGCCTTAAAAGATACGTTTTGGATTTCGATGAGACCGGGATCGGGTTTCCGTATACCGGTATTCCAGGTCTGGAGACCCGAATACCACATCGATCCAAATTAACGATAGGTCGTGAATCTCAAGTGAAGATGAAGATTCAGAGTGCAAGGGTTATTGTCGTTAACTCTGAGGGTGATTCCAAAACGAGTGTAACGAGATAATGCCTTCGGTTTCGTTCGAACCCGGAACGAACTTGTATGGATTGAATGCTTTCAGCACATCGTCAGGTGGACGATGAGCATTCTAAGTGATGTGTTCTGATTTAAAGGTAATCGTAGCCTCAAGCCTCATCAAACCGGGAATGGCTAAAACAGGGGAGGTGCAGCAAGGTTAGTGGGTAGCACCCAAGTAGTATGAGATTCCTCTGTCTAGAGGTCCCTTCTTTTTATTCGGCTGTGTGGGCGGTTGAATAGCTACAACCGCTGGGGTTTCTTATGCGGGAATTATCCAGTAAGGGATGTTCCGGCCTTGTGTTGCAGGGGAGCGGGCGTACTCCTCGGTACGTTGATCTAGGCCACGTACTGTGACGGGCGGTACCCCAGTAGCCCTGCCATTGTATGGAATCCAACTTCCAATAAGTGATAACGGTCTTGATTGTATACCTATGTATGCTGGAATTTAATGAATGTAACAATTTCGGCTATTTCATATTTATTTGAAAACCTTAGACCTATTATAATATAATCGGATTTCCTATCAAATGTTTTGGTTATCGTAAGGTAAAAACTGTTCCGTGTTTATGTGCGGAAAGTCTTACGAGATACCTTTTCTCTTCAAATGATTTTCAAAGTTAAGCAAGTTTAAACCGTTTACTCACACCAGACCCATGTCTGACCCAAGTGTTTATTTTCTGTTTTATTAAACTCTTGGGTACTCAATATTGTATTGAGTAGTCGAGGATTCAGGTTAGCTTTGACGAATTCTGGAGGAGATTTGGAGCAGGTGGCTTTTGCGTGTAGATATATATTGATTCCGCTGTGTTAGAGTTGTGTCTGTATTGTATTGATGTTTTGAGATGTATAATAGACAGATGTTTATAACTGTCTAATTTGAGATGTATCAGTTGTGTAACTCTGATGTATATGATACTATGTAATATTTTATGTAATATATTATATTTTATTTGTTCCGCTGTGAGTATCTGATGTTGTTGTTCTTTCTTCTCTATCTTTTCTTCTTCTATCCCTTTCTTTCTTCATAACGATGTGTTTTCCTAGGCATAGGAAGGCGGGTCGTCACAGTTGGTATCAGAGCATTAGGTTGAGTGAATACCTTAGCTCTGGAGTGGTGTCTATCTTGAGAGAGCGTATTTGTAATATTTAAAACTATATATATATATATATATCTACCTAATGTGTTGGATTATCTATTCGGGTTTTCCAATATGAGTTATAAAGGTAGATATGGTAGTGGTGTGTGTAACACGACTACCAATGGTTGGAGTCTGAGTATTAAGGTTGGAAGTTTATCTGTCGAGACTGTAGACCTAATACCGTCTCGAGTAAGTTTGCTGTAGTGTAAGGATTTCATTGATCTCTGAAGGAAACCTGTTAAGGTTCGGAGTCCATCATTATAGGGTAAGTTGGATCGCGCTCGTGTGAGCAGATTTTTGAGAGTTTGGATCTGTCGAATGAGCAGAAGCGAGTGAGGGTATCTTGACAATCTCAGGAAGAAGTAGTTGCGTGATGAGATGCAGTGACTGGATGTTTTTGAAGATGTTTTCTTTTGGAGCAAGTTTGAGGAAGTGAGTATGCTTCAGTATTGGGGCTGAGTTCAGCATAATGTTTCTGTTTGGTTTGGAGTCCGAGTTTCTCGAAGAGCTTTGGATAGGGAGTCTTGGCATCCGTGTCAGCAGTGCAGCTCGGAGTGTTTCGTGTGCCGGCAGGAAGTCTTCTGGCTAAGCAATTTTCTAGTGGTAGAATTCAGAAGCAGTAGAGAGGATCCATTTCTTCGATGGATTGGTTAAAAAGCATAAGCTGTTCTGATTGGTAAAGAGAGAGCAGTTTCTTGGATATTAGGCTGGGTTGATCGCAAAAGTGACTTGCGATTGCTGAGTATTCTCTTGAGTTATCAGAGTTTTTCTGGATGTCTTCAGGGAAGTCAGAAGTTTGTCTGCATTTGAGTTTGAGTTCTGTATCGACTTAATTTCAAGAGTAGTACCGGTAGTTCAGCTAGTTGAAGGTTGATTCCTAGAGATAGGATTTGGTGAAGCAGCTCAGTATTTCATGGAACTTCTGAGTTTTATTTTTATGGATCTATTGAACCTTATCTCCAGAATGTGTTGTCTAGTCTGTGCTCGAGTTCATTGACGGCATTCTTATCTGCTCTAGATCAGAGTGGTACAGCGGAAGCAAGATGGCAGCTGTTCTAGAGTGGAAGCAATCGGAAGTTGGAATGATTTGGGATTAGAGAATTTCTACAGGAAATATTTTTAGATTTGAGTCCAGATTGGTGAGTGTATCTGTTTTGTTTTTCCGGATAGGAGAAGTAGATTTAGTCTACTGAGGTTTGTGAAGTAGAGTTTGTGTACTGGATTTCTGTAAATCTTGAAAGGATCCGTTTGTTGGATTGTTTCGATCTAGTTTGTTTTTATAAACATCAGCAAAGGTTGAGATGATCGGAATAGATATAGGCAGTCCGGAATTGTCAGAAGAGTTCTGAAGATTAGAGATGGAGGAATTTGGAATTCGAAGTTGGAGACTTCGTTATTATTGAAGTTTTCTCTGGTAAAAGGGAGCTATAAGATTGGGTAAGTCTGTGAAGTCAGCTCCGAGTTGTTTTGGATCTCTTCTGTATTCTGATTTGGATAAGTGTTTGATCTACAGGATTGAATTGCCAGTTTGGATAACTGAGATTCGGAGTATATCGCGTATCTTTGAGGAAGTACGTATTTGATCTATCTCTGGTTTTGGAACTAGTAGTTCGGAAAGATTTGGTTGTTGAGTCAGACTCGTCTGTAGTCTGATATCCTGTTTATGGTTGTAAATCTAGATGAGCAGGAGCTCTGTAGCTTCGTAGTTTAGATTGTCTGTAGAACGAGTATCCCGGTATATATATATACTTGGGGAAACTCGTGGAAATTTAGGAAGCTTATCCGGATCTGTGTCCGGATAACGAATATTGATTGTTAGATTTGAATTGTTTGTTTGGATAAAATTGGTTGTTTATTTGTGTTGGCTGATAGGTATGCTTAGATTGGTTGAAATAAAATAAAAACTTTGGATTATCTTTTGTTTTAAATTTCGGGGACGAAATTATTTTAAGGGGGAAGGAATGTGATATCCCGGGATTTCAGGGAATTTAAAATGTGATAATCTTTTAAATTAATTATTAAAATTGGTAAAATTGTTGTTTTCAAACAATTTAATAATGAGTTGTTTTTAAATATAGTTATAAACAGATTTTAAATAAGTATATTTCAAATTTAATAAGTATTGATTAAATGTATATATATATATGTATATATTTAAATTGTTTTTAAATAGAATAATTAGTTACAAATCTAATAATGTGTTTATTTAATTATATATATATATGTTGAGTTGACTTTAAATTTGGATTTTTAAAGTTGCATTTGAATTTGGATTTAAGAATTGAATTTAAAGAAAATATATATCTTAAATTGAAAATAATAATATAGTTTGAATTTAAAATATATGAATAAAGTTTTTATTTAGAAATAAGATTTGTTTTATATTTTTCTTTTTAAAGAAATTTATTTATAGAAATTTGAAAGAGTATTTATTTAATAGGAATAAATACAAAAGCTTTTGAATATTCATTTAAAAATGGATTAAATATAATATATATATGATTTTATTAGAACATAATTGGTTTATATTCTATTTCCTTTTAAAGATTGTATTTACTTAAGGTTTAGAAAAGTATTTATAAATTAAGAAATGTATTAATCAATTAGGAAATTAATAATAAAAAGCTTTAAAAATAATATGAATATAAATAATTACAAGTGTTAGCTTCTTAACCATGTTAAATACATGTGTTAAGTAATTGAATAAGGTATGAGACAAGTGTCTCCTTTATTTTCTTTTTCTTTAAATTTTAATAAAATCAAAATCTACTTATATAAACTTCTATCTTTCCCCTTCATTTTCTTTTTCTAATTTCAGTTCAAAGACAACAACCCAAAACTGAAATTTATTTCAAAACTCAAGAATCAAATCTAAAATCATCTTCTCAATCAAAAACAGAAATATATTTCCAAACCAAGCAAATACAACCTGAAAATCATTTCCAGATCAAAAACCCTGTAATCTGAAATCTACTCAAACCTGTAATCTACCAAAACTCTGTAATCTTTTCAAACCAGAGAATCCAAGAATCAAGATCAAAATACTCCTCAAATTCAAGTTCAAAAACCTGTAACAAATTCTCCTAAACATTTTTCAAAAGCCTGTAAACACTTCCTCAAAAAAAAAAAAAAAAAAACC
This sequence comes from Allium fistulosum, assembly GCA_030737815.1. NCBI lineage: Eukaryota > Viridiplantae > Streptophyta > Magnoliopsida > Asparagales > Amaryllidaceae > Allium > Allium fistulosum. The sequence continues at coordinate 612,283,251 of CM060906.1, read as the reverse complement.
CTGTAAAGCATTTTCCAAAGCTCTGTAATATCAAGCCTGTAACCATCCTTCAAGTATGCATGCAAGTATATCTGAAGCCAAAGAAAATTCTTTCCAGTTTCAAAGCATTTCAGAGATCTAAGCATATCAGTTTTCAAATTGTCAAAAGCTTCAGTTTTTCAAGCCTCTGCTTCTTTTTAAAACTGGTGAGTAAATCTAATTTTAAAAACAGTTTTAAAATTGTTATTATGTCTTGATATGCCTGATAAATGTCACAGTAAAATGATATGCAATGATTACTTGAATAATTGATGTGAATGGATGTTTAGATAAAAGTTTGTTATAAAATATCTGTGCATATTAATGTTCATGCTTTCTGTTATTTTCCTGTGAATAAAATTAAAACATAAATCAGTTTTAATCTGATATATATATATGAAGTATTGAGATGAATCTAGTAATGCATGTTTAAAATTATGTATGCATGCTTGTTAAAATCTGAATACCTGTCTATATGAATGTATATATTGGTATGTATGATTATGATCAACTCTGCTTACTTTATAACAGACTAAATATTGAACGAAACTAAAAATTATCTTCAAGTATCTTTGTTAGGCTAAAGTATTCAAACAAATGTTGTTTGTTTGAGTATAATTAAGTTTTAAAATTTTAAATTATATAAATTGAGTTTGAAACTCTCTGGAAAATAAAAAAATAATAACAGTGGAAGTTTAAAATTGGGTTAAAATTTAGTGAAATGATTTATTTATTTAAGTGTATAATCTGATTCATCTTTGAGAAATAGAATTTTTAAAACTAAAATCTCGATTTTTAGTTATATATAGAGGGTGCAGTTCACAGATGATCAGAATATGGTTTATGGGTTATTTCTGGTGATCGACTAGTTTTCGAAGGTTGAGATTTGGCATGGAGAGGCTGGTATGATCACTGATCATAGGAAAAATGGAGATCGTTTTTATAATTGACCGTGGCGGCGTCACGTTGTCGAACTAGGGTTGACTTTCTGTTTTTGGTCGATTTGGTTTAAGTGGCTGTAGTGTCGTCGTCAAGGCGTTTGGGGCAATCGGACCGAGGGGGATGTAATCGAGGCGTGGTGGCGAAGCGATGTACGAGGTGGTAGAGCTTCAGATCATCAGAGGCGATGGGGCGAGGCGTTTAAGTTGATCAGTTTTAGATTTCTTTTGTGTCGAATTGCTCGATTTTGTGTCAGTGAGTTTTCGAGTTTCCTGGGTTGTCGAGTGGGTTGATGATGTCGTCGCCGACTTGTTGAGGGTGGTCAGAGGTGCCAGAATTATCGCCGGCGTTAGTACACGTGCACGGTGTCCTGCCTATGTCAGTGGAGTGTTGTGGGAATTCGTCTCGAGGAAAGACTCGTGCAGTTTGGTATGTGACTCGAGTGTAAACTCGAGTGGTTCGGGTGAGTATGGTTTCAGGTTCAAAATTTTAAAAACTTAAGCTAAAACTAAACTAAATTTTGAAATTAAAGGGGACTCGGGTTAGACCCGAGTGATATTTGGGTTCGACCCGAAGCAAGTGTTAAGCATTTAAAAAAAAAAAGGTTTTAAATTTGGTTTTGAAATTTAAAATGAAATAGTTTAAACTTACTTATATAAATTACTTATAATAGTTGTTTGCTTTAACATTGTTTAAGTAGTTTGAAAACTTTGTTTAATTTAAATTTTGTTAAATAAAGTTAAAGTTATTTTGAAACCGTAAGTAGAAATAAAATTTAGATATTTTATAAAGCAAGCTATTTAATTTAAATTGAAAATAGAACTATTACTTTATAATATTTTAAAGCATTTAAAAGTAGGTTGTGATCTGTAACTTTTAATTTATCATGTTGAATGAGTATTTTGAACTTAATTAATGATTTAATTAAGTAAGTTAATATTTTTAAAATAATGTTTTAATGATAAATAAGGCATAAATAAGATAAGGTTTTATCTTAAGATAATTATGGTTTTAATGATTTGAAATTACTTAATAATGATTAAGGATTAGTTAAGAAATTAATTAAGAGCAATTAATTTATTTAATTAACTCAATGATTAAGATTGATTTGATTAATAACTAAAGATTAATTAATTTGTAATTAATTAATTAAGTAATTAGAGGTTGATTAATTTGAAATTAAGAAGTACTTAATTAAGTTTATTAATTAATAATTAGGTTTTATTAATTAATAAATAAGAAATAATTAATCTATAAAGATTAAATAAAGGTTAATTAACTGTTATTAAGAATTGATTAACTAATAATTAATGATTAATTAATTTGTTATTAAGATTTATTAATTGATAATTAAGGTTTATTAATTAATAATTAAAAGAATAATTAATCTGAAATTAGAGATTTATTTAATTAAAGAGTAATTAAAGGATAAATTACTCAGCTATGATTTATAAATTATGAATGTGATTAATTTAAGTTAATTAATTTGTTAATTATATAAAGATAGTCACTTGGTAATTGATTAAGTATAAATTACTTAATGAGATTGATAAGTGTAATTACTTAGTATAAGTAATTAATAAATAAATTACTGAATGTAATTGATATAAGGGAATTACTTACTGGGTAGTAATTGAAGTATAATTACTTTGCAAAAGTAATTAATAATTAATTATTTGGTGTAATTAATTAAAGGATTAAAGTAATTAATTAAGAAGTTAATTAATTAAGGTAAGTAATTATAGGATGATAATTACTGTATATAATTAATTAAGGTGGATTAATAGAAATGATTAATTAATTAATGGTAGTAATTAATTAAGGATTATTAATTAATGTAATTAATGAAAAGTAATTAAAGGTTATTACTGTTAATGGTTAAGAATAATTAATTTGTGAAATTAATTAAAAGATAATTACTTTATGTAATAAATAATTAATCAAGAGTGATTAATATTTAATGATTAATTAATTAAATGGATTGTAATTAATTAATGTTGATTAAGCAAAGAATAGGAATTAATTCTTAAGAAATTAATTTAATTTAAGTTGATTAAATTAATTATAATAGAGATTAATAAATGGTTGCTTATGAATGATGGTTGAGTAGAATGTCTGATTTGGTTGATATCTATTAAATGATATGCTATGATATTCTGTGATATGATATTAGATATATCTGTGATAAATGTGATATTTATCTGTGTTAAATGCTGTGTAAATTCAAGTATTGAATTAAATTAAATTGTTTAAACCTTTAAACAACTTGGCCTTAAAAGATACGTTTTGGATTTCGATGAGACCGGGATCGGGTTTCCGTATACCGGTATTCCAGGTCTGGAGACCCGAATACCACATCGATCCAAATTAACGATAGGTCGTGAATCTCAAGTGAAGATGAAGATTCAGAGTGCAAGGGTTATTGTCGTTAACTCTGAGGGTGATTCCAAAACGAGTGTAACGAGATAATGCCTTCGGTTTCGTTCGAACCCGGAACGAACTTGTATGGATTGAATGCTTTCAGCACATCGTCAGGTGGACGATGAGCATTCTAAGTGATGTGTTCTGATTTAAAGGTAATCGTAGCCTCAAGCCTCATCAAACCGGGAATGGCTAAAACAGGGGAGGTGCAGCAAGGTTAGTGGGTAGCACCCAAGTAGTATGAGATTCCTCTGTCTAGAGGTCCCTTCTTTTTATTCGGCTGTGTGGGCGGTTGAATAGCTACAACCGCTGGGGTTTCTTATGCGGGAATTATCCAGTAAGGGATGTTCCGGCCTTGTGTTGCAGGGGAGCGGGCGTACTCCTCGGTACGTTGATCTAGGCCACGTACTGTGACGGGCGGTACCCCAGTAGCCCTGCCATTGTATGGAATCCAACTTCCAATAAGTGATAACGGTCTTGATTGTATACCTATGTATGCTGGAATTTAATGAATGTAACAATTTCGGCTATTTCATATTTATTTGAAAACCTTAGACCTATTATAATATAATCGGATTTCCTATCAAATGTTTTGGTTATCGTAAGGTAAAAACTGTTCCGTGTTTATGTGCGGAAAGTCTTACGAGATACCTTTTCTCTTCAAATGATTTTCAAAGTTAAGCAAGTTTAAACCGTTTACTCACACCAGACCCATGTCTGACCCAAGTGTTTATTTTCTGTTTTATTAAACTCTTGGGTACTCAATATTGTATTGAGTAGTCGAGGATTCAGGTTAGCTTTGACGAATTCTGGAGGAGATTTGGAGCAGGTGGCTTTTGCGTGTAGATATATATTGATTCCGCTGTGTTAGAGTTGTGTCTGTATTGTATTGATGTTTTGAGATGTATAATAGACAGATGTTTATAACTGTCTAATTTGAGATGTATCAGTTGTGTAACTCTGATGTATATGATACTATGTAATATTTTATGTAATATATTATATTTTATTTGTTCCGCTGTGAGTATCTGATGTTGTTGTTCTTTCTTCTCTATCTTTTCTTCTTCTATCCCTTTCTTTCTTCATAACGATGTGTTTTCCTAGGCATAGGAAGGCGGGTCGTCACATTAACCCCCTTTTAGATAATAACTAATAATGTAAACTTATTTTGGAAAAATATTTACAAAAATATATACTTTGGAAAAATATCGATAATAATGATCGAAAATCGTTTTATCAATAAACGGCTATTTTCTCAACGGAAGTTGTTCAAATTTTTTACACATGTCTAAGTAATCATTATGTAGATAATTAGTAACTAAAAATATTTTCATGTTTATGGCTAACTAAGTAGGAAAAAAGAGAAAATAAGGAAAATGAGCAAATAAGGAAATAATTAACTCTTAAGCTAATATCTAATGAACATATTAACCACTAATTAAACACTCTCCACCTCATACAAGCTTGGAAGGTTCTAGAAGCTTCCTACAGGATAAGAGGTATTATGGTAAGGGTATAATAGTAATTATCCTAAAGGAGAAGTGACATAAAGTAAAAGTAAGCATAAATGGAAATGCTTTAGTGTTAAGCAAATATTAAAGTAGATGTGATGTGAGGTAAGCTTTCCAAGGGGTGTGAGAGTAAGCTTATGCTTCACCACTTGAAGCCTATAAATAGAGGGGAGGGGTTCACTTAATAATCAAAAATAAACTCCTAAAACTTGAGATGAAGTAGGAGGGTTGAAAATGGTGGAAGTGCTTAAGCACTAATCCACTAATTACTCTCTAACTTTTTCAAAAGTTAACCAAATCTTCTCAAATCTTTTTTAACCTTTGGCTTTGGGCCTAAGACATCATGGAAGGCATGATTAACAAGTAAGAAGTTGGAGGAGGTGAGGGTAAGAGGGGGAGCTTGGATGGGCCGTGAGCATGGAGGAGGAGAAGGAAGGTGGCTTTGGTTTGGAAGTGCTAAAGGTTGGGCCTTTAGGCTTGTGTTGATGGAAGGAGGTGGTTCTTAGATTCTTGTGGCTTTGTGATTGGGTTAGGTATGGATCTATGTGAGTTATCTCACTATCTCTTAAGTATATATTGTGTATAAATATGTTATGTGCAAATTATAAAGTTAAAGTGACATTAACTAAGTAAAGTAATAAACTTTGGACCCTTCTTGCTTTTGAAAGCAAATGATAATTTTATATTGTATAACCTCACTTCTATTACCCTCTTAAACATGTGGCATGACCTTGACTTGATGTTTAAATAGTTGTTCAACTTGTATGTTAAATTGAAGTAAGCTTCAAAGTGTTTGGAACGAGAATAGTCGTTATAAGTGCACTTCCGAATCCCTTGTTTTCGAGAATTTTTATTAATAAACAAAAAGATATTCTTAGGGGTTTCTTTCCATGGTTTTTAAGTACCCTAATAGTCGTAATTACTGTAAAAATTTCAATTCTTAAATCATTTGTTTAAGTGATTAAAATTAGTCGCAAAGATGGTTCTTTTCAATGTTGTTTTAACAAGGAATTTTAACAGCACTTATAAATGATGTAGTAAGCTGCTTGTAGTTTTAAGTGTTTAAATGTGACGTTTTGGCTCCATTTTTTTGTGATTTAAATGGTTTCTAAATTCTTTTCTTTATAAAATCTTGGAACTTCTTATAATATGTATTTGAGTATGAAAAAAGAAGAGAAGTTTAAATATAGTATTAGGTTATTTATAAATTTTTAAAGTTAAGTGCTGCAAAATGTAAAATATGTTTTTAATCAAACTTCTAAATTAGTTATTTTCAAGTAATATTTTACATAGATATTTAAAACCTATTTACAAGTATTTATAAAGCATTATTTTATATATGTAAGTTTTGAAAAAGATGATTGACTATGCTTAATACTAATATGCTGACGAGTAAACTTGTCTGTTCATGAGATTCAAGAATGAGGTGTTTAGGCAAGGCTTGAAGCAACCAATGCCCAAGTTTACCTGGCTTCACCCTTGAATGAGGAACAGTGTAAGTTAAAATGTAGAAAACATGTTAATCTTATTGTTTACTTACTTGTTTAAAAAAGATAATTAACTTTGCTTAACTCTAAATGCCGACAAAGTAGGGTTATCTATTTCTGAGAGTTAAAGATTGATGTCGAGTAGGGATGGAGCAATAAAGCTCTAACCTATCGGGCTTCCCTCTTGAACAAGGAAAAGTTAAGTCGGGAATGTCGAAAACGAGTTAGGTATACAAACATTGATCTGTATAAGCAACTATTTTAGCTAGATAATCGATTAATCGACTTTTGAACTTTACTTATTATTAAACTTAGATCTTTAAAAGGTTGTTTTAAAGATAGTAACAAGTAGGAAAATGATTTGGGTTTTTTGTGATAGTGTTTTAATAGCATTCATCTTTAACTCTTTTTAATTATACTTAGGGATGTAAATAGATCTTTAAAAGAATGTCTTAAAGTTAAGCATAAGCGAAATGGTTTTGGGTTTGTCGTGACAATGTGTTAATTACATTCATCTTTAAACCTTTTTTATTATACTTATGAATGTAAATAGATCTTTAAAAGAATGTTTTAAAGATAAGCATAAGTGAATTATTTTGGGTTTGTAGTGACAATGTGTTATCCCGCCTTTTAGCAAGGCCGTGATACCATAAAATCGACTGAGAAGCCAAAGACAATTCGTCTCGAAGAATGGTCAATTCAATACCCCCGCTACGGGGTTCGACCTGCCCGGTCAGGTCGCAGGGGTCCAGGGGGCAGCGCCCCCGGTGGGGTGCGGGGCAGCACCCCGTCCGAAACGGTACGTTTTATTTACTACTGAAGAGCGACCTACTACTTTGAGACCTACCGACCTAAAGGTCCTAGCGACCTACGACCTAAAGGTCCCAGCGACCTACGACCTAAAGGTTCCAGCGACCTACGACCTAAAGTTTCCAGCGACCTACCAGGAGAAGATATCCAACAATCTAGCACACCGGCAAGCCTAAGCGACCTAACCTCCTACGACCTAGTGGTCAACGACCTAACCTCCTACGACCTAGTGGTCAACGACCTAACGACTTAGTAATAGATAGTGACCTAGCGACCTAACACTTTCCGACCCAACGACCTAACATCCTAGCGACCTAGCGACCTAACGACCTATGCATACTCAAAGCCATTTGTTGCCTCTTCCAGTAGGTCGCTCATGACCTAAGCTTGACATTCCCTCTTCTACTAGGTCGCTCACGACCTATCCAAACGAAGACAATTCTAATACTGTAACTTCATAGGTCGCTAACGACCTACCACTCCCTGCACCATAGCTCCTTAGGTCGCCGCTCTCTCTCTTGCTACCCCTTAGGTCGCTCACGACCTACAACCTATCCCTTAGGTCGCCCGCGACCTACGACCTAGACCCAGTTTCTTCCCTATAAATGCCTCTCCAATTCCACATTGAAAAGGGGATTTTTTCGGATTTGAAAAGCGTCGATACTCTGCTATTTTTTGGACTCCTCCAACACTTCAATCATCGAAGATTCCTCATCAACAGTTCTACTTCATTCAACATGGATCCAAAGAGCAATCCGTCATCAAAGTTCTAATCTCTTGCTTCGATTGTGTTGTAATCATTGAAAAGTGTTGTAAAGGTGTTGTAACCGAGAAATCGTGTTGTAAAAGTGTTGTAATCTTGTAAAAGTGTGCTCAAAGAACATAATGAAGGATGTAAAGTGGATGTAGGCTTAACTTTAGGCCGAACCACTATAAAAATTGCCGTCTCTTTTACTGTTTTTCCCCTTTTTCTGTTTACTTTTAGTTCCCGTGTAGACGGGTGGTGCTTTCACTAGATTACTCCAGACACCAGGGTGTTAGCGTTATACTTTTTAGCGTTAACATTTTGGTGCTTTCACTGAGAATTGAACTCAGGAATTCTACTGCTTGGAAGTTGAGTTTAAAAGTTTAAAAGTTCAGATCCGAAGAATTATGGCAAGGCAATCGAGTAGATTACAAAAACCAGAGAGTAGTCAGCAAAGAGGTAGTCAAGAGGCTTCTTCAGGAGCAAACCAAACTTCAGCCTTCGTGACCAGGGATGAGATGGAGGCAATGATGAAAAGGCAAGAGGAGTTGATCCAGGGTTTGTTTCACCAGATTGGGCAACTTGGAGCACAAAATCAGAGAGGAATAGAAGCCCAACAAGAAGAACAGATTCCACTATCCCCTCGTGAACTCGGGGGGCAAGACGAAGGCAATGGACAAGGACTGCAATTTGGAGGCAACGAAAGATTGGTAGAAATGGTCAAAAAAGCCATGAGAGGTGGTTTGGTAAACAAGGACTTGAGGATGTGAATAAGAGTCCTTTTACCACGACAATTAGGCGAGCTAAGAACCCACCAGACTTTAAGCTACCATCATTGGATATGTATAATGGAAGGACAGACCTAAAGTTCATCTTACAAAATATATGAGGCATATGGAAGTGTTGGGGGCATCAGAGGAAGTTATGGCTCGGTGCTTTCCATTGTACTTGGCAGATATTGCGGCATTGTGGTTCAGGCAATTGGAAAGTGGATCTATCGGGACGTGGAATGATTTGATTGAGAAGTTTATGAGGCAATTCAGGGTCCACATCTCGAGGCCCAAGAATGTTATGAGTTTGACAGCACTGAAGCAAAGAACTGGAGAATCTTTGAGAAGTTTTTTGACGCGATTCAATGCAACTGCGGCATTGGTGGATCGACCAGATCCATCTATGGTCTTGATGGCAGCGATGTCGGGCATAGCTGATGGTACAGATTTCAAGGATTCGCTGACAAGAGATCCCCCTATGGATCTATGAGAATTTTACCATGAGGCTGAAGGATTTCTACGATTAGAAGACGCAAAGGCTGAAAGAGAAGAAGGAGAAGGAATTGATGTTTTTGTAGTCAAAGGAGGGAATCCTCTTGAAAAAGGTGCAGAAACTAGCAAAGGTAAACGAAAGGCGGAGGATGACAACGATAGATCAGCACGACAGCGAAGGGGACCAAGATTCACCTCATACACAGAATTGAATGAGACTTTGGAGCGGATCTACCAAAATACTAAGGGACATGTTCCTTATCGAAAGCCAATTAGGAGACATCCAACTAACAACGAGAGAAAGTCGGACAAGTACTACTTGTTCCATGAGCTAAATGGTCATAGCACAAATGATTGCAGACACTTGAAAGACGAAGTTGAGGGACATATCCGGGATGGTCTGCTATCGCAATATGTAAAAAAGAAAGCTGCAACGGTGGAACAAGAACGTCCACCTCCTGCACCAATTGGAGACGACTCAGGATCAAGGCGTCAGCTTGTTATCAACTGACTGAGGTTACGACGAATGAGTAGAAAACTCTACATCGACATAATTAAGTTGTTCACATATGTATGGGACCATGAACGATCCCCAGGCATGCTCTGATACAACTATAAATCATATCGATGTAGATGTTTGCACTCAGACGTCAATTCTTTGTTTTTGTGGTTTAATTCTGATGATTGACTACTTTACTTTTGTATTTTACTTCAGATGACTGATTACATTGCTTTCATGTTTTGCTTCCAATGTTTGTGACTCTACATTGCTTTCATGCTTTGCCTCTGGTGTTTGAGTTTGACCCTACTTTGCTTTCATGATTTGCTTCTGATGTTTGCTTTCATGATTTGCTTCTGATGTTTGAATTTGACTTTTCCAAACATTTCTACTTGACAACTTTTCAGTTGAATATTTGATTTTGATGATTTTGCAATGATTAAGCCCTACGAACAGGCACCCGACATCGAACAGTCACAAACTAGCGTCGAACAGGCACCCGGCTTCGAACAGTCACAAACTCGCCTCGAACAGGCACCCGACTTCGAACAGTCACAAACTCGCCTCGAACAGGCACCCGACTTCGAACAGTCACAAACTCACCCCGAACGGCACAATTCATTTAACCTCAAATGGCTCGATCCCGAAGGGTTGTCATTTGAGGTCTGTCCCTTGACCGAGCACGGTCGCGCTTGACTACAAATGGCTCGATCCCGAACGATCGTAATTTGAAGTAAGGCGCTTGACCATGAACGATCACATTTCGTCTCACTTGACTCGATCCTGATCATCATATGGAGTTAAGCGCTTGACCGCGGACGGCCGCACTTCACCTCAAATGGCTCGATCCCGAATGATCGTAATTTGAAGTTGAGCGCTTGACCGCGAGCGGCCGCACTTTACCTCAAACGGTTGTCATTTGAGCTCCACTAATTGACCACGAACGGTCGCACTTTACCACAAATGACTCGATCACGAATGGTCGCCATTTGAAGTAAAGCGCTTGATCGCAAGTGGCCACAATTCATCACATTTCACTTCGAATGGCTCGATCACGAGCGATCGCCATTTGAGGTCCGCCCCCTGACCGGGCACGGTCGCACTTTACCTCGAATGACTCGATCCCGAACGGTCATCCTTTGAAGTAAAGCGCTTGACTATGAACATTAGTCTTAGACCTTTTTGAATGGATTTGTGAAAGTACTTGGATCCTTAAAATGGATAGTTTTAAGACAAAAAAGTAAAGGTTTAAAGTAAGAAATCTTGTTAATGATTTATGAATATACTTATACCAATTGGGATAAGTATACAAATACTTTTTGTAGTATAAAAAGAGTAAAGGTTTAAAGTAAGGAATCTTGTTAATGATTAGCCAATATACTTATACCATTTGCAATAAGTATATGAATACTTTTTGAAGTAAAAAAAGAGTAAAGGTTTTAAGTAAGAAATCTTGTTAATAATTTGTCAATATACTTAAACCATTTGAGATAAGTATGTGAATACTTTTTGAAGTATTGAAAGTGTACAAATGCATAGTAGGAATTCATAAACAATGTTTTATTAGACAAAAGAAGTTTTTCTAATAAAAGAGGTTTTAATTAATAAAAGATTAATTAAACAAAAAAGGGGGACTGGAAGTCGCTTTTGTGGCTTGATCGTGCTTTGTATGACTTAATCGTGCTTTGTATGTTTACTCATTTATGGAAAACATTTAGTCGTATACTTAGCACTAAAAGCCGATGAAGTAGGCTTTTCTATCTGTTGAAATTTAGACCGATGTTAGTGTAGGGATATGAGAAATAGAGCTCTAACCTACTGGCTTCACTCTTGATCGAGGGATAGTGTGAGATGAAAATATCGGAAATGTGATAAGTATATGAAACTTAGTTTTCATATGCGATCGCTCTCATTATCATTGAACGACCAAATTCATCGATTCGGTCTTGGAAAGACCGGGATCGGTAGGTTTTTTACTTGATGAAAACCACTTCAAGGCTGGGATATGTGTTTTATCTCTTGGAAGTGGATCTGTTTGGAATGTTGGAATCTATGAGGAGATTCGAGATCTGTTTAAGATGCTCGAACACATGTAGTAATTCATGATCTATTCAGGATGTGGGAATCCATGTGTGATTCCAAGATCTGTTGAGATATGGGAATCCACGTGTGATTTTGGGACCTATTCGAGATGTGGGAATCCAATTTGGGATTTGAAACGGCCCGCATTTTTGACCGTTCAAGTCGACAATAAATCCACACATGTTGACTCAAACCGTCCAAAAAGGCAGATGGTTATTGGGGTAAATAAGAAATAGATAAGAAAGAATAGAAAACAAACACAGAATCTTGCAGCGGAAGGAACAAGATATAATAATAAAATAACAGTTCATGAAGCTGTTAAATAAATAAATTTGATTATTATTATACATCATAAATCAGAGTTACATACATATCAGAGATAATACAATAATGCAGCAGAAAAATAATATGGTAGTAGAATACAAATGATGTAATACCAAACTCCGTCTTCGTCCTCCAAAATAGATCTTCAACCTTATCTGAAATGCTCAGGCTGACCCGAGCGTAATGAAAAGACAAAACACTCGAGTCAGGACTAAAATATCTCATGTAAGTCAAATCGAATAAGAAAATATAAGTGTGACGGCGTCAGAGATGTTTACGGGGTTTGACATCTCCTGTCCAGTGTCAACGTGAGTGCAATAACTTAAGAGATGTTACGGGATTTTCCATCTCTCAAGGATCCGTTAAACTATCTACTATGTAGTACACTACGCCATTATAATATGTCTACATTAAAGTAAAAGTATTAAAATAGCGTTAAGCCATGGCCCATTCCACCCTTAACATAGTTTATATTCCCAAGAGCATATACAAGACCGTAGTTTCCCTATAACCGGAAGTCACCAGAGGGCAATCCATATACTAAAGGTACAAACCAAAATCGTAGTGGTCGCGAATAGGATAATCAGTATGACAAGGTACATGAGGCAATACCAACTAGGATACTAGTAGTTGCGTGATCTGGACTGATGTTGGGCATAGCAGCTACTACCCCAACACCGCGAAACAACACTCCCAAAATCGAGGGGTGCACCCAAATCGAATCACAAAAGTAATAGACATGGTAACGAAGAAGTGTGTCCGCTAGAGGTGGCGAACCTCAATGGCCCGGCGCGGCTCCTGTTTTAGTCATGTCAGGGGTCATCCAATATCGTTCTCTTTCTTCAATCAACGCGTTCATCAAACAATCCACTTCGTTCTGGATCAACACTCCACGTATACTAGTTATTAAAGTGGTTTTCGGTATCGACAGAGAGTATGTCCATATCCGATCCCGGTCTCTTTAATAACTACGTATTATTACACCGATGGCTCTTTTACATTTTCAAAATCAATTCATAATTGATTATCAAAAATATCATATTCGCTTCAAAAATAAAAGCCTTTTCAAAATCATCATATCTACTCAAAGTATACGATTTCATTTCAAAATCATTTTTGCCTCAATATCTCATTTCAATTCAAAATCGTCCTATCTACTCAAAATATACGATTTCATTTCAAAAATCATTTTCGCCTTACCTTTCACAAAACGATTAACATAAACTCGAATTCCAAAAATTTAAAATTTAATCCAATTTCAAATCATCAATTTCAACTCGATTCAGCTTCTCAATAAACCATTTCAAATTATCAATTTCAAATACATATTTGAACCACAAAATAAACAATTTCACTTCCAATATATTTCGAAACTTTAAATATTTCACATTTCAAAACAGCTCATATATTTATATAAAAATATAAGATTCGCTTTAAAACCATTTCGTATTCAAATTAGAATATACTTCAAATTAAACATCCGTATTAAGTAGTTTACTTAATTTCTGGAACAATTCCCATTTAATAAACTTAGATTAATATTCGGATTTCAAGAATTCATTTAAGTATTACATTCCAAATCAATTTCAGTTCAAATCCTATTCAAATCAATTTTATCTTCAAATTTAATTCAATAGTTTCAATTTAGTTCAATTCACAAATTTATTTAAATTTCAATTTAATTCCAAATTAATTAAATCTCAATTTCAAATAAATTTTCAATTCCAAACTCAAACTTGAAATATCATTTCATATAAATTTTCTTAGAAATATTCAGAGTTCGATTTAAAGTCCAATCTTTTAAAACAAATCAACTTTCGAAAATTCACGACGTATTTCAATTTTTCCTTAAAATCTAAACTTCGAATAATTAAACAATTTCATTTACCAATTTTAAATTCTAACATCTCGAGCTTCAATTCAAAATAATTCAATTTCCATAAATTGGATTTTATTCATAACTTTTAAATCAAATCATTTAAATAAATTTCAAATCAACGATTTTAAAATTATTAATTTAACCAATCCGGTGTCCGTATGTAATTTTCTATCCTATGGCCAAGTGATTATTTATTTCAATTACATGTCAGGGATGAATATATATTACTTAAACCAATCACAGTGTCATATGCATGTATAACAGGATATATATATAAGCAAATAAACATCCAAACATTTAAATATCAACCAATAGCATCCATCGAAATAAATCATCCAATAGTCAATACAATTCACGGCAATTTCATAGTTATCAATATCGGGAAATTTGATTTCGATTAAATCCTAATTTCAATTTACTGTCAATTTAATTTTTCAACGGTGAATTCACATGACAATCTATATGACAATTAAATTTTTATCAAACAACCACAAATAAATTCATATCACTTCATAATGTCAAATTTAACTACCATAAAGATATTCAGTACGTTGTGAGCGTTATAAAACACTCACCTTGATTTTCTATTGTCGCCGAGACGTTCCGGTTTGGAACTAAAACTAGACGACGCCCAACTTTAGCCAAAATTTCCACCGTCTCCAAATCTATCCAAACTAGTTTCATTTCGAAGCTCTCGTCATTACGATCGCAACACAAAAAGTTTCGTTCCAATCGGACCTCGTATGAAAAAGTTATGCATTTTTAAAGTTTGTACAAATTTTAATATAACTAATTTACAAATTCTTTTTAATTCCAAACCCTGCTGAATCCTGGCCGTTCATCTTTGCTTCAGGAAATCTGGGCCGCACCTGCCTCCTTCTCCATCATCGTTCAATTCCCGTGAACCCTAACCCATAGCCGCCTATCTTCATCAAATTATCACGACCAACTCACTCGACTTCACAATGATCAGAGACCACCGTTAGAAGCGTCTTCGCAAGAGATACCATCGGCCAGAGTAGGGTGGAGCTCGGCCATCTCTGCTGCACGCAAATCGAGGACAAACACGAAACTTTAAATGCAAATTCCCGTTGATCCGTTGCTCCGTTTTCGATCATCTCCGTATGGATTTGAAGCTCTCATCGTCCTCTACAACTTTGTAGTTGACAACTTTTGCTAATTCCTTACGGATTGAGAGAGATTAAGGAGGAAAGAAAATGAATTTCTGGCCATTGATGGAAAAGATGGCGGCTAGGGTTGAAACCCTAAGTTGTTTTTCGAAAATAGAGAAAGTGAGGGGCTTTTATAGAAAAATACTCGACACTATTCATCCCGGATTTTCCGAACTCCAAACGAAGCGTGTCGGCTGACGTTTCTAAGGTTTACCCCACGTTCCGAACACAATGGAACAGGTTTCGGAAGCTAATTCGATCATCTGTGCGAGTTACGGCAATAAACGATCGATTTAAAATTAAATCGGTTAATCAAATTTCTGTGCGTTTGGGCTCGCCCCGAACAAACGGTAAATCTGATTGACACGAAATTTGAAACCTTACAAAAATATGACATTACGGATCCGATGAAACTAGTTTCGTCGAAATCCGAGACTTTTTGAAAAATGACTATTTTCTCTCGCCGAATTAATATTAAAAACAATTCGATGCGTTTCGAGCTGCCACGATCAAACGATAACTCCGATTGCTTCGAAAATTGAAATCCGACAATAGCAAACTATTACGGATCCAATGGAACTAGTTTCGTTCAATTCTGAGACTGTTCGAAAAATGGCTATTTTTCAGTCGATAATTAAATATTAAAATATTCAATTTTCACAAATTAACTTTAAATTCAATTTTAAAAGTTCTATAACACTACTATAACTCCAATATGATAAGATAAAATTTTACAAATCATTTTCAATCATATTTAACTCGATTTTCAATTATTTCTGAAATTTAACTTATTAAATTATCGAATTAATTGTCTAATTAAATCCAATATTCGAAAAATAAATTATTCGACTGTTTAATTTCAAAATAAAATTCCCAATTTTAAATTATTAACTTTTAAATCAAATTTCAATTGTTCACAAATTCCATTTTTAATTTCACAGTAATTAACAATCTTTTACAATGCAGTTTTCCATTATAAATCCAATATAAAAGATTATATTAGATTCAGCGTTCAATTATATTGTAATTCAAATTCAAGTTATTTAATTCCAAATGAATTCTTTTATTTCGATTTGCACTTTCATTATTGAATCAACCATTTACTTATACATTATTATCAATAGTTTATAATTCATTTACTTTCATTTTCTTCAGCTATCATCTTATTTAAATTCACAGTAATATTAAATTACATTCATTTACGTTGATTTCCATATTATAACTTCAATATTAAATGTAACATTTTATTTATTTCGTTGTTTACAATCAAATTCAATTCAATTCAATTACTTGTTACATTCAAATTTAAATCTTTACTTACGTTCAATTATAAGTTAACATCGTTATCGAATTACAGTTTCAGTTATTATCTGCTTTCAATCAACTGTAATATTAAGTTACATTTATTTATATTAGTTTCAATAACATAAACTTCCATTATTAAATCTACCATTTTATTTATTCTTTGTTTACAATCATAACCAATTTGGTTTACAATCAAATTCAATTCATTATTTACATTCACTACAAGTTAACATCCATATTTAATTTACAAATAAGTTATTTCAGAATTCTGTTTTGTATTTTAACTTGTAATTCACATTTAACAACACAAAATTTTATTTCCTTCGGATTTTTATCCAAAATTTTCATTTTAATTCGTATTTTTAAAGTGTTAAAAATACGGGTCGTTACATTCTCCCCCACTTTAAACTTTTCGTCCTCGAAAAGGAACGGAGAAGGGGAAACCATCATTTAGATATAATTCATTCAAAATATTCTACTTATTTGCAAAATTTGGTTATAGGATTTTTTTTTCACAAAATTTCCTAACTCTCGGATTTTTTTGAAAAATTTCGGCAGCACCTCCTTTGCGCGGCTAGGACCGAAAAATTTCACAGTAGTAATAATTGCATGATATACATCTCATTACAAGAATGAGGCATCCCAAAACATGGGGAACACAATAATATACCACAACATAAACTGTAATTCGAGAACATATCTTTTATTTAGCGTTTATTAGCATTGTTAACGCTAAAAAGTGAACGCTAACATCCGGTGTGTGTAATAGAATTGTGAAAGCACCACCCGTTAGTACGGGAACAGAATATAAGCTGAAAATAGCAGAAAAGCAGTAAATGGACAACAGATTTATAGTGGTTCGGTCCGTAATTGAGCCTACATCCACTTTATAGTCTTTTATTGTTGATTCGGTTACAATTTGATACAATATCCTTCAAAATACAATACAACTTGATCATGAAAGCACTCTTGACTACTAGCTCGATCTTTGATGATGAAACTCGACGAATCCGTGTTGGATGTAAGGAGTTCTTCTCGAAGCTTGTTGTAGTGTCTCGAATGCTGGAAGATCATTGATTGTTGGATGAGAGGAGACTTCGACAGCGTAACGGCGCTTGAAGAAATGAATGGCCAAAAGTCCCCCTCATGTTGGAAGTGGTGGGGTATTTATAGGAGCTGATTTGGACTCTGGAAATTTTTCTAAGTCCTAAGTCGTAGCCGACTTAGTATAAGTCGTGGCCGACTTATGATAGGTCGCAGCCGGCCCATCAACACTCCCTCAGTAGCTCACCTCCTCTTCTGGTTTTATGTTTTAAGTCCTAAGTCGCCGAAGACTTAAGGTAAGTCGGTGACGAGGTAAAGGAGTATAAGGTGTTCTGAGATTGTATACGACTTAGTATAAGTCATAGGTCGGCGAGGACTTAAGAGATAGGTCGTAGGTCTTAAGTTATCAATAATTGCCTTAGGTCCAAGACTCCCTTATCTTGTAGACTCTTAAGTCGTAGTACTTCTTAACTCGGAGCATTTCATAACTCGGAGCATTTCATAACTCGGTGTTGTTAGGTCGGAGCAGAGTTAACCCATAGGTTGTTAAGCTTTTAACTCGTAGGTCGTTGGATCCCCATAGGTCATGGTCATCCTTAACTCGCAAACTGCTAAGTCGGAGCTTTCTTAACTCGGCACCCTTCTTAAGTCGGAGCTCTCCTTAAGTCGTAGTTCTTTAGGTCGCAACATTTCTAGGTCGCAATGTTCCCTGTAGCTTTAGGTCGCAATATCCCCTAAGTCGTTAGGTCGCAGCTTCACCAAGTCGTAAGTTGCGAGCTTCCTTTAGCAGTTAGGTCGCTAAGTCTTTAGGTTGCGAGGTTCTTGAGATAGATAGGTCGCAGGCTTCTTAGGTCGCGACATTCCTTAGGTTGCTATGTTCTTAGGTCGCAGGCTTCAGTTAGGTCGCAAGCTTCCTTCAACAGTTAGGTCGCGACGTTCTTTAGGTCGCTGTGTCTTAGGTCGCAGACTTCAGTTAGGTCGCAAAATCTCTTCAGCAGTTAGGTCACAAGCTTCATTGACTCGCTCAATATTTTAGGTCGCTTCTCAATGGGAGTTAACATTTACCCCTCGAAGTACGGGCCGAAGTCATAGGTCGTGTGCTTCGACTTAACTTCGCTAGGTCGCGAGCGACCTAAAACACACTAACCTGATTGTCTATTCATCTTCCTTTCTTGGTTTCATATAAATCGGCTAGGTCGCTTCTTCCTCCCTACTCTACTGCTTCGATCCCCTGCTGCCATTGACGAATTTTTTGAGTTTTCAAAGGCGAATTCAACCTATTCCAGTCATCGATTCTTCCTTACCATTACATCCCATAAGTGAGTTTGCTATCCATCCTATCATAATCATCGTCTAATCTTGAATCCCTGCTTTTTCGACCTTAGCCCCATTCTATGAGTTGTGCATCGTCTCAAGTGACTGTCGTGGTTGACTCTCGATAGTTGCTTTGGCTGATTCATGAGGGCATAGTAATGTGTTGAATCTGCGATGGATTGGGGATGTGTTGAATCGCTTTTAGTATCTTTCGATGAATTGAAGGGGTGAGGAAGGCGATGGGTTTATAGGTGTAATTGATAACGGGTTATAGGGTTTGGTGGTTTGTGGCGTGGAGAGGAAGTTAGCAGCATAAGGGTTTTAGGCGACTTAAGACCATTCGCGACCTAAGGAATAGTTCGGCGTAAGGAAGACTATAACTTGTGTTAGGTCGCTGAACGACCTAATAGTTGCTTGAACCAGAAACTGCACGACCTAACTTTCCCGTGACATAAGCTTTAAATCGCAGCCGAGCTAGGACTTGATCAAATCTGCATTGCTTTTAACCCTTCAGTTGCACTTTGCGACCTAAAGGTGCCTCGACCAAGGATAGGTCGCCGAACGACCTAGAACTTGAAACAATTCTGCACAGCCCTGAATGCTTTTATTTGCACTGCACGACTTAAAATTGCTCCAACTTATGTTAGGTCGTGAATGACCTAGGACTTAGAAATTTAGGCAGAATTTGGCTGATTTTTTGAATTTGAATTGTTTTGGACTTCATTGTACTTCTTTTCAGATTGCCTTAACTTTAATGCTGATAACCTGTGTAGAAGCAACATTCACAGAAAAAATGGGACGAATATACTGCCATTGATTGCCCACATCAAATGACAGATTAGTCGACAAAGAATATCAAACTTAAATGAACTTCGCGAATGAAATGCTGTGAACTAACAAATCTAAGTGAAGTATTAAAGCAAAATTGAAATGATCAACTAAAGCTGATTTATTTGCATCAACACAACACTGTTCTTGGACTTAAGATATTAAGCCCCGAAACTTTATAATCGACAAGTATCAACTAATTTAGTTTCATTTATATTTGCTTGTTATTGCGTTAGTTTTGCACAACACTTCACTCTTTTTTAGGAAACGTGCACCTTAATATTTGATCGTCCAGTTCCTTGTGTAGAATGGCATCTCAACAGGAAGACTTGGAAATAGCTGGAGAAGCTTTTCCAATTGCTACTCCACTGAACGACCCTCCGGAACGGACTTCTACTACTCTGAGCCACAAGGTCTTCAGACAATTGTGCATCCAGTTCGGCATTGCCGAAGCAGATGCTTTACTTCCTGGGTCAAGCGACACTGCTGACAGGCCGCCTCTTGGCTTTGTTGCTGTGAATCATCAAATGTGTTTGAGCGGAGCTATTCCGCCCTTTAATGATTGTCTTCGAGAACTTCTCCTTCGTCTATCTATCTCCCCTTTTCAATTGCACCCTAATGGATACTCCATCCTGCTGGGACTGTGTGTGCTTTTCAGGAGAACATTGGGCCGTTTTCCCAGTTTTGCCGAAATTCGCTTCTTGTGCACATTTGCAAAGAACAAAGATCATCCCTCTATTACACTTGTGAGGAGTGCCAGGAACCGTAAACTAATTCTGGACTTGCCCGAAAGTGCCCATGGGTTCTTGACTCAATTATTTTATGTCCGCTGTCCTCCGGGATTTTATGCCATCTGGAGAGTCGGAAGTAAGATTGCCTCTTTCCGATTTGTTTTTAAGACTTTCCAGAACTCGAACTGTCAAATGCTTAACTCCATTCTTTCTTTTTGCAGCACTTCCTCCTCCACTTCGAGATACCAGTCACAAGTTAATTTTAGATGTAGGATCTAGATTAACCCTAGAGGGGGGGGGGTGAATAGGGTTATCGCAAATTTTCTCAAATTAAACGCGGAAGTAAACAACAGATAAATAAATATGCAGTAAAGTAAATCACACACAAAATTTACCCAGCTTCGGCAACCCCTGCCTACTGCTGCATTCCCAGATTTCTATTAGAATTAAACAGTCTCCCGCTTACAAACACTCTCACAGACTCGCAGACACTCGCTCCGCTCACAAACACTCTACTAGACTCGCAGACACTCGCTCCCGCTCACAAACACTCTAATAGACTCGCAACCCCTGCTCCCGCCTATAGAGCTTCGCTTACTCGCGAACTCTGCTCCCGCCTATAGAGCTTCGCTTACTTGCAAACTCTGCTCCCGCCTGTAGAGCTTTGCAAACTCGCAGCTCCCCCTGCTCACTGAACTAATTCTAACTAGACAATCTGACAACACCTAAACCCTAGGTGGTGATTCACTCTGACTGAACTTTGAGAAAACTGAAAATACAAATTACAGTTTGAACCCTAGGGCAAAATATAGATTGACAGTTTAAAATATTTTTGCCCTCAAAATAAATTTGGCCTAAAAAACTATTTCAATAAAACACTGGCCCAAATTTAAAATAAAACTAAATTAAAACCTTATTTTAAAAAGAAACCTAAACCCTAATTAAAAACCGACCGCCCCTTTCTATTTTAACCCGTCTTTTATCTTCGTTCCTCTGAAAAAAATGGCGACCGTCCCTCTTTGCAGCTGAGAATTTGGGCTTCGGCTCTTCAAAAAAAATTAGGGCTTTGATTTGGAACGTCGACTGGATCACGTTCGCTCGTTTCTCTGAGTTGCTCTCGGCCCTTTGAAATTGATCGAGTTTGGATGATTGCGTGTTTGAATTATCGATCAATAGTCTGTCTTTGCTCTGAAAATTTTGAGGTTATGAAAATTGAAGGCGCCGTTCTTGTCGAATTGAGTATTGATGATCGCGGCTCCTCCTCTCGAGTTCGTTTGTGATGCTGGTATGTGATTTTCACCTTTTCGCTTTTCTGGTTATTGCTTATTGAACTCGATTGCTTGAGTTGATTCGAGATGAATTATTACTTGTTCTCTGTTTTGCTCGAACTCGAATCACACCTTTTTGCCGATGATGATTTGTGGTTCTTATAGGGTTCGAATACCTAAATTTTCGTCATATATTTTTTTTTTGAATTTGTCAACTGATATAGCTTCGGCCACTTGATTGTTGTTGAATGATGGTGATTTAATATGACTTTGTCATATACGTATATTCGATAAAACTTGCTTCTCACGGTTTTGATTTAATACGTGATGACCACGGCTTTGATAATTTTACTCCGTGAATTCCTTGCTTTGACTTGTTCGACTTTGGCCATTACAGTATCTTTGATTTCGTCTCCTTTGATGACCACGGCTTCATTTCGTGATGACCACGGTGTTGATTTGATGTTGACTTTGACCATTCCTGTTGCATGATTTCTACAGCTTGCTTTTCTGGCACTTGACTTTAATCATTTGTATACTTCCTTGTTGGCTTTCTTTACTGATCTTGTTCATGCTTCCACTGTTTGCCTGCATTCACTTAGTTGCTTGTACAAGTGTTCACTAGTCTCTTTTTGACCTGAATTTGCTTGAGCATGTGCTTTGTTTTGGATGATGTTGGACCTATCTTGGGTTTGAGTTTGTTGCAGTAGACTTGATTTTTCCAATTTCACCTGAGTTGAATCTGATTTGGATTTGACCTTGTGTTTGGTTGACTGTGCACATGAGTTGGCGAGGCGGTGCACACGTTTGGTATCGCAGCCACTCAAGATTATCTGTCCCTGATAAAATATACTGATATGCACAGTAAAATGATGACGAACAACCCAAATAACTGAGGCAAATAATATTTTCAAAATCACATTTTGTTTTATACTGCAAAAACATTTCCTTTGCAATTTTACTGCGTCAATGTGTATTTCTGCAGGTTGCTCAGATGCTGGATTCACATTGGAATGAAGTTGAAGATAAATACGAGTGTGAGTGATATGTAGTGAGGAAATGATGTAACTATGAAATCGTGATGTAATTGTATTGTGATAAAAAATGATGTATATAGTGAGAGCTTGAAATTGTACTATCAAAATTGTAATAAATATTTGTTTGAATAAAATATTCGTTTGAATTCAAATTCTGTGTTATTTATTTTATTCAGCAAATATCTATTTAATCTGTGTAAAATAAAATAGTACAATATCAAATACATTTAAATAAATGTATATATGTTTATTATCATCAAACAAAAAGCATATACATGCATATTCCACAATCTCCCCCTTTTGATGATAACAAACATATATTTAAGATTTTGACTATATTAAATGTATTTGATTATTCAGTTTGCTCCCCCTATTTGAATGCTCTCTTTCTACACAATACTCCCCCTACATATATGCATGAGAATAAAGAATTCAAATGAGCCTTGATGCAATTTGATTATCTTTGACCTTTATTTTCAAAATCTTAACTTTTCTCTCCCCCTTTTGTTATCAGCAAAAGAATAACAGTGTTATAAAAATAGAGATGAAGTGACAGACATAAATCTAACATTAACATCAATTGAATATAAATATCAAATTTCAATAAAAATCAAACAAAAATCATAATTATTCTCGTTAGACGCATATTCCACTTTCAGAAATGGTGGAGATAAAATCATCAAAAATCATACAGTTTTGTCTATTTGCGGTATATTTATTTCAGGAAATTTGAATATCTACTAACCATGCATAACCGTTAGGACTTTTAAATGAGATTAGTAGTATTCACAATTTTTAAAAAAATTCAAGTATCTTCTAACCACGCATAACCGTGAGGACTTTTAAATGGGATTAGAATCAACTTGTCAGTTTAAAAACTCAATTTTGATACGCGTTCCATACATGCATAACCGTGAGGACTTTTAAATGAGTATGGAAGCACATAATCAAAAATCCAAGTAATTCACCCATGCATGACCATGAGGACTTTTAAATGAGAGTGAATACTTTGGATATTATTTTTATTAAAGCACAAATGATTTCTTTCACAAATCTGAAGATATTGTAAATTGAAGAACAAATGATCTCCTTTGTAAACTACCACAAATTTACATACTATATGAAGTTTTGATGAGTTATGGTCGGTAGAAAAGATGATAGAAATAGAAATGGTCATGGAATTTTTACCCAACGAAAAATTTTTATAACTCTTGTTATGAAATTCTAAAGAAATTCTTCTAAATATACTGTCTTGAGTAATGTATGAAAAATATCGACACTCATCACTTTTTCTATTCACTATTGATCTTTTCGATAACCATTAGGGAGTTTGATAAGTCAACATAGTCATTTAAAATCAAATTCAAGAATGATTATAAAATCAAAATTTCAAAATGTCTGCTCTAAAAATATGAAAAAGAGATGATTTTCTCAAAGGGGTTTTATAAGAGGAAAATCTGCTAAAATAAAAATTATTTCAAGTGAAAAATATGCAGATATTTTCTATGAAAGAAATGATGCAATTAATAAGAATCACTTTCAACTCTTACTTTTTCTATCAACTAGATTACCAGTGATCCTCATCCGAGTTTTTCAATTTTATTCCAAATTATCACAAATTCACTTTGATAGATCAGACCATGAAGTGAGTACCATAAACAGAGTTAGCAACATTTTTGAATTTGAATTGAAGCAGTGTAAATAATCGAAACTCGTGAGTAAAGCCAAAATCAAAAGTATTATCATCCAAAAAATAATAATTCGGAAAGGATTTTCAAGCATAGTGTTATTGACATGATTGGCCAACAGTTTTGAATAAATCAGAGTCAAAAATTATTATCTCAATATTGACTGATTTTGATTCAATATTATGGTGCAGATAATCACCTTTGATATACCGTTCAAATATACCAATACCTGTTTTACCTTTACGATATTTCTCAAAGTTGTTCATGGTGATTCTGTCACCTTTACGTTGGGCTGAGGATCTTGCTTAGTCATCCGTTGTGTCCTTAGAACAGTCTGAGTCCGAGTAACACTATTATTGTTCCTCTGCTTGCCATCTCACCTGCACGAAAAGATTTATGTGACCTATATAGGTCCATGATTGTTAGTGGCAGAAAAATAACGAATAGTTTTGTGGAGACCCATTTTAACAAGTTTTGTACTCTTTGAATAATCAAAAATTCAGACTTTTTGGTTAAGAGATAAACCTATGTAAATCAAGAAGAATCATCAATCAACAATAACGAATTCCATTCAAGCTTGCAAATTCATTTGGTTCAAGTAAATCTATGTGAATTGACTCAAGGACCCTTGATGTGCTAGCAAAGTCTTTATCAATTATACTTGCGGTTGTCTTCCATGATCACAATTCAATTCTCTAAAATTCTCTAGGCTAAGGAGCTTCAAATTATCACTTGTTATATGTCTAGAACAGCCAAAAACTTGGAACCATTCTAGTTACTCCCTAGCCTGCCAACAAATCTATATAGAGAGAGGGAGGGAGGACCTAGAGTAACTCGTAGGTCCAATGACATTAGTAACAGAAGCATTGTGAATATACACTCCCTTTGGAATCCAAACTTGTTTTGTATTTTTATTCTTGTTCCAATAGATATTGAGTTTGTTTGTAAAATTCTTAGGAACCCAAACTTGTATAAATTTTGTGTTCTTGTTCCTATGACTACAATTTTCAATATGATGTCCAATTATTTCACATTCAGTAAAGATGCCCTTTCCTTTTGCACTATCGTCAACCTGTGATTTACCAAAACCTAGCCCTTTTCGGTTGTTAGCAAACAGTTGATTGCCTAATAACATATTGAATGATTTTTCTCCTCTAGAAAAGTTATTCAGTGATTTCTCAAGATCTAGGACTTTGGTTTTCAGTGTTGAGTTTTCAGACACAAGTGTAGTGCATCTATTTATAAAATCCTTTTTCCTAGTCTCAATAATTTCCTTTAGATTCAGATTTTCTTTTTCAAGATCCTCGAAGCTATTTTTCAGTTTAGATAATTCTGAATCTAAAGCTTTACAGTTTTTACATTCTAGGTTTTGAATTTTTTCAAGTTCAGATTCTAACCTAAAATTTTCATGGGCAAGTTCTTTCCTATCAGATTTCAGTTTTTCATTTTTAGAATCAAGAGTTTCAACAGTTTTAGTAAGATCGAGGCACAAATAAACAAGATCTTTATAAGAGTAGTTTTTTACCTCATTGGATTCCTCTGAGCTTACTTCTGAATCTGATCTTGATTCCTTTGAGCTTGCTTCTGAATCTGATCTTATCGTAAGACACAGATTAGCCTCCTCTGAGCTATCAGTTGAAACTTCCTCTTCATCCTCATCATCCCAAGTTGCTGCGAAGGCCTTTTTCTTCTTTTTCTTTCCTTTGTTGTTTTTGAGAAGTGGACAGTTTTGTTTGAAGTGACCAGGCTTGTTGCAGTTATAACAGATTAGTTCGTTATCGGAACTGTCAGAATCTTTTGACCTATTACCATTTGTTTTCTTCTTGCGTGACCTGAATCTTGACCATTTTCTAAAATTATTGACAGCCATTGCAAGTTCTTCAATTGGATCTTCTGCTTCATCATCGCTCTCTTCTCTGCTCTTCAAGGCAATCGTCTTCTTCTTTGATTCGGAGTTGTTGCGTTCCTCCTTTGATTTTAGCTCAAGCTCATATGTCATCAAGTTGCCAATCAACTCCTCCATGCTTAGTTTACTCAGATCTTTCGATTCTTGTATTGCTGTGACTTTTGCCTCAAAGTTCATCGGTAAGACTCGTAGTATCTTCCTCACTAACTCTACCTCGGAGAATACCTTTCCAAGCGCTCTAGCATTGTATACCAAGGTTGAGAAGCGTCCAAACATGTCCTTTATGCTCTCGCCTTTGTCCATTACAAAGTTCTCGTACTCATTGCTGAACAGGGCTAGACGAGACTCCTTGACTTGAGAAGTTCCTTCGTGTGTCACCTTCAAAGTATGCCAGATTTCCTGCGCAGTTGTACAATGAGAAATTCTATTAAATTCATTCTTATCAAGAGCACAAATCAAAGCATTCATAGCTTTAGCATTAGTAGTTTTTAACTTCTTATCATTAGCGTCCCACCTATCCTTAGGTTTAAGAATCTCAGTATCACCAACAGTTATAGTGGGAGCTCTATAGCCAGTTTCAATAATATCCCAAACATCATAATCAACAGAACTAAGATAGATACTCATCCTAACTTTCCAGTAAGCATAATCATTACCATTAAACATCGGTGGCCTTGCAATAGATTGCCCCTCAGAAAAAGCATTATTCGATGAATTCATGACTCTAGAGTTAAAGTAAAAATACCAGGCTCTGATACCACTTGTAGGATCTAGATTAACCCTAGAGGGGGGGGGTGAATAGGGTTATCGCAAATTTTCTCAAATTAAACGCGGAAGTAAACAACAGATAAATAAATATGCAGTAAAGTAAATCACACACAAAATTTACCCAGCTTCGGCAACCCCTGCCTACTGCTGCATTCCCAGATTTCTATTAGAATTAAACAGTCTCCCGCTTACAAACACTCTCACAGACTCGCAGACACTCGCTCCGCTCACAAACACTCTACTAGACTCGCAGACACTCGCTCCCGCTCACAAACACTCTAATAGACTCGCAACCCCTGCTCCCGCCTATAGAGCTTCGCTTACTCGCGAACTCTGCTCCCGCCTATAGAGCTTCGCTTACTTGCAAACTCTACTCCCGCCTGTAGAGCTTTGCAAACTCGCAGCTCCCCCTGCTCACTGAACTAATTCTAACTAGACAATCTGACAACACCTAAACCCTAGGTGGTGATTCACTCTGACTGAACTTTGAGAAAACTGAAAATACAAATTACAGTTTGAACCCTAGGGCAAAATATAGATTGACAGTTTAAAATATTTTTGCCCTCAAAATAAATTTGGCCTAAAAAACTATTTCAATAAAACACTGGCCCAAATTTAAAATAAAACTAAATTAAAACCTTATTTTAAAAAGAAACCTAAACCCTAATTAAAAACCGACCGCCCCTTTCTATTTTAACCCGTCTTTTATCTTCGTTCCTCTGAAAAAAATGGCGACCGTCCCTCTTTGCAGCTGAGAATTTGGGCTTCGGCTCTTCAAAAAAAATTAGGGCTTTGATTTGGAACGTCGACTGGATCACGTTCGCTCGTTTCTCTGAGTTGCTCTCGGCCCTTTGAAATTGATCGAGTTTGGATGATTGCGTGTTTGAATTATCGATCAATAGTCTGTCTTTGCTCTGAAAATTTTGAGGTTATGAAAATTGAAGGCGCCGTTCTTGTCGAATTGAGTATTGATGATCGCGGCTCCTCCTCTCGAGTTCGTTTGTGATGCTGGTATGTGATTTTCACCTTTTCGCTTTTCTGGTTATTGCTTATTGAACTCGATTGCTTGAGTTGATTCGAGATGAATTATTACTTGTTCTCTGTTTTGCTCGAACTCGAATCACACCTTTTTGCCGATGATGATTTGTGGTTCTTATAGGGTTCGAATACCTAAATTTTCGTCATATATTTTTTTTTTGAATTTGTCAACTGATATAGCTTCGGCCACTTGATTGTTGTTGAATGATGGTGATTTAATCTGACTTTGTCATATACGTATATTCGATAAAACTTGCTTCTCACGGTTTTGATTTAATACGTGATGACCACGGCTTTGATAATTTTACTCCGTGAATTCCTTGCTTTGACTTGTTCGACTTTGGCCATTACAGTATCTTTGATTTCGTCTCCTTTGATGACCACGGCTTCATTTCGTGATGACCACGGTGTTGATTTGATGTTGACTTTGACCATTCCTGTTGCATGATTTCTACAGCTTGCTTTTCTGGCACTTGACTTTAATCATTTGTATACTTCCTTGTTGGCTTTCTTTACTGATCTTGTTCATGCTTCCACTGTTTGCCTGCATTCACTTAGTTGCTTGTACAAGTGTTCACTAGTCTCTTTTTGACCTGAATTTGCTTGAGCATGTGCTTTGTTTTGGATGATGTTGGACCTATCTTGGGTTTGAGTTTGTTGCAGTAGACTTGATTTTTCCAATTTCACCTGAGTTGAATCTGATTTGGATTTGACCTTGTGTTTGGTTGACTGTGCACATGAGTTGGCGAGGCGGTGCACACGTTTGGTATCGCAGCCACTCAAGATTATCTGTCCCTGATAAAATATACTGATATGCACAGTAAAATGATGACGAACAACCCAAATAACTGAGGCAAATAATATTTTCAAAATCACATTTTGTTTTATACTGCAAAAACATTTCCTTTGCAATTTTACTGCGTCAATGTGTATTTCTGCAGGTTGCTCAGATGCTGGATTCACATTGGAATGAAGTTGAAGATAAATACGAGTGTGAGTGATATGTAGTGAGGAAATGATGTAACTATGAAATCGTGATGTAATTGTATTGTGATAAAAAATGATGTATATAGTGAGAGCTTGAAATTGTACTATCAAAATTGTAATAAATATTTGTTTGAATAAAATATTCGTTTGAATTCAAATTCTGTGTTATTTATTTTATTCAGCAAATATCTATTTAATCTGTGTAAAATAAAATAGTACAATATCAAATACATTTAAATAAATGTATATATGTTTATTATCATCAAACAAAAAGCATATACATGCATATTCCACATTAGATACTTTGAGTGCCGTTGATGTTGAAGAGAGGAGTGCCAAATTCTTATTGAAAGATGAATTTCTGCACCAGTTTGGTCTTTTACATCCTTCCAGGTCGACCCAGATTCATGAAATTTCTAGTTCTGATGCGGAAACGTTAGCTGTTTCGGGCTCTCGAGCAGAGGCCTCGAATGCCCCAGCTTCTGTAGAAGAAATTGACTCGGAAGCACCCGTCGTAGAGGCTGCTTTGATAAAGTGTTCTGCGTCCACTAATGTTGTAGGGTCAGTCAGCAAGTCGGTACTTGCCCCAATTATCGAAGAGGAAGAAAATCCTCGAGTTTCTGAAAAATCAACTGATGTGGAAGTTGAGAAGGAGAATTCTGCTGAGCATCATAATGATGACACCTTTGATGACTTGAGTGACATAATGATAACTTCTCAAGAGCTTTTCAAGGATAATATTCCAAAGGCGAACTCTCCTGTCATTGAAGCGACTTCTTCTTTGAAACAGACCTCGACGCCTTCTACACCCGTCGTCTCCGTCCCCGCACTAAAGCGTGGTTTGTAGTTTGACGCATGTAGTTCGCATGCCGCACACACTTAGGATTTTTCTGCACTTATAAGCATTTACTCTTTCTTTCTGGAAATTTCTAAACTTTACTTATTTTCCGTTTTTCAGATTCTCCGATGGGACGCTCCGGCTCATATTACGACTCATTTCAGCGCCATGGAGGTCGTGGATCCTATGACTTTAGGAAATATCTTGGTGACCAGAGAGAGACAGATGAGGAACGGGCCCAAAGGAAGGCTCAAGAAAAATGGGATTATGAGCAGCGGCAGAGAAGAAGAGATGCTGATCGATATGATTCTTCTTACAGAACTTACGATTCTCATAAGCGAAAGTCTTATGATGACAAAGGGAAAACTCATATTACTGATGAATCGAGCAAACGGTCTAAGCCAAGTGACGCGTCTGCTATTTCTGAGAAGACTAACGCTCCCATTTCTTCTGACATTCCGGCCAGTTCTCCTCCTCTAAAGGAATCTGATATTCAAACCATCATTAACAGGCCATAATATCAAGTTAAAGACGACCCTCCAACGCTTCAGAGCCGATTTTCGAATTGGTGTCTAAGAGGAGTCCGTTTTGACTTAGATTTGGTTCCCATTGATAAGCAGGCAATGTTGAGAAATGTCGATGCTGTCAAGCTTGATATTGAAAGAATGTCTGGATGGCAGAAGTTGGTTGATGAACTTCAAAGGGTCAACCATATTAACCTTGAGGCGATGATGACCATGGAGAACGATAAATCAGAATGGGACAAATGGCGTAAGCAGCATGATGCGGAGATAACGAGCATTGCAGACGACAACGCAAAGCTTGCGTCTGAAGTTAAGCAGCTTAAGGAAAATCTCGCTTCTTCTTCTGCATCATATACTCAAAAAGAAGAAGTCTTTCAGAAGCAAGTGCGGGATGCGCATGCTGCACAAAGAGATGTCGAAATGAAGCTTGCTGCCGAACAGCACATTACTGAAAAATATCGAGTAGAAAACACCGAACTGCGGGAAAAGGTCACCTCCCAGAACGTGGAGATTGAGTTACTAAAGTCTCGACTCGCTAAAGCTGAGACAGCGCGTGATGAGGCTATTACTGGTAGGGTTGCTGCCATTGCCGAAAAAGAAGCGGCTGAGCAATCACATGAGGCAACGAAAGCAAACATCAGTTCTACCTTATTCGACTTTTATTTACACTGCGTTCTGGGTCGTGGGAGCCTTGCTTTTCTGGGTCCAGATTATGAAATCACTCTGGCTGAACTGTGGGAAGCCGCACTTGATATGTTTAAAGGTTCCGGCTATGATGAAGCAAAATTTGAGGAAGCAAAATTTGAGGCTCGCTATCTTGATGATGAGGCTCGCGCCGCTCTTGTTAGAGGGAAGGAGCAGCTTGCTAAAGCGCGGGCTGAATCACTGGGAGAAGAGCTTTCAAAAGAGGAAGCTCCTTTAACTGCCCCTATTCATACTTCCACTTCGGCTGATGCAAACATTATGGATTCCAGCTCTCATCCTTCACATCCAGTTGTGACCACTCCTACAGAAGAAGAGGCAATGAAGGACTTTCAGGCTCGGGAATTTGAGATTGATCTCGCTAAACCGGCTTCTCCAGGTAACTTTGACGAGACGAATTCAGTGAATTGCTTATTCGATTCAACCGAGTTCGACAAACTTCTTACTTATTACTTAAGCTTTGACGATCCACTATCTTCTTTTTCCTCGGAGAATACTGATTTTGATTTCTTTTATTATGCAGCGGACGTGCCGGAAACTGCACCAATTTCTCCTTCTTCAGCTGCCGTTCCTCCTCCTTCTCAAGTTACTCCTCTTCCAGCTTCTCAACCAGGTCCACAGGAAGAACAGATAGCAGCCCTTCAAGGCTTGGACGAACCACCTGCTTCCGAGGAGCAGAAAGCAGAAGATCTGGAAGATAGCAAGAAGACCCCGGAGCAGTCTTTTGACTACGACACAAAACTTTCTACATTTCTTACTCCGGGGAGTGAGTCTTCTTCTAAGAAGAAGGGGAAACGTGTGGTTTCGAAGAAAGGAAAGAAGAGTTCTTCTGTTGCTGGAGATGAAGCAGAAGTCGATCCGGCTGAGTCTCTTTCTCCTTCTTCTCCGATACGGCCTTCGAAACTAATTACCAGGCTGGGTAAAGGCTCCAAGGGTGGGAAGAAGGAGAAATGAGTTTGATTTTGACTTTTCTGCTTTTTGCATGTGTTGACCGGAGATTGTGCGGATACCGGTCTCTGCTCCTTTTTGTAATCTGCACAATGTAAAAAGTTTCCATGGTATTGAATAAAATAGCTATTTTACCTGTACAAATTCTTGTGTATGTGAGAACGTATCTGTTTCTCTTTTTTAGTATAGAACAAATGATTCTCTTTTGTTTGAACAAACTTTTGTTTGTTTTTTGAGAATGCATTTATTCCACATCTATTTTTCATGATATCGTAATGAACTCGCGGTATGTTGCTTGCATATTACTTTATTCATGTAACTGAATAGTATAGTGTTGCCCCCATACCGCAAGTACATTGCAACATTTCTAACTTCTTCAAGACTGATACTCTTACTTCATAGAATAACTACTCCACTTTTAAGGGAGGAATCATTCTGCTTTCGATAGAGTATATCTCGTCTTCAGAGAAGTTTTTACTTTCTCTTTTTTTCCTGAAGAACACTTCAACTTTTGGGAATGATCACTTTTATTTGTTAAAAAGTGAATTTTCCTAAGCAGTGAAATGAGCTTCTGAAGAAGGTTTTGATTTTGTGCCCCAGTAAAGGGTTTATTTTTGGCACTTCAAGCAAGGTGAAGTCGCCTCTGCAGAGGTCTTTTGGTCTCTGAAGAGAAGCGATTTTGGTCTCTGAAGAGAAGCGATTTTGGTCTCCGAAGAGAAGCAATTTTGGTCTCCGAAGAGAAGCAATTTTGGCATTTCAGCTCTGGTGAAGTGGGTCTCCGAAGAGAAGCATTTTGCACTTCTACACGGGTGAAATGTGCCTCCGAAAAGGGCTTTTTAGCATTTCATCACTGGTGAAGTGGGTCTCCGAAGAGAAGCATTTTGCACTTCTACACGGGTGAAATGTGCCTCCGAAAAGGGCTTTTGCCTCCGAAGAGGTCTTGAAATTGCCTGGAAGTTACTTTCTCATGGTTGAGTGGATCCACGGGGCGGACGCAAGTTGCTTGATTGGATGTTCGTTTGCACAAATGATCGCAATCAATTAACAAGGGCCCTGTTCCTTCAGCTTGGAAAGGTGCCCCTCCGGTGGTTCCACCAATCTTGTTATTGAGAGAAGCACTTTCATTTATTGGCGTGCCTCGTTAGAAGGCTTTGTTGATCTTTGGGAAGGAGCATCGATTGGTTGGTGTGCCAGGAAGGTTGCTTCTCAGGGGCGAGTAGATCCACGGGACGGACGCAAGCTGCCTGATCGGAAGCATCACGATCAGTTAGCAAGGGCCCTGTTCCTTCTGCTTGGGAAGGTGTCCCTTCGGTGGTTCTACCGGCCCTTTTATTGAGGAGCAAAATTCCTTTTGGTTGCTTTCGTGCTTGTTTGGCCATGTTCTCCCATCATCTGTCCATTAGCGATCTTTTATTATCATTTCCAAGCGTATCTTCATTCCTTTTGTAAGTAAATTGCCTTATCCGAAGAAGTGAACTTCACTGTTGAATAACTTCATGGGACAAACGTGAGTTACCTAGCTGGATGTCTGTTCATATTGACAATCACAAGTGGTTAACGAAGGCTTGCCCCAGTGAAGTTGCCAACTTTTTATGTGAGGTTCTTCTTGTATAGGATTTGAATATGGAATTCTTTGTTGCTTGGTATTTGCTTTAATAAATGATTTGTAAGGCTCGCTTAGCTTTGCGATGGGTGAGCTTTGCTTTAATGACCTGCAATATTAGATCGACATTTTAGCAATACATTTAGAGTATTTACACATCGAAATATAACAGGCATTTTATAATAGAAAACACAGAATGCATAGTTTTTCATTATTCAGTCACGCTGATTTCTCAGCGGTTTACAATGCAGAAGTTACACATCCATCATCATTTTTTACAAATTTAAGCAACGCTGTTAAGCAAAAAATAGATGCTAGTGATTGTTGTTTCTGAATCTCCAAGCTAGATTTCCATTTGTGCTTGATTCATAGCTTTTGGATTTTTATGTCAGAGAAAGTGAAAGATGCCCCAGTTGCAGTTTTGTGGACCATTAGCAGTCGTCCCAACTTCTGCCTGCTGGGTGTGGACCTCCTGTGACAACATTAATGACAAGCTTTTCTGAATCTTGCACTTCAGTGTTGTTGAGAGAATCGGATTGATGGGTAGGACGTTGTTGATCCCGAGTGGATGAGGTTGGAGCGACTCCGCTTCTCTTAACGTATTGTTGGAGTTTACCCTGCTCCAGCAATTCTTCAATCACATTCTTTAATTGGCGACATTGGTCAGTGTCATGGCCAGGTTGATTGTGAAATTGGCAGAATTTTCCATTACGCTTTGCACCTCTCGTCATCTCAGGTGGCTTAGGATACCTGACAACGTCCTTTGTTGCAAAAAAGATATTTCTTGGTGTATCAGTTAAAGGAGTATAATCCGAAGGATTAAAGCGGCGAGGTTTCTTTTCATTTCCCTGGCTCTTTCCTCCTTCATTCTCCCTTTTCTGACTTTCAGATTCTCTT
Organism: Allium fistulosum; assembly: GCA_030737815.1. Taxonomy (NCBI): domain Eukaryota; kingdom Viridiplantae; phylum Streptophyta; class Magnoliopsida; order Asparagales; family Amaryllidaceae; genus Allium; species Allium fistulosum. Next base: position 612,248,676 of record CM060906.1, on the reverse strand, counting down.
TTATTAGATGGGACATTGTTATTATTAGTTTGGGAAGCAACCACTTTCGATGTCGTAGAAAGGCTTTCAAGGCGAATGAACTCGTCGGCCTTTTTATAAAATTTATCAAGTGAGTTCGGTTCCTTCATCTTTAGCCATATCCCAAATTTACTCGATTTATCAATGGCTCGCATCAAATAAGTCAGGATCATGCGTGGTTCCGCATTTTCTACTTCGGCTAAAGCTATATTGAAACGGCTCAAGAAAGATTTGATTGATTCTCCGGGCGCTTGTTCAAGGTTGGACAGTGACATTATATCCTTAGCTTTTGAAGCATACAATCTGAACTGTTCTTTAAACTTTTGCGTTAAGTCGGAGAACTTATCTACAGACCGAACTGGAAGCTTTGTGAACCAAAGTAAAGCCACACCTTCCAGGTATACTGGAAAGTATCGACACTTGATCTCGTCTGATGCTCTTGCACCGGTCATATGCCAATCGTATTTGTATAGGAAATGATTAGGGTCATTGGTTCCCCTATAGGCTTGGATAGTAGGAGGTGCAAATTTCCTTGGAAATTCCGCTCTCAGGATCCTTTCAGTAAACGGAGTTCTGCTTGGTGCAAATCCCCAGTCGTTCTCATCCTCTTCCCTTTGCATGCTCTCTTTCATGATGCGGCTAACCATTTCGGACAGGTATTCTTTATTGTTCAAAGATACCTCCGGACAAGCATCAGTTCTTCCCTCGGGAGTTTGCCTGGGCATATGTTCATGACAAGTTGGTTGCGGCATAGAACCATCAGCCTGAAAAGGTGGCATTTCAGGAAGAGTAGTTTGACGGTTTTCTGGTTGACGATTTGCCCCGAGCAGAGCAGTTAACCTATCCATCATCAAAGCGTTTTGGGTTTCAATCTGTTGGTATAATCCAGAAACTGCATCATCCAATTCAGCCCTGGTGACTCCAACGGTTGGAGTTGCTTGGTCTGTTATTGGGGAAGCGGAAGTCCCTTCGTGAGCATTTCCGGATCTGATAGGTCTACCTCTTCTTCCAGGAGCCATTATTTCGGATCTGGTTTTTAAGAGAGGTCCTTTTTATGAATCTTTGCGAAGCAATGGTGGACGATCGCCTGAGTTGGGTTCTCAGTGAAAGCACCAAAATGTTAACGCTAAAAAGTGAACGCTAACATCCGGTGTGTGTAATAGAATTGTGAAAGCACCACCCGTTAGTACGGGAACAGAATATAAGCCGAAAATAGCAGAAAAGCAGTAAATGAACAACAGATTTATAGTGGTTCGGTCCGTAATTGAGCCTACATCCACTTTATAGTCTTTTATTGCTGATTCGGTTACAATTTGATACAATATCCTTCAAAATACAATACAACTTGATCATGAAAGCACTCTTGACTACTAGCTCGATCTTTGATGATGAAACTCGACGAATCCGTGTTGGATGTAAGGAGTTCTTCTCGAAGCTTGTTGTAGTGTCTCGAATGCTTGAAGATCTTTGATTGCTGAATGAGAGGAGACTTCGACAGCGTAACGGCGCTTGAAGAAATGAATGGCCAAAAGTCCCCCTCATGTTGGAAGTGGTGGGGTATTTATAGGAGCTGATTTGGACTCTGGAAATTTTTCTAAGTCCTAAGTCGTAGCCGACTTAGTATAAGTCGTGGCCGACTTATGATAGGTCGCAGCCGGCCCATCAACACTCCCTCAGTAGCTCACCTCCTCTTCTGGTTTTATGTTTTAAGTCCTAAGTCGCCGAAGACTTAAGGTAAGTCGGTGACGAGGTAAAGGGGTATAAGGTGTTCTGAGATTGTATACGACTTAGTATAAGTCGTAGGTCGGCGACGACTTAAGAGATAGGTCGTAGGTCTTAAGTTATCAACAATTGCCTTAGGTCCAAGACTCCCTTATCTTGTAGACTCTTAAGTCGTAGTACTTCTTAACTCGGAGCATTTCATAACTCGGAGCATTTCATAACTCGGTGTTGTTAGGTCGGAGCAGAGTTAACCCATAGGTTGTTAAGCTTTTAACTCGTAGGTCGTTGGATCCCCATAGGTCGTGGTCATCCTTAACTCGCAAACTTCTAAGTCGGAGCTTTCTTAACTCGGCACCCTTCTTAAGTCGGAGCTCTCCTTAAGTCGTAGTTCTTTAGGTCGCAACATTGCTAGGTCGCAATGTTCCCTATAGCTTTAGGTCGCAATATCCCCTAAGTCGTTAGGTCGCAGCTTCACCAAGTCGTAAGTTGCAAGCTTCCTTTAGCAGTTAGGTCGCTAAGTCTTTAGGTTGCGAGGTTCTTGAGATAGATAGGTCGCAGGCTTCTTAGGTCGCGACATTCCTTAAGTTGCTATGTTCTTAGGTCGCAGGCTTCAGTTAGGTCGCAAGCTTCCTTCAACAGTTAGGTCGCGACGTTCTTTAGGTCGCTGTGTCTTAGGTTGCAAACTTCAGTTAGGTCGCAAAATCTCTTCAGCAGTTAGGTCGCAAGCTTCATTGACTCGCTCAATATTTTAGGTCGCTTCTCAATGGGAGTTAACAAGCATTTTAACTTACATTTTGCATTAAGCGCAGAAGCGAGCTCCACAAGCGAAGCGCAACCCCTTTGCTACCTACTAAAATGCTCAATAACCAAGTTAGAACCATGCATATAAAGATAGATCGATATACTTATCATAAAAACACACATATAACATGTTTAGCTTCAAAACTGAAATTCCAATTCTATGACAGCAAACGAATCTCAGTTTTTGGTCACCTAAACGATAAAATTTGACAATGGGATCTAAACAAAAGTTGTTGCATTCGTTTCAGGCTTTCCGTAATGTCCAAAATCATTGAATTCGGACCTTCCGTTCAAAAGTTACGACCGTTTTACTAAATAGGAACGCCTCAGCCTGGCAATGAATTGCGCAGGTCAGCGACATTTGGTCACGTTTTCGACCCTCTAAATGACAGCAAAACACAAAACACTTAAAGCAAAAGTTTTAACTTAAGTTCTTAGCTTTCCAGAAAGTGCAAGATCATCAAAATCCGATACACCAGTAAAAAGTTATGGCAAAACTACTAAGAGTATATGCTACTGATTTTGCTTCCCTTTTACACAGGCCAGCGAGAAGATTCAAACTTTTAACTAAGTAAATGAAGGAATTTCTCAAGACAGTCTAAACAAAATTCGTGCTACAGTTTCTAAGCTTTCCGAAAAGTCTAATATCGTTGAATTTCATCTAGCCATTTAAAAGTTATGTTTATTTCCGTTTCAGCATATATTGGACAATTTTGGATTTTTTTTTTCCAAAATTTTGCTTTTATTATTTCAAAGTACAAACCATCAAACTTCAAATTTTCTAAAGAACAATCATAAACACAAAGTCGTTTATTTTCTTATTTATCCATGACATAAGTTTACATTCGATTTGTTTCCGATTTATTCAAGTTTGCTTCATTCATAATTTAAATTCAAGTCAATTTGCTTCAATTTAATTTGAATTCAATTATATTTAATTCCACTTTGCTTCAAATTTGAATTTAATTATTTAAAAATTTTATTCCGTTTATTCAGTTCCATTTACACTAATGAATTCTATTTAATCAATTACCATCCGTCAAACAACCAATGCATATCAAACATTACCATCCATCCAGAATCTACACTAAATCAATTATACATTTCCAAGTCAAATTTTTTTATTTCATACACTTCCAAGTTTATTGACATTTAGTTATATTCAACTTTAATTAGTTTCCATTTACAAATTTTATATTTCATTAATTTTAAATTTTATTCATTCACTTGTATATATCTTTCATTTTACAGCTTAAATTTCTTTTATATTTACAACTATCAATAGATCTTCACATTTTATTATTCACTCTCACACTGGTATATTATTCCTCTACTTATCCTTATTAGCATTTTAAACTTTTTAAGTATTTGGTAAGTTATAGTTATGCAAATAGAATGTAGTTAAACAACATACAACCTCTTTTCATTCAAAGTTGAATTTTCAATTAATTAATTCTTAAGTCATTACTTAAATTTCACTATAATTTAATTTCACATTTACATTCACATATAGTATTTCCATTTTATATTAACATAATGGTGAATCACCTTTAAATGTTAATTTAAATTCCAATTATTTACTAACAATTTTATTTATATTTGCAAACCATTAATTAAATGCATATTTCATTATTCAAACCTAAACTTGTATATTATCCGATTAACAATTCATATAACATTTTTGAACTTCTTAAATATTTTGGTAAGTTATATTTATGCTATAGAATGAAATTTAATACTATGCGAGTTTTACAGTTTCAATTTTATTTTAAATTCATAATTTCCTAATTCTAAGGATTTCTACTTCAATTTGATATTTTCACTTAGCTCTTAGGTTCATTTCTCATTTCACAATTTAGAAGTTCCGTAATGATTCAAGTATTTGTTTATCTCAATAGTTTAAAGTCATTAAATATTAAAGAACTTAAGAATTTCATTTCCGGTTTCATTTCAAATCAAGTTTGAAATAATATATACTTATATTAATGTGTATCAAGTCATACTATAGAGAATACAAAATAAAATTCAATTTTAATCAAAACAGGGTTTAGAAAAAGCTATTATGTGATCTCCCCCACTTAGACTCTCGAAAATAAACGTCGATGATGCGTGCACTCATCACCGAAATCCTTCTCTAGTGTCAAGAGGGGAGTATAACACTTACTTCATTTGAAATCCTTTGAAAACAATTTCTAATCGAATATACTATCATATAATACTTATATTATACATTTCAAATTTTTGTTAATAAATTTTCAAAACACCGGAATTTAAATTCTCCATCTTAATTTAAATTCATTTTTATTTCATTTTATTTACCATTTATATTCATTGTCAATCATATTTACAAGTTTCATTTCTTAAAATCATCCAATAGTCAATAGTTAGAAATATTGACTAATCAACAATAAACGATGATAATCTAATATTATCGTCTCCTAACAACCAATACAATCAAAATTTATAAATTTTCAAGATAAGTCTTTTATATATAAAATATAATCCAAAACAATATTATGTCAATCTGTCCTATTCGAGTGTTTAGAAATTCCTATCGATGCCTTGGCGTCCCAAGTACCAACCAGAATTCATAAATACTCAACGGAACAAATTAACACAATATAAAATCATTTTTATATCAAAATTACAAATACGCTCCCTCATATACACTCAACTCATTCATATAGTTTACCTCTATTTCAATGAGTTATTCCCCACTAGAGCCAAGGTTTATCGCTAAACCAAAGCTATGATACCAACTGAAACGGCCCGCATTTTTGACCGTTCAAGTCGACAATAAATCCACACATGTCGACTCAAACCGTCCAAAAAGGCAGATGGTTATTGGGGTAAATAAGAAATAGATAAGAAAGAATAGAAAACAAACACAGAATCTTGCAGCGGAAGGAACAAGATATAATAATAAAATAACAGTTCATGAAGCTGTTAAATAAATAAATTTGATTATTATTATACATCATAAATCAGAGTTACATACATATCAGAGATAATACAATAATGCAGCGGAAAAATAATATGGTAGTAGAATACAAATGATGTAATACCAAACTCCGTCTTCGTCCTCCAAAATAGATCTTCAACCTTATCTGAAATGCTCAGGCTGACCCGAGCGTAATGAAAAGACAAAACACTCGAGTCAGGACTAAAATATCTCATGTAAGTCAAATCGAATAAGAAAATATGAGTGTGACGGCGTCAGAGATGTTTACGGGGTTTAACATCTCCTGTCCAGTGTCAACGTGAGTGCAATAACTTAAGAGATGTTACGGGATTTTCCATCTCTCAAGGACCCGTTAAACTATCTACTATGTAGTACAATACGCTATTATAATATGTCTACATTAAAGTAAAAGTATTAAAATAGCGTTAAGCCATGGCCCATTCCACCCTTAACACTGTTTATATTCCCAAGAGCATATACAAGACCGTAGTTTCCCAAAACCGGAAGTCACCAGAGGGCAATCCATATACTAAAGGTACAAACCAAAATCGTAGTGGTCACGAATAGGATAATCAGTATGACAAGGTACATGAGGCAATACCAACTAGGATACTAGTAGTTGCGTGATTCGGACTGATGTTGGGCATAGCAGCTACTACCCCAACACCGCGAAACAACACTCCCAAAATCGAGGGGTGCACCCAAATCGAATCACAAAAGTATTAGACATGGTAACGAAGAAGTGTGTCCGCTAGAGGTGGCGAACCTCAATGGCCCGGCGCGGCTCCTGTTTTAGTCATATCAGGGGTCATCCAATATCGTTCTCTTTCTTCAATCAACGCGTTCATCAAACCATCCACTTCATTCTGGATCAACACTCCACGTATACTAGTTATTAAAGTGGTTTTCGGTATCGACAGAGAGTATGTCCATATCCGATCCCGGTCTCTTTAATAACTACGTATTATTACACCGATGGCTCTTTTACATTTTCAAAATCAATTCATAATTGATTATCAAAAATATCATATTCGCTTCAAAAATAAAAGCCTTTTCAAAATCATCATATCTACTCAAAGTATACGATTTCATTTCAAAATCATTTTTGCCTCAATATCTCATTTCAATTCAAAATCGTCCTATCTACTCAAAATATACGATTTCATTTCAAAAATCATTTTCGCCTTACCTTTCACAAAACGATTAACATAAACTCGAATTCCAAAAATTTAAAATTTAATCCAATTTCAAATCATCAATTTCAACTCGATTCAGCTTCTCAATAAACCATTCAAATTATCAATTTCAAATACATATTTGAACCACAAAATAAACAATTTCACTTCCAATATATTTCGAAACTTTAAATATTTCACATTTCAAAACAGCTCATATATTTATATAAAAATATAAGATTCGCTTTAAAACCATTTCGTATTCAAATTAGAATATACTTCAAATTAAACATCCGTATTAAGTAGTTTACTTAATTTCTGGAACAATTCCCATTTAATAAACTTAGATTAATATTCGGATTTCAAGAATTCATTTAAGTATTACATTCCAAATCAATTTCAGTTCAAATCCTATTCAAATCAATTTTATCTTCAAATTTAATTCAATAGTTTCAATTTAGTTCAATTCACAAATTTATTTACATTTCAATTTAATTCCAAATTAATTAAATCTCAATTTCAAATAAATTTTCAATTCCAAACTCAAACTTGAAATATCATTTCATATAAATTTTCTTAGAAATATTCAGAGTTCGATTAAAAGTCCAATCTTTTAAAACAAATCAACTTTCGAAAATTCACGACGTATTTCAATTTTTCCTTAAAATCTAAACTTCGAATAATTAAACAATTTCATTTACCAATTTTAAATTCTAACATCTCGAGCTTCAATTCAAAATAATTCAATTTCCATAAATTGGATTTTATTCATAACTTTTAAATCAAATCATTTAAATAAATTTCAAATCAACGATTTTAAAATTATTAATTTAACCAATCCGGTGTCCGTATGTAATTTTCTATCCTATGGCCAAGTGATTAATTATTTCAATTACATGTCAGGGATGAATATATATTACTTAAACCAATCACAGTGTCATATGCATGTATAACAGGATATATATATAAGCAAATAAACATCCAAACATTTAAATATCAACCAATAGCATCCATCGAAATAAATCATCCAATAGTCAATACAATTCACGGCAATTTCATAGTTATCAATATCGGGAAATTTGATTTCGATTAAATCCTAATTTCAATTTACTGTCAATTTAATTTTTCAACGGTGAATTCACATGACAATCTATATGACAATTAAATTTTTATCAAACAACCACAAATAAATTCATATCACTTCATAATGTCAAATTTAACTACCATAAAGATATTCAGTACGTTGTGAGCGTTATAAAACACTCACCTTGATTTTCTATTGTCGCCGAGACGTTCCGGTTTGGAACTAAAACTAGACGACGCCCAACTTTAGCCAAAATTTCCACCGTCTCCAAATCTATCCAAACCAGTTTCATTTCGAAGCTCTCGTCATTACGATCGCAACGCAAAAAGTTTCGTTCCAATCGGACCTCGTATGATAAAGTTATGCATTTTTAAAGTTTGTACAAATTTTAATATAACTAATTTACAAATTCTTTTTAATTCCAAACCCTGCTGAATCCTGGCCGTTCATCTTTGCTTCAGGAAATCTGGGCCGCACCTGCCTCCTTCTCCATCATCGTTCAATTCCCGTGAACCCTAACCCATAGCCGCCTATCTTCATCAAATTATCACGACCAACTCACTCGACTTCACAATGATCAGAGACCACCGTTAGAAGCGTCTTCGCAAGAGCTACCATCGGCCAGAGTAGGGTGGAGCTCGGCCATCTCTGCTGCACGCAAATCGAGGACAAACACGAAACTTTAAATGCAAATTCCCGTTGATCCGTTGCTCCGTTTTCGATCATCTCTGTATGGATTTGAAGCTCTCATCGTCCTCTACGACTTTGTAGTTGACAACTTTTGCTAATTCCTTACGGATTGAGAGAGATTAAGGAGGAAAGAAAACGAATTTTTGGCCATTGATGGAAAAGATGGCGGCTAGGGCTGAAACCCTAAGTTGTTTTTGGAAAATAGAGAAAGTGAGGGGCTTTTATAGAAAAATACGCGACACTATTCATCCCGGATTTTCCGAACTCCAAACGAAGCGTGCCGGCTGACGTTTCTAAGGTTTACCCTGCGTTCCGAACACAATGGAACAGGTTTCAGAAGCTAATTCGATCATCTATGCGAGTTACGGCAATAAACGATCGATTTAAAATTAAATCGGTTAATCAAATTTCTGTGCGTTTGGGCTCGCCCCGGACAAACGGTAAATCTGATTGACACGAAATTTGAAACCTTACAAAAATATGATATTACGGATCCGATGAAACTGGTTTCGTCGAAATCCGAGACTTTTTGAAAAATGACTATTTTCTCTCGTCGAATTAATATTAAAAACAATTCGATGCGTTTCGAGCTGCCACGATCAAACGATAACTCCGATTGCTTCGAAAATTGAAATCTGACAATAGAAAACTATTACGAATCCAATGGAACTAGTTTCATTCAATTCTGAGACTGTTCGAAAAATGGCTATTTTTCAGTCGATAATTAAATATTAAAATATTCAATTTTCACAAATTAACTTTAAATTCAATTTTAAAAGTTCTATAACATTACTATAACTCCAATATGATAAGATAAAATTTTACAAATCATTTTCAATCATATTTAACTCGATTTTCAATTATTTCTGAAATTTAACTTATTAAATTATCGATTTAATTGTCTAATTAAATCCAATATTCGAAAAATAAATTATTCGACTGTTTAATTTCAATATAAAATTCTCAATTTTAAATTATTAACTTTTAAATCAAATTTCAATTGTTCACAAATTCCATTTTTAATTTCACAGTAATTAACAATCTTTTACAATGCAGTTTTCCATTATAAATCCAATATAAAAGATTATATTAGATTCAGCGTTCAATTATATTGTAATTCAAATTCAAGTTATTTAATTCCAAATGAATTCTTTTATTTCGATTTACACTTTCATTATTGAATCAACCATTTACTTATACATTATTACCAATAGTTTATAATTCATTTACTTTCATTTTCTTCAGCTATCATCTTATTTAAATTCACAGTAATATTAAATTACATTCATTTACGTTGATTTCCATATTATAACTTCAATATTAAATGTAACATTTTATTTATTTCATTGTCTACAATCAAATTAAATTCAATTCAATTACTTGTTACATTCAAATTTAAATCTTTACTTACGTTCAATTACAAGTTAACATCTTTATCGAATTACAGTTTCAGTTATTATCTGCTTTCAATCAACTGTAATATTAAGTTACATTTATTTATATTAGTTTCAATAACATAAACTTCCATTATTAAATCTACCATTTTATTTATTCTTTGTTTACAATCATAACCAATTTGGTTTACAATCAAATTCAATTCATTATTTACATTCACTACAAGTTAACATCCATATTTAATTTACAAATAAGTTATTTCAGAATTCTGTTTTGTATTTTAACTTGTAATTCACATTTAACAACACAAAATTTTATTTCCTTCGGATTTTTATCCAAAATTTTCATTTTAATTCGTATTTTTAAAGTGTTAAAAATACGGGTCGTTACAGGATTTGTGTTTTGTTCGAGTGATAAAGACTCATGTTAAAGATGCCGAACATAACCTCGACACTGGAAATGGCTAAAGATAGAGTAGACTGCACATTCTGGGTTTGGCTGACCCACGATATGATATTATCAACTTCAGATCTAGAGTATGCTTAACGATATGTTGGTACCACTACACCAAAACAGGCAAATCCTAACATTTATAAGTGTTACAAATAATTTCAGTAACACTTTTTAAGTGTTACTAATGGACTGTGAGGAATGAAGCGGCCAAATTTGTAACACTTATAAGTGTTACGAACGTACGTATTACTAACACTTATAAGTGTTGTTACAGAAATATACGGTAACGCTTATAAGTGTTGGTACAGAAATATGCGGTAATGCTTATAAGTGTTGGTACAGAAATATACTGTAACGCTTATAAGTGTTGGTACAAAAATATACGGTAACACATATATGTGTTTTTACACATAAAATGCTTTGCATATCATTTAGGTTTGTAACGTAGATAAGTGTTGTTATCCAAAATATTGGTAACACTTATATGCGTTACTAATTGAAATTATGTTTTTACACTATTTTATACACAATTAATATTAAATTCTTAAAACAAATGAATATAATATCTCATAAATGATGATGTCCATATCATATACAATTCATCATATCAATTCAATATGAAGTCTAAAATGCTTCCATATCTCAAATGCAACAATATCATATTTAGATAATACTATAATATGAGCTACAAACTTTCCAATTTCAAAATACCACAATATCATATCCAAATTATAAAAAAGCAATTTCATATCTAATTTTAAATATCCAATATAATACAAGCTACTAATAAATAGAATTTTAGATATTGCGAAGAAAAAACTGCAGCTCCACCATTTACATACAAACTTCACCATCATCACAGCATATCTCAACATCCCCTACATCATTATTTCTGCCATCCATAACTATCCACAACTATCACAACAGTAAACTCTGCCATCACTTCTTCTTATACATACAACTGCTGCCACATACACCCACACTTCTGACAAACTCCCTACATTCATTCATTCATTCATTCATTCATCCCACCGAGTTCCACCAGCATACTTGCAACTACACTCCACACTTCACATAATACACTCACTGCCTCAACATTCCAGTGCATCCTACCTCAAAATTCCCACTGACTTAACTGCCAGCTGCCATATACATAACTGCTACAACCCTCTTCACCACAAATACAAAACTTTCACCTCCCTGCACACATCACCCATACGAACCATCAAGTGCAACATCACTTCTGTGCACACTTCCTTGCATTGCCAACAACAAACCCCAAAACATCACCCTACCACTGCCAATAAACCAACCTACTCCATCAACTCATAACCTCTGATCAACTTCTTCCCTACCTGAAAACAGTCACATCTACTTATACAAACATGCCTGCAACATTCATTGTCATCTCCTCCTCTTCTTAAAATTGCTAACATCAGAATCTCACAACTTCATCACACTTCAACAACCTGACCATCACCTTCCCTGCCTGACAAACACCTTGACACACCAGATCCACACATACATGCACTTCCACGCCGCCACTAACCTCATCGAACACCAGCAGCTGCCATGAGGAAGATATAATGATACCCTTAAGAAGAAAATATCTTATTAATAGATACCTTGAAGATCAAATTAAGCTTGTAAACTGCAAAGTAAACCTGCAGAATAATTAGTTTTTCCAGTTCATAGAAGTAATATTATGCCAAAGGGGGAAAATATATCATTGAGGTCTCTAAAAAGATTTGCTCCAAATGATGGACAAGAATACGAATTTTACCAACCTCTAAAGGAAGTATAAGTAGAAAATTGAATAATAGTAGGAATAATGTAAGAAAAATACATCACCTTAACACACTCTAATATTGTGGCTCTGTGCCACTACACTGCTTGAGAATCAACTGAAATAGCCTTCATCAGCATGTTCAATGCAACGTATCTGTAGTACACAAGTTATTAGCATCGTTTGAATAGTAGCAAACATGCTTGACATTGTTTCATTCACACATATGTTTATGCATGTATAACAAATCAAATTTTAGATAAAAGAAAAAAATATTGTCCCAATTTTTTTGTTGATATGATACCAGACCCCGCACCAATTTAAAATTATATTTCGGGTCCTTAATATGATGAGTCAGCGTTTTTCTTCTTTAATAATGCACACTTTACAATTACAAATTTATGAAATACTATTTGAATGCATTTTTTTATACAGAACTTTACAGTTGAAATTTGACTTCCACTAAACTATAATAAATTTACTTGTATGGAGAAATTGACTATAAAAGGTTACATAATTGATATCTCAAATTAATATCATCTAAGTCAACTTTAAGAATTTATCATAAATCTATGAATATTGATTACATTTTGATTGGTCGAGGACAAGGAAGATATTGAACTTTATTATTTCACTTGGTATACTATTGCTATTTGAATTCCGTAAAAGAAAGCGAGGAAATAAAATGCATTTTTATTTGTTGGGTTTTGGTAAAAGACAATACAAAATGTGGTATGTATAGCCGTGCTTTTTGCAACATACAAATAGATTGTACTTTATAACTTTTTATGATTCCAAAAGGGCGGGTTGTATGTAGGATGCACATGGATTGATTATCCATTTTAATCAAAAAAAAATTGGATTGGAATTAATTCGATTTGAAAATCGGATCGGATTGGATTCAAACTATAGAAATTCAATTATGGTGGATCCATAATAAGTGAACGGTAGTAGTAGGTGGTCATGAGTGTAGATGCATGGTAGTAGGTATACAATAAACATGTAAAAGAATAAAGAAAACAACAAATCAAAGAAAACAATAAAAAGAATGGATAAATGATCGTATATTTTATTTTGGTAAATACAAGTATGTATTTTCTATTAATGCGTTTCTATAAAAAAAACATCAAAATCCAAAATGAAATCGTACCTGAAATTTCTAGAACTTCCGATCCAAAAATATAAAATGAGCAAAATGGAAACTGAAACTGGAATTTTGAACTTTGGTGGACAAATAGCTGGCAGGGCTAAATTGTAGATATTTTAACTCTTAATTTTTGTGGTTTTTCTTCAAACTTCAATTGTTCAAGGACAATTTAGTTAATTTAAGGGCATGTTTAGCAACTGGGACATAGAAAATCTTTAAGTGGAAATTTGAAACATAGATTTAATATGCTGTCAATTACTAAATAGATCAAGTTGGCTACCTATACCTTGTTTGTAATATGATAATTAAATATTTGAAGTTCAAATAAAAATATGAAACTGTTTTGACATGTATAATAATATATAAACCTTCAAACACTTCTAGCCTTTAACCCTTGAAATAACAGACTAAAACATCACATCTTCAACTAGTGGATGCCATTTTGTGTAAATTATTTTGAAAATGCAAAAGGACAAACCTGATATTATTGTCTCGGTAAGACACCTAGGTAGACTTGTCGCTAGAGGTGTTGGATTTAAAACCTGAGAAATAAATAATTGCCAATGTCCCAAAAAAAAGGAAAAAAAGGGTTCTTTACTACATAAGTATAATGCAACTATAACTACTAAATTTCAAATGTATGATTGATTTGCAATGTAAATTACCTTCCTTAAGTATTCTAAAGCCTCCGTGCTGACTTTGCATAGCTCTGTACAGAGCTGGACACCAGAAATAAGAACACCATGGTTCTTTTCCTTGAGTAAAGATGCTGCAGGGTTCATAAAGTTTTTTGCTAAATCTGGAACTTTTCTTACAATCCTTATCGAACATAAGGCGGCCTGAGAAATATTGAAAGTTTACTGTTGAAAAAAATTGGAGATCATGGAGTCCAAGCATTCTAGTCAGAAACAAATATCAAGTTTCCCTTTAACATCATTCAAGTGAAGAGATAATTAAAAAATAATAATAGGAAGAAAAAAAACAGTGGTCTCTGTGTATGTTTTCTTAAACATTAACTTATTTAGCTCAGTAGCTAGCGCAGTTCAAAGTTGCATGAATTTCATCCAGCTCTTTTGAAAATTATGAGTCAGCTTCAGAACCAGACTACGGTAAACTGTTCAAATTGTTTGTCCGTAATTCTCATGCCATTTCCAGTTTGATGGCATCATCATTTACATTGCTCTTTACATATACCACTTATCAAGAGCTACCAGAAACAATCAGCATTGCTAAGCTAGGGTAAAACTGCCATGATGTGATGATGTGCAAATTGAATATGATTGGATGCCAAAAATATGCTCGCATTGCAGATTATTTGGGCATGCTATCTCTGAATGTAATAACTTTACTTCATACCCTAAAGACTATCAAGTGTACATGCATAACAAATCTCATCAACCAATGCATAATGTTAAGCATGAGCCAGTTATTATAAAGCCAAACAAAAAGAGTGTTCAAGGTAAAGCTACAATAACTACTCACAAAATTCAGGCTCAAAATGGAAAATTAAAAGTAAACAAGCCAAAAATCATTCACAAGTTCTCCTACTTCTACTGATAATGATTAATGATAAAGGAAATCGTAATCATGAGGTCATAATTATTGATGATATTATTAATAATTCAAAAGTGCAAGGTGAAGTCATCAAGTTCCCTCATCTATTTGCAGACACAATGTTAATTTTTCGTGCCATTCACCATCCCGCTTGCTCCTCCACTATCCACTCTCTTACTCAATCTATGCTCATGTTCCCCCTAATCATAAAAACATACACTCATCTCCCAATCGAAACCCCCACGCAATCTTGAAACCATTCTCCTATGCAAAATTAATTCTACCATGAAAACTAATTCCAATTCTATCAAGTATTCAAAGGATCTTCTGTCGGGTTTCTTTCAGAATGTATGAAATAGTAGAAGAATTCTACATCAGTCTCCTCGTCCACGTTTACATACTTTCAATGATTTTTCAAAAGGTACGTTACAATCATATTATAAAGTATTTGTCTAGGCCATATTGTTTGTTTGTTTGCATTCTTTTGTCAGCTTCTTGAACAAGAAAAACGATAGTACAAACGCAAAATCTAGAATGTTGTAGTCCATACTGCCGGAAAATCAAATAGTTTAGTAAAGCGACTTGTTGATAACCCAAAAAAATATGAAGTTTATATTGAAACCGAATCATATGTAGTCTTATCTCGGGTTTATATTGAGACGATAAGGCAAACTTCAATAATGAGCTAGAAAGTTATATTATTTTCTTAAATATGCATAGAAAATACCTTGTTACTCAATTAAAGAATCCATAGACATCAAAAGTTTCTATGTCAGAAAGTTAAAATACTTTCATTCTATGATAGCTTATTCAAATAGAGTACATGTAAACATTACAGTAAAAATATGCAGTGAAAGAAAAAGCGAACTAATGCAGGAAAGTCACCTGTCTTAGAGAAGACCCAAATTGCGGTCATCGCCGTCTTCCCAAAGCTCAAAAGAAATAGACACCAATCTGCCTTGTTTCTGCAAATTCCAAGTTTAACTTTACAGCGTTCACATCATCAATCCCAGCATAGGAGCAGACTGCTACTGTGATTTCATCATAAACAGCAGTGGTGTTCTGATTCTGATTATACTACAAAGCCTGAAGCATTGTCCCATCTTGCTCCGGTTCCCCTGCATCAGTTGATGCGCCAATGCCATGGATTGATGTGTGTACTTCGGTTGCCTCTTGATGAGGGTAACTAGGGTTTTGGCTCAACTTCGATTCGAGCAGCAATTGTCGCATTCGAGGTTGGTATCACGAACGCTACGAGAAATGAGCTACCGGAAGCCTCGCCATCGTTGATTCGGGAGAAAAGCATTAGGTCGCCTCAAGCGACGTTGATTTGTAAAGAGTCGCTGAGAAGGAGAAACCTAAATTGGAAATAAAAAAAGCGCGGCCAAAAATGAGAATGGGAATGGATAAGTGTGGGAAATGAAACGAATGCTAAATTACAAACAAGTGCACTTGGTCATGAATTATTTACAAATTTACCAATCATTGTAACACTTATTTGTGTTATATATCATAAGTAATGTGTTGTAAAGTTTATAAAGAAAATTATTTATTTTTACCAACGCTTTTTCAACTATTCTAACACTTATTAACTATTAGTAGTTTGTAACATTTGTAAGTGTTAGAAATTTACAAATACAAAATGTTGCAAAATCATCAATTTGGTGTAGTGTACTGGGAGTTGATGGTATTTTGTGTGAGAAATGCGGATTATGGATCTTAAGGCTAGAATTAACACTAGAGGGGGGTGAATAGTGTTTTAAGGAATTACTAATTCTTTTTGAGTTTATATTAATTTGAGCACAAATGTATGCAATATTCAGACACAGATATGATCACAGAATCAAATACAGATGCAGATATAAAGTAAAAGCAATAAAGGAAAGAACACACCGTATTTTTACTGGTTCGGAGTTACCCTACATCCAGTCCCGCAACACAAGTACGGATTTCCTTTCAAAATCAATTCTTACAATTACATCCTCGATTTCAAGGCCACGAGGTACACCGCTCCAGATTCACAATCCTCTGAGTAGAGATACTTGATTTTACGGGCAACAAGTTCACCCGATTGATTTTCCAGGCTACAATCTCACCTTTTCTCGCTCGATTGAATACAAAGAAGTCTATAACTCTGAATAGCACTGGGATCTTGTTGAGATAGTGATAGAGAATCAAACCAGAGATGATATAGTTAGATTCAATGGTGATTTCGGCAGAGTAATGGTAAAAATGTATATAAAGAAATGTGGAAGAAGAAGAGGAGTGAAATCAGAGAAAATATGATTATAAATTCGTTTAAAACAGCCCATATTTATAGTAGAACAACAACCATGTCCATTCATGAAAGGATATGACGAATAGACACTTCCTTTGAAATTCAAACTTTTGACATAAACTGTCACCTTGTCGACAAGGGGTCCTTGGGGTTGTCGACAAGCCTAAGTTATTTTTGGTAATTTGTTTTTCTTTGAAAATAACTTCTATCTTGTGTTAAAACTATTTTAAAATTTATAAATATACTTAACTATAGTTAAAATACATAAATAAGTATGGGGAATAATATTTTGGTATATATAAAATTTTACTATAATTTTATATTTAAATCTAAGTATAAATATTAAAAGTTAAATATATTATAATTAAAAGATAGTTTAAAACCAAGGATAATTTGATATTGAAAATAAAGATTATTTTGAGGCGAAAAGTATTTTAAAACTAGGATAGATGTTTTTGATTTAAAAAGGAAGATTTTGAAATCATTTTGAAAACAAGATATAATTTTGTAAAACATTTGAATAAAAGTTAGTGGATACAAAACAATGTTCCACTAGATTTTTCGTAGGTTCCATCCTACTTAGGGTTCCATCCCTTTAACGGGCTCGAAGTGGGATCCATTCCACGAATTAAATGGATTTTAAGATGTCAGTGCTTTTCTAGGATTTTTAACAAAATTCCTAACTTATCTTGAAATCTTGAACTTTTGATAATCTTGATACTCATGAGTCTTGAATCTTGATATCTTCGATCTTGAGTTCATCAGTTCTTGAATCTCTATACTATACAGTCTTCATTCTTTGGTACCTGTATATATATCCTGCATATACATATATATCTAAACAATAATGTTAGTATTTATATTTTATAATCTTATTCTAAGGTTGTTGTCATCAAAACCAACTTCTCAGGGACTAACAATCTCCTCCTTTTTGATGATGACAATCTTTGTTTATAAAATATTACTTCTATCCTAATAACTCCCCCTTAATCTATGCCTAACTATCCTATTTTATACTTCTCCCCCTTTGTCATCAACAAAAACTAACTCCAAACTATATAACTCCCCCTTAGTCTTGTACTAAAGTACCTACATTAATAAAATATATAATGGAGTATATAATAGATAGATTAAGAGATAATTATACTAATAGACATGATAACTAATCAAAGATCATATAAATATCAATGTGTATTTATACATATTATGTTTTGCACACCAATTATCAATCCACACCAAACCAAATCAAATCAAATCAATCCAAGCAATCAATTCAAATCAAACAAAGCAATCAAATAAAATCAAATATTACGAGAAACTTCCACCCATCCTTCTTCTCCAAATATAAGGTATGCTTTAATGGCATCCCAAATTTCATTTTCATTGGTGAGAGAGACTGGAGGATGTGCTTCATTATCATCTTTGTGCAGGGAGGAAATCATCCATCGAATCGCATCGAAATGCTTTTCTTGTTCCATGATCATCTGCATTTGACTCAACTCTAAGTGTCACTGATTACGGAGAATGAAAGAAAGAATATTCTTGAAAGAATTAAGGGTTTCTTCAAGATTCTCGGTCAAACTATGAATTGGATCAGCCATATTTGAGTTTGTGAGAAGAAATATAGATAGAGTAGATAAGAAATGATTTGAGAGATGAATTCTGGAAGAAATATGTATTTATAGGTGTAGAAATTCGTTTGAAATGAATAGACACAAGGTAGTTATTCAAATTTAAAATTTAAAATTTAAAATGAAAAGTCTTTTCTTACCAGTACTTGTCGATAGGGTCTCTGGGGGTTATCGACAGGGGTCAGTTAATTTTGATGAATCATTTTGATTTTGTGAATAATTGTGTGTATATATATATATTTATATAATATACTAACATTTATTCTGGAGGTAAGATTAGCTAGATAACAGAAAAGTAATTCAATTTCATTTCGTAGTAGAACGATACAATGATTAAACGTTAAGAACTACACGAACATTCAGATCAAAACAAACTATAACCAATACAACATGACATGAAAAGGTAGAACTAGTTAGAGGATGACGAAGATGAAGATAATCCAAGTTTCTTGCTGACTTTGGAGAATTTTGTGAAGCATCAAAAAGACTAAGAACTTGGTTGTTTGCAAAAAGAGAATCGATTTCATAAGTAGAGAAATCTTGAAATAAAGCAAACTTTCCGGGATGGACTTTTCCATAGTTAGCATAGTTGATATATGCTTTTATAACATTCGGATTATTGAAAAGTTGCTCTTTATATTTCTGGAAAGTCTCATTGTGGAAGGGTTGCTTGAAGAAGCCATTAGAGTAGAATGTAGAGAGCTTGATATTTTGAAATAAGAGTTTGAATTTGAAAATGAAAGTAAAAAGTTGTGATAAGAGATAGTAAATAAATAGATTCTCAAGGGACAGGTTCTCTGGTCAAAAGGTGACTTTTAAGAGACTTGAATGAAGTGAAAAGATGGAGGGAAATTCACACATTTGAATTCAAATTTGAATTTCAAATTTCTGTACCCTTGTCGAAAACATGGGGGGGCCCTTGTCGACAGGTGTCTTTGAATTTTCATGATTTATTTCTCTTAAGTATTCTAATATATATATATATATTTATTTATTTATTTATTATTTTTAATGTCTATATAATATCTGGAATATTACTAGAATTATAGTATATTCCATAAAATATTATGATACTATTTAAAAATAAAAATAAAAATAATAGTAAAAATATAATAATATAATAATAAAAAATTTAAAATTCAAACGACACACCAATTCAAAATCAACCAATCAAACATCCAATCCTAAGCATGCAATTTCAACCAATGTATTGTAAACGTGTACCTTTTTCTGAGTCCGTTTCTCTGAATTCGTTGGAGTCGTGAACTGCCGTGAAACACATATTTGAATTTTCTGTCTTCTGATCATCATCGCTTGAGGACTAGTCAGAGTCATCTAGAGTAACGGTAAATGCACGTTTTCATTTCTTTGCGGAATCATTGTTTATAGGAAGATTTTGCTTATCTGGATGCGGACGGTCTCTTTTGATATGGCCTGGTTCGTCATAGTTGAAACATTTGATATAGTTTGGCACTACATTCTGATTACCAGAGTTCTTATAGTAATTTCTCTTGAGATTATTCATCTTTCTGTATTTCAGGAATTTCCGAAAGTTCTTGGTCATAAAGGCTATCTCTTCATCATTATCGGTGTTTGAGTCTGATCCATCGATCAATGCATTGAATGCAATTGATTTCTTTTCAGATGCTTTGCTTTCTCTTCTCCTAAGCATTTGGACTTCAAACGACATTAGATTTCCAATTAATTCTTCTATCTTTAAGGTACTAATGTCATTTTCCTCTTCGATCGCAAGTGTCTTTTGATCCCATTCTGGAGTAAGAGAATTTAAGATTTTTCTAACTTGATCTTCTTTCGAAAATACCTTTCCCAAGGATATTAGAGAATGCACAATATCCTGAAATCTACTATACATATCTGGAATAGACTCATTAGGATTCATTTTAAATAATTGAAACTGATTTGTGAGCATGGAAATTTTGGTCTGTTTAACTTTGCTTGTTCCTTCGTGAGTAATTTGCAAAGTTTTCCAGATTTCATATGCAGACTTACAAACTGACACTCTATTAAATTCATTCCTATCAAGTGAACAAAATAGAATATTCATAACTTTAGAGTCATTTTGTGCGGCGGTCTTTTGCTCAGCAGTCCATTGTGCAAAACCAGTTGTGGGTTCAAAATATTCAGTCTGTGTGATATTCCAAGTGATCCTACAGATTGTAAATATATTTTCATCCTACATGCCCAGTATGCATAGTTACCGCCATTAAAAAGTGGTGGTCTGACAGTAGACTGACCTTCTACAAATGAACTAGTGACAGAGGTAATAGAACCAGTGTTGGTAGTAGTAACAGTACCAGTGTTGGTAGCCATTTTGAAATTTTTCAAAATTCAGATTATGAAACTTTGAAAACCTTGCTTTGATACCAAATGTGAGAAATGCGGATTACTGATCTTAAGGCTAGAATTAACACTAGAAGGGGGTGAATAGTGTTTTAAGGAATTACTAATTCTTTTTGAGTTTATATTAATTTGAACACAAATGAATGCAATATTCAAACACAGATATGATCACAGAATCAAATACAGATGCAGATATAAAGTAAAAGCAATAAAGGAAAGAACACACCGGATTTTATACTGGTTCGGAGTTACCCTACATCCAGTCCCGCAACACAAGTACGGATTTCCTTTCAAAATCAATTCTTACAATTACACCCTCGATTTCAAGGCCACGAGGTACACCGCTCCAGAGTCACAATCCTTTGGGTAGAGATACTTGATTTTACGGGCAACAAGTTCACCCGATTGATTTTCCAGGCTACAATCTCACCTTTTCTCGCTCGATTGAATACAAAGAAGTCTATAACTCTGAATAGTACTGGGATCTTGTTGAGATAGTGATAGAGAATCAAACCAGAGATGATCTAGTTAGATTCAATGGTGATTTCGGCAGAGTAATGGTAAAAATGTATATAAAGAAATGTGGAAGAAGAGGAGTGAAATCAGAGAAAATATGATTATAAATTCGTTTAAAACAAATAGTAGAACAACAGCCATGTCCATTCCTGAAAGGATATGACGAATAGACACTTCCTTTGAAATTCAAGCTTTTGAAATAAACTGTCACCTTGTCGACAAGGGGTCCTTGGGGTTGTCAAAAAGCCTAGTTATTTTTGGTAATTTGTTTTTCTTTGAAAATAACTTCTATCTTGTATTAAAACTATTTTAAACTTTATAAATATACTTAACTATAGTTAAAATACATAAATAAGTATAGAGAATAATATTTTGGTATATATAAAATTTTACTATAATTTTATATTTAAATCTAAGTATAAATATTAAAAGTTAAATATATTATAATTAAAAGATAGTTTAAAACCAAGGATAATTTGATATTGAAAATAAAGATTATTTTGAGGCTAAAAGTATTTTAAAACTAGGATAGATGTTTTTGATTTAAAAAGGAAGATTTTAAAATCATTTTGAAAACAAGATATAATTTTGTAAAACATTTGAATAAAAGTTAGTGGATACAAACAATGTTCCACTAGATTTTTCGTAGGTTCCATCCTACTTAGGATCCTTCCCTTTAACAGGCTCGAAGTGGATTCCATTCCACGAATAAAATGGATTTTAAGATGTCAGTGCTTTTCTAGGAGTTTTAACAAAATTCCTAACTAAATTACTTATCTTGAAATCTTGATAATCTTGATACTCACGAGTCTTAAATCTTGATATCTTTGATCTTGAGTTCATCAGTTCTTGAATCTCTATACTGTACAGTCTTCATTTTTTGGTACCTGTATATATATCCTGCATATACATATATATCTAAACAATAATGTTAGTATTTATATTTTATAATCTTATTCTAAGGTTGTTGTCATCAAAACCAACTTCTCAGGGACTAACATTTTGTTCCACATGGTTCATGTTTATGTTCGGACGTGGGCCGCTTGTGTTTACCTTATGGTATATTTTATTTAGAGATATACGATGCTCAAAAGGTGTTTTCTGATCCTTGTGCATGGAGATCCGCTTCAGTTTACTGGAGGCGACTCCGCGGAAAATACATTATACGAATGTTCCTTATCGGGTTTTGATTGTACTCCTAACAGCTGTTGACTGTAACCAATGTAACCATTCCAGCTATGTTATAATATTTATATTATACATCCTAAACATTATCCACTATATCACCTTATGTACTTCTTAAATGGTGGTTCTTTTAAGGGGATAATCGTTATGGCATTCCATGCGGTCTCAAAAGTACTATTATATGCTAGCTACATATTTCTTTAGTTTCTCATACCAGACTTATGTCTGATGCTTGGTTTTTGTTCTCCCTAAATTCCTCGCGTGCTATTTCGAGTAGTTTGAGAAAGGTAGGTTTTCGTTGATGTTCCTTGGAGCTCGAGAAGACGAGCTGGATGTTTCACCTACCGTAGTATTCTTATTTCCCTTGCATTACTATATTGTACATATCAGCATTTGTGAGGATAGGTTGTTATATCTTCTCCAGGCTGATGATGGTACTTAGGTTTTGTACTCCGAGATTTCTATATCGGAGTAACCCTTTGTACCATTCCTTTGATATTACATGTTATCATTCCTCTATGAGATTCTAATATTTTGTTCCTTCTTTCTTGTTCTATTTCTTTTTCATTTAATTTTACCGTAATAATTCGTCCTTTAGGCACTTGGATGCTCGACACACGAATACCATGGATGTATTTTGGGGTTGAAAGGGTGGGTCATTACACAATGCCCATAAATTGGTCGGGCACAACTACTCAATCAACAAACAATAACCAATGCTCCTAACTGCGTGAGCATGACTAATCAAACAATAAAAGATAGTAATTAAATATTATCTTTCCCTAACAAATAAACACACAAAATATCTATATCAAATTTACGGAAATTATTCCATTATATATTGGTAAAATTATTTCATTTACCAATTTTCAAAAACAATACTGCATTAGTTTGCCTTGTTTAAGTGTTTAGAAACCCCTATCGATACTGTGGCTTCCCAGTATCGACAAGAATTTATAAACCACTCAACAGATAAATCAACACAATATAAAACATTATTATAGAACTAAAAAATATGTGATCTTATATATATAAATACACTCAACTCATTCTAGTGTGTTACTAACCATATCTCTAATGAGCCAGTCATTCTAGGGCATTACTAACCCTATCTATAATTAGTTTTTCCCCACCAAAGCCTAGGTGTTCGCTTAACCTAAGCTCTGATACCAAGTATAACAGCCCGACTTTTCGATCCTTAAAAGTTGACACTAATACATCCATGGTACTTACGTGTCGAGCATTCAAGTGCCGGAAAGACAAAGTGTTAGGAAAAGAAGGATAAAAAGACAGAACAGAATGTCACATCGTGATGAGTAATATATAATATACAACAGATCTTTAACAAAGAAAAACTGTAATATATACACATCAATTAGAGTACACTAACAAATCATCAGCCTGGACAGTTATAAAAACCTGTCCTCAGAAATGAATTTAAATATAGACAACCAATGCAATGAAAAATAACATATATGTGAATACGTCTCGGGGCCTCCAAGTCATCTCCTAAAGCTCCAAAGCATCCACACTAGATCTCTAAATATGCTCAGTCTGACCCGAGCATTATGAGAAAAATAATGTCCGGATTAGTCTGATAAACCTGCATGAGAAAACACACCTTAATTGAATTTTAATGTTATAAAAAACTTTTGAAAATAAAGGTATCTTGTAAGACCACGTTGCACATAAATATAGACGAGTTTTTACCTTACAATAACTAAAACATTTCTTAGGAAATCCTCTGATATTATAATAATGTCCAGGATTTAAAATAAATATGGAATCATAGCTGAAATTGTTACATTATTAAATTCTAGCATTATATGTATACAATCAAGTTCGAAGGCTTGTATTGGAATATGGATTTCAACTATGAGGGTAAGGGTCTACCCACTGAATCAGTACACCTCTAGATAAAATGCACTGGAGGCTCCAACACGTTGCACCTCTACTACTCAGGATCGACCCTACCCCTTATTAGATAGCGTCAAATATGATCACCTCTTGGTTGATCAACAACCATAATAAGCCTTGAAGCATACATAGATATCGACTCTAGATAATGGATGATCCTACTCTAATGGGAGTGACCCACTTAGCCCTGCGGCATGTCCCTGCTTAATTTATTTACCGGTTGTGAGGCTCGTGAGGTAATGATTAATTGATTCCTCCTAGCAATTCCCACTTGGAATGCTAACACTGCCCACCAACTAGAAATGAAATGCAAGCATTCATCCATACAAGTTCGTTCTAGGTATGAACGAAATCGAAGGCACTACTTCTGTTACATCCATTTTGGAATCATCCTCAGGATTAGTAGCAAGTAGCCCATTTACAACAAAGAATGCCATCTTAAAAACCAACATCAAGATATCTTTCATTCGAATGCTTACTCTAGTTCAAAGCGGTTTTAAGATAATATTTCTGATCCCAGTCTCCTCGAACCGACAACGATAGTTTTAAAATTGGTCGATATTTGATAATCGGTTATTTAACTATCAAATAAAAACAATAATCAAATTAGGGATTTATTTCCATAGGGAAACCAACATTGGTTAGGCACATAAGCGACCACTAACCTCTTTAATTTATCCTTTAATTAATTAAAATCACTTTGTAAATACTTGTATCAAAATACTTTATAAACACATGATCACAAAACCTTTTATACTCTTTTAAATACTTGGAAAAATATACATATGTGTAACGAACTACAAATTTATCACTTTGATAAATTATATTTATATTTGAAATATTCAAGTACAAGATCTTATAACACAAATTAAAATGTTTTGAACCATAAATAATGATGGTAAACTTGTTTTAGAATTATATTAACAAATGTAGATATTTGGGATTTTCATCAGAAAAACGGCAAAAATTAGTTTTCAGGAAAAATTGTGATTTTCTCAATATTAATGTGCACGGAATTGGATACATACACTCATTTATCCATATTATTAAGAATATGAAATAAAATTATTTATTTTATTTTTGGGAAATAAAATTTATTTATGACATCATCAATAATGGCATCATATTTAATAATTGAGTTATGAATTTAAATTGAGATTTAATGATTTAATAATTATTATAATTTTTCAAATAATTATTTTTAAATGATAGTAAATCATTTATGTTAGTTTTGTAAAGATATATACTTGATTTGAAAATATAAGAAATTTCGTATAGCTTTATCGATATAATAGCACTTTTTGTAAACAATCGTTTGATAGTGATTTATATGGTTTTATAATCAAAATGGCATCATTTTAATTAGTTAAAAATGATAAGAAATTAGTTTTCCAATTTTTTTTAGATTTATATGTAATTTGATTAATAAGTGAAAATGTGATCGGTAATCAGTTTTCAGATTTTCAACGGTTTAACGAACGGAAGTTGCTCAAAGTTATTGCAACCTTATTTATAAATCTTGTGGACATATATAACATACGCATTCACACCCTAACTATACATGAACACATATATACATAAAAATATACATACATACCTACATATATATATATATACTATAAAAATATCTAGGATATTTTCATTTTCCTACTTAAGCATCCTTAAAGTCAATGCGCATGGCAAGAAGTGAAGTGAGGTGATGGGTGCACATGGGTAGCCAATCACATGGATGGTTTAGAGGGAAGGTGATGCGTGTGGATGATGTGAGGAAGAGATATTTGAAGGGTTAAGGCTCTACACTTATGCACATATATATACATACATATACACACATGTGCGCACACACACATAAATATCCATATATACGTACATATGATATACACATATGCATATATATATACATACATACATATATATATAACAAATATCTAGATATTTTTCCTTAAAGTCAAAATAATCATGTTAAGAGACATGAATGGATGGCATGAAGGTGATGGAAATGATGGAATGGAAGGTGGGCAAGGACGGCCAAAGTGATGAGGGTAGTGGCTCATTGTGGTGAGGTGTAAAGATGTTGTGAATGATGGTAAAAATATAATGATATTTGTTTTCAAGCATTTGCCTATAAATACAAGAGGATACTCTTCATAATCTACACTACATTCTTAAGATTTCTCTTCTTCCTCCTAAGCCTTTAATGGCTTCTCTATAGTCTACACAAAGGAAATAATGTGAGAAAATAAAATATAAAATATATACATATATGTACATACATCATTCCACTTCTAAAACCATATCCTTTTCTCTTCTCTTCTAAAGGCCCTAGGCCATGAGCATTTTAAGGGGAGAATGGCCCTGGACTGTGAGTAAGAAAGTGAAGTGCTAAGGTGGTGGTGGCCGTGAGCATTGTTGAGTGAAAGAGGTGGAGTTTTGGCCTTGTGGCCGTAAGCCTAGTGGTGCTAGGAAGGCTAGACCATGTACTAAGAAGAAGGGGGGTGATGGCCGAGCACTTAGAAAGGATGGAGGAGTTATTTAGGTGATATGTTAGTAAAGTAGAAATGGTTTAGTGAAGTGTTTATTTGTTGAATGTTGGTAGGAAGTTTGGGTTTGAATAATGGTGAGAAACTCTATTTATATTATGATATTTTGGTTGATATATATGTTTGGCTCTGCTTGGATGTGTTGATTGTGAACCATGTTTGGCTATGACAATATGTTTGTTTGAATGTGTAAACAATTCACGTTTAATACACGTCGAATATCACAAAGGAAATCACTTTCCATTAATAAATGAAATGGTGTATATGAGATTGTTAAACCTCTTTAAAATGTTATAAAATGATTTAGAAATGTTATATAAACATTTAAAGGTCTTTCGACAGGGTTTGGAAAGGAAATGAAAATGGATATAAAATAGGATCGTTGCATAATGGCAGTTCGCGATTTCGCGCCATAAAAGTTTAAATCCATCTATAAGATGGAATCAAAGTCAGAATTCTTTGGAATAAGAATTTTCGGAAATTGGAATTCTTTGGACAAGAATTTTCCAAACTCTTATAATCATAGTTTTCAAACAAAAGAAAAGGATCAAGATTTCATTTAGTATATTTTTAAACATGAGAAAAACAAGTATTCAAAATAATCGCGCTTTAGCAGTTCGGAAACCAAAGCGATAAATTCTTTAAAATGGATATTTTTAATTCTTTAAAAATATGTAATAAATTCTATAAACATATTAATTGTTTTTAAAAGAGATTTGAGTTATAAAAATGGATTTTTAAATGACAGAAAAGCTGTTTTGATCAGATAAGCCTTAAAAGCACAATTCGCAGCACTTTTGCAGCAGTTTTTAATAACTTTTGGAATATATATTTAAAATTAATTATTCTTTCCCAAATCTTTTATATAAGTTTCAAATAAATAGTTAAATATTTTAAAGATGATTTGGAGATTTTATAATTTATTTTAAAAAGTTTAAATAAATTATTTAAAGAAAAGCTGTTATAATTAAGTGATTTAATCTTGGCTCTAAAAGCCGATGAGTAGACTGGATTTTTCTATTCATGAGACCTAGGTGTGAGGTGCTTAAACTAAGCAGATATTCAGGAGAAACCAGTGTTGTAAGAACCCGGATTTGGAGTTTACCTTTCAATATTAAATCATAATTATGAAAGATAAACTCCAAATCCGGGTTGTTACAAGTGCCCTAGCTCACCTGGCCACTGTCCTAAGCGAGGAATAGATAAGGTCGAAATGTCGGAAACGAGGCAAGTATAAAAGATACAAATTTACAAATTTAATACAACTTGGATTATGTAGAAATAATCTTCTTATACTTGGTATTAAATTCTGAGGTGGGAACCCGTATTATTCATGTGAATTTATAAGGTGATTCCACCGTTATTCGATGGATAGTAAATTTTGAATACAGAAATTAATATTGAGTAGAATTAGTATAATTTCTATCAACCCTTTTTACTTGGTAAGGTTTTGCAATGTGATTTATGAGAACTGATTTTGATTTGGTATTTCCAAAGTAAAAGAGAGGTTTAATGATTCTGTATATACTGGAAAAGAATATGATTTAAAGATTTATATCTCTAAAAGGGATATTTTATTTGATAAATGAAATGATAATCACCCTTAAACTTAATAGCTTTTATCAATGATTGGTTCGAAGGAACTGGGATTGGATTTGGGTTATTCCTATCCCAAAACTACTTTGAACCAATATACGCATTCGAAGTGAAGACATGCAATGATAATAAATTAGGAGATGGAATGTATGGCTGCTTGTCACTAACCCTCGAGGGAAGTTTCCCATATCATATATATGTGGAAGTAGTATCTTTATTTGATCTTCGATGCAAGGGCTGCTCGCTACTAATCCTAGGAGTGATTCTCGATAGGATGTAGTAGGAGAGTTCCTTCGGTTTGCTTTATTCTTGGACAAATTGTATGGACGAATGTCTGACATTGCATTTCTAGAATGCACGTACATTGATTTTTACAAACGCACATTAGTTTGGTGGTGTAGGAGGTAACTGTCCTATACATAACACCCTTCTCTAAGGCGTATGAGCTTAGAGGTTGTACATTTGTGGATGTCAATAGTGTGTAACGGAATTGGCAATCTAACATTCAAGTGAAACGTGTGCTATGAGAAAAGTAATCGTTCCCTCGAGCCTCATCATCCAAAAATGGCATAAACAGGGTAGATGCGGAAGGGCTATGTGGATCGCACCCATTAGGATATGATCATTACCTTTCTAGATTACCCTTTATATATCAGGTATGTTGTGTATGCTATGAGAGCTCTCGGATAGGCCAGGAACGATTGGGGTGATGTCATATTTGGTGTTATCTACGGTAAAGGTAGGCCAAGTCTGTGTTAGTAGAGGACAATCTGTTGGTGCCTCAATGCATTTTTCTAGAGATGTATTGTCGAAAGGTAGTCTCTTACCTTGTTATTGTATGGAATCCATTGTCCAATACGAAACTTTACGGTTTTAGTTATAGAACCTAGTATGCTGGAATTTAATAATGTAACAATTTCGGCTAAGATTGTGTATATTTATTTGAAAGAGTTTTCAAATAATGTCATTAAAGATAATATCCTTGATTTTGCATAGCAAATGTTTTGGTTACCATAAGGTAAAAACCCATTATGTGTTTATGTATAGCATGGTCTGATGAGATACCCTTTGTTTTCCAATACCCGTATTTTTGAGTTTCTCACACCAGTCCCATGATCGACCCGGATTTTATTTTCTTTCCCTTAAACTAAGGGTGCCCTATTTTTCTGGGCTGCCAAGTAGTCAGGTTTAACTTGGAGCATTCTAATGGAGCTTGAAATCTGGAGCTGAAAATGTTCCTATATATAGTTCTCCATTTTGATTTCCGCTGCATTATTTTACTAATTGTATTCATCATTTATAAGGACAGAGATTTATAACTATCCAGGCTGATTTATAAGTTAGAGTATGATAAATGTATTTAAAATTTCCACTGTAAAGATCATATATATTAAAATAATATATGTTATTCCATTCGTGTAAGATTTTGCTTGATCTTTATTTTCTTTTTGCCCTTTGCTATCTGTCCTTCTAGCACTTGGCTTTGCAACACGTAAATACCGAGGATGTACCGGTATCAATTTCTGAGGGTCGAAAGGGAGGGTCGTCACATTTGTTATTAGAGCTTAGGTTGAGAAAACAACTGAGCCTGGTAGTGTAAAGTCTCATCATAGGTAGGGTTAGTACTAGCCTAGGATGAGTAACTCATTAGAGATAAGGTAAGCGACACCATAGAATGGTTTGAGAGTATTATATATGAGTTAGTATTTGTTAATGCTATATAAAAATGATTTTTGTTTTGGAAAATTGGTAAATGAAATAATTTACGTAGGATTTTGAATATAAAGGAATATTTTTCAAAAGATATAATTATTTAAGTAGTGTTAAAGGAATGATAATGTTCCGTTATTATCATTGATTGATTGGTTGTTTGACTTAAAAGTTTAAATATGAACATCTCGTGAATTTAGTTTCACAATTTGACTGCATGGTGTTCGATAAATAATATTAGTTTAAGCTGAGAAAATTTTGTTGAAGATAAATAAAATTTATGAATGCATTTAATAAGTGATTTTATAAATTGGATTTATAAAACGTATTTTATAAAGAGATTTTTGAGAATTTAAATCCTAGTATTCTTAAAAAGCTTTGAAAAATTTAAAATGATTTGGTAGAAGTTTTAATTTTAGGAGTAGAGTATTTTTGAAGAATTTTCTAAAATTAAAATATCTTTTAAGAGAAATGATTTGAAAGTGATATTTTGAAAGAATAAAATTGTTATTTAAATTCTTAGGAATGCTGATTCAAAATGAAAGTTATTTTGAAAAAGGAGTGTTTTAACAAACAAGTCCATCTTTATTACAAAGGAAATATAGTTTTAAAGAAGACATAAATATTTTGAAACAAATATTTTCAAAATGGTTTATATAAAAGATTTATAAAAGTAATATTTTATAAATAAAGTAACATATTTATAAATGGTGTTTTATAAATATTAAAAATGGTTTTGTAATTGATATTTTGTAAATAGATTTATAAATGGAATTTTATGAATAAAGAGATTTTACAAAAAGAAGTTTTATATAAGCAAGGAGATTATAAAACATGGTTTTCTAAATATAAAAGGGTTTATCATGATAAGTAGAGGATTTTTTTATAAAGGGAGATACATTTCGTTTTTAAAAGTAAAATAATCTCTTAAAGGAATGTTTTAAAAGTGATATTTGCAAATGGAGTTTAATGGTTTTAAAAGTGATTTAAAATGTGTTAAGTGATAGGAAGACATGGATTTCAACATTTTTGTTGTAATAAATGTTTTTGAGAAAGCGAGGAAGATATAGACTATAAAACTGTTGTTATGGTAAGTGATTTCCGAAATAAGATATTTTATATAGTATATGGGATTTATACATATACTATATCTGATTCATGGTGGGTAATTTATATCTATTTTTAAAGTTTGACGTCCATTCAAAGTTTGAGATGTAAGGATACCCCAACTTGATCTGTGACAACCCAACTTTTCAACCCTTAGAAATCGACACTAATACATCCATGGTATTCATGTGCCACAATCCCAAGTGCTGGAAAGGTAGATTGTCAATAGTAGAAAGAAAAAGAAGAAAGAATAGAATCTTACTCAATTGGAATAACATAAATTATTTCAATATAAAATCATTACAGTGGAAAATCTTTTAAAACAAATATCAGAGCCTAACCTAGATTCATCTTGGACAGTTGTAATAAACCTGTCCTTACATTTGCTGAAAAACAAACAACACATAATGCAGCGGAAAATAGAATACGTCCATACATTGATGAAGATCTCCAGCCCTTGTAACGACCCACAATTTTGATAATCAAAAATTGTAAATTTAATAAGGTTTTGTGATTTAGTGTTGGAAGAAATAAAAATTTGTGGTTTAATAATAAGAATGTAATTGGAATAAAATGTGATAGTATTAATTTAAAGTAATTTATAACTGCTTTAAATGTAATTCCAATTAACTAAAATGATAAAGAGTTATAATTGGTATAGATTGTAAATAAATTATAGTAAGGCGTGAATTAAGTGATGTTGGACTTAAAAGAGTAATTGATAATTTAAAATGTTGTATTAATTAGATAGTAAGTAACAAATGGAAATTTAATAAAATTAGTGTTGTGGCAGTAATTAGAACACTTGTTGTGGACAATAACTTATAAGATGTGATTAAAAGTTAACGGTGACAATTATTTTATGTTACCTATTTAGTTAGTCTGTTAAATTTGATTTGGAAATCAATTTCAATTAATTCACTTAATTAGTGCAGTTAATGTAGATTAAATTGATAATTGTAGAATATTAATTCAATAAGATGTAACCAATGTAAATTTATTCATAATATAATAATTGACTGAATAAAAAGAATTGAAATCAAGTTTGATCAATTTATTGGAATTTAAGCTATAATTAATGTATTTATTGCACTTAAATGTAATTAAATACTATGTTAATGAAAGTTAAGATGATAACTATAAAATATGAATATAATAAAATGTATAGGAAAGTTAATTATCTTCATAAGGCAATAATTGAATTAATAAAAGAGTAAACCAAAAATAAATAAACTTATTGGGATATTAGATTATTATAAAATTGACCAAAAATTCAATATAACTGAATTATTGCAACTAATATGGTAAAAGATGGAAAATGTAGCATATTAATGTAATAAGGTATAAACCAGTGTAACTTTGTCCATAAAATAATAATTGATTGAATAAAGGGCTGAAATCAAATTAAAAACAATTTATTGGAATTAAATTTTAATAAATTGGATTTAATTACAGTTGAAATTGAACATCGTAATTGGTGAAATAAGTAACACTGAACTGATATGTAAATTTACTTTAAGTTATCACAAATGTCTAAGAAATCAAAAATGATGAAATTTGTTAGTTTATAAATATTGAATAAAAATGTGATTAATTTATTTAATATTAATTTATTTATTTAATGTAAAAAAAGCCATTTTGGCCACTGTCTCGGATTTTGACGAAACTAGTTTCATCGGATCCGTAACGGTGAATTATTGTAAGGTTTCAAGTTTCATAGCGATCGAACTTGGCGTCTAATCGTACGGACTCGAAACGTGTAAAAATCAATTTAATTAAATTCAATTGAAACCGATTTGAAATAAGCTAATTTTAAAGCTAACTTCTTCATACAATGGAATTAGGACTTGAAACCTGCCCCAGTGAGTTTAAAAATATCAAAAACTTCTATTTTGATATATGGGATGACCCATTTCCGTTTTGGGAAGAAACAGACTTTTTGTAACGATCTCGAATTTTTAAACTATTTTGAATTTAAAATTTAATTTAATTTTGATTTAAAATTGTGAATGTGTTAGAATTTATCTAGTTTAAAATGAGAAATATATTTGAATCTAAAATTTAATTGGGATTTATATAATAATAAGGCAATTGGCTTTGAAATTTTAAAGTATAAAATCTTTGGATTTTAAAAAAATCAAATTTATCTCATTTAATTAAAATTAAAAACTTTACATTTTTGAAATTGATATGATATATGCAAATTAAAAGAATATAGATGATGATTAGAAAGATTGAATGAATATATCTACAAAACTAAATAACATATTTTTTTCAAAATAATAAAAATATTAAAACAAAACATAATAAAGAAAAGAAAAAATACCATAACCAGCCCATACCCTAAAACCATACCCTAACCCACGATGTTTCTCTGCACAAATACGAACCCGACCCTCTCCTCACTCATTCATTCAAACCCTAAAACAAAAAAAATAAGCGAGAAAAAAAATGGCGACTTGGAACTAGGGCTTCGGCGATCGATTCTCTGGCGTTCGTCTTCCTCTCCGCTCGTTCCTCACCATCGCGGCGCCAACCCTGCCGAGCGATAGTGGCTTTCATCGAACGAAGGTGAGTGGTTTTTGCCCCTCACATCTAATTCGACTTTCAAACGATTTCTGATTTGTTTAAGTTTTGTTTGCTTGAATTTGTTCGAATTCGTATATTTTTTTGTGATTTTTATAGGGTTCGAATACCTAAAATCTCGTTCGTATATTATCATTTGAATTTGTCAATCGATTTGCTCTGTCGCTTGATGATGTTTGAACATTTGAGATTTATCTGACTTATTCATATGCGTATATTTTCGAATTTGTTGCCTTGGTAATCACAGTATAATATACTCGGCTTTGACTTGGTTTTGGAAATTCTCGACTTTGAAATGGTTTTGAATTATCAGCTTGAAATCTGAGATGTATTTGATTTCCACTGCCTTGACTTGGTTTTTAAAAGAAGAAAAAAAAACGCGGCTTTGATTTTGTGATTTCGTATATATATATATATATATATATATATATATATATATATATATATATATATATATTTGTAAATTCTTGGTTGATACCTTGTTGGCATCGATTTGAAATTGCTGTTTACTTGTAAATGTTTCTGGCTTCTGTGAGCTTCGTCTCTGGCCATCTATTCTTTGTTGCATCTTGTAATTGCATTCCATTCAGTTGCACTGAGCTCTGTGTAGTTACCACTGTTCAAGTATGTGGTTTTCATTATTCATGTATCTTGATATCGTGTAGACTTTTTCATACTGCCGTGATGCAGTTTCCTTCACTATTGTATCTTGTTTCCATGTCTGTAGTTGTCTGCATTCACCCCAGATATTCTTCACTTTGGTCTATGTTGATACAATATGCTTGCATATTCAAATTGCATATGTACTGTTCTTTGGTGGCTGTTCATTTGTGTGTCACTGCACTGTCCACATGAGCTCATTTGTTCCTGTTGCATATATGTTTGGTTCAAGTTGTATACATACATTCATGCATGTATATAGATGTATGTTTCTGTTTGGCATCAGCTTGATATTATATGTGTTCTTCCTTGTTAATCTGTTGTGATAACTGTTGAGTCTGTTTTGTTGTCCAGTATATTCATGTATGTTGTCATTCTTTATGATCTGATTACTTGTAACTTTTGTAGCTGTGCACTTCATTGTTTGGTTGCATTCATTCTGTTTTTTTTTTGAGTCACTTTAACCTGTGCATCCATGGTGATATCTAAAACTTGTGTAGTCTTGGTGCAGTTGACCATCATGTAGGGCTGTTCTGATTTGGTAGCATTGCATTTGCTTTTGATCATTTCCATATTTATTCATTCCATTTCATCTATACTTTGTAGTTGTATATATTGACGCATTCACTTTAAATATCTTTGATACTGGGTAGCTTATTCTTGCACTGCACTTGCATATATTGCATATTAGAATGCCCAGACTACTTCATTGTCATTTTATATGGTCGATCTTTTATGTCCAGACCGTGATTTAGAGGCTTGCATATGATAGAGTGCATATGTAGTTTGTTCTTGAGCATCATGTCATATTTTCATACCTAAGTTCACTGTTTTATGTTGTCACTCGATCTTATTGCTGTGACAATGTGACTTGGCCTTGAGTCTCCTTTCTTCACAAATTATTTAATCCCCTTTGTCACTGCATATCTCAATATGTTTGACCTCATTTTTTCTTCTTCTTGAAAATCTGGCAATGTCTGCATGCTCATTGGTTTGAAATCTCTGGTTGTTTTCTTGATAGTACTGTGCTTGGTCATTGTTATGTCATATGAACTGCTTTTCGACTTCACTGTTACATTGGGGTTTGTCTGCATTTCATATGCTACTGTGTTGCATGCACTGTCCACGTGAGTTGTTACTGCTGTGGTCTTGAGGTATGTTTGTCTGCATGCCCTGCTAGTCGACTTGCATGTTACTTTGACTCGTTTCACTTGGAGTCGTGTTGTTACCTGCCTTGGTTGGTCTGCATCCATATATGTCTGAAGTTTTGTTCGGTATTTCTTCGAGTCATTATGTATTGTTGCAGTGGTTGGAATTTTTGCAATGTTCATGCTAGGTACCCTGGCTTAAACCACACTTTTACTCACTGTCTATTGTTGCCATAGCTTGATCCATTGTTTTGACCTGCTGCTGGTTCGAACTTGGTGTCTAGTACTTTTGGTTGGTGCACACGAGTTGGCGAGGCAGTGCACGCGTGCGTGCACTGCAGCCACCCAAAATTGACAGTTTTGAATTGATATTTTTTCTTTGCGTCGTGATGCATTGATCTTTTATGCCGTATTGGCGAGGCCGTACACGTGTGCGTGTACGGCAGCCAATCGAATTTTTGATGGTTTTAAAGTGACAATTTCAATTGTTTTGAATTGATTTAGTCGATTGATAAATTGTTTATCTATCTCTGTTGATGTTTTAAATCTGCTGATTTATTGTTTAACACTATTTAGTGTTAAAAATTTTTGTTATCCGATTTCTTTGTTAAAAGGATTGGATAGACGGGAATTATTGTGACTGTCGTCTATTTAAATTATTATTGTCTCTATGCACTCATAAACTGGTTTGAATTAGACTGACCTGTGTATTATTTTCTTTTGAATATAATACTCGGGTCAGACCGGGTATTTTACAGCTTGAAGATTTTCGAGCAGCGAAGTTAGAGAGAGAGTAAAGAATCACTTTAGTTTTCAGAAGAAAATTGTATTTTAAGATATTCCGCTGTATCAGTATTAAAATTGTATAAACTCTGATGTATTCAAAAAGATTTATAGTAATGAAATAAAGATTCATTTGTTTTAATTCATTGTTATTATTCTGTGTTTCTGTGGCTGATTCTGTTTAAACCTTATAAACTAAATAACAATTCGTCTTTTTGAACGTTTCTAGTTGGTTTAATTACCGACTAGAGGCGGTCAGAAGGGGGAATGTTACACTTTTCGGATCGTTTACCATTCAACTTTCAAATCGATCTAGTCCATTCGTTTCTATTTCTGATCTGCCTATTTATAACCTTTTATAAACCCTAGCTATTTCTTATTCCATTTGTCTCTACGTACAATTCTATCTGCTTCTCTCTTTCCAATGGCTGACAAACCAAAACCAATTCCCAATTCCAAATTCAATTGCAAACCAAAATAATTGAAAATTTTAAACTCCTCCAAACCTTTGCAAATTATATATCACTTCGAAGCACTTGCAGAGCGTAATTCACTAGTGTGATTCATTTCTCGAATTGAATCACCGTTTGTCCAAAAATCGCCGAATTAGTTTCGGTCGTCCATACGAAATTTTAACGATCCAACGGTGGATCTTCCACTATGGGACGATCGGGAAGTTCAGACTTGTAGAGGCCGCAGAGCACGTCCTAGATCTGGCCTTGGTTAGTATCAGAGGCTAATGGATTCGCCACGAACATCGAATAAATGGTTGGCGGCGACGGTCATTCTACTGGCGAGGTGGGTTCGCGCGTGTGGTCTACGTGGAGCGGTTAGCCAATGCGAGCTCATCAGAGGTACTTGATCTGGATGATAGGGACTGTGGCAGTAACGATTTTAGGTGGAAGGTGGCGGCTACGTTTGTTCGAACGCGTGATCATGGGCTAGGGTTCTTCGCGTGTACGTTGACGCAGACGTGGCTGTTACTGGTTCGTTCTCTTTTTATTTATTTATTTTTATTTAACTTAAAATTTCAATCGTGTAATGCGTATAACTTTCACATACGAGATCTGATTCATGCGCGGTTTATTTCATTGGGATCATATCAGAATTTCGGATATTTTGACGCTGGTTTGGACGAATTCTGAGACTGTTTGAATTTTGGCCCTAAATTGGATTTTTATTCGATTAAAAATCGAAGGTGAGAGTTTTAACCCACTCACAATTACTAAATTTTCTGATGTTAGTTAAATTACATTTATGATGTGATTAGAAATTAATCGATTGATGTTTGGTATTTTTAAATTGTCATTCTAGTTAAATTTGACTTTTATTGCATTTAATCACCGTTTAATGTAATATCGAATTTAAATTCTCAATTTAATACATGTTATTTGTTATCAGTTATCTATTGATGTTTATCGATTGATTTGGATGATGATTTTGATGGATGTTTGATTGTTGATATTTGATGACTGGATGTTGTATTTTATATTGTTATAACACTGCAAATTCCCCATGGGTTGAAATGATACATACCCGAACGATCTATAGATTAGGGAAAAATCATTATGGGTTGAAATGATGGACTCGAGCGATTTTATGGATTTTATTTAATTCGGGATTGTGGTTTGAAATGATATATAACCGTAAAATTTTAAATTGCGGATTGAAATGATAAATATCCGTACCACTTGACCCTAGGGTAGAAAATTATATATGGACACGGGATTGGTTAAATTAAATGATTTTTATTTCTTAAATTTTGAATTCAGTTAACTGGCATTTTGAAATAGAAATTGATTTATATAAACAGAATTATTTTCGATAATCCAAGTGTTAAATGTTGAAATTGGAATTGGTTTAAATGAATTGCTCAAAGAATTAAAATTGGAATTTCAAAAGTTGAAGTGTCAAATATAAATGAATTTATTTGAATTGAGTTATTGAAAATGTTTAGATATAACTTTGAAATCTATTTAAACTAATTTAAAATATTTTAATTAAATTAACTATTTTAAAATATTTAAACTATTTTAATTTATATTAATCTATTACTACCTAATTAATCCAATTTAACCTATTTTACCTATTTTAAACTAATTAAATTTATTTAATCTATTTTTAATCCATTTAATATAATTTAAATCTATTTCATCTATATTAAATTTATTTAATCTGTTTAAAACATACCTAACATAATTTAAATCTATTTAACCTATATTTAATCTATTTAAATCATTTTAAATCTAAAAAATCTATTTACTCTATATTTAATCTATTAAAATCATAAAATCTAATTCAAACTATTTAAATTATTCTTACTATTCAATTTAAATCTATTTAAACTATTATTACTATTCAAACTATTTAATCTATTTAAAACTATTTTTAAAACTACTCAAACTATTTATAATTACCTAAACTACTTTCTAAAATCCAGACTGTGTAAGCTGAAGTATTTATATTTAAATCCTTGATGATGATACAACTTAAGTTAGAATTTGATACCTTTTTATGGAAAGACATGTTTGAGTAAATATGATTATGAAAGTGAATATAGTTTGAAGTGAATATGATTTCGAAAGAGATATGATTTGAAATTGAATATGATATTTTGAAACAAATTGTGAATTGACTTTTTAAAACGTAAAAGAACCATCCGGTATGAAATAAGCGTTTGGTTGTTAAAGAGACCGGGATCAGATCTTATCATACTCTCTGCCAATGTCGAAAACTACTTTAACAACTATGTACATGGTGGACATTCCAGAAATTAAGTAGGATGGTTTGGTGTACGATTCCGTTTGAGGTATTTACGTGACCCTGACTCCCGTGAGTCAGCTTGATGTGGCTAAAATCAAGAGCTATGCCAGGCCAAGTGCGGTCTTTCCTCCTATCGGGCACACTTCTTCGATACTATATTCTGACTTTGTGATTGATTTGGTAGCCACCCTTGATTTTGATTTGGGAGTGTGTTCCGAGGTGGGCGGTAGCAGCTGCTATGCGTTACCACCAGTCCGGATCCACAATTGGTATATCTACCCTGGGCTTTGCCTTGAGTGCCTTATCGCATGCCTTATCGCGCCTTCTATGAGTTTGGTTTGTACCATACCTATGGAGTGCCCTCTGATAGCCCTCCAGTTTACGGAGGAATTATGCTACTGTATAGACTATGGGAATATATAAAATGTGTTAAGGGGGATATGGGTAACGCCTAAATGCTATTTTAATACTTTTACTTTACTGTAGACATATTATAATAGCGTATGATACTACATAGTAGATAGTTTAACGGATCCTTAGGAGATGTAAATTCCGAACATCTTTTAAGTTACTGCACCCACGTTAGACACTAGATAAGAGATGTCAAACCCCGTAAACATCTCTAACGCTGTTACACTCATATTTACTGTTGATTTAACTTACATAAGATCTTTTTGTTCTGACTCGAGTGTTTTGTCTTTTCAATGCGCTCGGGCCAGTCTGAGCATTTCAGTTTATCGAAGACTACTTTCTCGAGGATGAAGACGAAGATTTTGTACTATTATTACTTATTATATGTATTCCACTTCATCATGTTATACCGCTGCATTTATTTATTTATTCATGTTTTATGTAACTCTGATTTCATGTTGTAAAAAAAATATCAAATGTATTTATAAAACAGCTTCATGAACTGTTATTTGATTATTATATTTTGTCATTCCGCTGCAAGATCCTGAATTTGTTGTATTTCTTTCTCCTTTTTCTTATTTACCCCATAACAATCTGCCCCTTTCAATGGTTTGAGTCTGACGTGTGTCTGCTTAAAACGTCCAAAAAGGCAGGCCATTATAGTTGGTATCAAAGCTTTGGTTTAGCGATAACCTTAACTTTGTGTGGTCTGACTCGTATAAATTAGGGTAGTAATAACCTAGAATGAGTTGCTGAGTGTGTATATATATATATATATATGAGAGCGTATTTGTTAGTGTTATAAAAGTTTTTGTATTGTGTTAATTTGTTCCATTTTGCATTTATAAATTTTGGTCGGTGCAAAGGACGCTATGACATCGATAGGGATTTCTAAACACTTAATAGGGCAGACCGACGCAATATTGTTTTGAAATATAGGCAAATGAGATAATTTTGCCCAGTATCATATTTGGTATATAAAAGAATAATTTTATAAATGATATAGTTGGATGTAATATGTTTGTGGTTAAGTAGTGAAATTTTATAAATATTGATTAAAAAATAAAATTTATAAATAAAATGAATATAAATTTAAAATTTTAGAACTGAAGTTCCGGGATTTTTGAAAAAACAATTTTGAAAGATTTTGGAATATAATATTAGTAGTATTTAGAAGTATTTTCTGATATGAATATTTCAATATGATTTGAAAGAAATGTTTTAAAGGAATTTTGGAATGAAATAAGTTTGTACTCCCCTCTTAGTCGCTGGAAAATAATTCCGATGATGAGTGCACGCATCATCGACGTTCATTTTCGAGTTTCAAAGTGGGAAGACCGCTGTAGTAGTTTTACTACATATCCGTTTTGATAAACGAAACTTAATTTTATTTCTGGAGTTGGATTTGATATCAATATATGTAAGATATGATTATATATATTATTTTAAAATAATTGAAATGAAACCCGGTTATTTAGTTCTTAAGTTTCTATAAATTAGAAATTGAAATTATTGTAATGAATGGAATCTTGACTATATTAATAATTTGGAACTTCTAAAATGAAAATACGAAATTTGATGTTAAAATGATTTATGAAATAGATAAGAAATTTTAAAATTTGTAAACAGTAAATAAAAAGGAAATGAAAATAAGAAATGGTAACTATTGAACATTTTGTTAACTAAATATATAAGAGAAACTTGGGTAATATTCAATTGCATTCTAAAAGACATCTATTTATAACTTACCAAAATATTAAAGGTTGAAATGTTAAAAAGGGTATGTAGTAGAATATTATACAAGTAAAACTTATGGAAAAAAAATGAAAGTGTTCAATGGAATTACCTCTATAAATAAGAATTCTAATGTTATAAACTTAAGTTAATAATTTGAAATGCTACTAATTAAGTGTAATAGAAATGAATAATGTAACAACCCGCATATCTATCAATTCTATATTTAAATATTTTATTTAAATATTTTATCGTTAGTCGGATGTTAGTCCGAAAAGCTACTTTTTGCATACGGTCAAATTAGGACTCGAGACCACCCCCATTGAGTTCAAAATGACGTTTGCGATCTTTTTGAGTGTAAACTTCGATATGTTTGGAGATAGTGAAATTTTCGTCACTTTTCCCGCTTGAGACTTTGGTTTGGACTGCACCTTCTTAACTCAGCCCACCCCCTCTTCTCTTCATCACTTCAAGCTTCTTCAAAAATGGTGGAGGGAAAGAGAAATTAAAACTCCCAAACACAAATTCCATTGCAAATCCGAGATTCAACATCAAATTCACGTTTAGACCATTGATTCAAGCTTGTTGGTGTTCTTGCTTTGCTCTCAAATCTCCATCTTCATCAAATTCCGTGAAAAGGTGAGATTTTTGATCTCACATCTTGCCTATATCTATCTTGGACTGTTGGGAATGATCCCCTATTGTATTTGCATCAACATTTGCATTTGGTTTGGATTGGATTGGCGAAAAACTTCGATTTTCAGCGTTTTGGTGATTTTCCTGGCCTTAAGTCGTTTCTGGCCTTCGCTGAGTCGTCCACGAGTTAAGCCTAAGTCGTGAGTCGTTCACGAGTTAAGGGCTTAGGTCGCGCGCGTGTATTTCTGTTCGTCTGGCCTGAGTCGTTCACGAGTTAAAGGCCTGAGTCGTTCTCGAGTTAAAGTGTTAAGTCGTTCCAGGCGTTGAGTCGTTCTGGGTGTGCTAAGTTGTTCTCGAGTTAAAGGCTGAGTCGTTCGCGAGTTACTGGCTTGAGTCGTTCAGGAGCTAAAGGCTTGAGTCGTTCAGGAGCTAAAGGCATAAGTCGTTCAGGAGTTAAAGGCCTTAAGTCGTAGGTCGTTTTGCAGTTAGCTCGCTCGCCCTGGCTTAAGTCGTTAAGTCGTTAAAGGCTTAAGTCGTTAAGTCGTTCAAGACTTAGGTCGTATGACCTTATCCCTTAAGTCGTGAGTCGCAGCCTCCCTTAAGTCGTAAGTCTCTTGCCTCCCTTAAGTCCTAGGTCGTATGACTCTTAAGTCCTAGGTCGTTGGCTTTAAATCCTTAAGTCGTAGGTCGTCTCAGACCTAACATTCCCGCTGCTTCTCTTAGGTCGCTTGACCCTAAGTCGTAGGTCGCTTGACTTCGTTAAGTCGTAGGTTGCTCGACTTTGTTAAGTCGTAGGTCGCCACCGACCTTACCCTTAGGTCGAATGACCTGTTATCTGCTAGGTCGTGTGGCATTCCTCCCTTAAGTCGTAAGTCGTTCGCGAGTTAGTACTTGGTCGTTTGACCTGTTCTTCTGCTAGCTCGCGTGGCATTCTCCACTTAGGTCGTATGACCTTATCCCCTAAGTCGTAAGTCTTTCGCGAGTTTGTACTTAGTCATTTTACCTGTTCTTCAGCTAGGTTGCACGGCAGTCTTCCCTTAGGTCGTATGACCTACTTCTCCTTAGGTCGTTGGACCAGCTTGCCCTCACTAGGTCGAACCCCGTATTACTCTGCGTAGGCAATCTCGTCTGAAAAACATTGATCAGAATTTCTACTTTGATGGTTTTGGGATTGACTTCTTTGGACTTTACTCACGTCTTCGAACGTGAATTGATTTGTTCTACCATCGTTTTATGACTTGTCACTTTAAAGATATATGAAGGTTTCAATACTAATAGTAAATATCAAAACTCTTTCATCAAAGCGATTTCAACACTATTTTAAGTATCAAAAGTTCGTTTTCTCAAACCGATTTTCAATCTACTAGTATGTACAAGCCTTTACTTCACTCAAATGAGAAATCGACTTAAACGACTTAGTAAAACGAGTGGTATGAAACGCTTGCGTTCACTTCGTCGGTTAGCTCTTGGACTTGTTCGATTGAACCCTTTTTGTGACAATTTCCTAGTGAAGATTTACAGCTTGTTCGTAAATATTTAAGTTAAGCAAGTGGTTATGGGACATGAAGCTAAACTCATATATTTACTGGCTTGGTGTGATTGACACTTCCTTATGATCATGACGATCATTTTTGTGATTTAGACTAGCGATTGAGCGATGTCTCTTTGTCTACGTGGGAGACTATACCCCGATTATGTGATGTTTCGCCATCACATTTCCTATGGTCTTCGGGCCATTCATGTGTAAAAATTTAATGGATAGCTTCCATG
This sequence comes from Allium fistulosum, assembly GCA_030737815.1. NCBI lineage: Eukaryota > Viridiplantae > Streptophyta > Magnoliopsida > Asparagales > Amaryllidaceae > Allium > Allium fistulosum. Next base: position 612,204,557 of record CM060906.1, on the reverse strand, counting down.
AGATAACTTCTCGTCATGTGTTTACGCGTAGGTGAGTTTTCATGCTCCCATTCATGTGTTAGGCCTCCCCCCTTTATGTGTTTTCTGGATTTCTGATGATGATTTCTGGAATTTTGTGCTTCACCAATTTTCATGATTTTCATTGATATGATATCAGCTTTTGTGCATTGGTGAATTTATGTGTAATTGACTTGTTATGAATACAAGTTTAGGGTATGATACCCTATTTTATCTTTGAGAAGATTCTTGTGATATTGATAAATCTTTTGTTGTTTATCATTTACGTACTTATAGTAGTATGTCGCTATGGTTATTACATGTTCATGTCATGCCTTTTACTGTATACCATATCATCTGATATTTATAGTTAGACTGATCCGTTTATTATTTTCTTATAAATAATACTCGGGTCAGACCGAGATGTTACAGGTGCTTCTGCTTGACTTCTCTTCAGGATTATTCTGACTTTTGGCTAACTACTTAGATTAGTAGTTTTTGGATGTACACCTTTGAGATATAGACTCTATGTTGTGTACTTATTCTTTTGTATAGCACGTGATGCTATTCTTTTGTATTATCGTGGATCTTTCTGACCACTACTCTGATGTACACTTTCATGTGTTATATATTTATTCATATCTTCTTCCGCCTTTGTGATATGGATGTCTGTGACTGATTTATGTTATGATTATTTCTATGTTTGTTTTCCGAAGATTATATATAGCCACCGTGTGATAGCTTTGTGTTTGTACCGGTATGTCGGATTTCCTCCTTAAAAGATATGCATTCTATTCTATCTGACGTATCGGTGCTCGCACAAAGAAGTTACATGGATGGTCGCTCCTCCACAGCCTTATTCTCCGCGCTAATTGACAGCACTACATCGTAGTGTTCTTGGTTAGCTTGGGTATAGAGGTGGGGCGTCACAGCTTGGTATCAGAGCCAAACTTCGGAACAACGTAGAATAACTTAACAAGGATCATCGTCCTAAGTCCACCTTAGGAGTTGTGTTTCAGGATTTAGTTCGAGTCCTCGAACCGACTTATCCTGTTTTCTTTATGATTCCTTGTTTCATCATTCAAGATTGCTTGCTGTTCAATAGTGAATAACCTTCTTCTTTCTCTTCTTTCTTTCTAAAGGAAGAGGATGTCAAGACCAGGCCGTCCCAGAGCTGGGACATCTACTGCGGCTCCTCGAGATGGAGTTTTTATGACAACTCAACAGCTTCTTGAATTAGTGACGAATGCACAAGCAGCTGGAACTAACCCGGAACCTACTCATCCAAAGTCGGGATTTGCACGGTTGTGCAGCGATTACACCAATTTGGGTGGGAAGCCTTTCAAAGGTTCCGAGCCTATTATCGAGGTTCAAGCTTGGTTAAAATCATGTGATCGAATCTTCTCTCGCATGAACCTTGTCGATCTGCACCGAGTTCAAGTGGCTTCAAGTATGCTCCAAGAGAGAGCATTGGATTGGTATGAACTCCTTACATCCGAAATTAATGAAGCGGACCTCTCCTGGGAGCACTTCCGGGAACGCTTCGAATCGAAATTCGTACCCGAGGCTGAAAAGGTAACATTGGCTCGGCGATTTATTGACCTTGTTCAAGGTCAGGCTTCTGTGGCGGATTACGTCGCATCATTCGAATCCCTTTCCAAATATGGGGTCGAATATATAAATACTCCACTGAAGAAGAACCAGCGGTTCGTTTATGGCTTAAACAAAAGCCTCAAGAAGCCATTACTTTTGAAGTTAGAAGTTTCTTTCGACCAAATTGTAGATATCGCTCTTCGTCTTGAAGAGGCTGATAAAGAAAGTGATGTTGAAGTAGTAGCTTCCAAACCTAGCTTTAACAACAAAAAGAGGCCCAACAAATTTAAAGGTCCTTACCCGAACAAAAAGGGTAAACAAGCAGCTCCTGCTACAAAGACTTTTTCCTCTGATGATAACAAATGCTACAACTGTGGTGTTAAGGGCCATTATTCGAACAAGTGTCCAAAGCCCCGCTCTTGCCGCTACTGTAAAGGCACAGATCATTATATGCACCAATGCAAAAGGCTTCAACAGAAGGAGGGAAAGCTTAATGTGGCTCAAGCCCCTGGTAACACATCTGGCCGTCAAGGTATGTCACATTCTGTCCTTGATGGCATTATATTATTTCATGATCAACCAATTAGAGTTCTCTTTGATACGGGTGCATCCCATTCTTTTATATCAAAAGAACTTGTCGATACTTTTTCTTTAAGTGTTACTGCATTAATGACTTCATTAAGAATTGCGAATCCGGTTGGTGGATCCGCAACTCTTAGTTTACTTTGTAAAGACGTAGAGATTATTTTATGTGATTTTTCTTTCCTAGCCGATTTGCATGTCATGCGTTACTTAGGCTTTGGAATGATTTTGGGTATGGATTGGCTTACTCATTATGAAGCTCATATCCTATGTCCTGAGCGGACTATTTATCTCCGTCATCCGCAATCTGTTAATCAGATTTCTATTATTCTTAAAGATTCGGATTCCGCTTTAGTTGCATCATTATATTCTTTAAATCCTCGCGATGATGACAATGATGATGAGGAGGATGTCATTTCTCGTATTCGCGTCGTTCGTGAATTTTCCGACATCTTTGAGCCCGTTTTAGGATTACCACCTAAACGAGCAATTGAGTTCAAAATTAACCTTTTACCTGGAGCTCAACCTATTACCCGTCCTCCTTATCGCATGTCTAATAAGGAGAACGAAGAGATGCGCAAACAACTATCCGAGTTGGAGACGAAGCAACTTATTCGCTCTAGTTCCTCGCCTTGGGGAGCTTCAGCTATTTTCGTAAGTAAGTCCGATGGCACACTTAGGCTTTGCGTCGACTACCGTAAGCTTAATGATCTTACAATTAAGAATAAATATCCATTGCCTCGGATTGATGATCTGTTTGATCAACTCACTGGTGCTAGAGTATTTTCACAATTGGACTTGGCTACCGGTTTCCATCAGCTTCGTATTGCAGAGGATAGTATTCCTTTGACTTCGTTCCGTACACGATATGGATCTTATGAATGGCTAGTTATGCCATTCGGTTTAACGAATGCTCCGGCTTATTTCGTTGACCTTATGAATAGAGTTTTCAAAGATTTTCTCGATCGGTTTGTTCTCATCTTTATTGATGATATTCTTGTGTTTTCTAAAACCGAGGAGGAACACGAAAAGCATCTTCGAATTGTATTGGAAACTCTTAGGAGCAATCAACTAAAAGCAAAATTTTCTAAATGCCATTTTTGGCAATCTAGTGTGAAATTTCTCGGTCATATTATTTCTGAATCCGGAATATCCGTGGATCCTTCAAAGATTGAAGCGATTCAAAATTGGAAGAGACCGGAGAGCGTGACTGAAATCCGTAGCTTTCTCGGATTGGCAGGTTATTACCGCCGTTTTATAAAAGACTTTTCTAAGATTGCCGTACCTCTTACTGGCTTAACAAAGAAAGGTGTTAAATACATTTGGTCGGACAAATGTGAAACTTCTTTTCAGAAATTAAAAGAACTCCTTTCTGATGCTCCTATTCTTATTATTCCCGAGGGGAATCTAGACTTTGTCGTTTATACCGATGCTAGTCGCGTTGGTTTGGGTGCCGTTCTTATGCAAAAAGAACGTGTTATTGCTTATGCTTCTAGGCAATTAAAGCCGGCTGAGACTAGATATGCCACACATGATTTAGAACTCGCGGCTATTGTTTTCGCCCTTCGAATTTGGCGACATTATCTTTTGGGAGAAAAGTTTATACTTTATACTGATCATAAGTCTTTGAAATATTTATTTTCTCAAAAGGAACTTAATTTGCGTCAACAGCGTTGGCTCGAATTTCTTGCCTCTTATGATCTTGACATTCTTTATACTCCCGGAAAGGGGAATCGAGTTGCCGACGCACTTAGTCGAAAACAACAAGCGGTTGTTTCCATGATGATATCTGAATGGAACGATCTCGAACTTTTATCCACTTGTGAAATTCGAGATCGCGTTTCCGATTTGTGTTCATCTCTTGTTTTATGTAGCCTTGAGGCTCGTCCTTCTTTATTAGACCGCATTCTTGAAGCTCAACAGCTAGATCCTGAATTGGCTTTGCTTGGCCAAAATCTTAAGGATAAAACCGATATTGAAGGTTTGAAAGACTTTGATATCGACTCTCGTGGCGGCATTCGAAAATTTGGTAGACTTATCGTACCAAATATTAGTGATCTTCGTAGAGACGTTCTAGAAGATTCTCATCGTTCCAAGTATTCCATTCATCCCGGTAGCAGTAAAATGTACGCTGACATGAAGCGACTTTATTATTGGGAGGGAATGAAATCTGATATCGCTAACTTTGTTAAGTGTTGCATGACTTGCCAACTTGTTAAGGCTGAACATCAAAGGCCAGGTGGGTTATTGCAACCATTGGAGATTCCAGTATGGAAGTGGGATCAAATTTCCATGGATTTTATAGATGGCCTTCCCCGTTCTCGTTCGGGTCATAATAGCTTATGGGTGATTGTTGATAGACTTACTAAATCCGCCCATTTTATTCCTGTTCGGTCAAACCGAACCGTTCCTCTTCTGGCCAAACTCTTTGTCAAAGAAATTGTTAAACTGCATGGAGTTCCTTCTTCCATTGTTAGTGATCGGGATCCATTGTTTACTAGTGGATTCTGGAAGAGTCTTCAAAAAGCTTTGGGAACGAAGCTTAATTTTAGCACCGCTTATCACCCCCAGTCCGATGGACAAACTGAGCGTGTGAATCAAACACTTGAAGATCTTCTTCGTGCTTGTGTTCTTGACTTTGGTGGAAGTTGGGAAGATCATATTTCACTTGTTGAATTTTCCTACAATAACAGCTTCCAATCTAGTATTGGTATGGCTCCTTTCGAGGCACTTTATGGAAGGCCATGCCGATCTCCTTCTTGTTGGCTTGAGGCCGGTGAGAAACTGGTTTTAGGACCAGACTTTATTCGAGATTCCACAGAAAAGATTGAACTTATTCGACATAGGATGAAAGAAGCCCAGAGTAGACAAAAATCCTATGCCGATAACCGAAGAAGGAAATTAGAATTTTCTGTTGGTGATCTTGTATTTATTCGTGTTTCACCAATGAAGGGTGTTGTACGTTTCAGTCGATCGGGAAAGTTAGCGCCTCGATATATTGGGCCATTTCCTATCACTGAACGTATTGGTTCCATGGCTTACCGCCTTTCATTACCGGCTCAGTTTTCTGCTATGCATGACGTGTTTCACGTTTCTCAATTACGGAAGTGCCTTCGGGATTCCGATTCTACTCTTGAGCCCGGTGTTGTGGAAGAGATTGAAGTTTCACCTAATTTAACTTATGAACAGCATCCTGTTCGAATTATTGCTTCGGAGATCAAACGGCTTCGAAATAAAGATGTTCCGCTGGTTAAAGTTCAATGGTCCTCAAATCCTAAGGATTGCTCTTGGGAAACTAGAGAATTCATCGAGCGTACACATCCGGAATTACTTTCTCATGCTCTTTGAGGTAAACTTCTTAATTCCAATTTCTTTTGTGTTAATATGCTTTTATGGTTGTTACTTTTTATTTCCACCATATATATATTGCGAGGACGCAATTTCTTTAAGGAGGGGAGTCTGTAACAACCCGCATATCTATCAATTCTATATTTAAATATTTTATTTAAATATTTTATCGTTAGTCGGATGTTAGTCCGAAAAGCTACTTTTTGCATACGGTCAAATTAGGACTCGAGACCACCCCCATTGAGTTCAAAATGACGTTTGCGATCTTTTTGAGTGTAAACTTCGATATGTTTGGAGATAGTGAAATTTTCGTCACTTTTCCCGCTTGAGACTTTGGTTTGGACTGCACCTTCTTAACTCAGCCCACCCCCTCTTCTCTTCATCACTTCAAGCTTCTTCAAAAATGGTGGAGGGAAAGAGAAATTAAAACTCCCAAACACAAATTCCATTGCAAATCCGAGATTCAACATCAAATTCACGTTTAGACCATTGATTCAAGCTTGTTGGTGTTCTTGCTTTGCTCTCAAATCTCCATCTTCATCAAATTCCGTGAAAAGGTGAGATTTTTGATCTCACATCTTGCCTATATCTATCTTGGACTGTTGGGAATGATCCCCTATTGTATTTGCATCAACATTTGCATTTGGTTTGGATTGGATTGGCGAAAAACTTCGATTTTCAGCGTTTTGGTGATTTTCCTGGCCTTAAGTCGTTTCTGGCCTTCGCTGAGTCGTCCACGAGTTAAGCCTAAGTCGTGAGTCGTTCACGAGTTAAGGGCTTAGGTCGCGCGCGTGTATTTCTGTTCGTCTGGCCTGAGTCGTTCACGAGTTAAAGGCCTGAGTCGTTCTCGAGTTAAAGTGTTAAGTCGTTCCAGGCGTTGAGTCGTTCTGGGTGTGCTAAGTTGTTCTCGAGTTAAAGGCTGAGTCGTTCGCGAGTTACTGGCTTGAGTCGTTCAGGAGCTAAAGGCTTGAGTCGTTCAGGAGCTAAAGGCATAAGTCGTTCAGGAGTTAAAGGCCTTAAGTCGTAGGTCGTTTTGCAGTTAGCTCGCTCGCCCTGGCTTAAGTCGTTAAGTCGTTAAAGGCTTAAGTCGTTAAGTCGTTCAAGACTTAGGTCGTATGACCTTATCCCTTAAGTCGTGAGTCGCAGCCTCCCTTAAGTCGTAAGTCTCTTGCCTCCCTTAAGTCCTAGGTCGTATGACTCTTAAGTCCTAGGTCGTTGGCTTTAAATCCTTAAGTCGTAGGTCGTCTCAGACCTAACATTCCCGCTGCTTCTCTTAGGTCGCTTGACCCTAAGTCGTAGGTCGCTTGACTTCGTTAAGTCGTAGGTTGCTCGACTTTGTTAAGTCGTAGGTCGCCACCGACCTTACCCTTAGGTCGAATGACCTGTTATCTGCTAGGTCGTGTGGCATTCCTCCCTTAAGTCGTAAGTCGTTCGCGAGTTAGTACTTGGTCGTTTGACCTGTTCTTCTGCTAGCTCGCGTGGCATTCTCCACTTAGGTCGTATGACCTTATCCCCTAAGTCGTAAGTCGTTCGCGAGTTTGTACTTAGTCATTTTACCTGTTCTTCAGCTAGGTTGCACGGCAGTCTTCCCTTAGGTCGTATGACCTACTTCTCCTTAGGTCGTTGGACCAGCTTGCCCTCACTAGGTCGAACCCCGTATTACTCTGCGTAGGCAATCTCGTCTGAAAAACATTGATCAGAATTTCTACTTTGATGGTTTTGGGATTGACTTCTTTGGACTTTACTCACGTCTTCGAACGTGAATTGATTTGTTCTACCATCGTTTTATGACTTGTCACTTTAAAGATATATGAAGGTTTCAATACTAATAGTAAATATCAAAACTCTTTCATCAAAGCGATTTCAACACTATTTTAAGTATCAAAAGTTCGTTTTCTCAAACCGATTTTCAATCTACTAGTATATACAAGCCTTTACTTCACTCAAATGAGAAATCGACTTAAACGACTTAGTAAAACGAGTGGTATGAAACGCTTGCGTTCACTTCGTCGGTTAGCTCTTGGACTTGTTCGATTGAACCCTTTTTGTGACAATTTCCTAGTGAAGATTTACAGCTTGTTCGTAAATATTTAAGTTAAGCAAGTGGTTATGGGACATGAAGCTAAACTCATATATTTACTGGCTTGGTGTGATTGACACTTTCTTATGATCATGACGATCATTTTTGTGATTTAGACTAGCGATTGAGCGATGTCTCTTTGTCTACGTGGGAGACTATACCCCGATTATGTGATGTTTCGCCATCACATTTCCTATGGTCTTCGGGCCATTCATGTGTAAAAATTTAATGGATAGCTTCCATGAGATAACTTCTCGTCATGTGTTTACGCGTAGGTGAGTTTTCATGCTCCCATTCATGTGTTAGGCCTCCCCCCTTTATGTGTTTTCTTTATTTCTGATGATGATTTCTGGAATTTTGTGCTTCACCAATTTTCATGATTTTCATTGATATGATATCAGCTTTTGTGCATTGGTGAATTTATGTGTAATTGACTTGTTATGAATACAAGTTTAGGGTATGATACCCTATTTTATCTTTGAGAAGATTCTTGTGATATTGATAAATCTTTTGTTGTTTATCATTTACGTACTTATAGTAGTATGTCGCTATGGTTATTACATGTTCATGTCATGCCTTTTACTGTATACCATATCATCTGATATTTATAGTTAGACTGATCCGTTTATTATTTTCTTATAAATAATACTCGGGTCAGACCGAGATGTTACAGGTGCTTCTGCTTGACTTCTCTTCAGGATTATTCTGACTTTTGGCTAACTACTTAGATTAGTAGTTTTTGGATGTACACCTTTGAGATATAGACTCTATGTTGTGTACTTATTCTTTTGTATAGCACGTGATGCTATTCTTTTGTATTATCGTGGATCTTTCTGACCACTACTCTGATGTACACTTTCATGTGTTATATATTTATTCATATCTTCTTCCGCCTTTGTGATATGGATGTCTGTGACTGATTTATGTTATGATTATTTCTATGTTTGTTTTCCGAAGATTATATATAGCCACCGTGTGATAGCTTTGTGTTTGTACCGGTATGTCGGATTTCCTCCTTAAAAGATATGCATTCTATTCTATCTGACGTATCGGTGCTCGCACAAAGAAGTTACATGGATGGTCGCTCCTCCACAGCCTTATTCTCCGCGCTAATTGACAGCACTACATCGTAGTGTTCTTGGTTAGCTTGGGTATAGAGGTGGGGCGTCACAAATAATGTAAGAAAAATAATTTTAAACTTAAGATAACACGTTAAGTTATTTATAATCAGATTTAATTGTAAAGGTGAATACTATAAGTAAATAATTATAAACTTGAATTAATATTTAAGCCATTTATAATTAAAATGAATACTATATGAATTGAATGATTATAACTTCAGAGAATATTGGAAATGATTTAGAAATGGAGTTAATATTCAATAATACCATATATGGAAGAATAAGTGTGAAAATAAAATATCTATTAATGATAACTGTAAAGAGACTTACATAATAATAAACAATCTAATAATTGAAATGGAAGTAACTTATGTATGCAATGAATGTAAAGTAATGAAAAAGAAAAATGGTATTGTATAAATGAATGGAAAAGAATTTTGTAAGTGATAAATGTAAAGAAATTTATCAAGCATTGTATGAACAAATGAAAATGAACAGTGAATAATTTAAAAGAAGAGTAATAAGAATAAAACTTAATAATATTTGAAATTATTGTTTGTTTTGGCTTATGGATGGTTGGTAAGTGATGCTTTGAATTGTTTAGGATGTATAAACAATCTATTGAGTTTTATCTAAGACCGTTGAGTGTATAATATACTTAGTAGCTTATTTGTCATTATGTAAAGACCCGGATTTTTCGACGTTTGATTTAGAATATTTAAATGGTTTTAAATATCGAATTTGAATTATAGGTTGATTTTGGATACAAAAATTTGGGTTTTATTCATAGAATAAATAGATTCAGGATTTAAACATAGCGATTTACTAGATAATTTAATTATTGAAATTGGTTAAAACATGGAATCTTGCGTTTTAAGCTTGTTAAAAATAATTTAAGGGCTTGTAAAATTTATATTAATAATAATGAAGATAATAAAAGTTTTAAAATTTAATTTAAAAGTGATGTGTTCAATTTTAAAAATAGCTTGTTCAAATTGACATTTAAAAATAGCCATCCGAGGCACAGTCTCGGATTTCGACGAAACTAGTTCCATTGGATCCGTAATATTGTATTATTATTGGATTTCAAATTTTGTAGCTTTTTGAGTTATCGTTTAGCCGTACGAGATATAAACGCGCTGAAATTTATATCGAGAATTTAATATAATAATTGGGTCCAAAAAGCTATCTTCTCCATACGATCAAATTAGGACTCGAAACCTTTTCCGGTGTGTTCGGAATAGGGGTATAACATTACAAACGTCTAGCGGCACGTCTCGATAGGGTAACGAAATTTTGAGTTGCATTAAATAAGACATTGATAATTAAATAATGTTAAAATCTGTCAAAATCGAGCATGTCTTCTGAAGCACGACACCTTTCTCCAATTAAACATGCAACGTCCTTTTCGCTGTTTAAATCATGCCTTCTTTTCCCTTTTCACTTCAGTTGAAATCGAAAATTCACGATATACATAAAAAAAAGAATAAAATTGCGCTTCCTTCAAATCAAATTCACGTTATTCATTCTTCCTTTTCATAAACGAGCTTCCCTTCCTTTTGCTCCAGATTCAAATCAATAAGGGAAAATTTTTCTAGGGTTGGGCGCGGGTCTACGCACGCGCGGGTTCTCGAGTGTTTGCTGTTCGAACAAGGGATTCGCGAAAATTGGATACGAAAGGCACGGTGGCTCGAGCTCGAGAGCGAAGCTGCTAGCATGAGCGAATAGCGGTAGCTCGCGTGAAAATGGAGAAAAAGGACTCGACCATAGTCGCGTGATCGAAGGTTGCATGGAGTGGACTGGGGAGACTCAGCGTTCAATTTTCGTTTAGGGTTCTAGTTGTGGGATCGCTCGTGAGCGACTGGATGGAAGGTAGTCGCGATGGTGATGTCGCTCGAGTTGGCAGTCGCGAGATGCTTAGAGTTGTAGGCGCGACGATGGGAAATCGAACGGTGAAGCGATTGCGTGTTCGAGCACATCATGTTTTAGGATCTCGAAGGGAGGGTCGGTGGAGTGAGCGCGGTAGTCGGAGGCTGTGCGTGCGTGGTAGGGTAGCGGCAGAAGGCTTGGTCGAAGTTTTGGATTCGCTAGTCATCGAGCAGTGGGAATGCGCAGCCTGGGGTTACTGATCGAGGGAGAGGCATAATTGTGTAAATTTAATTATACATTTAGTTAGTTGATTTAAAGTTTTAAATTGAGAATTAGTTGGTTATAAAAAAAGGATTTTGGGATCGTAAACTTATATAACCCGTAATTTATTTATACGAGGTCTAAAAATCGGGAAGAACAAGTCGAGTTGGAACGATTAGCAGAACAAAAATAAAGGTGAGTTAATCTCACTCAAATTTGGATTTCTGGTAAACTTTAAAGTGTTAAAATTGATTATTGGTTGATTGATTGAATTGATAATTATTATCAGTCTGGATGTGTTATTGTATATTGTGTATATATATATACATATACATATACATACATACATATATATATATACATATACATATACATACACACACACATATATATATATATATTGGAGTAATTGATATGCCCACATTTGTATAGCGGATGAGACCCTATGCGCCCCGCATAATAGCGGATGACCCTATATACTGCGATATCCCCCTCGAAGTGGGATTGGTATTTATTTAATGTGTATTAACATCTGTGGATGCAGGAAAACAGGCTGGAGGGATCCAACTGGATTCCTCAAATTTATTGTTTATTTTTCATATATAGTGATATATGAATTGTGTAGAATAATCGATTATCGATCATTATAGAGATTGAAATTTATTGAATGCTATTGTAGCACTGGCCTGAATTTTGATACTATAAATATATATATTTAAAATTTATGGAATTAAAGGAATTTGCTATAAATAAATATATATTGGAACTGGAGTTATTTTTAAATAATTGAATTAGAAAAAAATATATTGATTTTTGGTTATACCTAACCATTGTGAATTATTAAAGGGGATTTAAAAATTGAATTATATAGGAGATTTTATAAGTGATATTCCAAAAATATAAAAAAAAGAGTTAAAACAATATTTAAAATAGATTTGAAGTGTAAATTGAATTTATAAGAAAGAATGTGTATAATGGAGTTAAATAAATAAAGTTTTGTTTATAAACAAATAAAAGCCAAAAGGAGTTATAAATTTATAAACAATGTTATAAATAAAGGAATTCGATAGAAACTGATAATTGGAAATATAAATTAATAGGGTGAGTTTATATTAGAATATGGAAACTGTGTTGAGAAAAATAGTAGATTCTATTTTTGAAATGAGATCAGTTAGGGAATCGACAATGAATTAAGATGTTGCGTAATCGAGAGAAAGTTATAAATTAAAATTGGTTATTGAGATTTTAAATTATATTTTAATTTATAAGAAGTGAGATTGTTTTAAAAGGGGAAATTTTATTATTTTATAACTATGAAATTTTAAACCAGTTGAGATTTAAATACTGGGTAAGTAGATTTTTAAATATGAAGTATTTATTTTTAGAAAATTCTAACTTTTAAAATCAGCTTTGAAAATTTATATGTTTATTTTAAAATGAGTTATTAATGTTATAAAAGTGTTTCGATTTTTTAAATAATAGCTTGAACATATTTTTTTTTAAATAAATTATTAATCTTTTAGATACTTATTATATATATATATAGTTTGAAGTAATTGGAAAATTTATTTTATAAATTCTCTCGAGATTCAAAAAGGGGCTTATAAAAGGATATGGTTGTGAGGAGAGGAAATTTATTTGTGATTCCGGAGATTTTGGAAATAAGTTACGTAGTAACTCTCTGAAATGTAAATATTGAAAGGATTTTGAAAAATAAGACTGGTAATATTTTCTTAAGTATAGAAAATAGAAATTTAGAAATATTTCTAAGTGTTGACATGTTGGGAGTATCCTGTTACGGATTTGAGTATTTGAAAAATTGTTTTCAAATGTTGGGAGGAATTTATATATCTTTTAAAGATATTTTGGAAGGAAATATCTTGGAAAAATTTATATTAAGGCCAGATGATTGCTTATAGATATTTAATTTGATAGTTAAATAACCGACTATCAATATTGGCCAATTTCGTTAATCGTTTCGAAGAGACAAGGATCGGATTTAATTATCCGAAAACCACTTCGATCCGGTTTGAATGTAACGAATGAATACCGTGAAGATGGTGATTCGATTTGTCCAGACCCAGGACAACTTGTATGGATGAATGCTATCACCACATTGTCATTGTAGGACGATGAGCATTCTAAGTAAAATCGTTCTTGAAAAGATAACCCTTAGCCTCAAACCTCATCAACCGGGGAATGACTAAAACATGGTAGATGTAGCAAGGCAAAATGGGTAGCACCCAAGTTGGGTAAGGTTACCCCTGTCTAGAGTCCCTTTTCTATTCGGCTGTGTGGTGCGGTTGCTGATCCCAACCACGGGGTAATATTTTTCGGGCTATCCAGTTTAAGGGGTAGTCCGGTCTTGTGTAGCAGGGGATCCCGGAGTGGTCCTTGGTACATTGTTCTAGAGGTGTACTACGACGGGCGGTACCCTAGTGGCCCAGTCATTCGATGGAATCCATTCTCCAATAAGCGCCGTACGTGTGATATCCCAGAATTTCAAGGAATTTAAAATGTGATAATCTCCTAATTGATTAATTAAAATTGGTAAAAGTTGTTATTTTCAAACAATTTAATAATGAGTTGTTTTTAAATATAGTTATAAATAGATTTTAAATAGACATATTATTTCAAATTTAATAAGTGTTATTTAAATGTATATATATGTGTATTTAAATTGATTTTAAATAGGATTTTTAAATTGAATTTGAATTTGAATTGGATTTAAATTTGAATCTTTAAAGATAATGATTTTAAATATTTTGGATTTAAAATATATGAATAAGTTTTTATTTAAAATAAGATTTATTTTGCCTTAAAGGAATTTATTTATAAAAATCAAGATAGTGTTTATTAAATTGTAAAATAAATACAAAAGTTTTATATTATCATTTAAAATGGATTAAATATATTATATATGATTTTATTAGAATATAAATGGGTTTTTATTTTATTTTCTTTTAAAGGTTTCATTTATTTATAACATAGGAAGGCATTTATTAATTTAGAAAGGTATTTATTAATTAGGAAATTTATTATAAAAGCTTTTAAAATCTTTTTAAAATAATATAAAAATGATAATTACAAGTGTTAGGATAATAGAGCTTGTAAGTACACGTGTAAGTTAATTAAAATGGGTAAAGACAAGTGTCAATTTTTATTTTAATTTTTCTTTTATTTTAATAAATCATAATTTAGTCTATATAAACATATATCTCCTCTCTTCAATTCTTTTCCTATTCTCATTCCTAAAACAAAGAAAAACTCAAAACCTAAACTGTAAAACAATCACCGGATCAAACTCAAACATTTTAACAACTCAAACCTGAAGTTCATTCCTCAAACAAAAATAACCAGCCCTGTAACTCAAGCTTCAACCTTCTCAAAGCAACATCAAGTATTTTCCAGTAAAACCAATCAATGTCTTAAATCATCTCTGCAATTCAAAGTTTTCAAAGCTTCAGTTTTTCAAATTCCAGAAATCAAGCAGATCGGTTTTCAAAATCAATAAATTTCCAGATCAAATAAAGAACAAAACCTGTTTCTCTGTTCAACATTTTCTGGTGAGTAAATTTTCTTTTAAAAACAGTTTAAAACCTGTTCTTATGTTGATGCATGTGATAAATATGTATAAGAATGTTGTAATATGGTTGCTTAAATGTTTTTATTTGGAATATGGATTAAACTGCTATGAACATCTGTGTGTAGGATGATCTTCCTTTGATATTTGTATTCACAGACTAGAAAATATGTTCTCTGTCCTCTGCTTTAAACTTGTGAGTAAACAACTAACATTTGTTTTAAATAGTTGTTTGTGATGTGATAATTGTTTGCATATGTGTAATTTTGGCTTGCATGTTATAAATATGTAGATTTATAAGTGTGCATATCTGTAAACCTATGCATGTCTCTGTTTTTATACTGACAGGCTAAATCTTGAACAAAAATCAAGTTCTCTTCATACAATCTCTTATAGGCTGAGGAATTTAAACAAGTTATCTTTGTTTAAGCAGAATCAAAATTTTAAAAATATGTTTATGTGAAATAAGTTAGAGATTTTCTGGAAATCAAGAAGAACAGTGGAAAACTTAAGAACATGTTAAAATCAATCATCATGGTTTGCTGATTCATGTATATAACCTGAATCTTCTTTGAAAACTAAGATTTTTAAAATGAAAATCACAATTTTTAGTTGGATTTCGAATGAGCATTTCGAAGTTGATCAGAAAGTCGACTTTGAGAAATTCCTGGTGATGGGTGAACTCAGGGTGGTCGGGGTTTCTACTGGAGGTAGGAGGAAGCTTGGTGGTCTCGGCAAAATTGTCAGGTGGGTAAATAGTGCACCGTGGCGGCGATAATTGGTCGGAATAGGGTTTAAACCCTAAAATTGGTCGAGGTCTGGAACTAGGTTGTTGCGGCATCTCTAGATGATCGGAGCCTATCGGAATGGGGGGAAAAGATGAAGGGTTGGTCGGCGAACCTGTGGGCAGAGATTCGTGGTCGCACGTGGTCAGCATCGTCGAGTTCGAAGGGTTTTCTGGCGATGGTGATTTCCAAGCTTGGTCGAGAATGCTTGGTTTTCGACTCGAATGGGTTTTGCTCGATCTGGGTTATCGTGAGTGGTTGCGTGGGTTTGGGTAGTTGTCGTGAGCCGCCGCGACGATCATCGATGGTCGGAGTCGATGGTGTACGTGCACCACGTGCACGTTGTGTCTGGGAGTTGAGCAGGTCGGAGTCGTTCTTGAGTTTTTGTGAGGGGGACTCGAAGCAGGTGAGTGTTGAGAGGAACTCGGGGTAGCTACCGGGTAGGTCTCGTGTTCGACTCGAAGTAGTTTTTAAACCAGGTTTTATAAATTTTTAAAACAAAGTTTTTGAAAGTTAAAAATAAATTTAATTTAAACTTTCTTATATAAATTATATTTTATAAATAATAATTGTTTTCTTTAACATTGGTTAAGAAGTTTTGAAATTTGTTTAATTTAAATTTGGTTAAGTAAAGTTTAAAATATTTAAAGAAAGTTATGATTTGGTAACTTTAATTTATCAAGTTAAAATTTTATTTTATTTCAAAACTTAATTAAATGATTTAATTAAGAGAAATTAATTAATTTAACTAACTAATGATTAAGGATTAATTAATTTATAATTGAGGGTTATAATTAATTAATTAAAGGTTAATTAATTGTAATTAAGAATTATTAATTAGATAATTAAGATTGGTTAATTAATGATTATAGATTAATTAACTGAGTAATTAAGTGTAATTAAGAATTTATCAATTTACTAATTAAGATTGATTAATTAAGTAATTAGAGAGTGTTAATTAAGTAATAAGGATTAATTAACTAGAAATTAAGAAGTGCTTAATTTGTAATTATAATTAGGTTTTATTTAATAAGATGATTAATATATAATTAAAGATTAATTAATTAATTAATCAAAGGTAATTAAGGATTAATCAAAGGGTAATTAAAGATTAATCAAGGGTAATTAAGGATTAATAAAATGCTATTTAAGAATTGATTAATTGGTAATTATGGATTAATTAATTTGTAATTAAGGTTGTTAATTAATAACTAAGGTTATTAATTAATAGTTAATGGATAATTAATCAGTTAATTAAAGGTTAATTAATTGATTATAAAAGTAATTAAGGATTGATTACTTTGTATTGAAGGAGATTAATTAATAATTAAGGTTTATTAATTGATAATTGAAGGATAATTAATCTGTAATTAGAGATTAATTAATTGAATGATAAAGTACTAAAGGATAATTAATCAAGGATGATTAATTAAGGGAATGATTATTTAAAGTGATGATTAATTAATTTGTTTGTAATTAGATAATGATTGATTAAGCAAGATTAGATAATTAATTCTTAAGTAATTAATTTAATTTAAGTTAATTAAATTAATTATATCATAGGGTTAATAATTGTTGCTTATGGATGATGGTTGTGTAGAATATCTGAATTGGATGATAGCTATTGGATGATATGCTATGATATTCTGTGATATGATATTGGATATATCTGTGATAAATGTGTGATATTTATCTGTGTTAAATGCTGTGTGAATTCAAGTATTGAATTGAATTAAATTGTTTTAACCTTAAAACAACTTGGACCTAAAAGATGGCGATTTGGATTTCGATGAGACCGGGATTGGGTTTTCAGATTTGGATATCCGAAAACCACATCGATCCAAATTAACAATAGGTCGTGAATCTCAAGTGAAGATGAAGATTCAGAGTGCAAGGGTTATTGTCGTTAACTCTGAGGGTGATTCCAAAATGAGTGTAACGAGATAATGCCTTCGGTTTCGTTCGAACCCGGAACGAACTTGTATGGATTGAATGCTTTCAGAACATCGTCAAGTGGGCGATGAGCATTCTAAGTGATGTGTTCTGATTAAAGGTAATCGTAGCCTCAAGCCTCATCAACCGGGAATGGCTAAAACAGGGGAGGTGCACGCAAGGTTAAGTGGGTAGCACCCAAGTAGGATAAGATTTTCCCCTGTCTAGAGTCACTTTTTATTTCGGCTGTGTGGGCGGTTGTTCGGCCACAACCGCGGGGTTGTCTTATTCGGACTATCCAGTAAGGGGTAGCTCCGGCTTTGTGTTGCAGGGGATTGGGAGTGATCCTCGATACGTTGATCTAGGCCACGTACTGTGACGGGCGGTATCCCAGTAGCCCTGCCATTGTATGGAATCCAATCTCCAATAAGTGCCGTACGTATTAGTTGTGCCCAACTATGTTGGAACGTGAGATGTAAGCATTCCAGCTATTTCTGTATTTTACTTGAAAACCCTAGACCCTATTATAATATAACTGGATTTCCTATCAAATGTTTTGGTTAGCGTAAGGTAAAAACTTACCCATGTTTATGTGTGGGAAGTCTTACGTGATACCTTTGTTTTCAAAAGGTTTTGAAGTTAAGCAACTTTAACCGTTTACTCACACCAGACCCATGTCTGATCCAAGTGTTTATTTTCTGTTTTATTAAACTCTTGGGTACTCATATTTTTACGAGTAGCCAAGGCATTCAGGTTTGCTTTGACGAATTGTGGAGGAGCAATGGAGTAGGAGGCTTCTGCGTTTAGATATCTGTATTTCTGCTGTGTTGATCTCATAGTCATTTGTTACGTTGTATCTTGAATTGTAATAACTAGACATGTGTTTATAACTGTCTAGTATATGTTGTATAAGCTGTGTAACTCTGATAGATGTTGTATATAATACTATGTAATACGTATGTTATTAATATAATTTATTCGTTCCGCTATTGAGATTCTGGTGTTGTTTCTTCTTTCTTCTCTATCTTTTCTCTTTCTATCCCTTTCTTTCTTCAAGATGATGCGTCTTTCTGGGCTAAGAAAGGCGGGTCGTCACATTTGGTATCAGAGCGCTAGGTTGAGTGAATACCTAGGCTTTGGAGTGATTTCTTTCTTGAGAGAGCGTATTTGTAATTTTTATATAACTATACATATTTATTTCTACCTATTTGTTGGGTTACCTGTTCGGGTTTTCCAATATAAGTTATAAAGGTAGATAGGGTGGTGGTGTGTGTAACACGACTACCAATGGTTGGAGTTTGGATGTTTGAGGTTGGAAATGTATCTGTCGAGACTATAGACCTAATACCATCTCGAGTGAGTTGCTATGGTGTAAGGATTTCATTGATCTCTGAAGGAAACCTGTTAAGGTTCGGAGTTCATCTTTGAAGTGCGAGTTTGATAGTGCTCGTGTGAGCAGATTTTTGAGAGTTTGGATCTGTCAGTTGAGCTGAAGCAAGTGATGGTATCTTGGCAACTCAAGAAGAAGTAGCTGTGTGATGAGACACAGTGACTATGGATGTTTCCGAAGATGTTTTCTTTTGGAGAAAGTTGAAGGAAGTATGTATGCTTCGGCATTGTGGCTGAGTTCAGCATGGTCTTTTCTGTTTGGTTTGGGGTCCGAGTTTCTCAAGGAGCTTTGGATTAGGAAGTCTTTGGCATATGTATCTGCAGTGCAGCTCGGAGTGTTCTGTGTGCCGGTAGGAAGTCTTCTGGCTAAGCAGTTTTCTAAGAGGTGAAATTCAGAAGCAGCAGAGTGGATCCATTTCTTCGATGGATTGGTCAGGCATAAGCTGTTCCGATTGGTAAAGAGAGAGCAGTTTCTTTGTAATTAGGCTGGGTGGATCGCAAAAGTGACTTGCGATAGTTGAGTGTTCTTTTGAGTTATCAGAGATTTTCCGGATGTCTTCAGGGAAGTCAAAAGTTTGTCAGCATTAGAGATTGAGTTTCCGTATTGACTAGGATTCCAGGAGTGGTATCGGTGGTTCGGCTAGTTGAAGGATAGTTCCTAGAGATAGGGTTTGGTGAAGCAGCTCAGGATTTGGTGGAACTTCTGAGTTTTATTTTTATGGATCCGTTGGACCTTATTTCCAGGATGTGATATCTAGTTTGTGCTCGAGTTCATCAACGACATTCTCATCTACTCCAGATCAGAGTTGTGCAGCGGAAGCAAGATTGCAGTCGTTCTAGAGTGGAAGAACCTGGAAGTTGCATTGTTTGGATTAAGAATTTCTACAGGAAATATTTCTGGATTTGAGTCCAGATTGGTGAGTGCATCTATTTTGTCTTTTCCGGATAAGAGAAGTAAGTTTGTAGTCTACTAATAATGGTGGACTAGAGTTTGTGTTCTGGATTTTGGGTAGATCTTGAGAGGATCATTTTGTTGAGTTATTTTTGATCCATTTTGTTTCTAGAAGCATCAGTGAAGGTTGAGCTGATCAGGAAAGGATGTAGGCAACCCAGGATCGTCAGAAGAGTTTTGTAGATAAGAAACGGAGGAATTTGGAATTCGTAGTTGGAGACTTTGTTGTTGTTGAGATTTTCTCCGGTAAAAGGGGGCAAGAAGATTGGGTAAGAGAAGGAAGTTAGCTCCATTGTATATTGGATTCTTCTGAGTTTTTGTAAGGAATAAGTGTTTGGCTTTTAAGATTTGAATTGCCAGTTTGGAAGACTGGGATTCAATGTATTTCACGTATCTCTGAGGGAGTACGTGTAGGATCCATCACTGGTAGTGGAACCAGCAGTTCAGAAGGTTTGGTAGTTGATTTGATCTTGTCTATGGTCTGATATCTTGTTCAGATTGTTGATCTAGTAGTGTAGGAGCTCAGTAGTTTAGTAGTATAGCTAGTTTTGGATTCAGTAGAGCGAGTATTCCAGTGTCTATACCTGGGAAACTCGGGGATAAATTTAAGGAAGCTTATCCGGATCTGTGTCCGGATAGCTAGGGTTGATTGTTTGATTGAATTGGTTGTTTGGATGAAATTGTTTGTTTGATTGTGTATGGCTGATATGTATGCCTAAATTGGTTGGAAAAAAAAACTTTGGATTATCTTTTGTTTTAAATTTCGAGGACGAAATTCTTTTAAGGGGGGAGGAATGTGATATCCCGGAATTTCAAGGAATTTAAAATGTGATAATCTCCTAATTAATTAATTAAAATTGGTAAAAGTTGTTATTTTCAAATAATTTAATAATGAGTTGTTTTTAAATATAGTTATAAATAGATTTTAAATAGACATATTATTTCAAATTTAATAAGTGTTGTTTAAATGTATATATATGTGTATTTAAATTGATTTTAAATAGGATTTTTAAATTGAATTTGAATTTGAATTAGATTTAAATTTGAATCTTTAAAGATAATGATTTTAAATATTTTGGATTAAAAATATATGAATAAGTTTTTATTTAAAATAAGATTTATTTTGCCTTAAAGGAATTTATTTATAAAAATCAAGATAGTGTTTATTAAATTGTAAAATAAATACAAAAGTTTTATATTATCATTTAAAATGGATTAAATATATTATATATGATTTTATTAGAATATAAATGGGTTTTTATTTTATTTTCTTTTAAAGGTTTCATTTATTTATAACATAGGAAGGCATTTATTAATTTAGAAAGGTATTTATTAATTAGGAAATTTATTATAAAAGCTTTTAAAATCTTTTTAAAATAATATAAAAATGATAATTACAAGTGTTAGGATAATAGAGCTTGTAAGTACATGTGTAAGTTAATTAAAATGGGTAAAGACAAGTGTCAATTTTTATTTTAATTTTTCTTTTATTTTAATAAATCATAATTTAGTCTATATAAACATATATCTCCTCTCTTCAATTCTTTTCCTATTCTCATTCCTAAAACAAAGAAAAACTCAAAACCTAAACTGTAAAACAATCACCGGATAAAATTCAAACATTTTAACAACTCAAACCTGAAGTTCATTCCTCAAACAAAAATAACCAGCTCTGTAACTCAAGCTTCAACCTTCTCAAAGCAACATCAAGTATTTTCCAGTAAAACCAATCAAAGTCTTAAATCATCTCTGCAATTCAAAGTTTTCAAAGCTTTAGTTTTTCAAATTCCAGAAATCAAGCAGATCGGTTTTCAAAATCAATAAATTTCCAGATCAAATAAAGAACAAAACCTGTTTCTCTGTTCAACATTTTCTGGTGAGTAAATTTTCTTTTAAAAACAGTTTAAAACCTGTTCTTATGTTGATGCATGTGATAAATATGTATAAGAATGTTGTAATATGGTTGCTTAAATGTTTTTATTTGGAATATGGATTAAACTGCTATGAACATCTGTGTGTAGGATGATCTTCCTTTGATATTTGTATTCACAGACTAGAAAATATGTTCTTTGTCCTCTGCTTTAAACTTGTGAGTAAACAACTAACATTTGTTTTAAATAGTTGTTTGTGATGTGATAATTGTTTGCATGTGTGTAATTTTGGCTTGCATGTTATAAATATGTAGATTTATAAGTGTGCATATCTGTAAACCTATGCATGTCTTTGTTTTTATACTGACAGGCTAAATCTTGAACAAAAATCAAGTTCTCTTCATACAATCTCTTATAGGCTGAGGAATTTAAACAAGTTATCTTTGTTTAAGCATAATCAAAATTTTAAAAATATGTTTATGTGAAATAAGTTTGAGATTTTCTGGAAATCAAGAAGAACAGTGGAAAACTTAAGAACATGTTAAAATCAATCATCATGGTTTGCTGATTCATGTATATAACCTGAATCTTCTTTGAAAACTAAGATTTTTAAAATGAAAATCACAATTTTTAGTTGGATTTCGAATGAGCATTTCGAAGTTGATCAGAAAGTGGACTTTGAGAAATTCCTGGTGATGGGTGAACTCGGGGTGGTCGGGGTTTCTACTAGAGGTAGGAGGAAGCTTGGTGGTCTCGGCAAAATTGTCAGGTGGGTAAATAGTGCACCGGGCGGCGATAATTGGTCGGAATAGGGTTTAAACCCTAAAATGGGTCGAGGTCTGGAACTAGGTTGTTGCGGCATCTCTGGATGATCGGAGCCTATCGGACTGGGGGGGAAAGATGAAGGGTTGGTCGGCGAACCTGTGGGCAGAGATTCGTGGTCGCACATGGTCGGCATCGTCGAGTTCGAAGGGTTTTCTGGCCATGGTGGTTTCCAGGATTGGTCGAGAATGCTTGGTTTTCGACTCGAATGGGTTTTGTTCGATCTGGGTTATCGTGAGTGGTTGCGTGGGTTTGGGTAGTTGTCGTGAGAGCCGCGACGATCATCGATGGTCGGAGTCGATGGTGTACGTGCACCACGTGCACGTTGTGTCTGGGAGTTGAGCAGCTCGGAGTCGTTCTCGAGTTTTTGTGAGGGGGACTCGAAGCAGGTGAGTGTTGAGAGGAACTCGGGGTAGCTACCGGGTAGGTCTCGTGTTCGACTCGAAGTAGTTTTTAAGCCAGGTTTTATAAATTTTTAAAACAAAGTTTTTGAAAGTTAAAAATAAATTTAATTTAAACTTTCTTATATAAATTATATTTTATAAATAATAATTGTTTTCTTTAACATTGGTTAAGAAGCTTTGAAATTTGTTTAATTTAAATTTGGTTAAGTAAAGTTTAAAATATTTAAAGAAAGTTATGATTTGGTAACTTTAATTTATCAAGTTAAATTTTTATTTTATTTCAAAACTTAATTAAATGATTTAATTAAGAGAAATTAATTAATTTAACTAACTAATGATTAAGGATTAATTAATTTATAATTGGGGGTTATAATTAATTAATTAAAGGTTAATTAATTGTAATTAAGAATTATTAATTATATAATTAAGATTGGTTAATTAATGATTAGAGATTAGTTAACTGAGTAATTAAGTGTAATTAAGAATTATCAATTTAGTAATTAAGATTGATTAATTAAGTAATTAGAGAGTGTTAATTAAGTAATAAGGATTAATTAACTAGAAATTAAGAAGTGCTTAATTTGTAATTATAATTAGGTTTTATTTAATAAGATGATTAATATATAATTAAAGATTAATTAATTAATTAATCAAAGGTAATTAAGGATTAATCAAAGGGTAATTAAAGATTAATCAAGGGTAATTAAGGATTAATAAAATGCTATTTAAGAATTGATTAATTGGTAATTATGGATTAATTTATTTGTAATTAAGGTTGTTAATTAATAATTAAGGTTATTAATTAATAGTTAATGGATAATTAATCAGTTAATTAAAGGTTAATTAATTGATTATAAAAGTAATTAAGGATTGATTACTTTGTATTGAAGGAGATTAATTAATAATTAAGGTTTATTAATTGATAATTGAAGGATAATTAATCTGTAATTAGAGATTAATTAATTGATTGATAAAGTACTAAAGGATAATTAATCAAGGATGATTAATTAAGGGAATGATTAATTAAAGTGATGATTAATTAATTTGTTTGTAATTAAATAATGATTGATTAAGCAAGATTAGATAATTAATTCTTACGTAATTAATTTAATTTAAGTTAATTAAATTAATTATATCATTGGGTTAATAATTGTTGCTTATGGATGAAGGTTGTGTAGAATATCTGAATTGGATGATATCTATTGGATGATATGCTGTGATATTCTGTGATATGATATTGGATATATCTGTGATAAATGTGTGATATTTATCTGTGTTAAATGCTGTGTGAATTCAAGTATTGAATTAAATTAAATTGTTTTAACCTTAAAACAACTTGGACCTAAAAGATGGCGATTTGGATTTCGATGAGACCGGGATCGGATTTCCAGATTTGGATATCCGAAAACCACATCGATCCAAATTAACGATAGGTCGTGAATCTCAAGTGAAGATGAAGATTCAGAGTGCAAGTGTTATTGTCGTTAACTCTGAGGGTGATTCCAAAATGAGTGTAACGAGATAATGCCTTCTGTTTCGTTCGAACCCGGAACGAACTTGTATGGATTGAATGCTTTCAGAACATCGTCAGGTGGGCGATGAGCATTCTAAGTGATGTGTTCTGATTAAAGATAATCGTAGCCTCAAGCCTCATCAACCGAGAATGGCTAAAACAGGGGAGGTGCACGCAAGGTTAAGTGGGTAGCACCCAAGTAGGATAAGATTTTCCCCTGTCTAGAGTCCCTTTTTATTTCGGCTGTGTGGGCGGTTGTTCGGCCACAACCACAAGGTTGTCTTATTCGGACTATCCAGTAAGGGGTAGCTCCGGCTTTGTGTTGCAGGGGATTGGGAGTGATCCTCGGTACGTTGATCTAGGCCACGTACTGTGATGGGCGGTACCCCAGTAGCCCTGCCATTGTATGTAATCCAATCTCCAATAAGTGCTGTACGTATTAGTTGTGCCCAACTATGTTGGAACGTGAGATGTAAGCATTCCAGCTATTTCTGTATTTTACTTGAAAACCCTAGACCCTATTATAATATAACTGGATTTCCTATCAAATTTTTTGGTTAGCGTAAGGTAAAAACTTACCCATGTTTATGTGTGGGAAGTCTTACGTGATACCTTTGTTTTCAAAAGGTTTTGAAGTTAAGCAACTTTAACCGTTTACTCATACCAGACCCATGTCTGATCCAAGTGTTTATTTTCTGTTTTATTAAACTCTTGGGTACTCAAATTTTTACGAGTATCCAAGGGATTCAGGTTTGCTTTGACGAATTGTGGAGGAGCAATGGAGCAGGAGGCTTCAGCGTTTAGATATCTGTATTTCCGCTGTGTTGATCTCATAGTCATTTGTTAAGTTGTATCTTGAATTGTAATAACTAGACATGTGTTTATAACTGTCTAGTATATGTTGTATAAGCTGTGTAACTCTGATAGCTGTTGTATATAATACTATGTAATACGCATGTTATTAATATAATTTATTCGTTCCGCTGTTGAGATTCTGGTGTTGTTTCTTCTTTCTTCTCTATCTTTTCTCTTTCTATCCCTTTCTTTCTTCAAGATGATGCGTCTTTCTGGGCTAAGAAAGGCGGGTCGTCACAGTACGGTTTTGATTGTGCCCAACTATGTTGAAACGTGAGATGCAAGCATTTCAGCTATATTCTATTTACTTTCTATAGATACTATTATAATATCAGACGGATTTGATAAAAATGTTTTGGTTATCGTAAGGTAAAAACCCATCGTGTTTATTTGTGACGTGGTCTTACGAGATACCTTTGTTTTCAAAGGATTTTGAAAGTTAATAATTCAAATTGAGTGTGTTTTTCTCACGTTGGTTTTCCAGACTGACTCGGGTGTTATTTTATTATAATGCTCCGGTCAGACCGAGTATTATTGATTTAGGTTTAAATGCTGTGGAGCTCAGGAGACAAACCGGAGGAGTTTCAGACGTATTTTCGTACTTGACTTATATTCCGCCGTGTAAGGGCAAGTTATATAACTGTCCAGTTTGATGTATTGATGGTTGTACTCTGATGATTGTAAGTATAAGCAGTTATAGATTCTTTTGTATTAAATCTGTTATTATATATATATTATATTTTGTTCCGTTGCGATTGTGAGATTCTGTGTTGTTTTTCTATTTTTCTTCTACCTCTTTCTTCTTCTTTACCCCTAGTTATTCGCTCTTTCGTACACTTTGGGTTGAATGAGGAAGAATTATTATCAACTCAAGGGGTATGGAACTGTGGGTTGCTACATTTTGCTATTAGAGCAGAAGGTTAAGCGAGAACCTTGGCTCTGGTGGGGATTACTCATTGGAGATAGAGTCGGAAGTACTCTAGAAGTGTAATAATAGATATGAGCGCGTATTTGTTAGTGAATATAAATTATTTTATATTGTGTTAACTTATTGGTTGAGTGGTATATAAATTCTTGTCGAATAGTGGGATGCCACTAAACTGATAGGAGTTTCTAAACACTTGAACGCAATAAACTGACAGAGTATGGTTTGAAGCGGGTAAATGAAATAATTTTATCCAAATTATATTTTCATATAAAAGGAATAATTTTCTAAAATTATTATAGTGTGTTTGGAGTGTTTGGATGATAGTGTTATAATCAAAACAAGATTAAAAATAGTTTATATAACCAAATGGAAATTGTATAAGAAGGGATTATACAATTAATTAAAAAAAACTAAGATTTGATTAAAACTAGAGTTTGAAAATATTTAAATCCCGGGGATTTTTAAAAATATTTTCCAAAGTGTTTGAAAAGGATGATGGTAATATTATTTTTGGAAGGGAATTTGAAAGAAAATTGTTTTTAATGGAATTTGGAAGAGATATAGCACCGAACTCGCTTCAGTCGCTGGAAAATAATTCTGGTGATGACGGCCACATCACTAGTATTCATTTTCGAGTTTCTAAGTGATGGATTGCTACCGTAATTGATTTGTTCAGATTTGTTTGGCAAACGAGTTTTGTTTTGGTAATTCTGAAGGGAATTTGTTATGTATAAAAACCAGGGTTGGTTGAAAATTTAAAAAGTGTGATTTGGGATATTTATGATTTCAAAACGATTTGAAATAAATGCCGGGTGTTTGAATTCTGGATTTAAATAATTTAAAAATCATCAGGAAATAGGTTATAAACATATAAATTGAAAATGATTTTCAAATAAGAAAGGAAGAATATGGGAATTGGATTTTGAAAAAAAAGGAATTTTAACTTGAGTAAGTTAAAATGAATAAAATTTAATGTGACGCCCCACCTCTATGCTCACAATAACAAAGAGTATTAAAAGAAATACTGTCTGTTATTACGAAGAATAAGGCTGGATAGGAGCGGCCATCCATAGTTGGACCTTACACTAGTATTGGTTACCTCGATAGGAGTGGTATATATTTTTATTTTTCATCACTTATTTATTTACTCCCATCGACATACCCAATTCCAGTATAAAATGAACTACGATGGTTCATAATAGTTTAGGACAATATATATAATAATAACACAGATAATAAAATGCGGAACACAGATAACAAAAGTCTCATTTATATATATATATATATATATATATATATATAACTGATGTCAGTTACAATACATTTGACACGATACATATGATACAACTACAACTGTCGACTCTGGAAGTTATATATACAAGTACATTATCGACTAATATACATGAATACATATCAACCTATACTATGACACGACTACTCCAAAAGATATGAAGAGTCTTCATAGCTCAAACAGCAACCCAAAGCAAGATATCTACAACCTGAAATAACTCGGGTCTGACCCGAGTATTAAATTCAAAAGAAACTAATACACGGGTCAGTCTAATTCAAACTTAGTTATTAATGCACAGAAGCAATAATAATCAAATATCAAATAGACGAAAGTCACAGAAATCTCGTATATCCAACTCCTCGATAAGAGAATCGGATAACGACAGAAATAACACTAAACAGTGTTAAACAACAAATCAGCAAATTCAAACCATCAACAAGATAAATAAAAAGATTATCAATGAAGATAATTTAGAAAACAACAGAATTGTCTAAACGACAATTAACACAAAATCCAATTATTAAATAATAATTAGAAACTCAAAATCTAATTATCGAATAGATAATTAGACACAACAAAATGATCAATCGAACTGAATCAAATACAATTCCCAAATATTGAATTGAACACAAAACAATTCAAATAATTGAAATATCAATTAAAACGTCAATACTGTGTGGCTGCAGTACACGCACGCGTGCACTGCCTCGCCACTGCAGTTTATAAAATCATCACAACACCAAATGCTAACAGCAAATCGAAACTGTAGAGTCAATATAAATGAACCAAAAACAACTGGCACTAACTCAAATCAAAATGAACGAAGTGCACACGAATGCACAATGAAAACTCCCGATCGAGTACGAGGTCAAACCCGAGCATTTAAACTGGGTTCAACTCAGGTGAAAATTCAAATGAAATGGTCAAGACACAAAAATCAAGCCTCGACCGAGACCAGACTGCAATTTCAAAGTAAAGAAGCAACTCATCATAATTCAACTGCAACAGACTTCAATATGCACATATCAGACTACAGGAAGCCCAAACATGAATCAGTGAACATGCTACAGACATGGAGGCAGCAAAACTAAAACCAACCAACAAAGAGAGACTAGGCAACATACATGAATGCATACTTCAAGCCGGGTAACATGTACCAGTGAAGACCACAAGTACATATTCAATCTAAATCAAATAACATAAAGTACAAAGACCAAGACCAGAAAACAATACCAAGTCAAAGTCAATGCAACAATGGACAGTGCAAACTCCAATAGAAATAGTGGACAGTACAAGTGTAGTCTCAGCAAAAATGCAGCAGAGACAACAAAAGCATAACATCATCAATGGAACCACTAATTCAATTCAAACCCAAGACAGTGCACTTCAAATACAATAAGACAACACATAACTCGAAAAATGGTCAACAATATATGCATACCCACATACAAATGTATGTATGCATATATATATACAGATAAGTCAACCAACAAGTTCGACTACATCAAGAGCCGAAGCCACAGTTAAAATGTCAAAGACATTATCAAATCCGGGCAGAAGTAAATTTACAGTTTCAAGTCAATGCCAGAAATTCACGAAATCAAAAATTCTCAAAAATCCCAAAATGGCCGAAGTCAACAATTGACAGAAATTCAACTAAATCAGATTTCAAAACCCAAGTATAAGGGCTCGAAGCAGTGACATTGACAAATGTGCAAAATGTATACAAAGACTCCAAGCCTTCAAGCAGCATGCAAATGAAACTAGTAATGAATGCATACAAAACTGGTATGACATGGAAGCAGTGAAACAAGTTCAAGCTACAGGTCAATACAAAGTATCACAAAATAATTCCTAGCCGAGAGACCCAAAATCATAACTAAGGCAAAACTTCGTACAAAAATAAAACTGCAGACTTCCCTTGAATACAAGGGCAACTGCAACAAGAAACTGCAGCCACCACTTGAATACAAGGGAGCCAGTACAAGGTACAACAATCAAATAGACAGTGCAATTTCAAGTGAAGACTACAAGAATGCATAGTACAATGATACACACATGTATGTATGTGTTAGCAGTGAATCAAGTGCAACAAAGATGAGCACAAGCTTCAGACTAAAGTGAAGTTTCAATTCGAACCAGTCTGGAAATCTCTCAAGAAACTACAACATCAAGTATACATGGAGCAATGACCAGAAAGTAAAACTCAGCAGTGTGCATATGAAGACCAAAGTGCAAAAGTGATGATTAGTGCACATGAAGATCAAATGCCACAATGATACTACAGTTGCAAAAAGGTACAAAGACAAAGACAATGCAGAAACTACTCCAGACGAAGATGTACAAACATAAATGCATATATACATGCAAGCAAGCAAGTACAGCAGCCTCGAGAAGGAGCAGTTATAATCAAATCAAGTTGAAGCAATGACAAGGCCGAAGTCAATTTTTCTAACAATAAAGGAAGCAAATATTTTCACAAAATCAACTACGTTCAAATCGTGTGGCCGAAGTCAAAGGGAACAAAGGTAATTCAACATCATCACAGAAAAATCAAAGTCGATGCCAACAGATCAAAGTCAGAAATTCTCTAGCAAACAACATAATTCGAACGGCGAGCAAAATGAATCGACAAACTCAACCACTTGAATACAAACGAAAATCAGAGAATTCAAACTCTAATTACACTTGAGTATGAATTAGATGTGAGTAGAACTCACCTTAGCATTCTATCAAGACAACAAAATCAACGCAAGCAAACACGAAAACAATCCCCCGGATCGACGAAGCTAGCAACGAAATCGATCTCCTGATCGAACAAATTGAAGTCGGCGACTAAGCCCTAATTTTGAAGAAGGGGGACGAACGAATGAAGTCGCCATTTATTTTTCTTTTCGTATGTTTTTTTTAGGGTTTTCGAACGATAAAAATGAATTGGGGAACGGGTTATACCCTTATCACGGCATCAAGTATAGAAAATATGGCCAAGATTTTCCTTAAGGCCCAAACAACACTTTACCAATTTTTACTAAAGAATTTTACTTGATTAAAAATTCCAAACAGCCATTTGATAGCAATTTTAATCGTCTAATGACGATAACTTACTAGGGTAAAACCCCGGGTTGTTACAGACTCCCCTCCTTATAAAAATTGCGTCCCCGCAATTTCATAATTAAAGTCGTCTATAACAATTATTTTCCTAACATAAACTGGTTAAGCTAGAAAAATAAAGATCAAGAACACAGATGTCAAAGAGATCTTTTAATTCCACAAAAGAAATTCACAAATTCTCAACAAAATCTAATTATCAATAGATAATCAGAAAACAACAAAACTGAATAAATGCAATTATCAGCAATATTCAATTATCAATCAGATAATTAGAATACAGAAATCACAAAACAACAATATCTAATTATCGATACAATAATTAGAAAACAGCAAAATCTAATTATCAACAAAGATTATTAGAAAACACAAATTACAAATCGCAAAACTGCAAATATCTAGTTATCCAACAAATAACTAGAAAACACAAACTCCATGATCAACAAACTCTAACCATCAACAGAGATAGATAGAAAACAGCAATTCAATAAAATCAGCATACACTAGAATCAATTAGAGACTAGAAAATCTCATAATCAGCAAAACTAGCAAATATTCGATTATCAAAAACGATAATCAGAAAACACAATTATCTAATTAACAAAACGATAATCAGAAAACATCAGATAATCAGAAATCTCAAATCAACGAATATCTAATTATCAAAAACGATAATCAGAAATCTCAAATCAACAAATATCTAATTATCAAAAACGATAATCAGAAATCTCAAATCAACAAATATCTAATTATCAAAAACGATAATCAGAAATCTCAAATCAACAAATATCTAATTATCTCAAACGATAATCAGAAACATCATATATCTGATTAACAAAAACGATAATCAGAAACAATAAATATCTAATTATCACAAACGATAATCAGAACTCTCAAATCAGTAAATATCTAATTATCAAAAACGATAATTCGAAATCTCAAATCAACAAATATCTAATTATCAAAAACGATAATCAGAAATCTCAAATCAACAAATATCTAATTATCTCAAACGATAATCAGAAACAACAAATATCCGATTATCAAAAACGATAATCAGAAACAACAAATATCTGATTATCAAAAATGATAATTAGAAACAACAAATATCTAATTATCACAAACGATAATCAAAACTCAAATCAACAAATATCTAATTATCAAAAACGATAATCAGAAATCTCAAATCAACAAATATCTAATTATCAAAAACGATAATTAGAAATCTCAAATCAACAAATATCTAATTATCAAAAACGATAATCAGAAATCTCAAATCAACAAATATCTAGTTATCTCAAACGATAATCAGAAATAACAAATATCCGATTATCAAAAACGATAATCAGAAACAACAAATATCCGATTATCAAAAACGATAATCAGAAACAACAAATATCTAATTATCACAAACGATAATCAGAACTCAAATCAACAAATATCTAATTATCTCAAACGATAATAAGAAACAACAAATATCCGATTATCAAAAACGATAATCAGAAACAACAAATATCCAATTACCTGCAGATAATTGGAAACAACAAATATCTAGAAATCAATTAAGAAGACTAGAAAATCAACATAAAAGGTTGGATCGATCCCATCAGATGGTGAGTTTTTAGCTACGCCGCACGTGCATCAACAAATGGCCGAAGCCTACCAAGTACTCAACATAATTTTGGCGCCCAACAAATGACCCGAAGGTCCGCAGAGTGACCCGAAGGTCTAGTACTGGTATTTAACCCAAAGGTCCATCAGAGTGGCCCGAAAGCCCAACAAATGACCCGAAGGTCCAACAAATGACCCGAAGGTCCAACATACTGGCTCGAAAGCACACAAATCATCAGAATCATCAAAACATCAAATATTTCAATTAACGAGTCCGGAATTAACCGAAATAGCAAACGCACATGTCCCATACCACATGTTTTACTAAATCGTTTGATCCTCTTCATCGTTTCCTTGAAAGTGCAAAATTGTGTATTTTGTAAAAATACATTTTACATCCTCAAACGGACAAGTCCGGAATTAAGAGAATCAGTAAAAGAAAGGGTTCATAGTCCTCGATTTTGCTGAATCGTTTAAATCGCTTCCTCATTCTATTGAAAGCGCAAACTGTAAAAATTTTGTATTTAGATAAATAACATTTTATGTTCCCAAACGGACAAGTCCGGAATTAAGCGAATCGGTAAAAGAAAGGGTTCATAGTCCTTGATTTTGCTGAATCGTTTAAATCGCTTCCTCATTCTTTTGAAAGCGCAAACTGTAAAGAATTTTAAAACAATTTTCAAAACACGTGATTAAAGTAGCAACCTTAGTAGCAATTTCGAAAAGGAAATTGCACTTCCCAAAACATCGTAAAACGAATCTCAAAATTAGCATTGCGGAATAACCGCTTGAAAATCCACTTTTAAAATTTGACGGTTACTGAAGCCAAGGCGACAGAAATTTTTTTATATGTCAAAATCTCATCAAAATAATTCATATCAAAATGTAATACCAGTGAATTTTCATTCATTAAAAATGCCAACAAAACATCGTGCTTCAAAAATTTAGCACTGATGTAAAAAAAATCCCGTTATAAAGATAACGGCAACAAAATACTTTAAACCAAACATCGGTTCAACGTAAAATTAATGCAGTAACGTGCAACTCAAATTTGCACGTACTACAAAATGAACAAAGAATTATTCGAATGTATCTTCAATGAAGATAATTCAAAACAGCAAAAACTCAACAAAAATCACATAACTGCAATCGCTTCGAATCCTCAAATCGGATTCGAAATTTTCGAAGAAACAAAATAAACACAGCTATGTAAACAACAAATGAAATTTAATTCAATTTCATATTTTGATTTTTAAATCAAAAAGATTATCAGCTGTATTTAGCGAAGACAATTTCACTGTTTCCGCTGCGCACTCTGATAACAGAACACAAATTATCAATCAACAAAACACAATTCCACTTTATTTTTAAATAAAGATATTTAAAAATTTCATCATAATTTCAAAACTTTAGTTTTGACTCAAAGCACAAATAAAACATCGACCAATAGTTGTAACACATGTTCCATCTAAGTTATGTTTTATATTATGTCCATAAACCCCAAGCTCTGATACCAACTGTGACGCCCCTCCTCTATGCTCACAATAACAAAGAGTATTAAAAGAAATACCGTCTGTTATTACGAAGAATAAGGCTGGATAGGAGCGGCCATCAGTAGTTGGGCCTTACACTAGTATTGGTTACCTCGATAGGAGTGGTATATATTTTTATTTTTCATCACTTATTTATTTACCCCCATCGACATACCCAATTCCAGTATAAAACGTACTACGATGGTTCATAATAGTTTAGGACAATATATATAATAATAACACAGATAATAAAATGCGGAACACATATAACAAAAGTCTCATATATATATATATAACTGATGTCAATTACAATACATTTAACACGATACATATGATACAACTACAACTGTCGACTCTAGAAGTTATATATACAAGTACATTATCGACTAATATACATGAATACATATCAACCTATACTATGACACGACTAATCCAAAAGATATGAAAAGTCTTCATAGCTCAAACAGCAACCCAAAGTAAGATATCTACAACCTGAAATAACTCGGGTCTGACCCGAGTATTAAATTCAAAAGAAAATAATACACGGGTCAGTCTAATTCAAACTCAGTTATTAATGCACAGAAGCAATAATAATCAAATATCAAATAGACGACAGTCACAGAAATCTCGTATATCCAACTCCTCGATAAGAGAATCGGATAACGACAGATATAACACTAAACAGTGTTAAACAACAAATCAGCAAATTCAAACCATCAACAAGATAAATAAAAAGATTATCAATGAAGATAATTTAGAAAACAACAGAATTGTCTAAACGACAATTAACACAAAATCCAATTATTAAATAATAATTAGAAACTCAGAATCTAATTATCGAATAGATAATTAGACACAACAAAATGATTAATCGAACTGAATCAAATACAATTCCCA
The DNA here is from genome assembly GCA_030737815.1 of Allium fistulosum. NCBI lineage: Eukaryota > Viridiplantae > Streptophyta > Magnoliopsida > Asparagales > Amaryllidaceae > Allium > Allium fistulosum. Next base: position 612,170,233 of record CM060906.1, on the reverse strand, counting down.
AATATTGAATTGAACACAAAACAATTCAAATAATTGAAATATCAATTAAAACGTCAATACTGTGTGGCTGCAGTACACGCGCGCTTGCACTGCCTCGCCACTGCAGTTTATAAAATCATCACAACACCAAATGCTAACAGCAAATCGAAACTGTAGAGTCAATATAAATGAACCAAAAACAACTGGCACTAACTCAAATCAAAATGAACGAAGTGCACACGAATGCACAATGAAAATTCCCGATCGAGTACGAGGTCAAACCCGAGCATTTAAATTGGGTTCAACTCAGGTGAAAATTCAAATGAAATGGTCAAGGCACAAAAATCAAGCCTCGACCGAGACCAGACTGCAGTTTCAAAGTAAAGAAGCAACTCATCATAATTCAACTGCAACAGACTTCAATATGCACATATCAGACTACAGGAAGCCCAAACATGAATCAGTGAACATGCTACAGACATGAAGGCAGCAAAACTCAAACCAACCAACAAAGAGAGACCAGGCAACATACATGAATGCATACTTCAAGCCAGGTAACATATACCAGTGAAGACCACAAGTACATATTCAATCTGAATCAAATAACATAAAGTACAAAGACCAAGACCAGAAAACAAGACTAAGTCAAAGTCAATGCAACAATGGACAGTGCAAACTCCAATAGAAATAGTGGACAGTACAAGTGTAGTCTCAGAAAAATGCAACAGAGACAACACAAGCATAACATCATCAATGGAACCACTAATTCAATTCAAACCCAAGACAGTGCACTTCAAATACAATAAGACAATACATAACTCGAAAAATGGTCAACAATATATGCATACCCACATACGAATGTATGTATGCATATATATATATATATATATATATATATACAGATAAGTCAACCAACAAGTTCGACTACATCAAGAGCCGAAGCCACAGTTAAAATGTCAAAGACATTATCAAATCCGGGCAGAAGTAAATTTACAGTTTCAAGTCAATGCCAGAAATTCACGAAATCAAAAATTGTCAAAAATCCTAAAATGGCCGAAGTCAACAATTGACAGAAATTCAACTAAATCAGATTTCAAAACCCAAGTATAAGGGCTCGAAGCAGTGACATTGACAAATGTGCAAAATGTATACAAAGACTCCAAGCCTTCAAGCAGCATGCAAATGAAACTAGCAATGAATGCATACAAAACTGGTATGACATGGAAGCAGTGAAACAAGTTCAAGCTACAGGTCAATACAAAGTATCACAAAATAATTCCTAGTCGAGAGACCCAAAATCATAACTAAGGCAAAACTTCATACAAAAATAAAACTGCAGACTTCCCTTGAATACAAGGGCAACTGCAACAAGAAACTGCAGCCACCACTTGAATACAAGGGAGCCAGTACAAGGTACAACAATCAAATAGACAGTGCTATTTCAAGTGAAGACTACAAGAATGCACAGTACATGGATACACGCATGTATGTACGTGTTAGCAGTGAATCAAGTGCAACAAAGATGAGCACAAGCTTTAGACTAAAGTGAAGTTTCAATTCGAACCAGTCTGGAAATCTATCAAGAAACTACAACATCAAGTATACATGGAGCAATGACCAGAAAGTAAAACTCAGAAGTGTGCATATGAAGACCAAAGTGCAAAAGTGATGATCAATGCACATGATGATCAAATGCAACAATGATACTACAATTGCAAAAAGGTACAAAGACAAAGACAATGCAGAAACTACTCCAGACGAAGATGTACAAACATAAATGCATATATACATGCAAGCAATCAAGTACAACAGCCTCGAGAAGGAGCAGTTATAATCAAATCAAGTCGAAGCAATGACAAGGCCGAAGTCAATTTTTCTAACAATAAAGGAAGCAAATATTTTCACAAAATCAACTACGTTCAAATCGTGTGGCCGAAGTTAAAGGGAACAAAGGTAATTCAACATCATCATAGAAAAATAAGTCGATGCCAACAGATCAAAGTCAGAAATTTTCAAGCAAACAACATAATTCGAACGGCGAGCAAAATGAATCGACAAACTCAATCACTTGAATACAAACGAAAATCAGAGAATTCAAACTCTAATTACACTTGAGTATGAATTAGATGTGAGTAGAACTCACCTTAGCATTCGATCGAGACAACAAAATCGACGCAAGCAAACACGAAAACAATCCCCCGGATCGACGAAGCTAGCAACAAAATCGATCTCTTGATCGAACAAATTGATGTGACGACCCGACTTTCCACTCCCGGAAAATCGCATCGACAGAAAGAAAGAAAGGGGTGAGAAATAGAAAAGAGAAGAAGAGAAAAGAAAACAACAACAGATACTCACAGCGGAAACGAAACGAAATATAATATATCACATAAATATTACATAGTATCATATACATCATCTATCAGAGTTACACAGATTACACATCACATACTAGACAGTTATAAACATCTGTCTAGTTATTACATCTCAACACAATACAGATCAATACAAAGATCAACACAGCGGAAAACTACTATCTATATCTACAACGCCGAAGCCTCCTGCTCCATTGCTCCTCCAGATTACTCGTCAAAGCTAAACCTGAATCCCTTGGCTACTCGTAAAAATTTGAGTACCCAAGAGTTTATAAAACAGAAATAAACAACTTGGGTCAGACATGGGTCTGGTGTGAGTAACAGGTTAAACTTGTTTAACTTCAAAACCTTTTGAAAGAAAAGGTATCACGTAAGACTCCCCACACATAAACATGGGTAAGTTTTTACCTTACGCTAACCAAAACATTTGATAGGAAATTCGATTGTATTATAATAGGGTCTAGGGTTTTCAAGTAAAATACAGAAATAGCTGGAATGCTTACATCTCACGTTCCAACATAGTTGGGCACAACTAATACGTACGGCACTTATTGGAGTTTGGATTCCATCAATGGCAGGGCTACCGGGGTACCGCCCGTCACAGTACGTGGCCTAGATCACCGTACCGAGGATCACTCCCAATCCCCTGCAACACAAGGTCGGAACATCCCTTACTGGATAATTCCCGCACAAGATACCCCACGGTTGTCATGATTCAACCGCACACACTAAGTCGAAAATAGAAAGGGACATCTAGACAGAGGTAATCTTGTCCTACTTGGGTGCTACCCACTAACCTTGCTGCACCTCCCCTGTTTTAGCCATTCCCGGTTTGTGAGGCTTGAGGTCACGATTACCTTAGAAAAGAACACATCACTTAGAATGCTCATCGTCCACCTGACGATGTTCTGAAAGCATTCAATCCATATAAGTTCGTTCCGGGTTCGAACGAAACCGAAGGCATTATCTCGTTACACTCGTTTTGGAATCACCCTCAGAGTTAACGACAATAACCCTTGCACTCTGAATCTTCATCTTCACTTGATTCACGACCTATCGTTAATTTGGATCGATGTGGTATTCGGGTCTCCAGACCTGGAAATCCGGTATACGGAAACCCGATCCCGGTCTCATCGAAATCCAAAACATATCTTTTAAGGCCAAGTTGTTTTAAAGGTTAAAACAATTTAATTCAATTATCTTTATACACTTAGAAAGATAATTCACAATAGATAATCACATTATCAATATCATCAGATAATCCATATTATCACAATTCAACTAAACATTCATATCACATAGCATATATCTCATCAGAGATATCAATCAAATGCAAAGCATTCATTATTATCATCCATCCATAAGTAATGATTTATATCATCTCTAATTAATCTAAAGTGAATTAAATTAATTACTTCATTTTATAAATCCTATTTACTTAACCATTAATTAATTACAAATTAATTAATTGTCCTCTAATTATTTTTTTCAATTAATCATCTTTGATTAATTATCTTTTAATTACCTTCAAGTAATTTATCTTTAATTAATTACTCAAATTAATTAACCTTAACCACTTATAGTAATTAACCTTTAATTATTTCATTAATTAATTAACTAAAATTAATTAAATTAATCAACTATAATTAATTATATTAAACCTTAATTAATTACATTAATTAATCACTTCATTTACTAATTATACTTAATTAATCAATCTTAATTACATCATTAATTATATTAATGATCCTTAATTACAACTTAATTATTAATTACTTAAATTAAATTAATTACATTAAGTAATTAAACTTTAAATTAAACAATATTTATTAATCACCTTGATTAATCTTCAATTAGTAATTAACTACCCTTAATTACTTTCATTTACTAAATTAATTCTCCTTAATTAATTTCTTAATTAATCCCTTGATTAATTATAAGTAATTAACTCAAATTACTCTCCTTAATACATAACCATCAATTAATTTCTTCCAGTAATTATCCTATTATTTACTTCCTAAATAATCATACCTTAATAATTACATTAAGTAATTATTATCAAATCATCTCTTGATTATTCTAAATTAATTAAACTTAATTAATTAATTTAACTAAATCAAATTAACTTAATTAATTACAATAAGTAATTAATTCTTAATTACTTCTATTAAGCAATTCCATTTAAAACAAATTCTATAATTGATTATCTTTAAATTAATTAATTTAATTAATTATTAAAAATTAATTACATAAATTAATTATTTAATAATCCATAGTTAATGACTTTCATTAACAATTATTTAATTACTTTTCTTAAGTAATTAACTTAGATTAATTATTATTAATTCCAAATTAATAAATCTTAATAAACAATTAATTAATCTCTAATTATTTAATCAATTAAGTGTTAACCCTACTTAATTAATATTTAATTACTTTATTAATTAATTCTTAACCATTAATTAATACTTTAATTCATAATACTTAATTATAAATTAATCATTTCTAATTTATTTATCATGTTTAAACAACATTTCTAAACTCTTTTATTTTACAAGTTAAAGAAATACTCATCTTATAAAAGAACATAAAGAATTTAAATTAAATTTACTTTTAAATTCTAACCATATAATATAAATTTTAAACAATTAAAATTATTAAAACAAATTTAATTTAAAAATCTTCTTTTATTTCAAAACTGAAATACAGATTAAATTTTAATTCCCAGATAAAACTTAGATTAAAACTTACTTGCACTTAAACTTCATCTTTTTAAATTCAATTATCTAATCATTTTAAAGGTTGCTAAATTTTCTAAATTTCAACAACATATTATATATTTTTGAACTGAGATTCAAATTTAACTTAAATTAGTTTTAAACTTAGACTTAAGACTTGTTTAAAACTTTTACTTAACCATTTAAATTTTTGTTTTAAATTTTTCAAACAGTTTAGTTCTAAAATCTGGAAACCAGACTTTAACCCGAGACTCCTCAAAATACTTCGAGTTGCCCCCTTCAAAACATCGAGTCTCTCGCGAAAAACCCGAGAAAATAACTCGAGTTGTCTTCTCCAGTAAAACCTGGCAACAATATGAACTCGAGCCCACTCAAAAATGCTTCGATTCAACACTCCAGTGCTTCGAGCAAAAACACGATTCTACTCGAATAACTCTCGAGTACCTTCTTCCCCAAATCACAGCTGACACCATACTATCACCGTGCACCTGCACCACCATCGCCATCAACGTTGACCACTCGCGACCCCATATGCATGTCGGCGATCACCTACCGATCTAATTCCGACCATTTAATCTTCGATCTAGAAGCGAAATCAAAATCGAGCACTTGAACCCACCATGTTTGAAAACTCGATCAGCACTAACCCCTACCAACGGTGAACAACATCACCAGAACTCGAACTGCTTCGACCACGGTCGCGTCTCGAACCATCGAATCTATTCCCCCTTATGCGATCCATCCCGGTGCACCATCGTAGCCGTACACCCTCGACAAACCTGACCACCAAATCTTACCACAAAACCCTACTCCGCCATTTTCTGATCACTACGACCATCATAAAAATCTTTCACTATTTTTCCCGTATCCCCAGACACCACGACCACCTTCATGTCGAACATCGCCATCCCCTTCGACGTTGATCAACAGTAAACGACCAAATTCCCAAATTCGAGAAATCCTCAATTCCTCTTCAAAGACAAATTTAAAAATTTCAAACTTCATCTTAAAATTCATGATTTTGGATAAGCATACAATCTATAACCCTGAATTAATAAACTAGAGTGTTTGAATTTTCACTTATATCAGCTTGTTCCGTTCTTTCCTTATTTCCAGATACATTTAACTTATTTTGTCTTAAATAAAATTTTAAACTATAATTCAAGGTAAATCAAACAAATTTTGTTTAAGTCTTAAATCCAAATCAAGACTAGATCATGGGATAGTAATTTTTTATCAACTGGAGCCTGGAATTTCAAAATAACAGAGTCACACTGATACAAGGTAACATGCACACCTATATACATTCATATATATATGCAAAATCATCTATAAACATTTACACAAACACAATTATCACTGGATTAAACATGCAACCATAATTAAACTTAAGTTATTTTAATAAGATTGTTACTCACCAATTAAAATGGAGACAGAGCCTTATTTTTGAAAATCTTGAAACTGGGAACCTTAAACTGGAATGCCTCATTGATTTAAAAACTTGAATTGTTGGCTTTAAATCTACATGCATGCAACTACCAGATTGAAGAAATGAAGGCAAACAGCTTTGAGTTGTTTCCAGATTTGAATAGAATGCAGCAGGGCTTTTTGAGATGATTCCAGATTGAAAGAAAATGGAGGCAGGCTTTGATGTTGAAAAGAATTGCAGGCTGGTTTTGAGATGAATGCAGACTGGCTTTAAAATGACTCCAGATTTAAAATGAATGCAAGGCTTTTTGATTTCAGATCTGTAACTTGGTTACAGGGATTTGATTTCCCCTGAATTTGGTTTGAGGAATGGTTACAGACTTTGATTTCAGATTGGAGAAAATGGAGGCAGGCAGACCTTTATATTTGAAAATGAGATTATAGGGATTGATTTGGTTTGAGGCATTTGATTCTCTGATTTCAGATTTGCATATGAACATATTTTGTTTGAGAAAGGTTTTGAGAGATATTGATTACTGAATATTTCCAGATTTGTATTAGAGAATTTACATTTGAGTTTCTTGTTTTGAAGAGAAAAATAGAAAGAATCAAATAAAGAGAATGCATATGTTTATATAAGTGAATTTGAAATTTATAAAAATAAAAGAAAATTAAAAATAATAAAGACACTTGTCAATAGCATTGATTACTTACATTACACTTGTTAAACAAAGCTTTAAACATAAACACTTGTCTTTTTATATTTTTATATGTATTTTAAAAGTAAATAAAACCCTTTTTCTTTATTTATAAAATACTTATCTATATATATACAAATTACTTTTTAAAGAAGGAAAACTAAATTTATTTATAGCTAAAAGTTTATACAATTTTCTAAACTCCAAAACAAATTTAAATATTTATTCCATTGAATTTCAAAACTTAATTTCAAATTCAATTTAAATTAAATCCTAAGATTCAATTTAAAAGTTAAGTTATATATATACATATATAACTATTCATTCAATTAAATAAAAATTCCATAATCTTCAAAATCCATTCATATTAATAAAAATAATACATTATACTTATTATTTGAAATTAACATATTTGATATTAAATAATTTATATAAGAGATTATATTATCAAGTGATATTTTAAAAAGAAACAAAACAAGCCTTTTTGTTAACTCTTATAAAATTTTAACTTAAGTAAAAATATCTTAAGCAATTAAAATATTTACCTAAAGTATATTTAAAACTATAAAGTTACTTATTTAAATAACCTTGAAAAGTCATATTAAATTAAATTTAAATTTCCAATTTGCCCAAAGCTTTCTATTTACAATATATACAAATAAATATATATATTTAAATAGAAAATATCTTATTAACTTTTAAAAGATAAAATCACCAATTAAATACTCATTTAATCAGATTATTAAATTAAATTCAAATATTAATATCAAAGATCATCAATATCAATTTAATTATTTAACAGATTATTAAATTGATATTGTTAAAATTTCCGGGATATTACATTCCTCCCCCCTTAAAATAATTTCGTCCCCGAAATTTAAACAAAGGTAATTTAATAATCTTATTAAAGATTTTAATTTTAAAACACAAGCATATACTATCATCCATATGCTAACAACCATAGCGACCAATTCATCCAATCAATCAAATTTAACTATCCAGACAAAATTCTAGATAGAATTCCTCGAGTTTCCCCAAGTATATATATATACCGGGATACTCGCTCTACAAACAATCTAAACAATCAATACTACTAAGCTATAGATCTCCTACTCATCTAGATCTACAGAACTAAACAGGATATCAGACTACAGACGAATCTGACTCAACTACCAAATCTTCCTAAACTGCTGATTCTAAAACCAAAGATAGATCAAATACGTACTCCCTTAGAGATACGTAAAACACATCGAATCCCAATTATCCAAACTGGAAATTCAACCAAGTAGACCAATTACTTATCCAAATCAGAACACAGACGAGATCCAAACATAACTTTACTTCACAACATCAGTAGATTCCAAACTTACTTCTCCCATCCAGAGATATACTCCAAACTGCTTTCGCTGCTCAATTCTGATCTGAGGTAGATAAGAATGCTGATGAAGAACACGAGCATAAACTGAACAACACATCCAAGAATATGGTTCACTGATCTATAAAAGAAAACTCATATACTCCATCAAAACTTGAGTTGCTTCACCAAACTCCATCTCTAGGAAACATCCTTCAACTAGACTGAACTACCGGTACTACTCTTGGAATCCAGTCGATAAGAAAACTCAACCTTCAGATGCGGACAACTCCTGACTTCTCTGAAGACATCCAGAAAAACTCTGATAACCCAAGAGAACCCTCAAACTATCGCAAGTCACTTTTGCGATCAACCCAGCCTATTTCCAAAGAAAACTGTTCCTCTTAACAAATCAGAACAGCCCATACTTAACTATCCAATCCATCGAAGAAATGGATCCACTCTGCTGCTTCTGAACTTCATCTCCAGAAAAACTACTCAGCCTGACAACTTCCTGCCATCACAGAATACTCCGAGCTGCACTGCTGATACTAATGCCAAGGACTTTCTATCCAAAGATCTTCGAGAAACTCGAACTCCAAACCAAACAGAAACACCATGCTGAACTCAGCCATAACACTGAAACAGACACACTTCCTTAAACTCGTTCCAAAGAGAACATCTTCGGGAACATCCATCGTCACTGCATCTCATCACACAGCTACTATTACCTGAGGTATCAAGATACCATCACTTGCTTCTGTTCAACCGATGGATCCAAACTCTACTCATCCAACTTTACAGATAAACTCCGAACCTTAACAGGTTTCCTTCAGAGATTCGATGAAATCCTTCATCACAGCAAAACTTACTCGAGACAGTATTGGGTCTACAGTCTCGATAAATACACTTCCAACCTTAATTCCAACCATTGGTAGTCGTGTTACACACACCACTACCCTATCTACCTTTAGAACTCATATTGGAAAACCCGAACAGGTAACCCAACAAATAGGTAGAATAGATATATAAATATAGTTATATAAAAATTACAAATACGCTCTCTCACGATAGATACCACTCCAGAGCTAGGTATTCACTCAACCAAAAGCTCTGATACCACGTGTGACGACCCGACTTTCCACTCCCGGAAAATCGCATCGACAGAAAGAAAGAAAGGGGTGAGAAATAGAAAAGAGAAGAAGAGAAAAGAAAACAACAACAGATACTCACAGCGGAAACGAAACGAAATATAATATATCACATAAATATTACATAGTATCATATACATCATCTATCAGAGTTACACAGATTACACATCACATACTAGACAGTTATAAACATCTGTCTAGTTATTACATCTCAACACAATACAGATCAATACAAAGATCAACACAGCGGAAAACTACTATCTATATCTACAACGCCGAAGCCTCCTGCTCCATTGCTCCTCCAGATTACTCGTCAAAGCTAAACCTGAATCCCTTGGCTACTCGTAAAAATTTGAGTACCCAAGAGTTTATAAAACAGAAATAAACAACTTGGGTCAGACATGGGTCTGGTGTGAGTAACAGGTTAAACTTGTTTAACTTCAAAACCTTTTGAAAGAAAAGGTATCACGTAAGACTCCCCACACATAAACATGGGTAAGTTTTTACCTTACGCTAACCAAAACATTTGATAGGAAATTCGATTGTATTATAATAGGGTCTAGGGTTTTCAAGTAAAATACAGAAATAGCTGGAATGCTTACATCTCACGTTCCAACATAGTTGGGCACAACTAATACGTACGGCACTTATTGGAGTTTGGATTCCATCAATGGCAGGGCTACCGGGGTACCGCCCGTCACAGTACGTGGCCTAGATCACCGTACCGAGGATCACTCCCAATCCCCTGCAACACAAGGTCGGAACATCCCTTACTGGATAATTCCCGCACAAGATACCCCACGGTTGTCATGATTCAACCGCACACACTAAGTCGAAAATAGAAAGGGACATCTAGACAGAGGTAATCTTGTCCTACTTGGGTGCTACCCACTAACCTTGCTGCACCTCCCCTGTTTTAGCCATTCCCGGTTTGTGAGGCTTGAGGTCACGATTACCTTAGAAAAGAACACATCACTTAGAATGCTCATCGTCCACCTGACGATGTTCTGAAAGCATTCAATCCATATAAGTTCGTTCCGGGTTCGAACGAAACCGAAGGCATTATCTCGTTACACTCGTTTTGGAATCACCCTCAGAGTTAACGACAATAACCCTTGCACTCTGAATCTTCATCTTCACTTGATTCACGACCTATCGTTAATTTGGATCGATGTGGTATTCGGGTCTCCAGACCTGGAAATCCGGTATACGGAAACCCGATCCCGGTCTCATCGAAATCCAAAACATATCTTTTAAGGCCAAGTTGTTTTAAAGGTTAAAACAATTTAATTCAATTATCTTTATACACTTAGAAAGATAATTCACAATAGATAATCACATTATCAATATCATCAGATAATCCATATTATCACAATTCAACTAAACATTCATATCACATAGCATATATCTCATCAGAGATATCAATCAAATGCAAAGCATTCATTATTATCATCCATCCATAAGTAATGATTTATATCATCTCTAATTAATCTAAAGTGAATTAAATTAATTACTTCATTTTATAAATCCTATTTACTTAACCATTAATTAATTACAAATTAATTAATTGTCCTCTAATTATTTTTTTCAATTAATCATCTTTGATTAATTATCTTTTAATTACCTTCAAGTAATTTATCTTTAATTAATTACTCAAATTAATTAACCTTAACCACTTATAGTAATTAACCTTTAATTATTTCATTAATTAATTAACTAAAATTAATTAAATTAATCAACTATAATTAATTATATTAAACCTTAATTAATTACATTAATTAATCACTTCATTTACTAATTATACTTAATTAATCAATCTTAATTACATCATTAATTATATTAATGATCCTTAATTACAACTTAATTATTAATTACTTAAATTAAATTAATTACATTAAGTAATTAAACTTTAAATTAAACAATATTTATTAATCACCTTGATTAATCTTCAATTAGTAATTAACTACCCTTAATTACTTTCATTTACTAAATTAATTCTCCTTAATTAATTTCTTAATTAATCCCTTGATTAATTATAAGTAATTAACTCAAATTACTCTCCTTAATACATAACCATCAATTAATTTCTTCCAGTAATTATCCTATTATTTACTTCCTAAATAATCATACCTTAATAATTACATTAAGTAATTATTATCAAATCATCTCTTGATTATTCTAAATTAATTAAACTTAATTAATTAATTTAACTAAATCAAATTAACTTAATTAATTACAATAAGTAATTAATTCTTAATTACTTCTATTAAGCAATTCCATTTAAAACAAATTCTATAATTGATTATCTTTAAATTAATTAATTTAATTAATTATTAAAAATTAATTACATAAATTAATTATTTAATAATCCATAGTTAATGACTTTCATTAACAATTATTTAATTACTTTTCTTAAGTAATTAACTTAGATTAATTATTATTAATTCCAAATTAATAAATCTTAATAAACAATTAATTAATCTCTAATTATTTAATCAATTAAGTGTTAACCCTACTTAATTAATATTTAATTACTTTATTAATTAATTCTTAACCATTAATTAATACTTTAATTCATAATACTTAATTATAAATTAATCATTTCTAATTTATTTATCATGTTTAAACAACATTTCTAAACTCTTTTATTTTACAAGTTAAAGAAATACTCATCTTATAAAAGAACATAAAGAATTTAAATTAAATTTACTTTTAAATTCTAACCATATAATATAAATTTTAAACAATTAAAATTATTAAAACAAATTTAATTTAAAAATCTTCTTTTATTTCAAAACTGAAATACAGATTAAATTTTAATTCCCAGATAAAACTTAGATTAAAACTTACTTGCACTTAAACTTCATCTTTTTAAATTCAATTATCTAATCATTTTAAAGGTTGCTAAATTTTCTAAATTTCAACAACATATTATATATTTTTGAACTGAGATTCAAATTTAACTTAAATTAGTTTTAAACTTAGACTTAAGACTTGTTTAAAACTTTTACTTAACCATTTAAATTTTTGTTTTAAATTTTTCAAACAGTTTAGTTCTAAAATCTGGAAACCAGACTTTAACCCGAGACTCCTCAAAATACTTCGAGTTGCCCCCTTCAAAACATCGAGTCTCTCGCGAAAAACCCGAGAAAATAACTCGAGTTGTCTTCTCCAGTAAAACCTGGCAACAATATGAACTCGAGCCCACTCAAAAATGCTTCGATTCAACACTCCAGTGCTTCGAGCAAAAACACGATTCTACTCGAATAACTCTCGAGTACCTTCTTCCCCAAATCACAGCTGACACCATACTATCACCGTGCACCTGCACCACCATCGCCATCAACGTTGACCACTCGCGACCCCATATGCATGTCGGCGATCACCTACCGATCTAATTCCGACCATTTAATCTTCGATCTAGAAGCGAAATCAAAATCGAGCACTTGAACCCACCATGTTTGAAAACTCGATCAGCACTAACCCCTACCAACGGTGAACAACATCACCAGAACTCGAACTGCTTCGACCACGGTCGCGTCTCGAACCATCGAATCTATTCCCCCTTATGCGATCCATCCCGGTGCACCATCGTAGCCGTACACCCTCGACAAACCTGACCACCAAATCTTACCACAAAACCCTACTCCGCCATTTTCTGATCACTACGACCATCATAAAAATCTTTCACTATTTTTCCCGTATCCCCAGACACCACGACCACCTTCATGTCGAACATCGCCATCCCCTTCGACGTTGATCAACAGTAAACGACCAAATTCCCAAATTCGAGAAATCCTCAATTCCTCTTCAAAGACAAATTTAAAAATTTCAAACTTCATCTTAAAATTCATGATTTTGGATAAGCATACAATCTATAACCCTGAATTAATAAACTAGAGTGTTTGAATTTTCACTTATATCAGCTTGTTCTGTTCTTTCCTTATTTCCAGATACATTTAACTTATTTTGTCTTAAATAAAATTTTAAACTATAATTCAAGGTAAATCAAACAAATTTTGTTTAAGTCTTAAATCCAAATCAAGACTAGATCATGGGATAGTAATTTTTTATCAACTGGAGCCTGGAATTTCAAAATAACAGAGTCACACTGATACAAGGTAACATGCACACCTATATACATTCATATATATATGCAGAATCATCTATAAACATTTACACAAACACAATTATCACTGGATTAAACATGCAACCATAATTAAACTTAAGTTATTTTAATAAGATTGTTACTCACCAATTAAAATGGAGACAGAGCCTTATTTTTGAAAATCTTGAAACTGGGAACCTTAAACTGGAATGCCTCATTGATTTAAAAACTTGAATTGTTGGCTTTAAATCTACATGCATGCAACTACCAGATTGAAGAAATGAAGGCAAACAGCTTTGAGTTGTTTCCAGATTTGAATAGAATGCAGCAGGGCTTTTTGAGATGATTCCAGATTGAAAGAAAATGGAGGCAGGCTTTGATGTTGAAAAGAATTGCAGGCTGGTTTTGAGATGAATGCAGACTGGCTTTAAAATGACTCCAGATTTAAAATGAATGCAAGGCTTTTTGATTTCAGATCTGTAACTTGGTTACAGGGATTTGATTTCCCCTGAATTTGGTTTGAGGAATGGTTACAGACTTTGATTTCAGATTGGAGAAAATGGAGGCAGGCAGACCTTTATATTTGAAAATGAGATTATAGGGATTGATTTGGTTTGAGGCATTTGATTCTCTGATTTCAGATTTGCATATGAACATATTTTGTTTGAGAAAGGTTTTGAGAGATATTGATTACTGAATATTTCCAGATTTGTATTAGAGAATTTACATTTGAGTTTCTTGTTTTGAAGAGAAAAATAGAAAGAATCAAATAAAGAGAATGCATATGTTTATATAAGTGAATTTGAAATTTATAAAAATAAAAGAAAATTAAAAATAATAAAGACACTTGTCAATAGCATTGATTACTTACATTACACTTGTTAAACAAAGCTTTAAACATAAACACTTGTCTTTTTATATTTTTATATGTATTTTAAAAGTAAATAAAACCCTTTTTCTTTATTTATAAAATACTTATCTATATATATACAAATTACTTTTTAAAGAAGGAAAACTAAATTTATTTATAGCTAAAAGTTTATACAATTTTCTAAACTCCAAAACAAATTTAAATATTTATTCCATTGAATTTCAAAACTTAATTTCAAATTCAATTTAAATTAAATCCTAAGATTCAATTTAAAAGTTAAGTTATATATATACATATATAACTATTCATTCAATTAAATAAAAATTCCATAATCTTCAAAATCCATTCATATTAATAAAAATAATACATTATACTTATTATTTGAAATTAACATATTTGATATTAAATAATTTATATAAGAGATTATATTATCAAGTGATATTTTAAAAAGAAACAAAACAAGCCTTTTTGTTAACTCTTATAAAATTTTAACTTAAGTAAAAATATCTTAAGCAATTAAAATATTTACCTAAAGTATATTTAAAACTATAAAGTTACTTATTTAAATAACCTTGAAAAGTCATATTAAATTAAATTTAAATTTCCAATTTGCCCAAAGCTTTCTATTTACAATATATACAAATAAATATATATATTTAAATAGAAAATATCTTATTAACTTTTAAAAGATAAAATCACCAATTAAATACTCATTTAATCAGATTATTAAATTAAATTCAAATATTAATATCAAAGATCATCAATATCAATTTAATTATTTAACAGATTATTAAATTGATATTGTTAAAATTTCCGGGATATTACAATTGAAGTCGGCGACTAAGCCTTAATTTTGAAGAAGGGGGACGAACGAATGAAGTCGCCATTTATTTGTCTTTTCGTATGTTTGTTTTACGGTTTTCGAATGTGAAAAATGAATTGGGGAACGGGTTATACCCTTATCACGGCATCAAGTATAGAAAATGTGGCCAAGATTTTCCTTAAGGCCCAAACAACACTTAACCAATTTTTACTAAAGAATTTTACTTGATTAAAAATTCCAAACAGCCATTTGATAGCAATTTTAATCGTCTAATGACGATAACTGACTGGGGTAAAACCCCGGGTTGTTACATTTAACTTGAGCTAAGTTAAAGAGATTGAATTGGTAAAGGACAATTGGAATTTAACTTAAGCAAGGTAAAGTAAATTAATAAATGAAGTAATTATAATAAATAGGATTTTAACTTAAGTGAGTTGAGTTAAAGGGTATAAATTGAATTTAACTTAATCGAAGTTAAATAAAAATTGGAGTGGTTTTTAGGTTGAATTGAAAATAAATTTGAATTGAGTTATAGATGATATCGAAAGGAATTAAATTCTTACTTAAATAAGTTAGAAGGGAATTGTATGAAGTTTAGATTTGACGTAAGTTAAGTAAAATAAGAATTGAATTGGAATAGCTCATAAAAGTTGAAATGAATCAAAATAAAATATACTTGGCTAAATAAAAATATATAATCTCGAGTTAAAGTAAAATGTGAATGTATACTCGAGTATAAAATTGATGGAAAGGTGAAAATTAAGTTTTGTGACTTATAAAAATTGAAAAGTGATATAGAAAACTAGTAATAAAAGTGGTTCGATATTTTGGGTGAAGGAAATAAAATCCAACTCGAGTTATAACACAAAATTGAACTAAAGAAAATTAAATGAAGTGATTTTTGTAATAATAAAAATTAAATATTGAATTATAAATTGGAAGTGAACTAATTAGATAATTAATTGGTTAACGGAATATGGGAATGTAACTTAATTTGGTTGAATAAAAAATTCAATTATGGGTTCAAAAAAATGGATTTCTGAAATGTAACTTGAGTTATAAATAGAATTCGCCTAAAATTGTAATTGAATTAAATATAATTGAAGTGTGATCGAATAAAATGAAATTGAATTTAAATAGAAATGGTTTGAGTTGCAAATAAATCCAATTAGAGTATAAATAAATTAAATATGGCCTTGATATTATTTTAATGAATTCGAGAATGAATTCGAACATTGGAGTTAAAATTTAAGTGGATAAAGCGAATGAACTAATCAAATAAATGTGTAGGTTGAAATGAGATTTGATTGGATAGGAATCAAATTAATTAAAAGAAAGTTTATTTGCAAATGGAGATAGACTTAAGCAATGGAGTTGAAAAGATTTAAGTAAATAAATTAACTTAAGTTAATGTAGAAGCTTGGCTTCAAGTAGATTTGTAAAATGGCCATTAAATAAAATAGCATGGAGTGTTTTCGAGCTAAAATAAAGTGGATTTGAGTAATTGAGTTGGACTTGAATGGAATGCAAAAATGAATTGATCGAAATCAATTGAAATGGAATAGAATTAAATGTAATTTGAGTTGGAATCAATTTAAAAAGGCTATAAGCTTAAGTGATTGTTTATTTGAACGAATGTCGTCAAATTTGCATGGAAATAATTGTCGTTTAACATAAACGAGGGTAAATAAAAATTCTGTGAATTAATATAAGTGAATGGATTGATTTTCAATCGAATTGAATGTGGGTTTGTTTGGAATTAAAATAAATGGAATACGTGTAAAGTAAGTAATAAACCATTATAATTGAATGAAAATGATATATGAGTTGGTTGAAAACAATTAAATTGAAATAGAACCTTATAAGTTGCTTATAAATATTGTTTAACCTGCATGGCTTATGAAACTCATGTGTTTAGCTATTTAATATAAGCGAAATGTTAGTAATTTCTTATATTTGGTACTTAAATGTTTAAATTGAGTAATTACAGGTACCTAAAGCTGTTGTGCTTGACTTTGATTGCGCGTATTGCAAAATTAATAAGCCGCTTGCTTAAAAATTCTAAAATAAGGTGCGTTTTCGGATTAAACACTGCAAAAATATAAAATATTGTTATATTTTTTTTCTGACCGTGTGTGTTGATGTATATATATTTATCGCTCTTGTCAAATTGCAAAAGGTCCTCCGTACAAGGGAGATTCTGCTAAAAAATTTCGAAAATTTAGGGTGTTAGGAAAATTTTGGAAATTTTTTGTTAACGACAAACTGATTTGAAATTGAAATTGAAATGAAGGATTTTGGGATTAGGACTGAAAACTAATTGTTTTGGTGGAGACTAAAGGTTAAAAAGTGAACATCGAATTTTCACTAAGTGAGTTTTAAATAAGTAAATGGGTTTGGAGCATTCTTTTGCCTTAGCAATTTCGGGGACGAAATTCTTTTAAGGGGAGAGGAATGTAACGATTCAGATTTCTCGACGTTTGATTTGGAATATTTAAATGGTTTTAAATATCGAATTTGAATTATAGATTGATTTTGGATACGGAAATTTGGGTTTGATTCATAGAATAAATAGATTCAGGATTTAAACATAGCGATTTACTGGATAATTTAATTATTGAAATTTATAATCTGAAATTGGTTAAAACATGGAATCTTGCATTTTAGGTTTGTTAAAAATAATTTAATGGCTTGTAAAATTTATATTAATAGTAATGAAGAATATAAAAGTTTTAAAATTTAATTTAAAAGTGATCTGTTCAATTTTAAAAATAGTTTGCTCAAATTGACATTTAAAAATAGCCATCCGGGGCACAGTCTCGGATTTTGGCGAAACCAGTTCCATTGGATCCATAATATTGTATTATTATCGGATTTCAAATTTTGTAGCTTTTGGAGTTATCGTTTAGCCGTACGAGATATAAACGCACTGAAATTTATATCGAGAATATAATATAATAATTGGCTCCAAAAAGCTACCTTTTCCGGTGTGTTCGGAATAGGGGTATAACATTACGAATGTCTAGCGGAACGTCTCGATATTGTATCGAAATTTTGAGTTGCATTAAATAAGATATTGATAATTAAATAATGTTAAACTCTGTCAAAATCGAGCATGTCTTCTGAAGCACGACACCCTTCTCCAATTAAACACGCAATGTCCTTTTCACTGTTTAAATCACGCCTTATTTTCCCTTTTTCTCTTCAGTTGAAACCAAAAATTAACGATATATATAAAAAGAAAAAAGAAAATCGCGCTTCCTTCAAATCAAATTCACGTTATTTATTCTTCCTTTTTGTAACGACCCAGAATTTTCGATCCCGAAAATCCCAGATAGTTAGGGAAAAGCAGAAAAGAGGTAGAAGAAGAAGAAGAAACAGAAGCACCAAAAACATAGATTTTCACATTCGCAGCGGAAAAATATAATATCAAATAATAAAAGTTATACAAAGGAAGCTGTATTTGTAAAATTACACTTTAATATATCAGAGTTACAACATATACACAAATCACTAGACGGATACAATTAACATGTCCCAAACAACTACAATATATCACAACGGAATACACTCCATACGTTCCTGCCATCCAGCTCGCCTCCTGAACTCCAGAACGTCCTTACCTAAAATCTGTAATACTCGGTCTGACCCAAGCATTACAATAAAGTAACACCCGAGTTAGACTGGAAACCAGCGTGAGTAAACCCATACAATTTGAAATACCAAGTTATAAACTTATTTGCAAACCAAGGTAACTCGTATCTCATTACGAGTTCTTATCTTGTTATAATTACTCACTTATTTCACAAATCAATACCTAAGTACCAAAACTTAGTTTAAAAGGTCCAGTTACTTAATTTATTCCATTTCAGCCTATTTGATTTCACATATCAAATCTATAGAGAATTATTTTAGATTACATATCGAAGTGGTTTCGGGTATTTACTGATACCCGACCCCGGTCTCTTCGAAACCAATGTCATCTTAAATCCAGGTTGTTTAAGTGAAAACAAAACAATTCATATTCAGAGTAACATATTCACATAGCGATTCTATTACAAATAGATAATCCATATCCCAAACATCATATCACATAGCATCACAATCGCACACCAGGGATAACAAATAATCCAAGGTATTCAATATCATTCAATCATCCATAAGCAACAATTATTAATCCATATTATAATTAATTTAATAAATTTAAATTAATTAATTACTTAAGAATTAATCATCTAACCCTGCTTAATCAATCATTAATTAATTACAAACCATTTAATTAATTAATCACTCCTTAATTTCCTTATCAATTAATTAATTAATCTCTAATCATAGATTAATTATTCTTTAACAATTAATTAATAGACCTTAATTATTAATTAATATCCCTTAATAACAAATTAATCAATCCTTAATTACTAGTTGATTAATCCTTAATTACCATTTGATTAATCCTTAATTGTTAGTTAACCAATCCTTAATTAATCTTTAATTACAAATTAATTACCCCTTAATTATTAATTAATAAAACCTAATTATTAATTAATAAAGCTTAATTACAAATTAAGTACTTCTTAATTACCAATTAATTTCCCTCTAATTACTAATTAATTAATCTCTAATTATAAATTATTTAAATCTTTATTACTTAATTAATTAATTCTTAATTATCAATTAATTAATCTCTAATTAATTAACCATACCCTTAATTACAAATAAATAAATCTTTAATCATTAATTAATAATCTCTAATTATCTAATTAATAATCCTTGATTACAAATTAATTAATCTCTAATTAATTAACTTAACCCTTAATTATTATTAATTTATTAATCCATAATCATAAATTAATTAAATTTATCAATTATACTTAAATTACTTCATTAACTTAATTAATCTCAAATTATCAAACCTTAATTATCTTAAGATAAAACATTATCTTAATAATACCTTAATTATCATTAAAACATTTTATCTTAATAATTAACTTTTCTTAATTAAATCATTAATTTAAGTTTAAAATAAAATAATCATTTAACTTGATAAATTAAAGTTACCAAATCATAACTTCCTTTAAATAATTTAAACTTTCTTAACCAAAAATAAATTAAACAAATTACAAAACTTCTTTATTAAATGTTAAAGAAAACAACTATTATTTATAAAGTAATTTTATAAAAGAAAGTTTAAACTAAATTTATTTTTAAATTTCAAAAATCTTGTTTTAAAAAAGAATCTTTTTAAAACTAGTTTAGATTTACTTCGGGTCATTCCCAACAAAACCCGAGAAAACTCACGAGTCTCCCACTTCCACTACATCTTCGAGTCACACACGATAAAACACGAGATCGTCCCCGAGCTACCCTGCTTCTTCCCAACCTCAACACCACCTGATACATCGTGCACGTGCACCAGCGAACATCGTCGCTCCGACCAACCACGCTGGCTCCAACACATCGCCGTCGACTCCCACAGACCCTCCGACCACCCAGATCCGAAGATAACAACGTAAAACGAAAACGAACACAAACGACCCAGCCTGGAACACACGCCGATCAGAAAAATCATCAATCACCGACGATGTAACGACCCTAAAATTTAAATTTATTTAAATTAATAATTAAATGAATTTTTGAATTAAATTGAGTAATAAATAAATTTTTGAATAAAAATAGTAAAATCAATTGATAAATTGATAGCGAGTTTCCCCGAGTCTTGAATAACCTATGTATAAATCATTTATTTTTATAAATAAAGTAATTATTATATATATGTGAATATATATGTATGTAGAATTGATTTGAATTTAAATCTTAAAATAAATGGTTTAATAATAATAATTGATAATAATAATAATAATTAGAATTGATGGTTAATAATGGTTCGAATTATAAAATGAGATAAACAAATATAACTACCTATTTACAAACAAATAAAATATAAATATGCTCAAAAGTGAACAAGTAAAAGAAAGCAAAGAAAGCAAAGATATGCATGTAAACTAAAATAGAAAAGATAAAACAACATTGTTATATGCATAAGTAAGAACAAGAATGTAAGCTGAAAACAAAGACAACAAAATGTAAATGTCTTGAGTTGTAAAGAAAGGATAAGAAATAGATATGTACATAAGGTAAATTAGAATGTAGAGTCAGTACATTAGTTCAAGCAAAACAAATACAAAGTGTCTTCAGCCGAAATGAAGATAAAGTATAAACAAAAGAAAACAAAACAAAGTACAAACAAATACAAAACAAAGTTGAAAACAATCAACACTTAAATACAAAACAGCCGAGCAAAACAAAATAGACTAAGCAAAGTAAGTAAAAATATTTGTCAACAAAAGAAATACAACATATCCTGTCAGCCGAAGTAAAGGAAGAAAGGAATATGTAAAGTTGTACAAAATCCTCCCTATATCACCTTAGCCATACCTCCAACAATACCCTGTACAAACATTATCTTCACCCATGCTATAAGCAAGATCATTTCACCCCATACCCAAGAGAACCATCAGCCACCCAGTACAAGAAAAGGAAACATCTTCCTGTAATCTCATTCCCATTTATACATCATTTCTTTCTCCATTCATTCGTTTATTTGAAACTGAGAAACAAAGAAAAAAAAAAGAATAGAAACAAATGAATCAAGGCAACCAGAAAGATAAATATCATTTTCATTCTAAACTAAAACAAATTCAAGTTCTCAAGCAAGTTCAACCAGAGAATCAAAACTGGAAATTGCAAAAAGCCTGGGAAGAAAAATGGAAGCAAACATCATCTATAAAATCTGAAATAACAACATCTCAAAACAAGGCAATGTCTTCAGCCTGGAAAAGCTTCAGTTTGCAAATTTTTAAAAAAGCTTGTTCATAGAAGTTCTGTTTTCTGTCTTCATTTTAAGGTGAGCAAACTTCATTTTCGAAACCATTCTCTTGATTCTAATATCTGTGATGATGAATGCCTAGGCAAATGATAGATGTATGTGTTTTGCATGTATATAAACTATGTGCATATGTCTGTGCATATCTGTATAAACAGATATATAGGTCTCTGTTAGTCCACAGGCTTTAACTTGATGTAGAAATTCAAATTTCTTCCTCTAATCCTCTATAGACTTTGATGTCTAAACAAACTTGATTGTTTTACCTTAAGCTTTAATTTAAAATTTCATTTAAGTTAAAACAACCTTAAATTGCTCTGGAAATCAAATTAAACAGGAAACTCAAAGTCTCTGTTAAAATTTAATCATGTTAATTATGCAATTCAAGTATATAATTGGAATCTACACAAAAAATAGGATTTTTAAAACTTATATGAAGATTTTTAGTTGGCTATCCTAGTTGCAGTTAGTAGATGGACAAAATAGGCATTTTTATCATTTTCTGGTGATCACGGCAACATTGAACTTCGGGGTTGATGTCGAGGGTGGCTGGTGGTTTGACGATCACTGGAAAAATAGTTCGAGAATTTTCTGATGATTGGAGTTGCGTGGAGCGGCTAAACTAGGGTTTCGGTTCATGTTTTGGGTATGTTTGGAAATGGGATCGTGGCAGTGTCTCAAGGTGATCGAGTTCGATGGGACCATGTGTAACAGCTTCGTGGATGAACGGAGAGGAAGTGAACGGAGACGCTTGTCGTCTGATGGTCAGAGGAGCGACTTCGAGGAGGATGTTGGCCATTGAGCTGCTTCCAGTTTTCAACTGGAATGCTAAATTTTGTCGAGGGTTCGTGATTCGGGTTTGGTGATCGAGAGGGGGTTGCTGCGTCGATGATCGATGTGTCGAAGTTGCCGTGGATGATCGGAAGTGGCTCCGGTGGCAGTGCACGTGCACGGTGCACATTTATCTTGGAGTAGTTCGAATGATTTGGGAATGAAGCAGAGGGAAAGATGGAGACTCGGGGGATGGTCACGAGAAAACGAGGGATTGACTCGAGAAATTCGAGTAGTTTTGTGACGCCCCACCTCAATACCCACGCTAGCCAAGGACACTACGATGTAGTGCTGTCAACTAGCACGGAGAATAAGGCTGTTGAGGAGCGACCATCCATGTAATTGATTATCACACGGTGGCTATAAAATAACCTTCGGAAACAAACATAGAAATAAACATAACACAAAGCAGTCACAGACATCCATATCACAAAGGCGGAAGAAGATATGAATATATAACTAACACATGAAAGTGTACATCAGAGTAGTGGTCAAAAAGTTCCACAATAATACAAAAGAATAGCAACCTGTGCTATACAAAAAGAATACAACTATGAGTCCATATCTCAAGTGTATACAACAAAAACTGCTAAACTAAATAGTCAGCCAAAAGTCAGAGTAGCAAATCCCGGAAGGAAGTCAAGCAGAAGCACCTGTAACATCTCGGTCTGACCCGAGTATTATTTAAGAAAATAATAAACGGATCAGTCTAACTATAAATATCAGATGACATGATATAGAATAAAAGATATGGCATAAACATATAATATCCATACTGACATACTACTATAAGTATGAAAATGATGATCAACAGGAGATCAACCGATGAGAAATGATCAATATCACGAGAATCTTCTCAAAGATCCAAAGAGGGCATCATACCCTAAACTTGTACTCATAACAAGTCAATGACATAAAAATCCAGAAATCAAACAAGAAATCCAGAAATCATAAAAAGAGAAAGAGGCCTATCACATGATGGTCCGATGACCATGGGGAGCTACCCCATATGTGTGAGTCGGAATCACACTGATTGAGGCCTAGGCTAACCAAAAAGCAAAAAGGTATGTGTGAATGGAATCACACAAGTGGTGTCTAGCCTAACCTCGCAAACAAAAAGATATGTGTGAGTCGGAATCACACTACTGCGGCCTAGACTAACCTTGCGGACAAAGAGATGTGTGTGAGTCGGAATCACACTACTGCGGTCTAGTCTTACCTTGCAAACAAAGAGACATCGCACAATTGCTAGTCTAAATCATAAAATGATCATCATGATCAGCGAGAAGTGTCAATCACACCAAGCTAGTAAATATATGAGTTTAGCTTCATGTCCCATAACCACTTGCTTAACTTAAATATTTACGAACAAGCTGTAAATCTTCACTAGGAAATTGTCACGAAAAGGGTTCAATCGAACAAGTCCAAGAGCTAACCGACGAAGTGAACGCAAGCGTTTCATACCACCCGTTTTACTAAGTCGTTTAAGTCGATTTCTCGTTCGAGTGAAGTAAAGGCTTGTATATACTAGTAGATTAAAAATCGGTTTGAGAAAACGAACTTTTGATATTTAAAATAGTGTTGAAATCGCTTTGATGAAAGAGTTTTGATATTTACTATTAGTATTGAAACCTTCATATATCTTTAAAGTGACAAGTCATAAAACGATTGTAGAACAATTCAATTCACGTTCGAAGACGTGAGTAAAGTCCAAAGAAGTCAATCCCAAAACCATCAAAGTAGAAATTCTGATAAATGTTTTTCAGAAGAGATTGCCTACGCAGAGTAATACGGGGTTCGACCTAGTGAAGGCAAGCGGTCTCGAGAAGCCAAACCGGTCAAATGACCAAGTACTAACTCGCGAACGACCTAGGGGAAAAATAGGTCAAACGACCAAGTACTAACTCGCGAACGACTTACGACTTAAGGGAGGCAAGCGACTTACGACTTAAGGGATAAGGTCATACGACCTAAGTGGAGAATGCCACGCGACTTAGCAGAAGAACAGGTCGAACGACCTAGGGGAAAAACAGGTCAAACGACCAAGTACTAACTCGCGAACGACTTAACGACTTAATCTTCTATTCGAGCTACGAGCTAAGGCTGGAACGACCTAGTGGAGTTAGGTCGGGGACGACCTACGACTTAAGGTCATACGACTTAACGGTTTAAAAGCCAACGACCTAGGACTTAAGAGCCATACGAGCTACGACTTAAGCTCAAATACGAGCTACGACTTATCACTTAACTCGCGAAAGACCTAGCGAAGGCAGAACACCCAGAACGACTTAACACTTTAACTCGTGAACGACTCAGGCCTTTAACTCGTGAACGACTCAGGCCTTTAACTCGTGAACGACTCAAGCCAGGCGAACAGAAATGCACGCGCGCGACTTAAGCCCTTAACTCGTGAACGACTCACGACTTAGGCTTAACTCGTGGACGACTCAGCGAAGGCCAGAAACGACTTAAGGCCAGAAAAATCACCAAAACGCTGAAAATTGAAGTTTTTCGCCAATCCAATCCAAACCAAATGCAAATGTTGATGCAAATACAATAGGGGATCATTCCCAACAGTCCAAGATAGATATAGGCAAGATGTGAGATCAAAAATCTCACCTTTTCCACGAAATTGATGTTGGAGAGCTTAAGAACGAAGCAAGAATCAACCCCTAGCTTGAATCTATGTTCTTCACCTTGAATTCGGAGTTTGATGTTGAATTTACTAAAGATCTTGAGCTTGGAATTTTAATTTCTCTTTCCCCTCACCATTTTTGAAGAAGCTTGAAGTGTTTGATGAAGTGATGAAGAGAAGAGGGGGGTTGGGCTGAGTTAAGAAGGTGCAGTCCCAACCAAAGTCACAAGTGGGAAAAGTGACGAAAATTTCACTATCTCCAAACATATCGAAGTTTACACTCAAAACGATCGCAAACGTCATTTTGAACTCAATGGGGGTGGTCTCGAGTCCTAATTTGACCGTATGCAAAAAGTAGCTTTTCGGACTAACATCCGACTAACGATAAAATATTTAAATATAAAATCGATAGATATGCGGGTTGTTACAAGTTTACTCGAAGCAAGAACGTGGGGGACTCGGGTCGAAAATACTTAGAAGATTTTTTTAAAATTGAAATTTTGGCACTCGGGTAAACTTTTCGGGTTAGCCGGGAAAAGACATTTGTGTCATATAACCCATTCCGAATAGTGATACGTCGTATATGGATAGCATTTGAAGACCGGTGTTGAAGACCGGATATTCACGAAAACGAAAGGACAACTCGTCGAATGTCTCTGCACCGACTGGTCCCCGGTATAGAGATTTTATCACCCTTTGTGATGGGAAGTCCGGACGGGATTGTGAATACCCGGAATTGCAAGGGCTTCGTAAGAAGTGCCTTCGGTTCTGTTCGAACCCGGAACAGACTTGTATGGATACATGTCTGACATTACACTTTGAGATATAAAGCCGATTTCTTTCAAATACATATCTGTTTGGTGGTGGAGAATTTATTCTCTTAGCTTAACACCCTTCTCTGAGACGTACGAGTTCAGAGGTTATGTAGTTGAAGGTTATCAGCGATATACTCCCAATTTGTTAATGTGGCATGCTGAGTGTTGCTGTGTGATGATCAGTGTTTGATCATTTGCGATATGATCATTTGTTTGATCTTATATCTTTGTGATCATAGGTTGATCATTTGTTTGACCCGAAGCATGGCTTTGTGAACAAAGCGTAGCTTTGTGGACGAGACTTCGTCGAGCCTCACACCCCGGAATGGTCAAAACAGGAAAGATGCGGCAAGGTTCTAGGGAGTAGCGCCCCTTAGTGTATGTCATTTCTTTCTGGATAGAGGTGGTATCATGGTATGGAGCCCAGATACTTAACCTATGTGGTTACTGCATTATTATTCTGATGTGGTTGTTGGAATCGAGGATCCTCGGGAAGATCGGTTACGATCGGGGGATGGCATACGCGTGTCAGTAGTTACCTATTTTTGCAGAGGTAACCCGGCCTTGTGTTGGCAGAGATCCGGTTAGGTTCTCGGGACGTCATTCCAGAGGCGTTTCCATGTGGCAATGGGAAGTTCCTTGGCCTGACCATTTGTTGGAAATCCAAAGAAACAATACGAGCCTTTACGATTGCAAATTGTAGAACCTGTCTCCTCAGGAGGCAGCTATAGCAGGCATAATATAATGGTACCTATGCTGGCTAAGATTTATATTCTACTTTCGAAATGTTTTCCACTATGCACTAGTAATAATATCAAAATGATTTGATTTTGCGTAGTAAGCATCTTTGACTATCATAAGAAGAAATCTCCTCCAAGTCTGCGTTTGCATTGTGTGTGTGGTGGGAGGTCTTATGGTAGTTTCATTTTCCAAAAGCATTGCGAATTTACTTTAAAAATTCTTTTGTTGTTTATTTTAAAGATAAACTGTTTTGTTGCTCACACCAGTCCCATGACTGATCCGGAGTTTATTGTTTCTTTCCTAAACTCTGGATGCTCAAAATTTTTCTACACGAGCAGTCTAGAGTTGGGTTTTTCAGATATTCAGATTAGTAGATTTTCTGGAGCTAGTTCAGTCTTTGGATCGGACTGCACTTGCTTATTCTTGGTATCGTTATTGGGAGTTCGAGCTACTGCTGGAGTTCTCTCTTGAAGACTATCTTAGAGTTATTTGTTCCGCTGCTGATATTAGTTATCTATTTTTCTTTTCCGCTGCTATTTGTTGTATCGTATCTCTGATATATATTGATATTCATTGTATCGCTCTGTTGTATCAGATATTGTATATCAATGTATTATTCTTTTTATTCCGCTGTGTTATTTACTTAATGTTGTTATAAGCTCCGGAGAACCAGATTTGGCATTTGAATCTATGGCATTTTGAGTACAAGTGAAGTACGGGTGCCGATTTTCGAAGGCCAACTTTTGGGTCTTCACAGACGAACTACACCTCGAGAACCCTCGCCGTTCCCACCGAAGCTTCGCCACGACTTCCAGCATCGATCCCCCCTATGCGATCTACTCCGTTGCGCCACCGTCGCCACATCCGCCTTGAATATATCGGCTATCATATCGTCAGGGAAACCTTACTTTGCCAAACTCCGATCACTACGGCCATTAATAAATTCAAACAATATTTTCTAGAGATCATCACCCCTAAAGCTACCCACGACAGCGATCCCGAGCTTCGAATCGTCTTTGATCGCCGACAATCAACAAAATACCCAAAGTTGTACAACTAAGCATATCTCGATTTATATAACACTAAAAATCATGATTTTAGTGTCTAAATTCATCATTTTCTAAGGCCAATCTAGTTCTGAAATCCAATTCAGAAATTAAGATGATGGATTTTTAAGTCATATTTGGATCATCTCTGTATATTTATATTTCTGTAAAAATTTCTAATGTAACATCTTTAAACTATTTTTAAAATTGATATTACACTGTAATGATCATCTTTCACTCAAAGATCAAGGTTTGAGTCTGATTGTAGAGGGAGATATGAATTTTCAAATAAAAATGAAGCTTGAGAAATCAACAAAGAAGTGTATTTATGTATATATATATATATTCGCAGAGACATTCAAATCCATATACAGAGCAGCTCAGTCACATTCCAGAAAACATTCATGCAAACATAAATTCAATATTTCCATATAGATTTGTCATACAAGGTTGATTAAAACTGTATTTAAAGGAAAAAAAGTTTACTCACTGATTTAAAGAGGCAAAGGCTTCAAAACTGGATTGAAAACTTGAAGACTTGAGATTTTGAATTTTTGAAGAGAATACTTGAAACTGAAGACTTTTGATTACTGCAAGTTGAAGCTTATGCTGTTGAGAAGATTGCCTGACAATGTTCTTCAGTTTGCTTTGCAAATTTCAAACTTGAAATGGTTACAAGCTTTGAAAAGATTACAGGCTTTGTTTGCTCAGAGATTTGAAAATGGTTTCAGGCATAACATTCCAGGCTTTTGATTTGAAAAGATTTCAGGATTTAAATTTTTGACCTGAGGAATGTTTTGATTTGAGTTTGGGAAAGTTTTGATTCAAGAGAATTTTAGGTTTGTGAAGAGTTTTCAGGTTTGATTCAAGAATTTCTGGTTTTGGAAAATAGTTTAGGTGAAGTTTCTTTGTTACTTAGAAATGAAAATTAGAAAAGATATGAGAAAGGAAGATGCAAGTTTTTATATAATGTATTTAGGATTTATTTTAGAATTAAAGAAAACAAAAATAAATTTTGACACTTGTTTCAAATGCCAACACTTGTCATTACCTATTATTCATTAACTTACATGTGTATTTAATATGGTTTAAAAAGTTACACTTGTATTATTTCATTTTTATTTATCTTGAAAAGATTAAAAGCTTTTTTTAAATTAATTTTCCTAATTAATAAATACATATGTAAATTAATAAATGCTTTTCTAAATTTATATAAATAATATTCTTTAAGGAAAACAAAATCTTATCTTAAATAGAACTTATCCATATTATAACAAACTTCCTAATATTTTATTCCATAGGCATATATTTATATATATATACTCATATACATTATAAAGCTTGTATATATTTATTTATATATATATATATATGGATATCTTATCTTGAATTAAATAATGAAATATATTATTTACTTATATACTATAAGATTTATCATCTCAAGAGATTTGTAATTCAATACTTGTTATAGTTTCCAAATCTATATATATATATATATCCAGATATTTATCAGAATTTTATTCGTTCAACTTATAAATCAGTACTTTTAATCCAGTTAATTACCAATTAACAGATGTCTAAAAAATCCGAGTTATGACATTCCTCCCCCCTTTAAATCTTTTCGTCCTCGAAAAGGAACGAAGCCAAAATTTATTATTTACTTATTATCAGATAAATTACTTGTTGAACATTTTAAACTATAAACTCCCTTTATATTAAAATTTTAAAATACTTTAAAATCTATAAAATATTACAAAAATAGTTTTTATAAAAATACTTTTTATAACTCGATGTCTCAACAAATCCATCCTCGTTCTCACAGAAATTTGGTCATACGTTGATCAGGCGTAAGACTGAAAATCTATAAGTACTTGGTAAACCCGCTTTCAACACCCAGTGAAAATACTTGGAAAATAATTTTATTGAAATATAGAAACATTTTTGAAAAGAGAGGGAATATCTTTGGTGAGAATGCTTTGGAAATCATCACCCCCATCCATGGTCGCAGTTAACCCGATGGTTACGTTGCCGTCCCGGCAAAATCCATAGATAACAGTAGGTCTCCGCGCTCCTCGATTACGCCATGGAACCCGCTACAGATCGCAGTTATACCCGGGCCTTACGTTGCTATCATGACACAAACACATATAACTGTAGGCATCAACGCCACTGAATTTCGCTGCCAAAAGAATGAAACTCCTCCACTTGACCATAGATTGCAGTCTACCGATGTTACGTTGCCATCCCAGCAAAATCAAGTGTAGACCGTTCGCACTCATCCTCCACACGATTTTCGCTATGGTCCCCACAGTAGATCGCAGCGACATCGAGTCACACTGTCGTCACAACATAACCCAAATGCCGCTGTAGGCATCAGCGCCCTCGACTTTCGGTACCAAATAATCCTCAGGAACTAGTTTGTCCGGACTCCTCACAGGATCAACTTTTGAAACCCCCCTTAGGGATCAAGGCAGTACCACCCTGTGGCACTCCTGAGAAGTTCATTTCAAGGGAGCGCCTTTTTCCCCAGAGCCAATCTCAAAACACTTTATACTATACACTTATAGTATCTTCAAATCATACCCTTTATGATTTATATCAAAATCTCCTTTACAAAATCGATATCCCAAATCGATAGTTCCAAACTTGGCTTTCCAAATTCCCCAAACTGATTTTTCTCAAAAATCAAAAGCCTTTCCAAAATCCATAGGTTCCAAAAACCGTTCCTCAAAATCATTCTCATAAGATCCTTCATATATATATATATACACACACACAGAGATATATATAACTTTGAAATCTTTGAATCACCTTATACTTGTATAAATTTACTTTTATACTTCAAATACTTTAAAAACACTTTTTTCCCAGCAAAAGATTCAACAAGGGGAGTTTTATCATATATATAATAAAGATACGTAACTTTGTTTATTCCAATTCAAATATTCAAATTTGATTACTCTTTACTTTACTTCATAATCATAGAAATTTTCAATTTCATTTTACCTCATCATATATTTTCACAAAATATACTTTTCATTTCAAAGGCCATTTTACAGTTTCTTATACATAAAGTTTCAATATCAATTTCATTCAAATCCGTACGATGTACACATATCATCCGTACGGTATATCAATCTGATCGCTTCCTCGATCACACAATTTCACTTCCGAACTAGTATTGTCCACCCGACTTCCTAGTGCGGACTCAGATCTGGTTTCTTGATCGGAAACCGTCATTCTCCTAGCATAGTCACAACTATGATAGAGAATATCCAGAACCAATCAAAAATCCATATCCAGGTTCGCCGTCGAGAAACGAGCGAAAAATTCCAACTCGGATCGATATACTATCTCGAAATTCTATGCTCGAATCTGGATCAAACCATTATGCGAATAGAATAACATACGTACATCCTACGTATCTATCTTCATTGATTATTAGTTAAATTAACCCTCTTTTTCTATTCACATTCATCTTGATTTTCATTCACTTATTCACAATTGCTTCCAACTTCCATTTGGGTTAACACTTCAATTCTTATCTCACTTGGTATTCAATTATAGACAGTTTGAACTCTATCCAGCTTAAATTTAGAAAATAGCTTGAAAAATTAAAAATAGATAAGTAGTTGAAAAATAATTTTTAGTTTGTAAAATAGTTGTAAAATAGCTAAGTAATTGTAAAATAGTTGGAAAATAGTTAAATAGTTATAGAATATTTAGGTAATTGTAAAATAGTTGTAAAATAGGAATTAGTTATGAAATAGTTGAAAAATAGTAATTTGTTCCAAAAATAATTGTAAAATAAGTATAAAATAGTCTGGCTTCAAAAAGAAAGATGGTATAGTAAGTAGCTTGGAAAAATAAGTTTATATTAAACCAAATTATTTTGAAAATAGTCTAGAGCCAAACTGTCCAACTTTCCAATCCCCATTTCCAATCAATTTCCAATTTCCACTTCCATTTTAATTCAATTTAAATTAACCTCAATTCTATCCCACATTCAAATCATCTCCCATTTGAATTTTAAACTTATTCAACTTCAATTTCACTTCAAATTATTTCAATTTAAATTTTCCATTTAAACTTATGCTTATCCATCTTCAATCACAATTCTAATTAATTCAAATCAAATTCAATTTGAACTAATTCTATTCAAATCTCAACTTAAAACCGTCTCAAATTATATAAATTCGAGTTTAAAAATTTTAAATGTTGATTTTATCCCTTAAGTCAAATTAACCCTTACTTTTAAATCAAATCAACCTTTATTTTTAATTTAACAAGTTAAATCTTTAAACCATTTAATTCTAAATCCAAATTCCAAAATTCCATTTTAAAATTCTTTTTACTTAACTAATTACAAAGTTCAAATAAGAATTCAAAAACAATTTAATCTTCAGATTCTAATTTATTATCCATTTCTAACTTCAAAACCAATTCCCAGTTTCATAGATTATTTATAACAATAGAATGATATCAGGATAAATAAACATCCAAATTTATCCAAACACCAATTAACAGCATCCATTTTCAATTTCCAGATCTCAAACCCATTTTGAGATTACTCATAACTCCCATTTAAAATCAACCATTTAACTTCCCAATTTAAATTTCAATTTCATCTTAAAATTTCCAATTCAAGTTGTTCATTCTAAACTCATTTAATTTTCCTTAAGTTAAATTCAATTTAATCCAGTCAACTTGACTCAATTTGAATTCCCATATCAAATTTTAAACTTTATATTAATAATCTTCCCACTTATAAGTTCAAAAACTTATCACTTTGGGTTTTCATATCACATTCCAAGGAAAAATTTAAAACTCAACACTTAGAGTTTATTTCAAATCATCATTGATATTATGTATATCCTCATTTATACTTATTTATTTCCTTTACACACCAAGTTATACCTTAAATTTTTAAACCACCTTTGGTTTTAATTCAAAACAGATTTCTTTAAACAATTTCAAGTTTTCTGGATTTAGATTTAAAATTCACAATTTTAAATTATCTTCAATTCCAATTTATAAGTCATACTCACCTAAAAGTTTACTTCCCTAAAACATTTCATTTTACTTAATCATTAACAACATTTCATTATTAAACACAACAACCATTTATGATAATAACCAAGATTATCATATCTGGAAACCAATTCATTATTATCTTTATTCTGATAACACTTCTACAAATTCAAGATTTTAATTTCAGTTTGGATCCATTTCAAACTTATCTTCATTTAATTTCAGTTTGGTTGTATTTCTATTACCACTTAGTTCTCATTATTTTATTCAATTCAATTAATACAACAACCAATTACCTTAATATATTAGAAAAACTATTGCTTAATAAACTTATATAAGATTCATTTACTTTAGAAACCATTTTGAAATCTTTATATAAGAAAATAACAAGTACGCTCTCTTATATATATACACACTCAACTCATTCTATGGTACTATTGACCCTATCCTTAATGAGTAAACCTACTAGAGCCAAGGTTCTCGCTTAACCTTTAGCTCTGATACCAAATGTAACGATCCAGAATTTTCGATCCCGAAAATCCCAGATAGTTAGGGAAAAGAAGAAAAGAGGTAGAAGAAGAAGAAACAGAAGCACCAAAAACACAGATTCTCACATTCGCAGTGGAAAAATATAATATCAAATAATAAAAGTTATACAAAGGAAGCTATATTTTTCAAATTACACTTTAATATATCAGAGTTACAACATATACACAAATCACTGGACATATACAATTAACATGTCCCAAAAAACTACAATATATCACAGCGGAATACACTTCATACGTTCCTGCCATCTAGCTCGCCTCTTGTACTCCAGAACGTCCTTACCTGAAATCTGTAATACTCGGTCTGACCCGAGCTTTACAATAAAGTAACACCCGAGTCAGGCTGGAAACCAGCGTGAGTAAACCCATACAATTTGAAATACCAAGTTATAAACTTATTTGAAAACCAAGGTAACTCGTATCTCATTACAAGTTCTTATCTTGTTATAATTAATCACTTATTTCACAAATCAATACCTAAGTACCAAAACTTAGTTTAAAAGGTCCAGTTACTTAATTTATTCCATTTCAGCCTATTTGATTTCACATATCAAATCTATAGAGAATTATTTTAGATTACATATCGAAGTGGTTTCAGGTATTTACTGATACCCGACCCCGGTCTCTTCGAAACCAATGTCATCTTAAATCCAGGTTGTTTAAGTGAAAACAAAACAATTCATATTCAGAGTAACATTCACATAGCAATTCTATTACAAATTGATAATCCATATCCCAAACATCATATCACATAGCATCACAATCGCACACCAGGGATAACAAATAATCCAAGGTATTCAATATCATTCAATCATCCATAAGCAACAATTATTAATCCATATTATAATTAATTTAATAAATTTAAATTAAATTAATTACTTAAGAATTAATCATCTAACCCTGCTTAATCAATCATTAATTAATTACAAACCATTTAATTAATTAATCACTCCTTAATTTCCTTATCAATCAATTAATTAATCTCTAATCACAGATTAATTATTCTTTAACAATTAATTAATAGACCTTAATTATTAATTAATATCCCTTAATAACAAATTAATCAATCCTTAATTACTAGTTGATTAATCCTTAATTACCATTTGATTAATCCTTAATTGATAGTTAACCAATCCTTAATTAATCTTTAATTACAAATTAATTACCCCTTAATTATTAATTAATAAAACCTAATTATCAATTAATAAAGCTTAATTACAAATTAAGTACTTCTTAATTACCAATTAATGTCCCTTTAATTACTAATTAATTAATCTCTAAATATAAATTAATCAAATCTTTATTACTTAATTAATTAATTCTTAATTATCAATTAATTAATCTCTAATTAATTAACCATACCCTTAATTACAAATAAATAAATATTTAATCATTAATTAATAATATCTAATTATCTAATTAATAATCCTTGATTACAAATTAATTAATCTCTAATTAATTAACTTGACCCTTAATTATTATTAATTTATTAATCCTTAATCATAAATTAATTAAATTTATCAATTATACTTAAATTACTTCATTAACTTAATTAATCTCAAATTATCAAACCTTAATTATCTTAAGATAAAACATTATCTTAATAATACCTTAATTATCATTAAAACATTTTATCTTAATAATTAACTTTACTTAATTAAATCATTAATTTAATTTTAAAATAAAATAATCATTTAACTTGATAAATTAAAGTTACAAAATCATAACTTCCTTTAAATAATTTAAACTTTCTTAACCAAATTTAAATTAAACAAATTACAAAACTTCTTTATTAAATGTTAAAGAAAACAACTATTATTTATAAAGTAATTTTATATAAGAAAGTTTAAACTAAATTTATTTTTAAATTTCAAAAATCTTTTTTTAAAAAAAAATCTTTTTAAATCTGGATTAGATTTACTTCGGGTCATTCCCAACAAAACCCGAGAAAACTCACGAGTCTCCCACTTCCACTACATCTTCGAGTCACACACGATAGAACACGAGATCGTCCCCGAGCTACCCTGCTTCTTCCCAACCTCAACACCACCTGATACATCGTGCACGTGCACCAGCGAACATCGTCGCTCCGACCAACCACGCTGGCTCCAACACATCGCCGTCGACTCCCACAGACCCTCCGACCACCCAGATCCGAAGATAACAACATAAAACGAAAACGAGCTCAAACGACCCAGCTTGGAACACACGCCGATCAGAAAAATCATCAATCGGCGACGAACTACACCTCGAGAACCCTCGCCGTTCCCACCGAAGATTCGCCACGACTTCCAGCATCGATCCCCCCCTATGCGATCTACTCCGGTGCGCCACCGTCGCCACATCCGCCTTGAATATATCGGCTATCATATCGTCAGGGAAAACCCTACTTTGCCAAACTCCGATCACTACGGCCATTAATAAATTCCAACAATATTTTCTAGAGATCATCACCCCTAAAGCTACCCACGACAGCGATCCCGAGCTTCGAATCGTCTTTGATCGCCGACAATCAACAAAATACCCAAAGTTGTACAACTAAGCATATCTCGATTTATATAACACTAAAAATCATGATTTTAGTGTCTAAATTCATCATTTTCTAAGGCCAATCTAGTTCTGAAATCCAATTCAGAAATTAAGATGATGGATATTTAAGTCATATTTGGATCATCTCTGTATATTTATATTTCTGTAAAAATTTCTAATGTAAAATCTTTAAACTATTTTTAAAATTGATATTACACTGTAATGATCATCTTTCACTCAAAGATCAAGGTTTGAGTCTGATTGTAGAGGGAGATATAAATTTTCAAATAAAAATGAAGCTTGAGAAATCAACAGAGAAGTGTATTTATGTATATATATATTCGTAGAGACATTCACATCCATATACAGAGCAGCTCAGTCACATTCTAGAAAACATTCATGCAAACATAAATTCAATATTTCCATATAGATTTTTCATATGAGGTTGATTAAAACTGTATTTAAAGGAAAAAAGTTTACTCACTGATTTAAAGAGGCAGAGGCTTCAAAACTGGATTGAAAACTGGAAGACTTGAGATTTTGATTTTCTGAAGAGAATACTTGAAACTGAAGAATTTTGATTACTACAAGTTGAAGCTTACGCTATTGAGAAGATTGCCTGACAATGTTCTTCAGGTTGCTTTGCAAATTTCAAACTTGAAAATGGTTACAAGCTTTAAAAAGATTACAGGCTTTGTTTGCTCAGAGATTTGAAAATGGTTTCAGGCATAACATTCCAGGCTTTTGATTTGAAAAGATTTCAGGATTTAAATTTTGACCTGAGGAATGTTTTTATTTGAGTTTGGGAAAGTTTTGATTCAAGAGAATTTTAGGTTTGTGAAGAGTTTCCAGGTTTGATTCAAGAATTTCTGGTTTTGGAAAATAGTTTAGGTGAAGTTTCTTTGTTACTTAGAAATGATAATTAGAAAAGAGATGAGAAAAGAAGATGCAAGTTTTATATAATGTATTTAGGATTTATTTTAGAATTAAAGAAAACAAAAATAAATTTTGAAACTTGTTTCAAATGCCAACACTTGTCATTACCTATTATTCATTAACTTACATGTGTATTTAATATGGTTTAAAAAGTTACACTTGTATTATTTCATTTTTATTTATCTTTAAAAGATTTAAAAGCTTTTTTTAAATTAATTGTCCTAATTAATAAATACATATGTAAATTAATAAATGCTTTTCTAAATTTATATAAATAATATTCTTTAAGGAAAACAAAATCTTATCTTAGATAGAACTTATCCATATTATAACAAACTTCCCAATATTTTATTCCATAGGCATATATATATATATATATATATATATACTCATATACATTATAAAGCTTGTATATATTTATTTATATATATATGGATATCTTATCTTGATTTAAATAATGAAATATATTATTTAATTATATATTATAAGATTTATCATCTCCAGAGATTTGTAATTCAATACTTGTTATAGTTTTTTTTTTGGCAAAGCCAGCGGGGATTAATGGCCCCTACCATATATTTATACCATGTAAGAAGCTCTTACAGACATAACGAAAAACATAGAAACAGAGAGGAAGCAACAAAGAAAATGAAGAAAAAAGAAAAACAACAAAGTACAATAGGATGTAGCTAGGAAAAGTGCCAGGCATGAGTTGCAGCATTATCAACTCTTGCCCATTTCAAAGCTTCAGTAGACTTGAGAATTATTAATTGTAGGAGATCCTTCCTACTCTTTCTGTCAGCAGTGAATATCCTTCTATTTCGCTCCTTCCATATTTCATATACAAATACTTTAATTAATATCAGCAGCATTTCAGCTTTTTCGGTTTTCCATCTGGTGGCCTTGTAGAGATTGGACCACTCTTCCTTGCTGTCCCATCTTGGTTGATCATAGTCTCCTTTTGTCTTTATTCTTTTCCATATATAGTACGCAAATGGGCAATTGAAGAAAAGATGCAGAGTGTCCTCTTTTCTGGCATTACATAGAACACATTGAGTGTTATTGACTAAACCTTTGTAGTTTAGATTTGAGAGAGTATGTATTGCATTCTTCATGACTTTCCAGAGAATGTGGTTTAATTTCTCATTTGTTCTTGTTCTCCATATTCTTTTATGCCAAGGGAAGGTTGGAAGGGAGGTGTTATCAGATATAACATTATAGGCCATCTTAGATGTGTGCGGTTTGTTCTCACCATTCAGTAAGTACACTTCAGTCTCTGCATAGGTGTATTGTCTCCCTGTGAGAGATCTCCAATATTCATTCAAAGAATTGCTTAGTTCTCTTGGCAGCGTTACCCTACCATTCCTTATATAACTTATTGCTCTGGCATTGACTGGTATCGTGCTGCTAGAGACTAGATCATAGGATAAGGCCTTATCGAGTATAAGACCCTGCTGGAGCCATGGTTCTCCCCAAAATTTTGCTGTGCTATTATTGCTAAGATGTAGAATGTAATGAGGTTTGAATATGTCTCTTATTTTCAGCACTAATTTCCACACCCAGCTGTTAGCTTGCCTCGGCTTGGTTTTCCATATATCTTCACCTTTTAGATTGTGTTTGTAACACCACTGCACCCATAGGTTATCTTTTTTATTTATGATATCATCAAAGTGCTGTGATAAGGCTGCATAGTTAGTATTTCTCAAGTTTTTGATTCCCAACCCTCCTTTTTTCCTAGGTAATTCAATTTTTTTTAAAGCAATAGGAGGCAAAGTTTTATCGTTCATGTTACCAGACCACAGAAATCTAGTTATAGCTGTTTTAATCATGGCTATCAGTTTAGATGGGAGGAGGAAAGTTCGGCTCCAATAGATCATCATAGAAATGACTAGCGAGTTGACAATTACTACTCTGCCAGGCTGAGATATGAATCTGTTTTCCCATCTAGACATAACCTTAGTTATCTTTTCATATAGTGGAAGACATTGATTATAGGAGATTTTCCTGGTAGCCATAGGAATTCCAAGGTATGTCATAGGAACTGAAGGAGGATTCATCTTGATTATGGCATAGCATAGTTGGGTTTGATTTTCAGGAAGGCCAGCTATTAGTATGTGCGACTTATCATAGTTCATCTCAAGGCCAGAGAAGGATTTAAAGGAGTTTAGAGTGCTCATTATGGAAAGCAAGGATTTTTTTGTTGGCTTTGTGAAAATCATGAGGTCGTCAGCAAAGGCCAGGCATGTGATAAGAGGAGAAAGACATTTCGGATGAGGAATGAAGTTCTTTTGGATCACTTGATATTTGAAAGATTGAGTGAGAGTTTCCATCATCATTATGAATAAGTATGCCGAGATTGGATCCCCCTGTCTTAGACCATTTTTTGCTTTAAAGTAGCCAACATTATGGGAGTTGATAACTATAGAGTATCTTACAGTAGATATGCATTGAAATACCCAGTTCCTGAATGTGAAAGGAAAGTTCATTTTGATCATTATATTCATCATGGCATCCCAGTTGATAGAGTCAAAGGCCTTTTTTAGGTCTATCTTAAGAGTGGCTCTGGGAGATATGTTTTTGTAGGAGTACCCATTCATTATCTCATGAGAAAGTAGGATGTTGTCTATTATGCTTCTGGAAGGGAGGAAGGCTGATTGGTTTGGAGAAATGATGTGAGGCAGAACAATTTTCATACGAGCAGCAATTATTCTAGATATGGATTTATAAATAACATTGCAGCATGCTATCGGTCTAAATTGTGCTACAGTGGTGGGGGATGGCACTTTAGGAATGAGGATTAGATTAGTTGAGTTTATGGAGGATAAGATCTTACCATTGGTGAAGAAGTTGTGAACAGCTTTTTTAACATCTGTATGAACAATATCCCAGCATGAATTGTAGAAAGTGGAGTTGAATCCATCTGGGCCTGGAGAGGCAGACTTTCGCATTGTAAAGAATGATGCTTTGATTTCTTCATCCGTTACAGGAGCCTGTAACATCTCATGCATCTCTGAGGATATGGTCGGCAGGGAAATGTTGCTGAGAAAGGCAGGATCCATGGTTGGAGGGGAGGAGCCAAGCAGGTTGATGTAGTATTTCAAAAAGGCATTATCAATGGAGTCAGGCGTAGTAAAAGAGTTTCCTTTCATGTCATTTATAATGTGAATGTTTTCTCTCGTTTGCTTTATCTTCAAGGAGGTATGATAATATTTCGTGTTTCTGTCACTTAAGAGATTCCAGTCTTCTCTTAGTTTTTGCTTTGCCATATTTGTTTCAGTCATTATTGCTTTTTCCAGGAGAACTATCAGGTCTTGCTCCTTCTGTATCATGGTTGGATCCGAGTGTGAGTTGAATATTTCTGATTGTACCTGCTGAAGCTGATTGGCTATTCCAGTTGAGAGTTTGCTGCCTTGACCATAAACATCCTTTGCCCATGTCTTTAATACTGCTTTTGTGTGCTGAAGTTTTTTTTGTAGCTTGTGCATTGGGTTCCCATAGACTCTTGTATTCCAAGCTTTTTCTACTACCTGCATGAAGGAGTTATGCTCTGTCCATATATCAAAAAATTTAAAGTTAGATTTTTTATTTATGGCAGCAGTCCCCAAGTTAAGGATCAAGGGACAATGATCGGATAATAAGGGCATAGGAATGTCAAGGTGTAAGGAAGGCCAGGTTTGAAAGGCTTTGTAGTTGGAGAAGGCATGATCAATCTTAGAGAGAGTTCTAGGCCTTGTCTTAGATTTATTGGACCATGTGAAGAAAGCACCTGAAGCAGGGATGTCAAGAAGATTGCAGTTGTTAATGGTGTTTTGAAGCGGGATCAGATCAGTCATAGATAGGGGATTGCCACCTTGTCTTTGTGAGGATTGGAAGCAACAGTTGAAATCTCCAATGACAACCCAGGGATGGGTGTCTTGCCTCAGATGTGGGAGGTAATTATGGAGAGCAGTTCTTAGATGAGGGCTATTGTCTGCGTATATGAAGGTTATGTACATGGAGATGTTTGAGAGAGAAAGGGTCAGATGAGCATGTATGAATTGTCTATTGTAGATTATAGGGTGAAGTTGGATGTAAGAGGGATTATATAGTATTAGGAGTCTGCCATATGGAGCTTGAGAGAGATTAGTTATGTATTTCCAAGAGGGGCTTATCAACTTTGCAGCTCTTTGAGTCAAGGTATCATTGAGCTTGGTTTCAGAGATTGAGATTAGTGATAGGTTTCTTTCAGATATCATGTTTTTAATTTGATAGATTTTTTCATCTTTATGACCTCCCCTAATGTTCCATGCTCCTATATTGTACTGCATCATGTAAACTATTTGCAGGAGGTGGGTTTCCTTCTTGTTCTTCTAGCTGACGAGGTTGTTGCAATGGTTTCAGGGTGTAATGAGGGGTTGTCAGATTCATCAGAGGAGGAAGAGGAGAGAGGTGGGTTAGAAGGAATAGGTTTTGTTTTTATTTTGGGTTTCTTTTTGGTTATAGGTTTGGTTATCGTGGGTTTGATGGATGAATTCGAAGTGGAGGGTAAC
Source organism: Allium fistulosum (assembly GCA_030737815.1). Taxonomy (NCBI): domain Eukaryota; kingdom Viridiplantae; phylum Streptophyta; class Magnoliopsida; order Asparagales; family Amaryllidaceae; genus Allium; species Allium fistulosum. Next base: position 612,128,184 of record CM060906.1, on the reverse strand, counting down.
CTTTTGGTAGATATGACAGGAGTTGACGCATTGTCAAATAAGGAGGAATTGCCTATTTGAAGTAAGCATAACTCTGCGGAATATTGATTAGAGGACAAGGGAGGATCAGGAGGAGGAGTTGAGGCAGTGGTAGGTTGTGTAGCGATGTCAGATGGTGGTGATGAATCGATGGCTGAAGGTTTAGCGGAAGAAATGGGAGAAGTTGAAGATTTGGAGTTGTCAGTAGAAGTGTTTGCATGTTTGGTGTTCACGTCTGCATGTATTTGGGTGTGAGTTGTATGCACGTGGGTATTTGCATGGTTTTGGTGCACATGCACAGAGGATATCTGCTCTTTCGTGTTTAAATCTTGTTTCTTTTTTCCCTTTTTGTTGCTCATGTCTGTTTCATGTGTTTCTAACCTCTGGTTCATGCAGCTTGCAGTTTTCATTATAATTACTTCATTTTCAGAATCGTTTTGGTCATTATCACCTTCTAGATCCATGGTGCTCAGTATATGAAACTTGTTTTTTTGTCGGAGATTTTGTTGTTTGCTGAGGTTTTGTTTTTGCATATGATTTCCACTGTTTGCTTGGCTGTTCATGCTACAAGCTTGGACCTGGTTTGCTGTATTGAGAACTGCAGGGGAGATAGTATTTGAAATGTTTTTATTTGCTTCGCTCTCGTGTCTTGTATACTGAGCAATTGTGTATTGATCTTCTTCATTTTGTACTGCCATTTTTTTATTTTCATAATGTTATAGTTTCCAAATCTATATATATATATATCCAGATATTTATTAGAATTTTATTCGTTCAACTTATAAATCAGTACTTTTAATCCAGTTAATTACCAATTAACAGATGTCTAAAAAATCCGGGTTATCACATGGATCGAAAATCCTGGGTCGTTACACTTTTCATAAACCAGCTTCCCTTCCTTTTGCTCCCGATTAAAATCGATAAGGGAAAAATTTGATAGGGTTGGGCGCGTGTCGGTTCTCGAGTGTTTGCTGTTCGAACAAGGGATTCGTGGAAATTGGATATGCAAGGCACGGTGGCTCGAGCTCGAGAGAGAAACTGCTAGTGTGAGCGAATATTTGTAGCTTGCGTGAAAATGGAGAGATGGAACTCGACCATAGTGGCGCGATAGAAGGTTGCGTGGAGTGGACTGGAGAGGCTCGATGTTCAATTTTCCTGTAGGGTTCTAGTTGTGGGATCGCTCCTGAGCGACTGGATGGAAGGCAGTCGCGATGGTGATGTCGCTTGAGTTGGCAGTCGTGAGATGCTTGGATTTGTTGGCGCGACAATGGGAAATCGAACGGTGGAGCAATTGCGTGATCGAGCAAAGCAGGTTTTAGGATCACGAAGGGGGGGTCGGTGGAGTGAGCGCGGCAGTCGGAGGCTGTGCGTGTGTGGTAGTGCAGCGGCAGAAGGCTTGGTCGAAGTTTTGGATGCGCTTGTCATCAAGCAGTGGGAATGCGCAGCCTGGGGTTACTGATCGAGGGAGAGGCATAACTGTGTAAATTTAATTTTACATTTAGTTAGTTGATTTAAAATTTTAATTTGAGAATTAGTTGGTTGTAAAAAAAGGATTTTGGGATCGTTAACTTATATAACCCGTAATTTATTTATACGAGGTCTAAAAATCAGGAATAACAAGTCGAGTTGGAATGATTAGCAGAACAAAAATAAAGGTGAGTTAATCTCACTCAAATTTGGATTTGTGGTAAACTTTAAAATGTTAAAATTGATTATTGGTTGATTAATCGAATTGATAATTATTATCAGTCTAGATGTGTTATTGTATATAGTATATATATATATATATATATATATATATATTGGAGTAATTGATATTCCCACATTTGTATAGCGGATGAGACCTTATGTGCCCTGCATAATAGCGGATGACCCTATATACCGCGATATCCCACTCGAAGTGGGATTGGTATTTACTTTATGTGTATTAACATCTGTGGTTGTAGGAAAACAAGTTGGAAGGATCCAACTGGATTCCTCAAATTTTTTTTCATATATAGTGATATATGAATTGTGTAGAATAATCGATTATCGATCATTATAGAGATTGAAATTTATTGGATGCTATTGTAGCACTGGCCTGAATTTTGATACTATAAATATATATATTTAAAATTTATGGAAATAAAGGGATTTTCTATAAATATATATATTGGAATTGGAGTTATTTTTAAAGAATTGAATTAAAAAAAAATATTGATTTTTGGTTATACCTAACCATCGTGAATTATTAAAGGGGATTTCAAAAATGAATTATATAAGAGATTTTATAAGTGATATTCTGGAAATATAAAAAAAAGAGTTAAAACAATATTTAAAATAGATTTGAAGTGTAAATGGAATTTACAAGAAAGAATGTGTATAATGGAGTTAAATAAATAAGTTTTTGTTTATAAACAAATAAAGCCAAAAAGGGTTATAAATTTATAAAAAATGTTATAAATAAAGGAATTCGATAGAAACCGATAATTGGAAATATAAATTAATAGGGTGAGTTTATATTAGAATATGGAAACGGAGTTGAGAAAAATAGTAGATTCTATTTTTGAAATGTGAACAGTTAGGGAATCGATAATGAATTGAGATGTTGTGTAATCGAGAGAAAGTTATAAATTAAAATTGGTTATTGAGATTTTAAATTATATTTTAATTTATAAGAGGTGAGATTGTTTTAAAAAGGGAAATTTTATTATTTTATAACTATGAAATTTTAAACCAGTTGAGATTTAAATATTGGGTAAGTAGATTTTTAAATATGAAGTATTTATTTTTAGAAAATTCTAAATTTTAAAATCAGCTGTGAAAATTTGTATGTTTATTTAAAAATGAGTTATTAATGTTATAAAAGTGTTTCGATATTTTAAATAATAGCTTGAACATATTTTTTTTTAAAATAATTTATTAATCTTTTAAATACTTATTATATATATATAGAGTTTGAAGTAATTGGAAAATTTATTTTATAATTTCTCTCGAGATTCAAAAAGGGGCTTATAAAAGGATATGGTTTTGAGGAGAGGAAATTTATTTGTGATTCCGGAGATTTTGGAAATAAGTTACGGAGTAACTCTCTGAAATGTAAATATTGAAAGGATTTTGGAAAATAAGACTGGTAATATTTTCCTAAGTATAGAAAATAGAAATTTAGAAGTATTTCTAAGTGTTGAGATGTTGGGAGTATCCTGTTACGGATTTGAGTATTTGAAAAATTGTTTTCTAATGTTGGGAGGAATTTATATATCTTTTAAAGATATTTTGGAAGGAAATATCTTGGAAAAATTTATATTAAGGCCAGATGATTGCTTATCGATGTTTAATTTGATAGTTAAATAACCGACTATCAATATTCGCCAATTTCGTTAATCGTTTCGAAGAGACCGGGACCAGATTCAATTATCCGAAAACCACTTCAATCCGGTTTGAATGTAACGAATGAATACCGTGAAGATGATGAAGACGGTGATTTGATTTGTCCAGACCCAGGACAACTTGTGTGGATGAATGCTATCACCACATTGTCATTGTAGGACGATGAGCATTCTAAGTAAAATCGTTCTTGAAAAGATAACGCTTAGCCTCAAACCTCATCAACCGGGGAATGACTAAAACATGGGAGATGTAGCAAGGCAAAATGGGTAGCACCCAAGTTGGGTAAGGTTACCCCTATCTAGAGTCCCTTTTGTATTCGGTTGTGTGGTGCGGTTGCTGATTCCAACCACGGGGTAATCTTTTTCGGACAATCCAGTTTAAGGGGTAGTCCGGTCTTGTGTAGCAAAGGATCCCGGAGTGGTCCTTGGTACATTGTTCAAGAGGTGTACTACGACGGGCGGTATCCTAGTGGCCCAGTCATTCGATGGAATCCATTCTCCAATAAGCGCCGTACGGTTTTGATTGTGCCCAACTATGCTGAAACGTGAGATGCAAGCATTTCAGCTATATTCTATTTACTTTCTATAGACACTATTATAATATCAGACGGATTTGATAAAAATGTTTTGGTTATCGTAAGGTAAAAACCCGTCGTGTTTATTTGTGACGTGGTCTTACGAGATACCTTTGTTTTCAAAGGATTTTGAAAGTTAATAATTCAAATTGAGTGTGTTTTTCTCACGCTAGTTTACCAGACTGACTCCGGTGTTATTTTATTATAATGCTTGGGTCAGATCGAGTATTACAGATTCAGGTTTAAATGTTGTGGAGCTCAGGAGACGAACCAGAGATGTTTCTGACGTATTTCCATACTTGACTTATATTCCGCTGTGTAAGGGCAAGTTATATAACTGTCCAGTTTGATGTATTGATGGTTGTACTCTGATGATTGTAAGTATAAGCAGTTACAGATTCTTTTGTATTAAATCTGTTATTATATATTATATTTTGTTCCGCTGCGATTATGAGATTCTGTGTTGTTGTTTTATTTTTCTTCTACCTCTTTCTTCTTCTTTACCCCTAGTTATTCGATCTTTCGTACCCTTTGGGTTAAACGAGGAAGAATTATTATAAACTCAAGGGATATGGAACTGTGGGTCGCTACACATTCTATACGATTAAAAGTGTCTTGTAATGACCCGTAAATTTTAGATAATTTTATTTGTTTATTTATATATTTAATTGAAATTTTGTGAAACTTTAAACAATAAAATTTTGAAATTTAAATTTGATATTTGAAATGCGTTTGTTTTAACATAGCAACTGGTAAATTTTTATCAGATAATTTGGAAGTTTATTTTTGTTGTGTAATTCTATTTCAATTTAAATCAGTTAAAATTTGATGATAATAAAATGTTTTCCAAACCTGAATATTTTACACAATAAATTTGTAAATCATCTTCTGAGTGAGACATCATATTTCGTTTCTTCAAATTTTGATTTCTATTGCTCGGTTTACCTTATTTATGGCAGATTTGCAGCATTTTCGATACTGATTATCGACTTTTGATCGGATGATCGCACCACTGATATCTATATACCGTTTTGATCGCCTCGTCATGCTAATCTCTGCGGTATATTTATTTCTGTGTTTTGAAGTCCAGTACGTAGCAGAACCTGTGAAATAGCGATCCGTATTGGTATCGTTTGAACTCTCTGAATTCTTGTGTCTATTCGTATATCCAGCTGGTGGATTCAAACAGCCATTTTCTATTAATATTCTCTTAATTTAATTGGTTGACCGTTACTATTTCCTGATTTCAACTTATAACTGGTTCGTCCCTTATTTCATTTTCGTTCTTTGGTTCAAAGGAATACACTGTTCGTGTATATACAAAGTTAAATTATTTATAATATGAGAAACTGTTCCCTTTGGCATGTATGATAACCTCCAACCTATTCACTTTCCAATGATATATCTGCCTTCTCCTCCCTTGCTCACTTCTCTATTCGGCCATGAAAAAAAAGTGAAATGATGAAATAAAGGAACTGCTTCATCTTTCATCTTACACCTAGCCTCTCTCCACGCTGTTCAAGCCGATATGCCAGCGCCTTCCTCCTCAAGCCAACCTCCACATCCAAACCCGACCTAGGCCTCCCCTCCGACCGAGCAGCCGCAACACAGCTACGCACACCCTAAATCTATCGTTCCTTTAGCCGACGTTCTCCTGCCGATCTCCTCTCTAGTCTCTCCGTCCACATCTGTACCACGCATGCTACATTTGTAGCCAGGCAGTGCTTTTACCTTTATCCGAGAATGTGAGTTTTATACTTATTATTTTGTACTTTTTTAATATAGATAGGTGAAGTTAATATTTGATATATATATATATATGTGTTATAATAATAATAAAGTATGTTCACATATGAGTTGTATATATTATTAACATATTATAAACTTTCGTATATTCACGTTTGCATTTGAGTTGAATGTCTGCATGGGTTAGTATATATATATATAAATTTAGGCATTTGTTTGAGTCATATTTGCCAATATAATCTGGAATATTATAAGTTATATGTTATATCTATGAGTAAGTTTTAAAAGTTGCAAAGTCTGTTAGTGTATTTGTTTATATAGGTTTCTACAGTATATGCTATAAAGAAAGTTGTCCTTTTTGATTTGTCCTATAAATTATATATTTTCTAAAACTTTATAAATATTGTACTGTTGTATGTATTAGTATTTTCGTGTTTATATATATATATATATCCATATATGTAGAGTAGTTGCATTTGATTTGTTTCCATATACAAAATTGTCTGCATTATTAGCTTGTAAGTGTACTTATATATATTTAGTTGTATATTATATAGGATCTGCATAGGTTTTCCTACATATATTTTAATTTACACTTGATATTTTAATGCAAATGATCATATACATATATATTTCTATTCAGGAGAATCATAGTGATTTTATGTTGTCATGTTTACCTGTATCTGTTTGATTTTAAGATATGGGTTTTAATTTAAAATAATGATTTTAATTATATATATATATATTATGTCTCTACCTAAATGATTCTGATTGGTTCTCATCGACTTCCATTTATCAGCTTTGGCCGTCGAATTCGTGCCAATCTCGCTTTGCTTTGAAATTCGTGCTCAGATTCGTTACCCATCTCATTCTCGTTCATCTCTAGCCCCGAAAGGTGAGTAATCACTCAGATTAATGTTCTTTTAGTTATTAAATTTGATTTCAATTGAAACGTCAATTGAAATATACTGCTGCTAGTTATTTACATTGCTATTTATATGTTGTTGTCTATATCAGTTCACCTGTGACATTTGACACCATTATCTGTTATTTATACTAATGATATATGCCTGTTACTATTGTTATATTATTATCATATCTGTTATCACTCTGCAAGTTCCCTGTTAGTATAGAATTCACTATGGGTTGAAATGATACATACCCGAACGATCTGTAGAATAGGAGAAAATCATTATGGGTTAAAATGATAAACCCAAGCGATTTTCATTGAATTGAATTTGGGATTGCGAGTTGAAATGATATATACCCGTATATATTTAAATTTCGGATTGAAATGATAAATATCTGTATCACTTGACCATAGGGTAGAAAATTATATACAGACACCGTTGGTCTATATATAAATATTTTAAAAATGATTTCTATGGTTTTGAAAAGAAATATATGATTTTGATAAATATTGATTTTAAAGATTTATCAAAGTTGATTTAATAAAGTTGATATATATATATATATATATATATGTTTAAATATTTATTTAATATATATATTTTCAAATATAGGAGTTTATAATGATTCAGATTTGGAAAGATAAATTTGAAATTGAGTTGATCTTTATTTAAGAATTTTTCTTAAATCGGTTTGGTTTGAAAATTTTAATTTTGAGACTTTAAAGATATGATATTATAACTTGATTTTTATTTAAAGTGATTTAAATGTACATTTCAAATAAATTGAAGGAAATATTTAGTTATTGTAATTTGGGGTTTGTTTTAAATGATATTGGATTTATTAAGTGAATATTTCAAGACTAAAATAATAGCAAAAATGAATTTGATATATATATATATATATGAAATTATCGAATTTAGTTTTGAAATGGTTGAATATATTGACTTTGATATATATTGAATTTTGAATGGATTATTGTGTGGTTCAAATCTGTATTTGAATTGGTATAATTTAAAATGGTTTATTGAGAAATTTAATTGAGTTGAAATTTTGCTGAATTTGGAAGTCGAGTTGGTTTGAATCGATTTGTGAAATTGTGGAAACTATCTTTATTACATAAAGTATTTTTAAAATATATTTAAAAACTATTTTTATATTATTTTATAAACTATTTTAATATAACTATTTTTATTATAACTATTTTAATATAAATTTTTTTTATATAAACTATTTTAATTATACTAATTATTTTAATATATATTATTTTACTTATAACTATTTTATATAAATTATTTTATTTTATAAACTATTTTATTATATATATACTAATTATAATATCTAAACTGTTTAAGGGAACGTGTTATGATTCCAAAATGCTATAATTTCAAAGTGTTATGATTTCCAAAATGCTATGATTTCAAAGCTATGATTTCCAAAGTGTTTTGATTTTTAAAAGACTATGATTTCGAAAGCGTTTAACTTTGGAAAGTGGTATGATTTTTGGAAATGGATATATTTGAAATGGAAATGATATCGTATTGATTTGGGATTTTAAATGGAAATGATATTTTGGTTTTGATGTATAAACTATTTTGAAATGACCGCGGTGTTATAATAACGGTTGGTTGTTAAAGAGACTGGGATCGGATATGGACATACTCTCTGTCGATACCGAAAACCACTTTAACAACTATGTACGCGGTGGAGATTCCAGAATGAAGTAGGATGGTGGCGACGATTCCTATTGAGGTATATACGTGGACCCGACTTCCGTGAGTTGGCATAAGGTGGCTAAAACAGGAGCGATTGACGGGCCAATGAGGTAGCACCTCTGATCGAACGCATTTGTTCGATACCGTTCTATTACTTTGTGATTGATTTGGTGGCCACCCTTTGATTTTGATTTGGGAGTGTGTTCCGAGGTAGGCGGTAGTGGCTGCTGTATGTTTCCACCGGCCCGAATGCGTAATTGGTATATCTACCCTGGCATTGCCTAGTTGTGCCGTGTCACCTACCATATCGAGCTTTACTACGAGTTTCTATTTGTGTCGTACCTATGGAGTATCTTCTCGTAGCCTCTCGAGGTATGCAGGTACTGTATAGACTATTGGCACTATTATGTGTTAAGGGCTATATGGGTAACCCCTTAACGCTATTTAAAAGTAAGTTTATTTTACTATTAAACACTATTATAATAGCGAATATTACTACATAGTAGATAGTTTAACGGATCCTTAGAGGATGGTTATCCCAAACATCCTTTAAGTTACTATATTTCAGTTGATATTTCACTTGAGTTGGATTTATTGATATAAGAATGTTAATCCTGACTCGAGTGTTTTGTGTTTTGCTTTACGTTCGAATCAGACTGAGTGATACAGTATTCGAGACTCACCTTTTGGAGTTGGAGCTTCGCTTGGAGATACAGCTATCTATCGATTCTGCTACCAGTTATCCAGTTGATTCCAATGATGTATCCAGGTCTTGTATTTGACTATTGTATTGAGATATCTATGTATTCGAGACTTCTGTTGTATCTTGTTTAACTCTGTTATATATATATATATATAGTAGCATCATGAACTACTATTCTTTTGTTTCCGCTGCATTATTGTTATATTACCCTGTGTCTGTGATCTGTGAAAATTTTATTTACTGTATATGCGGAGTTTTGCCAAATTTTATTTACAATCCATTATTTTGAATTATTCAAGTCCGGCATGTGTGGATTTATTGTCGATTTGAATGGTCCAAAATACTGGGTCGTTACATGTGGTATCAGAGCCAGGTTCTAGGCAGACTTAGCATATATGGTAAATTTATTTACAGAATCACTTTCGTTCGAGCTTGAATCTCTTCCTTTTGACTCGTTGTCCTTTGAACTTTGGAACGTTCCCTACGGTTCCAAAATCCATTCTTGTCTCTCCCTATTCGTCTTCTTTTGATTTTTGAGTACCCCATAACTCCACTTCAAATGATCTTTTAGTGAGTCGGCGGTCTCGCGAACCTCAAATTGACTTGTGAAGGGGTGAAACTCCTTTACAAGTGGCATTGATTCACCGGAGATTTCTGTATCCTCGGTTTACGATGTTGCTATCTCTAGCTATGCCTGAATTCTATCTCTTGAGATCGAATGTAGATTTGCTCCAGAATATTACATCGATCTTATTCTTGAAGTCACGATCGACCCGGTTAAGGTTGCCCGAGATTTATATAAGCTTATTCATTCCCTTATTCTGTTATTTAATCATCTTATCCTTTGTTTCCAACTTATCTTCATAACATTCTTGAGGTGTATTTGTAAATCTATATATAAAATGTTTTATATATTGTGTTATTTGAGTTGTTGATGTTGCTTTGGGTTTTCGATCGATTCGTTTGATCAACGCTATCGATAGGATCTCCAAAACACTTGAACAGAGCAAACCGACACGATATTGTTTTCGAATTTGGTAAATGGATAAATTTTGTATAATTATATTATATATATAAGTATAATTTTCTAAATTTTTGGATAGTTAATTGAATTGGATGTTAAGAAATAATATGTGATTTTATATATAGTTTATAAACCATTGGCTTTTGTTTCATATAAATAATTGAACTATAAAACATGGTTATAAATTAATTTGGAAATTTAAATGAATTTAAATCAAGAATTTGAGAATTTAATTTCCGATGATTTCGAACTTTGGTTTTAAAGTTTTAAAAGATATATTATTTAAAGTATTTTCTGAATAGAAATAGTTCTAAAGAATTTTAAAGTTTTAAATCAGTGCTCTTCTCTTTGTCGCTGGAAAATAATTTCGGTGATGACTGCAGCATCATCGACATTCATTTTCGAGTTTCGAAGTGAAGAGACCATTCTGTAGTTTTGCTACAGTTTTGTTTTGGGGAATTAAATTGATTTAAATTTCTAAAATATGACTTGATTTATAATATATATATTAGCATATGATTTCAAAATTTTGATTTGATATATTATGTACATATATTTATGTATTTCTAAAATAGTTTGAAGTTGATCGGGAATTTAATTCTTAAATTTTATCTTAAAGGATGATTTCAATTATAAAATAAAGCCAAAATTTTGAATAAATACTTAAGCTTGAATAATTGAACTAGAAAATTTTATTTGTATAATACTCAATTACATTCTAATACAACTTACCCAAATCATTCAAAAGTTGAATATGTAATTGGATAATATACAATATAAAATGATTTTATAAATAAAATTTGAGTGGTTATAATAAATGTTATACACTTAAAATTTAATTATAAAAATGTTAATAGAGATAAATAGAATAAAAAGTTAATTGAATAATAGATGAGACAAATAAATTTGAAGGAATTAATAAATTGAAATTAGATCAACTTATGGAAATACCTTGAATTTAAAATCAATTATTGAAGATTAATTAATATAAATTTTAAATTTATATGGTTTGAATTAATTATTTTATTTTGTTTTAATCTAATTTTCTTTGGGGTTGTTTCTATTCTCCTATCTCCTTCCTTTTCGGGGACGAAAAGTTTTGAGTGGGGGAGAGTGTAACGACCCGTAAATTTTAGATAATTTTACTTGTTTATTTATATATTTAATTGAAATTTTGTGAAACTTTAAACAATAAAATTTTGAAATTTAAATTTGATATTTGAAATGCGTCTGTTTTAACATAGCAACTGGTAAATTTTTATCAGATAATTTGGAAGTTTATTTTTATTGTGTAATTCTATTTCAATTTAAATCAGTTAAAATTTGATGATAATAAAATATTTTCCAAACCTGAATATTTTACACAATAAATTTGTAAATCATCTTCTGAGTGAGACCTCATATTTCGTTTCTTCAAATTTTGATTTCTATTGCCCCGTTTACCTTATTTCTGGCAGATTTGCAGCATTTTCGGTACCGATTATCGACTTTTGATCGGTTGGTCGCACCACTGATATCTGTATACCGTTTTGATCGCCTCGTCATGCTGATCTCTGCGGTATATTTATTTATGTGTTTTGAAGTCCGGTACGTAGCAGAACCTGTGAAATAGCGATCTGTATTGGTACCGTTTGAACTCTCTGAATTCTTGTGTCTATTCGTATATCCACCTGGTGGATTCAAACAGCAATTTTCTATTAATATTCTCTTAATTTAATTGGTTGACTGTTACTATTTCCTGATTTCAACTTATAACTAGTTCGTCCCTTATTTCATTTTCGTTCTTTGGTTCAAAGGAATACACTGTTCGTGTATATACAAAGTTAAATTATTTATAATGTGAGAAACCGTTCCCTTTGGCACGTATTTTCACCTCCAACCCATTCACCTTCCAATGTTATATCTGCCTTCTCCTCCCCTTGCTCACTTCTCTATTCGGCCATGAAAAAAAAATTATGTGAAATGATGAAATAAAGGAACTGCTTCATTTTTCATCTTACACCCATCCTCTCTCCACGCTGTTCAAGCCGAGATGCCAGCGCCTTCCTCCTCAAGCCAACCTCCACATCCAAACCCGGCCTAGGCATCCCCTCCGACCGAGTAGCCGCAACACAGCTGCGCACACCCTAGATCTATCGTTCCTTTAGCCGATGTTCCCTTGTCGATCTCCTCTCTTGTCTCTCCGTCCACATCTGTACCACGCATGCTACATTTGTAGCGAGGCAGTGCTTTTACCTTTATCCGATAATGTGAGTTTTATACTTATTATTATGTACTCTTTTAATATAGATAGGTGAAGTTAATATTTGATATATATATATAGGTGTTGTAATAATAATAAAGTATGTTCACATATGAGTTGTATATATTATTAATATATTATAAACTTTCGTATATTCACGTTTGCATTTAAGTTGAATGTCTGCATGGGTTAGTGTGTGTGTGTGTGTGTGTGTATATATATATATTTAGGCATTTGTTTGAGTAATATTTACCAATATAATCTGGAATATTATAAGTTATATGTTATATCTATGAGTAAGTTTTAAAAGTTGTAAAGTCTGTTAGTGTATTTATTTATATAGGTTTCTGCAGTATATGCTATAAAGGAAGTTGTCCTTTTTGATTTGTCCTATAAATTATATATTTTCTAGAACTTTATAACTATTGTATTGTTGTATGTATTAGTATATTAGTGTTTATATATATCCATATATGTAGAGTAGTTGCATTTGATTTGTTTCCATATACAAAATTGTCTGCATTATTAGCCTGTAAGTGTACTTATATATATTTAGTTGTATATTATATAGGGTCTGCATAGGTTTGCCTACATATATTTTAATTTACACTTGATATTTTAATGCAAATGATCATCTACATATATATTTCTATTCAGGAGAATCATAGTGATTTTATGTTGTCATGTTTACCTTTATATGTTTGATTTTAAGATATGGGTTTTAATTTAAAATAATGATTTTAATTATAAATATATATATATATATATATTATGTCTCTACCTAAATGATTCTTATTGGTTCTCATTGACTTCCATTTATCAGCTTTGAATGTCGAATTCTTGCTAATCTCGCTTTGCTTTGAAATTCGTGCTCAGATTCGTAACCCATCTCATTCTGGTTCATCTCTAGCCTCGAAAGGTGAGTAATCACTCAGAATAATGTTCTTTTATTTATTAAATTTGATTTCAATTGAAACATCAATTGAAATATATAGCTGCTAGTAATTTACATTGCTATTTATATGCTGTTATCTGTATCTGTTCACCTATGACATTTGACACCATTATATGTTATTTATACTGATGATATATGCCTGTTACTGTTGTTATATTATTATCATATCTGTTATCACTCTGCAAGTTCCATGTTAGTATAGAATTCACTATGGGTTGAAATGATACATACCCGATCGATCTGTAGAATAGGAGAAAATCGTTATGGTTTGAAATGATAAACCCAAGCGATTTTCATTGAATTGAATTTGGGATTGCAGGTAGAAATGATATATACCCGTATATATTTAAATTGCGGATTGAAATGATAAATATCCGTATCACTTGATCATAGGGTAGAAAATTATATATACAGACACCGTTGGTCTATATATAAATATTTTAAAAATGATTTCTATGGTTTTGAAAAGAAATATATGATTTTGATAAATATTGATTTTAAAGATTTATCAAAGTTGATTTAATAAAGTTGATATATATATATATATATATGTTTAAGTATTTATTTAATATATATATTTACAAATATAGGAGTTTATAATGATTCAGATTTGGAAAGATAAATTTGAAATTGAGTTGATCTTTATTTAAGAATTTTTCTTAAATCAATTTGGTTTGAAATTTTTAAATTTGAGACTTTAAAGATATGATTTTATAACTTGATTTTTATTTAAAATGATTTAAATGTATATTTCAAATAAATTGAAGGAAATATTTAGTTATTGTAATTTGGGGTTTGTTTTAAACGATATTGGATTTATTAAGTGAATATTTCAAGACTAAAATAATAGCAAAAATGAATTTGATATATATATATATATATACATATATGAAATTATCAAATTTAGTTTTGAAATGGTTGAATATATTGACTTTGATATATATTGAATTTTGAATGGATTATTGTGTGGTTCAAATCTGTATTTGAATCTGTAATGACCCGTATTTTCACGGATCGAAACATCATAAAGGAGTTGGCCTTTGGTTGCATTTCTGTTAAGTTTCAGATTTTGGCAGAATTTTGTCTATGTCCTAAGTCGGTTTGGACGAGTTAAGAGGTAAGTCTGGGTCGAGTTGCCGACTTAAGGAATTAACCGAGTTAAAGAAGTGGGGTTGACCAACTTAAGGTAGTGACCGACCTAGGTGATAAATCGTGACCGACTTAAGAGGTTTAGGCGACCTAAGGAAGAGGAGTAGGCGACCTAAGTATTCTGGGGTTAGGTCGTGGGGTAGAGTTAGGTCGGTAACGACCTAAGGAGGACCAGCAGTTAGATTGCGTAGTGATTTAGGTCGCGAGTTAGTTTGGGTCAACCTATAGAATGTTTGCGACCTAAGGGAAGCGCGAGCTAAGGAACTTACGACCTAGTGGTTAGCGAGTTAGCGACCTAGTATATAGTTAGGTCGGCAACGACCTAAGGAAGCTGGGGCTGTAGTGAGCGACCTAAGAGTTGAGTGGTAGGTCATAACACCATTAGGTCACGTGGGTGCTAAGTTGTTAGGTCGCAGGGTTTTGTAAGTCTTAGGTCGTAGCTTAGTAAGTTGTTAGGTCGCGTGTGTTTTAGTAGTTAGGTCATAAGCGACCTATGGGGTGCTTTGTTCGTTAAGTCGAAGGATGGGTTGCCTCTTAAGTAGTAAGTCGTATACCCAGTTAAGTCGTAACCTCGTTATGTCGTAGGTCGGCAAGGCAGTTAAGTGTTTGGTCGCGTTAAGACGTGTGTTTTGTAGGCAGTTAGGTCGGCAACGACCTAAGTTAGGTCGTGGACTTCTATGGTTGTTAAGTCGCGATGTGTTAGGTCGCTGAGGAGTTGAGTCGTAGCCTATGTGTTAAGTCGCGCGTTGCGTTAGGTCGTAGGTCGCTGGGTGTTTAGATGCGCAGAAGTGTTAGGTCGGAGAGGCTTAGGTCTTAAGTCGGAAGCGACTTAGGGAGATAGCCAGATTTCGACTTAAGGAATTTCAACTATAAATAGGAGGGGTTGTTCTCACTTTTTGGGATCCGGATTTTGAAGCAACGAAGTGCTGCCATTTTGAGAGCTCGACTTCTACACTTCTTCACTTCTTTTCTCCACTCTAATCTAGTGCTTCCATCCATCCAAGTTGAAGATCAAATTGAAGATTCAAGAGCTTAGATTGGAGATCTTCATCTTTTCAAGAGAGATTTCTTCGTTTGAAGCGGATTCGTGATAGATCAAGCTTGATCCCTTGCTGTCCAGATCTGAAGCGTGTTGATTAGAGGTTGTTTAGGTGATTTGGTGAGTGGTGATTATCTCTCACACGGATCCAAAGGAGTATATCGGATTGTTGGCTCGATTTGGTGTTAAAATAGGGATTTCCATGCATTTTCTTCATCCAAAGTGTAGATCCATATAGATCCATTGTTCATGATGATGTTACATCCATTTTATCATATGTTAACCTATGCAAGTTCATTCATCAAGTTTGTAGAGATATAATCCATGTTTTCATGCTTATTGGACTTTCAACTCTTTAATTACGAAAATGCCATTATTGTTATAATTGTCTACTTAGATCATATTTGAATGCTTGATTGTTTGGATTGATGTTTGATTTGATTGATTGTTATGAACTAGATGATTGATGATTAGATTTAGACCGAAGACGACTCAAAAGCTAAGGGAAAGGCTCTTGAATTGGGAAAGCTGCTCGTGGCATATGTAGCGGGATGATGAAGCTCTTATGCATAGATTCGATGATGTGATGTTGAGATGAGGCTTTGCGAGGATGTAATGAAGCGAGTCATCATGTGATGAAGACTTGGTCTAATCCAGACGGGATCATTCCAAGCATGTTGATAACTCGGTGATATGATTCGAGTTGAGGATAATGAATGGATATGAGAATAGTCGTCGAAGAGGATGACTAGGAGGTTTGGATAGCATCATTGTTGAAGGTTCTAGCATGCTCTAAGCAAGAGTACGTTTGGGCAGATTCGATAGTCCCAACGATTAACGGTTGATGGTCGAGTACTCTGGGCAGATTCGATAGTCCTAGGCACGTGCTGCGACGACGTGCGGGAGTTATGTCTATAATCGGGGTTTCCATTAGCCCTTGATGGACGGCTGAAAGAATGTGCCGGTCATTCAATTAACGGTGATATCGAAGCAATGATAACAGTGATAGCCAGAGTCATGGATGTTTGGTTGTAACGTCATTTCGGACTCAAGAGCGGTATTTTCTGGGTGCTTATCTGATTTAGGCCTTGGTACTTGGAAAACATCGCCCTTGACTCGAGTGATAGTAGCTTTACTTTAAATTGTATGTTCTGCTATGTTTGCTTCTGCTTAGTGTGTGTCTGGGGGCTATCACTGTAGAATGAGGTTGGAGTGGGAGGGTTGTATTCCTATTCTTTTCCTTTATGCTCTTTTGGTATGTTGTTAGTTAATTTACTGCTCACTAAGACTGTTGTCTGACTCAAGGCTTTATGTTTTAATTCTTATTGCCTTGGGCTGTTCGTCCATTTTGGGACGGGCAGACTAGGTAGCAGGTGACAGGTGCTGTTCTCTTCTCACGATGCTGATATCGAAGACGAGCTGGAGGGTTGCATATTATCTTCTTATTATATGTACTGGATATTCCGCTGTTTTGTATTCTCTGAGAGATATGTAGTGAGGCTTAATGCATTGACTATGTGGATGCTTGTATTCAACTATTATGGAGTTTTATATGATGTCATTTTGTTCTGTAAAGCTTCACTATACATATGTTCTATTGTATTTTGTCCATGCGCTGTGAGAAATACGATAGATTCTGTTGTTTTAATCTACCCTGACAATCGTCCATGGTCGCCTGGCACACTTTACAGCGCACTATCTCTAGATTCGGTGCTACTGAAGAGACTGCTGATTATGCAGCCATGTTCGAAGCTATGATGACTTCGATCATGAGGAGGATACCAGTTCCGGGGGCGACAGTTGATGTTGGAGTTCAAGCCCAAACTCCGAAACCAGTGGATTTTGCTAAGTTGTGCAAGGATTATACTGCTCTTGGAGGAAAGGTTTTCTTGGGAACAGAATCAACTATTGAGGTCCAGAGGTGGATAGATGCTTGTAGAAGGATATTTGGTGATTTGGGAATTGATGATGCAACTAAGAGGAAGTTGGCATCAAGGCAGCTTCAAGGGAGAGCCTTTGATTGGTGGAACTCTATTACCATCAATACTGCGGAGGAAGAGATTACTTGGGAGCAATTCCAAGCTAGATTTGAAGCTAAGTTCATTTCTACAGCTCAGAAGTCTGTTCTGTTCAAGAGGTTTGTGGAGCTCAAGCAAGGTGGAAGACCAGTTCTGGAGTATGTTTCTGAGTTTGAAGCTTTGTCCATGTATGCCCGGTCATATATTGAGTCTGCTTATCAGAAGAATGAAAAGTTTGTGACAGGCTTGGACAGCTATCTTGGGAGACAGTTGGTGGATCATTTGGACGATTCATTTGAGAAGCTTGTGGAGAAAGCTCTTAGGCATGAGAGTCTGTTTCCTAAGGAAGGATCTGTTGTTGCTGTGACCAGGGAAGAGTCTAAACCCCAGCAGGGTGGAAACAAGAAGAGGAAGCAGCAGCAGTAGAAGAGTAAGGATGGCCAGAAGAAGCCAAAAGGCGAGGTGACTTGCTACAATTGTCAGCAGAAGGGCCATTTCTCGAAGGATTGTAAGAATCCTAAGGTGCCGATGAAGTGTCACAACTGTGACAAGCCGGGGCATTTCAGGAAGAATTGTCCAGAACCGAGGAAGGACAGGCAGATTGTGCAAGCCTATGCTTTAGGAGCTGTTCCGTCGTCTTCGAAAGCTCCTACTGCTGAAGAGAAGGGAAAGAGTGTGGTTGTTCAAGGTACTCTTTTCCTATGTGGTGTTCCAGTTAGAGTTCTGTTTGATACTGGAGCGTCGCATTCATTTGTTTGTAGTGAACTCGTAGGCCGGTTGGGTTTGGAACCGGATATTGTTGATAGGCCATTGGTTGTGACTAATCCAATTGGGCGTTCGTCTTGTTTGTGTATGTTATGCCGTGGTCTAGTTGTATCGAGTCATGGTTGCTCTTTTGTTTGTGATTGCTTTGTTCTGAACTTTGCAGGGTTCGGAATTATTTTGGGTATGGACTGGCTTAGGAAGTATGCGGCAAAGGTTGATTGTGAGAGGCTGGAGGTGACAGTCGAGAATGTGGAAGGGCGAAAGATTGTGATACGATGTAAGCATGAGGAAGGCGTCTTCATGAGCTTCATGTATTCGCTAGTTGCTCCACGGGATGGACTGTCTTTAGTGCCAATCGCAAATGGATTTGAGGATGTCTTTGACGAAGTCAAAGGGTTGCCGCCGCATAGAGAGATCGAGTTCCGTATAGATCTAGTTGAAGGAGCCAGACCTGTTGTGATGCCTCTTAGGCGGATGGCGCCTAAGGAACAGCAGGAGTTGAGGGTGCAAGTTGATGATCTTTTGCAGAAAGGATTCATTCGGCGTAGTGTGTCCGAGTGGGGTGCACCAGTTGTGTTTGCAACCAAGGCAGATGGGTCGTTGAGCTTGTGTGTCGATTATCGTAAGCTGAATAAGGTGACTAAGAAGAACAAGTATCCATTGCCGAGAATAGATGACTTGTTTGATCAGCTTCACGAAGCTAAGGTGTTTTCTCAGATGGATTTGGCAACGGGATTTCACCAGTTTAGAGTGGCTAAGGATAGTGTGCCAAAGACTGCTTTTAGGACACCATCCGGTTTCTTTGAGTGGCTGGTAATGCCGTTTGGATTGACTAACGCGCCAGCATATTTTGTGGATCTTATGAATAGAGTGTTCAGAGATCAGTTGAACAAGTTCGTACTTGTGTTCGTGGATGATATCCTGATTTATTCCAGAACGGAGGAAGAGCACAAGACGCACTTGCGTATGGTTTTGGAAATCTTGCGGAAACATCAGCTGAAGGCTAAGTTTTCGAAGTGTCACTTCTGGAAGAGTGAAGTGAGGTTCTTAGGCCATGTGATTTCTGGAAATGGAATAGCGGTTGATCCCGCTAAGGTGGCAGCAATCCAGGATTGGGTTAGACCTAAGAATGCATCTGATGTGAGAAGTTTTCTTGGATTAGCAGGATATTATCGACGGTTTATCAAAGACTTCTCCAAGGTAGCTGCACCATTAACAGGATTGACGAAGAAGAACCAAGTGTTCAATTGGGATGCTAAGTGTGAGCAAGCTTTCGGAATCCTGAAAGAGAGATTGACGAGTGCTCCTGTTTTGACTATTCCAAGTGGGAATGATGAGATGGTGGTTTACACCGACGCATGTGGTACTGGACTTGGAGCAGTGCTGATGCAGAAGGATAAAGTTGTTGCGTATGCCAGTCGAAAACTGAAGCCACATGAAAGGAATTACCCAACTCATGATCTGGAGTTAGCGGCGATTGTATTTGCTCTGAAGATGTGGAGACATTATCTGTTGGGAGTTCGATTCGAGTTGTTTACGGATCACAAGTCGTTGAAGTATCTTTTCTCCCAAAAGGATTTGAATCTTCGGCAGCAACGTTGGCTAGAGTTTTTAGCATCATATGATTTTGGTATAGCTTATACTCCGGGAAAAGGTAACGCAGTGGCAGATGCGTTAAGTCGAAGACATGCAGGATTGGGAGCCATGTTTTCAGAATGGAAGAGTCTCGAGTATTTAGCTGGATTTGACTTTAGGCCCTGATGTGAATTGGAACCTGAGATGTTGGCAAACTTATCAATAAGACCGACTCTTGTGGAAAGGATTGGCGAGAGTCAAAAGCGAGATGATAAGCTTGTCAAGATTATCCGTGATTTGGAATCTGGAGTGGATCCCGAAAAGGATAAAGGATTCGAGGTCGATCGAGAGGGTTGGCTTCGAAAGCAAGGACGACTAGTTGTTCCCGATATAGATGAATTGAGGAGTGAAGTTTTGAAGGAAAGTCATCACTCGAAGTTGACAATTCATCCAGGAGGAAATAAGATGTATCGGGATATGAAGAGAACCTACTACTGGGAAGGTATGAAGAAGGATGTTGGAAATTTTATTTCCAAATGTATGAACTGCCAGTTGGTAAAAGCCGAACAGAAGAAGCCAAGTGGATTGCTTCAGCCATTAGAAGTTCCTACATGGAAGTGGGAACAAGTGTCGATGGATTTTATCGATGGATTGCCTAGAACCAGGATGGGAAATGAAGGGATTTGGGTCATTGTGGATCGTCTGACTAAGAGTGCACGATTCATTCCTGTTCGATCGACTAGGACTGCATCAAAGTTGGCTGAGTTTTATGTTAAGTGGATAGTTCGATTCCATGGTATTCCGAAGAGTATAGTGAGCGATCGAGACCCATTGTTCACTAGTGGATTTTGGAAGAGCTTCCAGGAAGTCTTGGGAACCGAGTTGTGTTTGGGTACAGCTTATCATCCCCAAACAGATGGTCAGACCGAGAGAGTCAACCGAGTTTTGGAAGATCTCCTCAGAGCTTGTGTTTTGGATTTCAGAGGATCATGGGAAGATCACCTTCATTTGGTGGAGTTTGCATACAACAACAGTTACCAGTCAAGTATTGGTATGGCACCATATGAGGCATTGTATGGAAGACCGTGTAACTCTCCGACATGTTGGTTGGAAACTGGAGAAAAGCTGATGCTTGGGCCAGAGATGATTCGGCAGACTTCAGATTGCATAGAGATCATTCGGCAACGAATGAAGGCAGCCCAAGACCGTCAGAAGAGTTATGACGATAAGCGTCGTAAGGATTTGGAGTTCGACGTAGGAGATACGGTTTTTGTGAAGATTTCTCCACTGAAGAATGTTATTCGATTCGGGAAGAAAGGAAAATTGACCCCGAGATTTGTTGGACCATTCCCGATCATCGAGCGAATTGGAAAGCTCGCCTATAGGTTGGAGTTACCTGAGAAGATGTCAGGTGTGCACAATGTTTTTCATGTATCATATCTACGGAAGTATGTGCACGACTCGAATACAGTGGTTTCTGCTGATAGCTGTGAAGACTTCGAAGTTGACCCAGTCAATAGAAGTCCTCGTAAGCCGCTTCGTGTTGTTGAAACCGACACGAAACAGCTTAGGAGGAAGGTAGTTAAGTTGCTCAAGATACAATGGAGTGACGATGATAACGACTGTACGTGGGAGGTGGAAGAGAGGATGAAAGCAGCTCATCCTGAACTCTTCAAGGTATGGCCCTAAGGTGTCGTGTCATCTCGCGATATTGTAACTTGTTCTAATTTTAGAATTCTGTACGCTAAGCTAGAATTGGATGCATGGTTTGCTAATTGTTATGGTTGGTAGGCGTATAGAATAGTCTTTGATTTCTTTGTTTGTTTGGAATTTCGGGGGCGAAATTCCTAAGGGGGAGAGAATGTAATGACCCGTATTTTCACGGATCGAAACATCGTAAAGGAGTTGGCCTTTGGTTGCATTTCTGTTAAGTTTTAGATTTTGGCAGAATTTTGTCTATGTCCTAAGTCGGTTTGGACGAGTTAAGAGGTAAGTCTGGGTCGAGTTGCCGACTTAAGGAATTAACCGAGTTAAGGAAGTGGGGTTGACCGACTTAAGGTAGCGACCGACCTAGGTGATAAATCGTGACCGACTTAAGAGGTTTAGGCGACCTAAGGAAGAGGAGTAGGCGACCTAAGTATTCTGGGGTTAGGTCGTGGGGTAGAGTTAGGTCGGTAACGACCTAAGGAGGACCAGCAGTTAGATTGCGTAGTGATTTAGGTCGCGAGTTAGTTTGGGTCAACCTACAGAATGTTTGCGACCTAAGGGAAGCGCGAGCTAAGGAACTTACGACCTAGTGGTTAGCGAGTTAGCGACCTAGTATATAGTTAGGTCGGCAACGACCTAAGGAAGCTGGGGCTGTAGTGAGCGACCTAAGAGTTGAGTGGTAGGTCGTAACACCATTAGGTCGCGTGGGTGCTAAGTTGTTAGGTCGCAGGGATTTGTAAGTCTTAGGTCGTAGCTTAGTAAGTTGTTAGGTCGCGTGTGTTTTAGTAGTTAGGTCGTAAGCGACCTATGGGGTGCTTTGTTCGTTAAGTCGAAGGATGGGTTGCCTCTTAAGTAGTAAGTCATATACCCAGTTAAGTCATAACCTCGTTATGTCGTAGGTCAGCAAGGCAGTTAAGTGTTTGGTCGCGTTAAGACGTGTATTTTGTAGGCAGTTAGGTCGGCAACGACCTAAGTTAGGTCGTGGACTTCTATGGTTGTTAAGTCGCGATGTGTTAGGTCGCTGAGGAGTTGAGTCGTAGCCTATGTGTTAAGTCGCGCGTTGCGTTAGGTCGTAGGTCGCTGGGTGTTTAGATGCGCAGAAGTGTTAGGTCGGAGAGGCTTAGGTCGTAAGTCGGAAGCGACTTAGGGAGATAGCCAGATTTCGACTTAAGGAATTTCAGCTATAAATAGGAGGGGTTGTTCTCACTTTTTGGGATCCGGATTTTGAAGCAACGAAGTGCTGCCATTTTGAGAGCTCGAATTCTACACTTTTTCACTTCTTTTCTCCACTCTAATCTAGTGCTTCCATCCATCCAAGTTGAAGATCAAATTGAAGATTCAAGAGCTTAGATTGGAGATCTTCATCTTTTCAAGAGAGATTTCTTCGTTTGAAGCGGATTCGTGATAGATCAAGCTTGATCCCTTGCTGCCCAGATCTGAAGCGTGTTGATTAGAGGTTGTTTAGGTGATTTGGTGAGTGGTGATTATCTCTCACACGGATCCAAAGGAGTATATCGGATTGTTGGCTCGATTTGGTGTTAAAATAGGGATTTCCATGCATTTTCTTCATCCAAAGTGTAGATCCATATAGATCCATTGTTCATGATGATGTTACATCCATTTTATCATATGTTAACCTATGCAAGTTCATTCATCAAGTTTGTAGAGATATAATCCATGTTTTCATGCTTATTGGACTTTCAACTCTTTAATTACGAAAATGCCATTATTGTTATAATTGTCTACTTAGATCATATTTGAATGCTTGATTGTTTGGATTGATGTTTGATTTGATTGATTGTTATGAACTAGATGATTGATGATTAGATTTAGACCGAAGACGACTCAAAAGCTAAAGGAAAGGCTCTTGAATTGGGAAAGCTGCTCGTGGCATATGTAGCGGGATGATGAAGCTCTTATGCATAGATTCGATGATGTGATGTTGAGATGAGGCTTTGCGAGGATGTAATGAAGCGAGTCATCATGTGATGAAGACTTGGTCTAATCCAGACGGGATCATTCCAAGCATGTTGATAACTCGGTGATATGATTCGAGTTGAGGATAATGAATGGATATGAGAATAGTCGTCGAAGAGGATGACTAGGAGGTTTGGATAGCATCGTTGTTGAAGGTTCTAGCATGCTCTAAGCAAGAGTACGTTTGGGCAGATTCGATAGTCCTAACGATTAACGGTTGATGGTCGAGTACTTTGGGCAGATTCGATAGTCCTAGGCACGGGCTGCGACGACGTGCGGGAGTTATGTCTAGAACCGGGGTTTCCATTAGCCCTTGACGGACGGCTGAAAGAATGTGCCGGTCATTCAATTAACGGTGATATCGAAGCAATGATAACAGTGATAGCCAGAGTCATTGATGTTTGGTTGTAACGTCATTTCGGACTCAAGAGCGGTATTTTCTGGGTGCTTATCTGATTTAGGCCTTGGTACTTGGAAAACATCGCCCTTGACTCGAGTGATAGTAGCTTTACTTTAAATTGTATGTTCTGCTATGTTTGCTTCTGCTTAGTGTGTGTCTGGGGGCTATCACTGTAGAATGAGGTTGGAGTGGGAGGGTTGTATTCCTATTCCTTTTCCTTTATGCTCTTTTGGTATGTTGTTAGTTAATTTACTGCTCACTAAGACTGTTGTCTGACTCAAGGCTTTATGTTTTAATTCTTATTGCCTTGGGCTGTTCGTCCATTTTGGGACGGGCAGACTAGGTAGCAGGTGACAGGTGCTGTTCTCTTCTCACGATGCTGATATCGAAGACGAGTTGGAGGGTTGCATATTATCTTCTTATTATATGTACTGGATATTCCGCTGTTTTGTATTCTCTGAGAGATATGTAGTGAGGCTTAATGCATTGACTATGTGGATGCTTGTATTCAACTATTATGGAGTTTTATATGATGTCATTTTGTTCTGTAAAGCTTCACTATACATATGTTCTATTGTATTTTGTCCATGCGCTGTGAGAAATACGATAGATTCTGTTGTTTTAATCTACCCTGACAATCGTCCATGGTCGCCTGGCACACTTTACAACGCACTATCTCTAGATTCGGTGCAGGGGTCATGGGCGGTCGTCCCAGAATCGGTATAATTCAAAATGGTTTATTGAGAAATTTAATTGGTTGAAATTTAGCTGAATTTGGAAGTCGAGTTGATTTGAATCGATTTGTGAAATTGTGGAAACTATCTTTATTATATAAAGTATTTTTAAAATATATTTAAAAACTATTTTTATATTATTTTATAAACTATTTTAATATAACTATTTTTATTATAACTATTTTAGTATAAATTATTTTTATATAAACTATTTTAATTATACTATTTATTTTAATATATATTATTTAACTTATAACTATTTTATATAAATTATTTTATTTTATAAACTATTTTATTATATATATATACTAATTTTAATATCTAAACTGTTTAAGGGAAAGTGTTATGATTCCAAAATGCTATAATTTCAAAGTGTTATGATTTCCAAAATGCTATGATTTCAAAGCTGTGATTTCCAAAGTGTTTTGATTTTTAAAAGACTATGATTTCGAAAGCGTTTAACTTTGGAAAGTGGTATGATTTTTGGAAATGGATATATTTGAAATGGAAATGATATCGTATTGATTTGGGATTTTAAATGGAAATGATATTTTGGTTTTGAAGTATAAACTATTTTGAAATGACCGCGATGTTATAATAACGGTTGGTTGTTAAAGAGACTGGGATCGGATATGGACATACTCTCTGTCGATACCGAAAACCACTTTAACAACTGTGTACACGGTGGAGATTCCAGAATGAAGTAGGATGGTGGCGACGATTCCTATTGAGGTATATACGTGGACCCGACTTCCGTGAGGTGGCATAAGGTGGCTAAAACAGGAGCGATTGACGGGCCAATGAGGTAGCACCTCTGATCGGACGCATTTGTTCGATACCGTTCTATTACTTTGTGATTGATTTGGTGGCCATCCTTTGATTTTGATTTGGGAGTGTGTTCCGAGGTAGGCGGTAGTGGCTGCTATATGTTTCCACCAGCCCGAATGCGTAATTGGTATATCTACCCTGGCATTGCCTAGTTGTGCCGTGTCACCTACCATATCGAGCTTTACTACAAGTTTCTATTTGTGTCGTACCTATGGAGTATCTTCTCGTAGCCTCTCGAGGTATGCAGGTACTGTATAGACTATTGGCACTATTATGTGTTAAGGGCTATATGGGTAACCCCTTAACGCTATTTAAAAGTAAGTTTATTTTACTATTAAACACTATTATAATAGCGAATATTACTACATAGTAGATAGTTTAACGGATCCTTAGAGGATGGTTATCCCAAACATCCTTTAAGTTACTATATTTCAGTTGATATTTCAGTTGATATTTCACTTGAGTTGGATTTATTGATATAAGAATGTTAATCCTGACTCGAGTGTTTTGTGTTTTGCTTTACGCTCGAATCAGACTGAGTGATACAGTATTCGAGACTCACCTTTTGGAGTTGGAGCTTCGCTTGGAGATCCAGCTATCTATCGATTCTGCTACCAGTTATCCAGTTGATTCCAGTGATGTATTCAGGTCTTGTATTTGACTATTGTATTGAGATATCTATGTATTCGAGACTTTCTTTAACTCTGTTATATATATATAGTAGCATCATGAACTACTATTCTTTTGTTTCTGCTGCATTATTGTTATATTACCCTGTGTCTATGATCTGTGAAAATTTTATTTACTGTATATGCGGAGTTTTGCCAAATTTTATTTACAATCCATTGTTTTGAATTATTCAAGTCCGGCATGTGTGGATTTATTGTCGATTTGAATGGTCCAAAATACTGGGTCGTTACGTGGACCCGACTCCCGTGAGTTGGCATAAGGTGGCTAAAACAGGAGCGATTGACGGGCCAATGAGGTAGCACCTCTGATCGGACGCATTTCTTCGATACCGTTCTATTACTTTGTGATTGATTTGGTGGCCACCCTTTGATTTTGATTTGGGAGTGTGTTCCGAGGTGGGCGGTAGTGGCTGCTATGCGTTTCTACCAGCCCGGATGCGTAATTGGTATATCTACCCTGGCATTGCCTAGTTGTGCCGTGTCACCTACCATATCGAGCTTTACTACGAGTTTCTATTTGTGTCGTACCTGGAGTATCTTCTCGTAGCCTCTCGAGGTATGCAGGTACTGTATAGACTATTGGCACTATTATGTGTTAAGGGCTATATGGGTAACCCCTTAACGCTATTTAAAAGTAAGTTTATTTTACTATTAAACACTATTATAATAGCGAATATTACTACATAGTAGATAGTTTAACGGATCCTTAGAGGATGGTTATCCCAAACATCCTTTAAGTTACTATATTTCAGTTGATATTTCACTTGAGTTGGATTTATTGATATAAGAGTGTTAATCCTGACTCGAGTGTTTTGTGTTTTGCTTTACGCTCGGGTCAGACTGAGTGATACAGTATTCGAGACTCACCTTTAGAGTTGGAGCTTCGCTTGGAGATCCAGCTATCTATCGATTCTACTATCAGTTATCCAGTTGATTCCAGTGTTGTATTCAGATCTTGTATTTGACTATTGTATTGAGGTATCTATGTATTCGAGACTTCTGTTGTATCTTGTTTAACTCTGTTATATATATAGTAGCTTCATGAACTACTATTCTTTTGTTTCCGCTGCATTATTGTTATATTACTCTATGTCTATGATCTGTGAAAATTTTATTTACTATATATGCTCAGTTTTGCCAAATTTTATTTACTATCCATTGTTTTGAATTATTCAAGTCCGGCATGTGTGGATTTATTGTCGATTTGAATGGTCCAAAATACTGGGTCGTTACATGTCTAAACCCAAACAACCAATTTATTTGGATGTTATGGATGTATGGTTGAGTATATTGATTTCATGTGATGATTTTATGCTTTTGGTTGCAAGTGATTGTTGTTATGTTAGATATGATTTTATAACTCGATTTTGATTTAAAGTGATTTAAATGTATATTTCAAATAAATTGAAGGAAATATTTAGTTATTGTAATTTGGGGTTTATTTTAAATGATATTGGATTTATTAAGTGAATATTTCAAGACTAAAATAATAGCAAAAATGAATTTGATATATATATATATATATATGAAATTATCGAATTTAGTTTTGAAATGGTTGAATATATTGACTTTGATATATATTGAATTTTGAATGGATTATTGTGTGGTTCAAATCTGTATTTGAATCGGTATAATTTAAAATGGTTTATTGAGAAATTTAATTGAGTTGAAATTTAGCTGAATTTGGAAGTCAAGTTGATTTGAATCGATTTGTGAAATTGTGGAAACTATCTTTATTATAAAAAGTATTTTTAAAATATATTTAAAAACTATTTTTATATTATTTTATAAACTATTTTAATATAACTATTTTTATTATAACTATTTTAGTATAAATTATTTTTATATAAACTATTTTAATTATACTATTTATTTTAATATATATTATTTAACTTATAACTATTTTATATAAATTATTTTATAAACTATTTTATTATATATATACTAATTTTAATATCTAAACTGTTTAAGGGAAAGTGTTATGATTCCAAAATGCTATAATTTCAAAGTGTTATGATTTCCAAAATGCTATGATTTCAAAGCTGTGATTTCCAAAGTGTTTTGATTTTTAAAAGACTATGATTTCGAAAGCGTTTAACTTTGGAAAGTGGTATGATTTTTGGAAATGGATATATTTGAAATGGAAATGATATCGTATTGATTTGGGATTTTAAATGGAAATGATATTTTGGTTTTGAAGTATAAACTATTTTGAAATGACCGCAGTGTTATAATAACGGTTGGTTGTTAAAGAGACTGGGATCGGATATGGACATACTCTCTGTCGATACCGAAAACCACTTTAACAACTGTGTACGCGATGGAGATTCCAGAATGAAGTAGGATGGTGGCGACGATTCCAATTGAGGTATATACGTGGACCCGACTTCCGTGAGTTGGCATAAGGTGGCTAAAACAGGAGCGATTGATGGGCCAATGAGGTAGCACCTTTGATCGGACGCATTTGTTCGATACCGTTCTATTACTTTGTGATTGATTTGGTGGCCACCCTTTGATTTTGATTTGGGAGTGTGTTCCGAGGTAGGCGGTAGTGGCTGCTATATGTTTCCACCAGCCCGAATGCGTAATTGGTATATCTACCCTGGCATTGCCTAGTTGTGCCGTGTCACCTACCATATCGAGCTTTACTACGAGTTTCTATTTGTGTCGTACCTATGGAGTATCTTCTCCTAGCCTCTCGAGGTATGCAGGTACTGTATAGACTATTGGCACTATTATGTGTTAAGGGCTATATGGGTAACCCCTTAACGCTATTTAAAAGTAAGTTTATTTTACTATTAAACACTATTATAATAGCGAATATTACTACATAGTAGATAGTTTAACGGATCCTTAGAGGATGGTTATCCCAAACATCCTTTAAGTTACTATATTTCAGTTGATATTTCACTTGAGTTGGATTTATTGATATAAGAATGTTAATCCTGACTCGAGTGTTTTGTGTTTTGCTTTACGCTCGGGTCAGACTGAGTGATACAGTATTCGAGACTCACCTTTTGGAGTTGGAACTTCGCTTGGAGATCCAGCTATCTATCGATTCTGCTACCAGTTATCCAGTTGATTCCAGTGATGTATTCAGGTCTTGTATTTGACTATTGTATTGAGGTATCTATGTATTCGAGACTTCTGTTGTATCTTGTTTAACTCTGTTATATATATAGTAGCTTCATGAACTACTATTCTTTTGTTTCCGCTGCATTATTGTTATATTACTCTGTGTCTATGATCTGTGAAAATTTTATTTACTGTATATGCTCAGTTTTGCCAAATTTTATTTACTATCCATTGTTTTGAATTATTCAAGTCCGGCATGTGTGGATTTACTGTCGATTTGAATGGTCCAAAATACTGGGTCGTTACATGTCTAAACCCAAACAACCAATTTATTTGGATGTTATGGATGTATGGTTGAGTATATTGATTTCATGTGATGATTTTATGCTTTTGGTTGCATGTGATTGTTGTTATGTTATATTGATTGGTTTTGTTATAAATTGAGACAACTTAAACATTTCACTTTTATAAAAAAATTAACTTCTTTGGATTATATAAGTGAAATACATGTTATGGAAGCAATAACTATTGCTTTTGGTTTCATAAAATAAGCGTTGTTTGCCCGACAATTAGGTACGTTCTCGGATTACGATTTTCTAGCGATATTATATTGTTTTTCCATGGTTTGGGATATTTTTTTTGAAATATATGATATATATTGTAAATATTGATATTATTACTTTTCCCCCGACCTCTCCGTACAAAGGAGAGACTGTCGAAATTTTCCATGAATTTTGGACTTAGAAATTTTTTCGAAACGTTTCTAAACTGTTGTTAACTTGAATATAAAGGATTTAATTGTTTATAAATTTATATATTTTGTTTAAATTATTTAATTTTGTAAATTAAATTTTTATAAATTTAATATTTTGAATAAGATATAATGATTTCTTAATTCCTTCTTTTCCTTTCTTTTTCCTTTTCGAGGACGAAAAGTTTTGAGTGGGGGAGAGTGTAATGATCCGTAATTTTCGATAGTCAAAAATTGTAAATTTAGTAAGGTTATGTGATTTAGTGTTGGAAGAAATAAAATTTTGTGGTTTAATAATAAAAATGTAATTGGAATAAAATGTGATAGTATTAGTTTAAGGTAATTTATTACTGCTTTAAATGTAATTCCAATTAATTAAAATGATAAAGAGTTATAATTGGTGTAGATTGTAAATATATTATAGTAAGGTGTGAATTAAGCGACGTTGGACTTAAAAGAGTAATTGATAATTTAAAATGTTGTATTAATTAGATAGTAAGTAACAAATGGAAATTTAATAAAATTAGTGTTGTGGTAGTAATTAGAACACTTGTTGTGGAAAATAACTTATAAGATGTGATTAAAAGTTAATGGTGACAATTATTTTATGTTACCTATTTAGTTAGTTTGTTAAATTTGATTTGGAAATCAATTTCAATTAATTCACTTAATTAGTGCATTTAATGTAGATTAAATTGATAATTGTAGAATATTAATTCAATAAGATGTAACCAATGTAAATTTTATTCATAATATGATAATTGACTGAATAAAAAGAATTGAAATCAAGTTTGATCAATTTATTGGAATTTAAGCTATAATAAATGGATTTATTGCAGTTAAATGTAATTAAATACTACGTTAATGAAAGTTAAGATGATAACTGTAAAATATGAATATAATAAAATGTATAGGAATGTTAATTATATTCACAAGGCAATAATTGAATTAATAAAAGAGTAAACCAAAGATAAATAAATTTATTTGGATTTTAGATTATAATAAAATTGACCAAAAATTCAATATAATTGAATTATTGCAACCAATATGGTAAAAGATGGAAATTGTGGCATATTAATGTAATACGGTATAAACCAGTGTAACTTTGTCCATAAATTAATAATTGATTGAATAAAGGGCTGAAATCAAATTAAAAACAATTTATTGGAATTAAATTTTAATAAATTGGATTTAATTACAGTTGAAATTGAACACCGTAATTGGTGAAATAATTAACATTGAATTGATATGTAAATTTTCTTTAAGTTATTACAAATGTCTAAGAAATCAAAAATTATGAAATTTGTTAGTTTATAAAAATCGAATAAAAAAGTGATTAATTTATTTAATTAATGTAAAAATAGCCATTTTGGCCACTGTCTCGGATTTCGACGAAACTAGTTTCATCGGATCCGTAACGGTGAATTATTGTAAGCTTTCAAGTTTTGTAGCGATCGGACTTGTCGTTTGATCGTACGGACTCGAAACGCGTAGAAATCAATTTAATTAAATTCAATTGAAATCGATTTGAAATAAGCTGGTTTTAAAGCTAACTTCTTCATACGATGGAATTAGGACTTGAAACCTGTCCCAATGAGTTTAAAAATATCGAAAACATCTATTTTGACATATGGGATGACCCATTTCCGTTACGGGAACGAAATAAACTTTTCGGGTCGTTTATCGTTCAACTTTCAAATCAATCTAGTCCATTCGTTTCTATTTCTGATCTGCCTATTTATAACCTGTTATAAACCCTAGCTATTTCTTATTCCATTTGTATGTACGTACAATTTTATCTGCTTCTCTCTTTCCAATGGCAGACAAACCAAAACCAATTCCCAATTCCAAATTCAATTACAAACCAAAATCAATTGCAAAATTTAAACTCCTCCAAACCTTTGCAAGTTATATATCAATTCGAAAATCTTGATGAGCATAATTCACTAGTGTGATTCATTTCTCAAATCGAATCACCGTTTTCCCAGAAATCGCTGAATTAGTTTCGGCCGTCCATATGAAATTTTAACGATCCAACGGTGGATCTTCCATTATGGGAAAATCGGGAAGTTCGGACTTGTAGAGGTCGCGGAGCAGGTCCTATGTAACAACCCGCATATTTATCGATTTTATATTTAAATATTTTATCGTTAGTCGGATGTTAGTCCGAAAAGCTACTTTTTTCATACGGTCAAATTAGGACTCAAGACCACCTCCATTGAGTTCAAAATGACGTTTGCGATCTTTTTGAGTGTAAACTTCGATATGTTTGGAGATAGTCAAATTTTCGACACTTTTTTCCCGCCTTTGACTTTGGTTGGACTACACCTTCTAACTCAGCCCCAACCCACCTCCTCTTCCTCACTTTATCAAACACTTCAAGCTTTGTCAAAAATGGAGGAGGGAAAGGGAAATTAAAACTCCAAACTCAAATTAAATTGCAATTCCAACATTCAACTCCAAATTCAAGAAGAAGATAGTGGATTCAAGCTTTGGATTGCTTCTACTTGCTTTTAATCTCCATCTTCATCCATTTTAGTGAAAAGGTGAGATTTTTGATCTCACATCTTGCCTATAATCGTCATTGGACTGATGGGAATGGTTCCTTATCACTTTAGCATGCACATTTGCATTTGGTTTGGATTGGATTGGCGAAAAACTCCAATTTTTAGTGTTTTTGGTGAATTCCGGCCTTTAGGTCGTTCTGCCCAGGTTAGGTCGTCCAGACTGCTAGCTCGTGCACGTTGAAAAGTCACGGCCTTCATATTTTCGTTCGCATGCCTTAGGTCGTCCGCGAGTTAACGCCTTAGGTCGTCCGCGAGTTAACGCCTTTAGGTCGTTCGCCTATAGGTTGGTCTGCCCACCTATTTAGCTCGTTCGGGGTTAGGTCGTTAGGCCTTAGCTCGTATGGCCATTATTACGCGTCTGGAGTTAAGTCGTGCGCGGTTTAGGCATTAAGTCGTAGGTCGTCCCCGACCTAACTTCACTAGGTCGTTCCAGGCCTTAAGTCGTAGGTCGTCCCCGACCTAACTTCACTAGGTCGTTCCAGGCCTTAAGTCGTGGGTCGCCCCCGACCTAACTTCACTAGGTCGTTCCAGGCCTTAAGTCGTGGGTCGCCCCGACCTAACTTCACTAGGTCGTTCCAGGCCTTAAGTCGTGGGTCGCCCCCGACCTAAAATCACTCAGCAACACTAGGTCGCCTACTCCCCTAGGTCGCGTACCCCTTAGGTCGCTCGACCTTACCACTTCATTTAGGTCGCTCGGCTCTCTCCTGTTAGGCCGCTTGTCTTCACTTAGGTCGTAACATTTAGGTTGCCCCCGCACCCCTACCTAGGGGGTTGCCACCCCCTGGACCCCCCTCCGTAGGCGATCTTATCTGAAAAACATTCAATAGAACTTCCACTTTGATACATTTTGAGCTGATTTCCTTGGATTTTTTCACGTCTTCGAATGTGAATTTTTGTGATAGATTATTTCTACCATCATTTTGTAATTTGTCACTTTAAAAATATGACGGTTTCAATACTAGTAGTAAATATCAAAACTCTTTCATCAAAGCGATTTCAACTCTATTTTATTACAAAGCTCTTTTTCCTAAACCGTTTTCCAACCTATTAGTATATACAAGCCTTTACTTCACTCGGATGAGAAATCGAATTAAATGACTTAGTAAAACGAGTGGTATGAAACGCTTACGTTCACTTCGTCGGTTAGCTCTTGGACTTGTTCGATTGAACCCTTTTTGTGACAATTTTCTAGTGAAGATCTACAGTTGGCTCGTAAATATTTAAGTTAAGCTAGTGGTTATGGGACATGAAGCTAAACTCATATATTTACTGGCTTAGTGTAATTGACACTTCCTTTTGATCATGGCGATCATTTTTGTGATTTAGACTAGCGATTAAGCGATGTCTCTTTGTCTACGAGGGAGACTAAACCCCGTTTGTGTGATGTTTCACCATCACATATTGGGGTAGCGCCCCATGGTCTTCGGGCAGTTTGTGTGTCAAAATTTAATGGATAGCTTCCATGAGATAGCTTCTCGTTCATGCGTTACGCGCGTTGGTGAGTTTTCATGCTCCCATTCTTGTGATAGGCCTCCCCTTTTTTTATGTGATTTCTGGATTTCTTGTGATGATTTCTGGAAATTGTGCTTCACCAATTTTCATGATTTTCATTGATATGATATCAGTTTTTGTGCATTGGTGAATTCGTGTGTCATTGACTTGTTATGAATACAAGTTTAGGGTATGATACCCTATTTTAGCTTTGAGAAGATTCTTGTGATATTGATTAATCTCTTGTTGATTATCATTTACATACTTATAGTAGTATGCCATTATTGTAACGACCCGTATTTTTACGGATCGGAACATCGTAAAACAGTTGACATTTGGTCGCATTTGTGATAAGTCGTCCTGAGTTTAAGTCCTAAGTCGTGACCAAGTTAAGGAATTCGGCGAGTTAGGTGATAAGTCATTTAAAAGTTAAGTCGTGGTAGCTTAGGTCGTAGGGTGTTGGAGCGACCTAAGGTAGTGGACGACCTAAGGGGTAGGTCGGCGACGACCTAAGGAAGCTGGGTTAGCAATGGGACGACCTATAGAATTTGGCAACCTAAGATTAGTAAGCGACTTTGGAATTTGCGGTAACCCAAGAAAAAGTTAAGTGTTAGGTCGGCTTGGCGAGTTAACGACCTAAGGAATTGACCGACTTAAGACATAGACGACTTAAGGAGTTAATGACCTAAGGGATTGAGCTAGTTAGGAAGTTAGGTCGTTTGAGCGACTTAAGGATTTTAGGTCGTAAGTTGTTATGTTGTGAGGCCATAGGTCGTAGGTCGAAGTTAACTCGGCAAGTGTTAAGTCGAGCATGAGTTTAGGTCGTCTGTATTAAGTCGTAGACGACTTAGGTGTTAGCTGTTAAGTCGTAGATCGTATCCCAGTTGACTCGTTAAGGCGGTATTGTTGCTGAGTCGAGTGTGCTGAGTCGTTAGGTGGTAACTCGTTAAGTCATAGGTCGTATCCTCTGTTAAGTCGTATCTTGGTTAGGTCGTAACATTGCTAGGTCGGCGAAGCTGCTAAGTCGTTAGGTTGTATAGGCGCGTGTGTTAAGTCGTTACCGACTTAGGGGTTAGTTGCTGAGTCGTAGGTCGTAAGGCAGAGGGAGGCTTAGGTTGGAGACGACCTAAGAAGGCAGACGAGTTAAGGAATTTCAGCTATAAATACTCGTCCATTTCTCACTTTTTGGGATCTGGATTTCGAAGCGACGAAGTGCTGCCATTTTGAGAGCTCGACTTCTACACTTCTTCACTTCTTTTCTCCACTCTAATCTAGTGATTCCTTCCATCCATATTGAATATCAAATCGAAGATCGAAGAGCTTAGATTGAAGATCTACATTCTTCGAAGAGAGATTTCATCGTTTGAAGCGGATTTGTGATAGATCAGGCTAGATCCTTCGCTGTCCAGATCTGAAGCGTGTTGATTTGAGATTGTTTAGGTGATTTGGTGAGTGGTGATTATCTCTCACACGGATCCAAAGGAGTATATCGGATCGTTGGCTTGATTTTGTGTTAAAGTAGAGATGTCCATGCATTTTCCTAATCATATGTGTAGATCCATATAGATTCATTGTTCATGATGATTTGACATCCATTCTACTACATGTTAACCTATGCAAGTTCATTCATCAAGTTTATAGAGATATTGTTCATGTTTTCATGCTTGTTAGACTTTCAACTCTTTAATTACGAAATTGCCATTATTGTGATAATTGTCTACTTAGATCATATTTAAATGCTTGCTTGTTTGGATTAATGTTTGATTTGATTGATTACTATGAATTAGATGATTGATGATTTGATTTAGACCGAAGATGATTCAAAAGCTAAGAGAACGGCTCTTGAATTGGGAAAGCTGCTCGTGGCATATGTAGCGAATGATGAAGCTCTTATACATAGATTTGATGATGATGTTGAGATGAGGCTTTGCGAGGATGTAATGAAGCGAAGCAAGATATGAGATAGTCTGGGTCTAATCTAGATGGGATCATTCCAAGCAGATTGATAACACGGTGATATGGTTCGAGTTGAGGATAATGGATGCTCGAGAGGCGCTTGAGCTAGTATGGAAATAGTGGTCGAGGAGGATGAGTAGAAGGCTGAGATCTCATCGTTGTTGAAGGTTCTAGCATGCTCAAAGCAAGAGTACGTTGGGCAGATTCGATAGTCCCTGAAGGCTACGGATTGGTAGTCAAGTACTCTGGGCAGATTCGATAGTCCTAGGCACGGGTCACGATGACGTGCGGGAGTTATGTCTAGAACCGGGGTTTCCATTAGCCCTTGACGGACCGCTGAAAGAATGTGCCGGTCATTCAAATAACGGTGAAGTCGAAGCAATGATAACAGTGATAGCCAGAGTCATGGATGTTTGGTTGTATCGTCATTCGGTCTCAAGAGCGGTATTTTATGGGTGCTTATCTGATCTTGGTTTAGGCCTTGGGGGTTTGTACTTGGAAAACATCTCCCTTGACTCGAGTGACAATTACTTTACTTTAAATTGTATGCTTTGCTATGTTTGCTTCTGCTTAGTGTGTGTCTCGGGGCTATCACTATAGAAAGAGGTGGAGTGGGAGGGTTGGATTCCTATTCCTTTTACCTTTATGCTCTTTTGGTATGTTGTTAGTTAATTTACCGCTCACTAAGACTGTTGTCTGACTCAAGGCTTTATGTTTTTAACTCTTATTGCCTTGGGCTGTTCGTCCATTTTGGGATGGGCAGACTAGGTAGCAGGTGACAGGTGCTGTTCTTGCTTTCCACGGTGTTGATATCGAAGACGAGCTGAAGGGTTGCATATTATCTTCTTACTATATGTACTGGATGTTCCGTTGTTTGCATATTCTTTGAGTGTTATGTAGTGAGGCTTGATGTATCGGCTATTCTGATGATTGTATTCAACTATTATGAAGTTTTATTGATGAGATTCTATTCTGTGAAGCTTCACTATATATATGTTCTATTGTATTTTGTCCATGCGCTGTGAGTAATACGATAGATTCTGCTGTTTTAATTTACCTTGACAATCGTGCATGGCTGCCTGGCACACTTTACAGTGCACTTTCTCTTGGTTCAGTGCAGGGGCTATGGGCGGTCGTCACATTTGGTATCAGAGCATTGGTTAATCGATTTTACCCAACGCTCGCTGACGTAACTACGTATGAGAGACGTAATTGTATTTTGATGGATGATTACTATATATAATATAGTAGCTTAGTAGAGTTTGAGTCCTTTATGCAGTTGTTTCTCTAGGTGTGCTAATCATTCCTTTTTATAGATATTGAGAATGAGTCGAAGAGGGAGACCAGCTGCTAGGGAAGGCCGTGCTACTGAAGGGGCTGCTGATTATGCAGCTATGTTCGAAGCTATGATGACTTCGATCATGATAAGGATACCAGTTCCAGGGGCAGCAGTTGATGTTAGAGTTCAAGTCCAAACTCCAAAACCAATGGATTTTTCTAAGTTGTGCAAAGATTATACTGCTCTTGGAGGGAAGGTTTTCTTGGGAACAGAATCAACCATTGAAGTCCAGAGGTGGATAGATGCTTGTAGAAGGATTTTTGGTGATTTGGGAATAGAGGATGCAACTAAGAGGAAGTGAGCATCAAGACAGCTTCAAGGAAGAGCTTCTGATTGGTGGAACTCTATTACCATCAATACTCCGGAGGAAGAGATTACTTGGGAGCAATTCCAAGTCAGATTTGAAGCTAAGTTCATTTCTACAGCTCAGAAGTCTGTTCTGTTCAAGAAGTTTGTGGAGCTCAAGCAAGGTGGGAGACCAGTTCTTGAGTATGTTTCTGAGTTTGAGGCTTTGTCCAAGTATGCCCGATCGTATATTGAATCTGCTTATTAGAAGAATGAGAAGTTTGTGACAGGCTTGGACAGTTATCTTGGGAGGCAGTTGGTGGATCATTTGGACGATTCATTTGAGAAGCTTGTGGAGAAAGCTCTCAGGCATGAGAGTCTGTTTCCTAAGGAAGGATCTGTTGTTGCTGTGACCAGGGGAGAGTCTAAACCACAGCAAGGTGGAAACAAGAAAAGGAAGCAGCAGCAACAGAAGGGTAAGGATGGCCAGAAGAAGCCGAAGGGCGAAGTGACTTGCTACAATTGTCAGCAGAAGGGCCATTTCTCTAAGGATTGTAAGAATCCGAAGGTGCCGATGAAGTGTCACAACTGTGACAAGCCGGGGCATATCAGGAAGGATTGTCCAGAACCAAGGAGGGACAAGCAGATTGTGCAAGCTTATGCTTTGGGAGCTGTTCCATCGTCTTCGAAAGCTCCTACCGCTGAAGAGAAGGGAAAGAGTGTGGTGGTTCAAGGTACTCTTTTCCTATGTGGTGTTCCAGTTAGAGTTCTGTTTGATACTGGAGCGTCGCATTCGTTTGTTTGTAGTGAACTCGTAGGCCGATTAGGTTTGGAACCGGATATCGTTGATAGGCCATTGGTTGTGACTAATCCAGTTGGGGGTACGTCTTGTTTGTGTTTGCTATGCCGTGGTCTGATTGTATCGAGTCATGATTGCTCTTTTGTTTGTGATTGTTTTGTTCTGAACTTTGCGGGGTTCGGAATTATTTTGGGTATGGACTGGCTTAGGAAGTATGCGGCAAAGGTTGATTGCGAAAGGTTGGAGGTGACAGTTGAGAATGTGGAGGGGCGAAAGATTGTGATACGATGTAAGCATGAAGAAGGCGTCTTCATGAGCTTCATGTATTCGCTAGTTGTTCCACGGGATGGACTGTCATCGGTGCCAATCGCGAATGGATTCGAGGATGTCTTTGCCGAGGTCAATGGGTTACCGCCGCATAGAAAGATCGAGTTTCGTATAGATCTAGTTGAAGGAGCCAGACCTGTTGTGATGCCTCTTAGGCGGATGGCGCCTAGGGAACAGCAAGAGTTGAGGGTGCAAGTTGATGATCTTTTGCAGAAAGGATTCATTCGGCATAGTGTGTCCGAATGGGGTGCACCAGTTGTATTTGTAACCAAAGCAGATGGATCGTTGAGGTTGTGCGTCGATTATCGTGAGCTGAATAAGGTGCCTAAGAAAAACAAGTATCCATTGCCGAGAATAGATGACTTGTTTGATCAGCTTCACGAAGCTAAGGTGTTTTCTCAAATGGATTTGGCAACGGGATTTCACCAGTTGAGAGTGGCTAATGATAGTGTGCCGAAGACTGCTTTTCGAACACCATCCGGTTTCTTTGAGTGGCTGGTAATGCCGTTTGGATTGACTAACGCGCCAGCATATTTTGTGGATCTTATGAATACAGTGTTTAGAGATCAGTTGAACAAGTTCGTGCTTGTGTTCATGGATGATATTCTGATTTATTCCAGAACTGAAGAAGAGCACAAGACGCACTTGCGTATTGTTTTGGAAATCTTGCGGAAACATCAGCTGAAGGCTAAGTTTTCGAAGTGTCACTTCTGGAAGAGTGAAGTGAGGTTCTTAGGCCATGTTATCTCTGGAAATGGAATAGCGGTTGATCCCGCTAAGGTGGCAGCAATCCAGGATTGGGTTAGACCTAAGAATGCATCAGATGTGAGAAGTTTTCTTGGATTAGCAGGATATTATCGTCGGTTTATCAAGGACTTCTCCAAGATAGCTGCACCGTTAACAGGATTGACGAAGAAGAACCAAGTGTTCAGATGGGATGCTAAGTGTGAGCAAGCTTTCAGAATCCTGAAAGAGCGATTGACGAGTGCTCCTGTTTTGACTATTCCAAGTGGGAATGATGAGATGGTGGTTTACACCGACACATGTGGTACTGGACTTGGAGCAGTGCTAATGCAGAAGGATAAAGTTGTTGCGTATGCTAGTCGACAACTGAAGCCGCACGAAAAGAATTACCCGACTCATGATTTGGAGTTAGTGTGGTGACCCTCACTCTATAACACATAGATTTTTTTTAACATTCAAGAGGAATTCACCACTAAACCTTATTTCTTTTATATTTGAATCTTTATATAATTTCCAAATATTTTTCCCAAGACCCTGGTTTTACCAATATAATCATATCAGTGCACAAACAAATTAAGACAATTATATATTTGATGATATACAATTGTTCCTTTAGTTTTATTTTTTTCATCAGAGGTAATTTAAATCAAATAGGGATCAAAATACCATACAAGTTATTGTCATATCCACTTATTTCTTTTCTAAGTCTTGTTCTACTGCCAGAGATATACTTTGGCAAATTATAACACTTATATATATATATTTATCTGCCTAGATAATTCTATTGACACTAAAATAGAATTTACTTGATCTCATGATAGTTATCAAAGTCGATAATAATTAATAACAATAAGTCGGATCGACAAAAACTGATAAACCTTGGAAATTTACTCGAAAATAGACAAATTAGGCAAAATCAGCATTTCAGACGTCTAAATTTTTATGACAGATGTCTAAATTTGATCTCAGACGTCTAAATTTTTATGACAGACGGCTCAGAGATCTAAAATTGAAACAGAGAGTAAAAAAAACATTTTGAACTAAATTCAGACATCTCAATTTTTGTGACAGACGTCTAAATTTGATCTCAGATGTCTGAATTTTTATGACAGACGGCTCAGAGATCTAAAATTGAAACAGAGAGTAAAAAAAACATTTTGAACTAAATTCAGTAACTTTCAGGTCTACTGCTCTCATGGTTCTATTTGAAATTTAAATACTCAATTACATACAAATTTCCAGAATTCGTGCACATGCCAGTATCACTTACCTGCCATGCACAAATTCATTTCACTTGAGTATCCTACTAAAATTTTGAGAGTTCATTTAAAAAAAAATCAATCCCCTTAGCTGTTTAATTTCCATAAGACAAAATATAAGCAATAAAAAAAATCAGAGATCAAATATATATGCACATATCATATGTATATGATATGTCTATCTCCTTATTTTCTCCAAATCAGACATTCATCAAATAAAGGGGCATTTCACCAGAAGGACAAACTTTGCAGTCCAATTAGTTTCTAGGACACACATCCACAGAAATTAATTTCAAGGCCAAAGTCAGCAGAATAATTACTTTTAAAGAAAAAAGTCAGCAGTCCAATTACTTTCAATGACATAATTTCATAGGTTTTTTGGTCTTAGAAACTAATTATTTTGCATTTTGTCCTTAAAAGTAATTATTTCAGCCGTGTGTCCTATAAACTAATTGCACTTGCTAAAGAGGCCCTTGTAGCTAATTTCCACTAAAATAAATTAGTAGTTAACCAAACATCATCAATGATCACTCACAACAAGTTTTGCTTGAGTACATATTTTCAACCCAAATACTTAGAAAGTTTCCTACAAGTAACTTCAATTACAGAAATAGAACTTGACTAGTAATTTCATTACAATGCAACTGCAAATTTTTAAAACAAGTCTCTCTTATTTATACTAGCAGCCAATGCCTTCTTTACTGATCAAGCCAACTTCAATTTCCTGCAAGCAATTCATTTAGCTGCCCCAAAGAATTTTTGAGACACCCAGATGATTGCAAGGGCAACCAAAAGGGTCAGTTTTCACTGGTATGAGCATTTATCAATTTTGTATACATATTCATAATCTTTAGTAATCTTGCAGTCCCTTCCTAGTTTAACAGATGTTTATACTTAGCATGTTTTGGTTCATACAAAGAGATACAAACACATTCATCTATTTAAACATTACACAGCAAACAGTTAAAATAAACATATATACAATTCCTAATTCATTCTCCCCAAATCTAGATAAATACACTCAGGTTTTATACTCCAAATTTTCACCCAACAATTAATCAATGAACAATGTTTATCTTGATTAAATTAACACCATATCTGGATATTTATAACCCAGATTTTTAAACCCCTGTCCCCATTTATTTTATGGTCTTTAACTCCTTGTCAAATGAACACTATGTATGCATTGTGAAGGAAACTCCCAGGTTGTTTAAATTATTCCAACACACAAAGGCCTCAGGGTGCAGTTGCACCATGCATATACTAGCTCCCACCTGAGGTAAGCAGATCATTGACTAACTCCCAAGTGACCAATTTAGTTTTTCTTTCATTCATATTTCAGAAAGATATAATTGCTTGTATATTTTCTGGTTCAACCCCATGTTCCCCTATTTAATCTATATCCATGTTTAATGATGATAAGATAGAACAAGAATGCTCAAAACATGTTAACTCTAAAAGCCCACTTACAGATTAATGCTCCAATCAAAAATGCACAAACAATCATCCATATCACCCATAACAAATCATTTCAGAGATTTAAATGACTCATAATATTTTAGGCTGCCTGCAATAGGACTTAATGCCATTTCATACAAAGGATAAATACTCACCTAATGTTTTCCTTTCACTGCCTTAATCCTTTGAAAAGCAAATCCCCCAAAGCCTCAAGCTAGTGTTTCTCCTAGTTTATTTTATTTTTGTTTTGATCCCGAGAGAATGATGGATTTGGTTATGTGCAGTTATTTATAAATCCATTCTAGGGTTTAAGAAAATGGGTAATTCCCCTGATACCCTTAGGTGTTCATGTACATATCACATTCCTGTGTGGTCCTAAGTTGGAAATGCACACATTAGGTTACTTTAATTAGTTATTTCGGGGATCATGCATTTTTAACACTACATGCTATTTTCATGTCTCCATTTTATTCATGCCATATGCATGTGATCCTTTATTCATTTCTTTTTATAAGTTTAAGGAATCTGAAAATCTCCTTTGTATTTTCTACCTATCTATTATCTCCATTCAATCATGCATACTATCATACCTTATTATGTAATGTAAAAATCATTCACCCATATTATTTGCTTGAAATAAATATAAGATATGGAAATTTTTATTTGATTCTGTATGTATATATATATATATTTCTGCCTCTTTGTCAAATCAGTAACTCCTTCTATATTTAAATAAAAATCACATATATTATGCTAATTATTTTTAGCACAATTATAAGACATGTAAACCTTTTTATTAAACTTCATCTTATTCTATTTTTAAATAAAACAAAAAACACTCCATATATATATTAATGTGTATTTATATAATTCTTTGGACATAGAGCTATATTTATTTTGAGCTCCAATTTTTCTTTTAATCACCTTAATCCCTTGCATTTTATCAAACAGAAGCTCCCATGCAAATTTTTATTTATTGCCAAATTTTTTTCTGTTTTAATGCATTATATATACATATTATAATTTCAGAATTTCTTAATATAAATGTATATTTTCATTTTTATTTTAGGGTCATTACATACCCTCCCCCTTAAAGGAATTATGTCCCCATAATTTCACCTAATTTCTCCAATTAAAAGCACTACTCTATAGCCTGTTTTAACTCCATAAATCCCCATTTATTTTATGAAAACACACAATATATAGATATATTTAGAAAAATCATCATAGGCTGCTTAACCATACCTCTCCATCAGTAAACAAATTGGGGTATTTAGCCCTCATTTTATCTTCAACCTCCCATGTACAATCATTAGTGTCCAAGCTCCATTGGATTTTCACCAGTTTGATCACCTTGTTCCTCAACTTTTTCTCTTCCTTGGCAACTATCCCTACTGGTTCATTTGTATAAACCAAATTCTTCTGAACTTGAATTTGAGTAGGTGACTCCAGAATTGCCCCTTCATTATGCACCCATTTTCTCAATTGAGAAACATGAAATACTGGATGCACACCACTCAACTCCTCAGGTAACTTAAGTCTGTAGGCCATAGCACCAATTCTCTGCATAATTTCATATGGTCCTACAAATCTTGGTGATAGCTTACCAGATTTCCCAAACCCGAACACCTTCTTCATTGGTGGTACCTTCAGAAAAACATGCTCTCCTACTTCAAACTCCATTGGCTTTCTCTTTCTATCTGCATAAGACTTCTGTCTTGATTGTGCTGCCTTCATTCTATGCCTAACTAATTCAATCATGTTGGAAGTTTCCTTAACATGATCTGGCCCCAATATCACACCCTCTCCTGCTTCCAACCAACAGGCAGGAGACATGCAGGGTCTCCCATACAAGGCTTCAAAGGGAGCCATTCCTATTATTGATTGATAGCTATTGTTGTAAGTGAATTCTGCCAAGTGAATATGATCCTCCCAATTACCCCCAAAATCAAGCACACATGCTCTAAGTAAATCTTCCAATATTTTATTCACTATCTCTGTTTGCCCATCACTTTGAGGATGGTAGGCAGTGCTTAAACAAAGTTGTGTTCCCATTGCTTCTTGGAAGCTTTCCCAAAATCTT
This sequence comes from Allium fistulosum, assembly GCA_030737815.1. NCBI lineage: Eukaryota > Viridiplantae > Streptophyta > Magnoliopsida > Asparagales > Amaryllidaceae > Allium > Allium fistulosum. Next base: position 612,083,914 of record CM060906.1, on the reverse strand, counting down.
GAGGTGAACAAAGTGTCTCTATCACTTACAATAGTCTTGGGTATACCATGTAGCCTCACCACTTCCTTAATAAATAATTGTGCAAGCTTAGATGCATTCCTATCTGACCTGACAGGGACAAAGTGAGCTGATTTGGTTAGTCTATCAACAATTACCCATATACTATCATTGCCTTTCTTAGTTCTAGGCAAACCATCCACAAAATCCATGGAAATACTTTCCCATTTCCACTGAGGTACCTCCAAAGGTTGCAACATACCAGAAGGCTTTTGGTAGTCTGCTTTAATTTGTTGACATGTGAAACACTTTGCCACATATCTTGCCACTGCTTGCTTCATTCCTGGCCACCAGTAGCTTCTTTTTAAATCATGATACATTTTAGTACCACCAGGGTGTATGGTGTACTTGGTCTTGTGATGCTCATTCATGATTTCTTCCTTCAACTCTGCAATGTTTGGTACACAAAGCTTATCATTTTTCCTCAAATAACCCTTGGAATCTATTTTAAAATTCTCTGACTCAAGGTTATTTAATAACATTTCTTTCTTCTCCTTTAGGCTTTGATCCTGATCCTGCATGCTACCAATTTTCTCCACCAGATTAGCCTTCACTGTGATTATTCCCAGTGTACCATACTCCACCATATCACCATGTTCTTTAAAATTCACTTCATCCTTGCTGTATATATCTGCCTCCCCAAGCAATGCAAGGTTTTTAAATTCATCAATCATCAAACTGGTAATCTAACATGATTTCTTCTCAAAGCATCTGCCACTCTATTAGCTTTTCCAGGAGTGTACAAAATATCTAAATCATATGCAGCTAGAAACTCCAACCACCTTGCTTGCCTCATATTTAAATCTTTTTGAGAAAATAAATATTTCAATGCTTGATGATCTGTGAATAATTCAAATTTTGCCCCAAGCAAATAATGCCTCCATAGTTTTAGTGCAAACACTATTGCAGCTAATTCTAGATCATGAGTTGCATACTTGGTTTCATTGGGTTTAAGCTGTCTTGATGCATATGCCACTACCTTGCTATGTTGCATAAGCACTGCACCTAACCCAGACCCACTAGCATTAGTGTATACAACCATTCCTTCATTTGCTTCTGGGATTTGTAGGACAGGAGCTTCCACCAATGCTTGCTTCAATTTCTCAAAAGCTTGTTCACACTGCTCAGTCCACACATATGGTTGGTTCTTCTTGGTTAGTTTGGTCATTGGTGCGGCTATTCTTGAAAAATCCTTGATGAACCTCCTATAGTACCCTGCCAAACCTAAGAATGACCTCACCTCAGTCACTGTTTTGGGTCTACTCCATGTTTGAACTGCAATGACCTTGCTCGGATCTACACTTACTCCCTGCTGTGACACTATGTGTCCTAAGAATTTTACTTCATGTTGCCAAAATATACACTTTGAATACTTGGCTTTTGATTCATGTTCTCTAAGTCTGGATAACACTAAATGTAGGTTCATAGCATGGTCATTTTCTGACTTTGAATAAATCAATATGTCATCTATAAATACCAAGACGAACTTATCCAAAAAGTCTCTAAAAATTCTATTCATCAAGTCTACAAAATAGGAGGGAGCATTGGTCAAACCAAATGGCATTACTAGAAATTCGTAAAGGCCATACCTTGTGTTAAAGGCTGTGTACTCAATGCTTTCCTCTGCAACTTTCATTTGGTGAAATCCAGAGGCTAAGTCTAGCCTTGAAAATATTTTAGCTCCATGCAATTGATCAAATAGGTCATCTATTCTAGGCAGTGGGTACTTATTTTTAATAGTTACCTTGTTTAAATCCCTATAGTCTACACACAACCTCATTGTGCCATCATGTTTCTTGACAAATAGCACCGGGGAACCCCAACTGGAACTACTTGATCTTATGAATCCTTTCTCTTCTAATTCTTCTAGTTGATGTTTTAATTCTACCAACTCTTTTGGACCCATTCTATAAGGCTTCTTAATGATTGGATTTGTTCCTGGCATTAATTTTATTTTAAATTCAACTGGTCTATTTTGAGGAATTCCCTTCACTTCTCCAAACACATCGATATATCCATTGACTACTGGGATTTCCTCTATTTTTAATTCCTTTTGAACTTCATTAATACTCCAGATTTTATTAAAACATGTATTCTTTGCTATTTCACTTAAGATGGTAATTCTTTTGCCTTCATTTGTCTCCAAAGAAATAGTAAGGTTTTCTAAATTTAAAATTGCTTTATTTCTCATTAACCAATCTACCCCCAAAATAATCCCAATACCAGGATAATTTAAGGTATATAGATCTGAATTAAATTCATAACCCCCTATAATTAATTTCAGACACATACACTTCATCCCTAACATACAATGACTCCCTATGGGACTGTGTACAATCAAGGGCTGATCAATAGAAACACAAGCAAGTGTTAATTTCTTTACAATTTCCAAAGATATTAGTGAATGTGAGGCACCAATGTCATATATTACTGATATTGGTTGGGTATGAATAAAAATTATACCTTCAAGTTGCCCAACATTCCCAGTGTTACCTGCTGCTAAAGCTCCTACCCTTGCTGTTCCCCTATTGGTTTCTGGGCAATCCTTCTTGAGATGACCCATCTTTCCACAACTATAGCGGCCTCCTCTAGGTATTTTAGGGTCAGGGCATTGGTTACTATAATGTCCAGCTTTTCCACAATTAAAACAATGAGTGAATTTCTTGCTTTCAGGTGCTATTGCTCCTTCCCCTTTCTTAACTCCTTTACTTGCATTTCTCTTGTCATAAGGTTGCACCTTGTTCTGACCACCCTTCTTCTTATTGAGCTTCATATTCCTGAATTTCTCCCTTGCAGTGTCATGTTGCTCAAATGAGAGTGTTAGATCAATTACCTGATCAAAGGTTTTGTCCTTGTATGGAAACATTGCCCTTGACAGACTAGGGTTCAAGCCTTGAATGTACCTTGCATTCTTTGCTTCTGCATTCCCTATTAACACCATTCCATACTTGGATAATGCTTCAAACTTCTGAGTGTATTCATTCACACTCATGCTTCCTTGCCTTAATCTAATAAAGTTTCTAGCAGTGTGGCCTTGGCAGATGCTGGGACAAATCTGGCCTCAAGCATGTCCTTGAAATTATTCCAAGTGATAGTATCCTCTTGTCTTCCTGCTGTTACAACTTCCCACCAATCCAGTGCAACCCCCTTCAATTTCCTTGAAGCTATCTGTCTCTTCCTTTGGTCATTGATTTGCATATCTGTGAAGACCCTCTCCATAGTTCTTATCCAAGTTTGAACACCTATAGCTCCTTCAGTACCTTCAAAATCCTTTCCCCCCAAAGTGGTACATGTCTTAAGCAGTTTAGAGAGTTCTTCATGAGGATTGTCTTGCCTTGGTGCCATTCCATCCCTTAAAGCTCTCACAAAATCCTCCATGCTCATCACAGGTGGCTCACGTGATGATCTTGCACCTGTGTGATGCCTTGGTCCTACCATAATTGCTATAAATATGATTTTTATGTTAGTTTATTTACCCCTATCATTTTTGGTGTCTTTACTTGGTTCATTTTTTTATTTCTGTGCACACTGTGCATGTATCACATGTACACACATATATTTTTTGACATAAAACAAAAGCATTCAACACCAATAATTTGAATAATGCATTCAAACATCCATATGCATACAACAACATTTACTATGTTATTTAAAACATAGCTCTGATACCAACTGTGGTGACCCTCACTCTATAACACATAGATTTTTTTTTTAACATTCAAGAGGAATTCACCACTAAACCTCATTTCTTTTATATTTGAATCTTTATATAATTTCCAAATATTTTTCCCAAGACCCTGGTTTTACCAATATAATCATATCAGTGCACAAACAAATTAAGACAATTATATATTTGATGATATACAATTGTTCCTTTATTATTATTTTTTTCATCAGAGGTAATTTAAATCAAATAGGGATCAAAATACCATACAAGTTATTGTCATAGCCACTTATTTCTTTTCTAAGTCTTGTTCTACTGCCAGAGATATACTTTGGCAAATTATAACACTTATATATATATATATATATATTTATCTGCCTAGATAATTCTATTGACACTAAAATATCATTTACTTGATCTCATGATAGTTATCAAAGTCGATAATAATTAATAACAATAAGTCGGATCGACAAAAATTGATAAACCTTGGAAATTTACTCAAAAATAGACAAATTAGGCAAAATCAGCATTTCAGACGTCTAAATTTTTATGACAGATGTCTAAATTTGATCTCAGACGTCTAAATTTTTTTGACAGACGGCTCAGAGATCTAAAATTGAAACAGAGAGTAAAAAAATATTTTGAACTAAATTCAGACATCTCAATTTTTGTGACAGACGTCAAAATTTGATCTCAGACGTCTGAATTTTTATGACAGACGGCTCAGAGATCTAAAATTGAAACAGAGAGTAAAAAAACATTTTGAACTAAATTCAGTAACTTTCAGGTCTACTGCTCTCATGGTTCTATTTGAAATTTAAATACTCAATTACATACAAATTTCCAGAATTCGTGCACATGCCAGTATCAATTACCTGCCATGCACAAATTCATTTCACTTGAGTATCCAACTAAAATTTTGAGAGTTCATTTCAAAAAAAAAAAATCAATCCCCTTAGCTGTTTAATTTCCATAAGACAAAATATAAGCAATAAAAAAATCAGCGATCAAATATATATGCACATATCATATGTATATGATATGTCAATCTCCTTATTTTCTCCAAATCAGACATTCATAAAATAAATTAGTAGTTAACCAAACATCATCAATGATCACTCACAACAAGTTTTGCTTGAGTACATATTTTCAACCCAAATACTTAGAAAGTTTCCTACAAGTAACTTCAATTACAGAAATAGAACTTGACTAGTAATTTCATTACAATGCAACTGCAAATTTTTAAAACAAGTCTCTCTTATTTATACTAGCAGCCAATGCCTTCTTTACTCATCAAGCCAACTTCAATTTCCTGCAAGCAATTCATTTAGCTGCCCCAAAGAATTTTTGAGACACCCAGATGATTGCAAGGGCAACCAAAAGGGTCAGTTTTCACTGGTATGAGCATTTATCAATTTTGTATACATATTCATAATCTTTGGTAATCTTGCAGTGCCTTCCTAGTTTAACAGATGTTTATACTTAGCATGTTTTGGTTCATACAAAGAGATACAAACACATTCATCTATTTAAACAATACACAGCAAACAGTTAAAATAAACATATATACAATTCCTAATTCATTCTCCCCAAATCTAGATAAATACACTCAGGTTTTATACTCCAAATTTTCACCCAACAATTAATCAATGAACAATGTTTATCTTGATTAAATTAACACCATATCTGGATATTTATAACCCATATTTTTAAACCCCTGTCCCCATTTATTTTATGGTCTTTAACTCCTTGTCAAATGAACACTATGTATGCATTGTGAAGGAAACTCCCAGGTTGTTTAAATTATTCCAACACACAAAGGCCTCAGGGTGCAGTTGCACCATGCATATACTTGCTCCCACCTGAAGTAAGCAGATCATTGACTAACTCCCAAGTGACCAATTTAGTTTTTCTTTCATTCATATTTCAGAAAGATATAACTCCTTGTATATTTTCTGGTTCAACCCCATGTTCCCCTATTTAATCTATATCCATGTTTAATGATGATAAGATAGAACAAGAATGCTCAAAACATGTTAACTCTAAAAGCCCACTTAAAGATTAATGCTCCAATCAAAAATGCACAAACAATCATCCATATCACCCATAACAAATCATTTCAGAGATTTAAATGACTCGTAATATTTTAGGCTGCCTGCAATAGGACTTAATGCCATTGCATACAAAGGATAAATACTCACCTAATGTTTTCCTTTCACTGCCTTAATCCTTTGAACAGCAAATCCCCCAAAGCCTCAAGCTAGTGTTTCTCCTAGTTTATTTTATTTTTGTTTTGATCCCGATAGAATGATGGATTTGGTTATGTGCAGTTATTTATAAATCCATTCTAGGGTTTAAGAAAATGGGTAATTCCCCTGATACCCTTAGGTGTTCATGTACATATCACATTCCTGTGTGGTCCTAAGTTGGAAATGCACACATTAGGTTACTTTAATTAGTTATTTCGGGGATCATGCATTTTTAACACTACATGCTATTTTCATGTCTCCATTTTATTCATGCCATATGCATGTGATCCTTTATTCATTTCTTTTTATAAGTTTAAGGAATCTGAAAATCTCCTTTGTATTTTCTACCTATCTATTATCTCCATTCAATCATGCATACTATCATACCTTATTATGTAATGTAAAAATCATTCACCCATATTATTTGCTTGAAATAAATATAAGATATGGAAATTTTTATTTGATTCTGTATGTATATATATATATATATATATATATATATATATATATATATATATATATATTTCTGCCTCTTTGTCAAATCAGTAACTCCTTCTATATTTAAATAAAAATCACATATATTATGCTAATTATTTTTAGCACAATTATAAGACATGTAAACCTTTTTATTAAACTTCATCTTATTCTATTTTTAAATAAAACAGAAAACACTCCATATATATATATTAATGTATGTATTTATATAATTCTTTGGACATAGAGCTATATTTATTTTGAGCTCCAATTTTTCTTTTAATCACCTTAATCCTTTGCATTTTATCAAACCGAAGCTCCCATGCAAATTTTTATTTATTTCCAAATTTTTTTCTATTTTAATGCATTATATATACATATTATAATTTCAGAATTTCTTAATATAAATGTATATTTTTCATTTTTATTTTAGGGTCATTACAGTTAGCGCCGATTGTTTTTGCTCTGAAGATGTGGAGACATTATCTATTGGGAGTTCGATTCGAGTTGTTTACAGACCATAAGTCGTTGAAGTATCTTTTCTCCCAAAAGGATTTGAATCTTCGGCTGCAGCGATGGCTAGAGTTTTTGGCATCATATGATTTTGGTATAGCTTATACTCCGGGAAAAGGTAAAGCAGTGGCAGATGCGTTAAGTCGAAGACATGCAGGATTGGGAGCTATGTTTTAAGAATGGAAGAATCTCGAGTATTTAGCTGGATTTGACTTTAGACCCAGATGTGAATTAGAACCTGAGATGTTGGCAAACTTATCGATAAGACCTACTCTTGTGGAAAGGATTGGCGAGAGCCAAAAGCGAGACGATAAGCTTGTCAAGATTATCCGTGATTTAGAATCTAGATTGGATCCAGAAAAGGATAAAGGATTCGAGGTCGATCGAGAGGGTTGGCTTCGGAAGCAAGGATGACTAGTTGTTCCCGATATCGATGAATTGAGGAATGAAGTTCTGAGGGAAAGTCATCACTCGAAGTTGACAATTCATCTAGGTGGAAATAAGATGTATCGGGATATGAAGAGAACCTATTACCGGGAAGGTATGAAGAAGGATGTTGGAAATTTTATTTCCAAGTGTATGAACTGCCAGTTGGTAAAAGCTGAACAGAAGAAGCCAAGTGGATTGCTTCAGCCATTAGAAGTTCCTACATGGAAGAGGGAGCAAATATTAATGGATTTTATTGATAGATTACCTAGAACAAGAACGGGAAATGAAGGGATTTGGGTCATTGTAGACCGTTTGACTAAGAGTGCAAGATTCATTCCTGTTCGATCGACTAGGACTGCATCAAAGTTGGCAGAGTTGTATGTTAAGTGGATAGTTCGATTCCATGGTATTTCGAAGAGTATAGTGAGCGATCGAGATCCGTTTTTCACTAGTGGATTTTGGAAGAGCTTCCAGGAAGTTTTGGGGACCGAGTTGTGTTTGAGTACAGCTTATCACCCTCAAACAGATGGTCAGACCGAGAGAGTCAACCGAGTTTTGGAAGATCTCCTCAGAGCTTGTGTATTGGATTTCGGAGGATCATGGGAAGATCACCGTCATTTGGTGGAATTTGCATACAACAACAGTTACCAGTCAAGCATTGGTATGGCACCGTATGAGGCATTGTATGGAAGACCGTGTAACTCTCCGACATGTTGGTTAGAGACAGGAGAAAAGCTGATGCTTGGGCCAGAGATGATTCGACAGACTTCGGATTGCATAGAGATCATTCGGCAACGAATGAAGGCAGCTCAAGACCGTCAGAAAAGCTATGCCGATAAGCGTCGTAAGGATTTGGAATTCGACGTTGGTGATATGGTTTTTGTGAGGATTTCTCCACTGAAGAATGTTATTCGATTCGGGAAGAAAGGAAAATTAACTCCGAGATTTGTTGGACCATTCTCGATCATCGAGCGAATTAGAAAGCTCGCCTACAGATTGGAGTTACCAGAGAAGATGTCGAGTGTGCACAATGTTTTTCATATATCCTATCTACAGAAGTATGTGCACGACTCGAATACAGTGGTTTCTGCTGATAGCTGTGAAGACTTCGAAGTTGATCCAGTCGATAGGAGACCTCGTAAGCCGCTTCGTGTTATGGAAACCGACACGAAACAGCTTAGGAGGAAGGTAGTTAAGTTGCTCAAGATACAATGGAGTGATGATGATAACGACTGTACGTGGGAGGTGGAAGAGAGGATGAAGGCAGCTCATCCTGAACTCTTCAAGGTATGACCCTAAGGTGTCGTGTCATCTCACGATATTGTAACTTGTTCTAGTTTTAGAATCCTGCATGCTAAGCTAGAATTGGATGCATAGTTGTTGATTGCTATGGATGGTAGGCATGCAGAATAGTCTTTGATTGCCTTGTTTGTTTGGAATTTCGGGGGCAAAATTCCTAAGGGGGAGAGAATGTAACGACTCGTATTTTTACGGATCGAAACATCGTAAAACAGTTGACATTTGGTCGCATTTGTGATAAGTCGTCCTGAGTTTAAGTCCTAAGTCGTGACCGAGTTAAGGAATTCAGCGAGTTAGGTGATAAGTCGTTTAAAAGTTAAGTCGTGGTAGCTTAGGTCGTAGGGTGTTGGAGCGACCTAAGGTAGTGGACGACCTAAGGGGTAGGTCGGCGACGACCTAAGGAAGCTGGGTTAGCAGTGGGACGACCTATAGAATTTGGTAACCTAAGATTAGTAAGCGACTTAGGAATTTGGGGTAACCCAAGAAAAAGTTAAGTGTTAGGTCGGCTGGGCGAGTTAACGACCTAAGGAATTGACCGACTTAAGACATAGATGACTTAAGGAGTTAACGACCTAAGGGATTGAGCTAGTTAGGAAGTTAGGTCGTTTGAGCGACTTAAGGATTTTAGATCGTAAGTTGTTATGTCGTGAGGCGATAGGTCGTAGGTCGAAGTTAACTCGGCAAGTGTTAAGTCGAGCATGAGTTTAGGTCATATGTATTAAGTCGTAGACGACTTAGGTGTTAGCTGTTAAGTCGTAGATCGTATCCCAGTTGACTCGTTAAGGCGGTGTTGTTGCTGAGTCGAGTGTACTGAGTCGTTAGGTGGTAACTCGTTAAGTCGTAGGTCGTATCCTCTGTTAAGTCGTATCTTGGTTAGGTTGTAACATTGCTAGGTCGACGAAGCTGCTAAGTCGTTAGGTTGTATAGGCACGTGTGTTAAGTCGTTACCTACTTAGGGGTTAGTTGCTGAGTCGTAGGTCGTAAGGTAGAGGGAGGCTTAGGTCGAAGACGACCTAAGAAGGCAGACGAGTTAAGGAATTTCAGCTATAAATACTCGTCCATTTCTCACTTTTTGGGATCCGAATTTCGAAGCGACGAAGTGCTGCAATTTTGAGAGCTCGACTTCTACACTTCTTCACTTCTTTTCTCCACTCTAATCTAGTGATTCCTTCCATCCATATTGAAGATCAAATCGAAGATCGAAGAGCTTAGATTGAAGATCTACTTTCTTCGAAGAGAGATTTCATCTTTTGAAGCGGATTTGCGATAGATCAAGCTAGATCCTTCGTTGTCCAGATCTGAAGCGTGTTGATTTGAGATTGTTTAGGTGATTTGGTGAGTGGTGATTATCTCTCACACGGATCCAAAGGAGTATATCGGATCGTTGGCTTGATTTTGTGTTAAAGTAGAGATTTCCATGCATTTTCCTAATCATATGTGTAGATCCATATAGATTCATTGTTCATGATGATTTGACATCCATTCTACTACATGTTAACCTATGTAAGTTCATTCATCAAGTTTATAGAGATATTGTTCATGTTTTCATGCTTGTTAGACTTTCAACTCTTTAATTACGAAATTGCCATTATTATGATAATTGTCTACTTAGATCATATTTAAATGCTTGATTGTTTGGATTAATGTTTGATTTGATTGATTACTATGAATTAGATGATTGATGATTTGATTTAGACCGAAGATGATTCAAAAGCTAAGAGAAAGGCTCTTGAATTGGGAAAGCTTCTCGTGGCATATGTAGCGGATGATGAAGCTCTTATGCATAGATTTGATGATGATGTTGAGATGAGGCTTTGCGAGGATGTAATGAAGCGAAGCAAGATATGAGATAGTCTTGGTCTAATCCAGACGAGATCATTCCAAGCAGATTGATAACTCGGTGATATGGTTCGAGTTGAGGATAATGGATGCTCGAGAGGCGCTTGAGCAAGTATGGAAATAGTCGTCGAGGAGGATGACTAGAAGGCTGAGATCTCATCGTTGTTGAAGGTTCTAGCATGCTCAAAGCAAGAGTACGTTGGGCAGATTCGATAGTCCCTCAAGGCTACGGATTGGTAGTCAAGTACTCTGGGCAGATTCGATAGTCCTAGGCACGGGTCACGATGACGTGCGGGAGTTATGTCTAGAACCGGGGTTTCCATTAGCCCTTGACGGACGGCTGAAAGAATGTGCTGGTCATTCAAATAACGGTGAAGTCGAAGCAATGATAACAGTGATAGCCAGAGTCATGGATGTTTGGTTGTATCGTCATTCGGTCTCAAGAGCGGTATTTTCTGGGTGCTTATCTGATCTTGGTTTAGGCCTTGGGGGTTTGTACTTGGAAAACATCGCCCTTGACTCGAGTGACAATTACTTTACTTTAAATTGTATGTTCTGCTATGTTTGCTTCTGCTTAGTATGAGTCTGGGGGCTATCACTGTAGAATGAGGTTGGAGTGGGAGGGTTGTATTCCTATTCCTTTTCCTTTATGCTCTTTTGGTATGTTGTTAGTTAATTTACTGCTCACTAAGACTGTTGTCTGACTCAAGGCTTTATGTTTTAATTCTTAATGCCTTGGGCTGTTCGTCCATTTTGGGACGGGCAGACTAGGTAGCAGGTGACAGGTGTTGTTCTTGCTTTACACGGTGTTGATATCAAAGACGAACTGAAGGGTTGCATATTATCTTCTTACTATATGTACTGGATGTTCCGCTGTTTGCATATTCTTTGAGTGTTATGTAGTTAGGCTTGATGTATCGGCTATTCTGATGATTGTATTCAACTATTATGAAGTTTTATTGATGAGATTCTATTCTGTGAAGCTTCACTATATATATGTTCTATTGTATTTTGTCCATGCGCTGTGAGTAATACGATAGATTCTGTTGTTTTAATTTACCTTGACAATCGTCCATGGCTGCCTGGCACACTTTACAGCGCACTTTCTATAGGTTCAGTGCAGGGGCTATGGGCGGTCGTCACAATTATAGTCATTACATGTTTATGCCATGCCTTTTTACTTTCTAAAAACTATTTATAATTACCTAAACTACTTTCAAAATCCAGACTGTGTAAGTCGAAGTATTTATATTTAAATCCTTGATGATGATACAACTTAAGTTGGAATTTGATACCTTTTGTAAGGACCCGTATTTTCAATAATTAAAATATTAATTAAATAAGATTTTAGAATTTTATATTGAAAGAAAACTAAAATTTGTGATGTTATAATGAGAGTAATAACAAGAATGTAATCTTAGTAATGTTAATATACGGTAATTGCTGACTATTTTAATGTAATTCCAATTAATTAAAGTGACTGTAAAGTTATAATTGTTATAACTATAAATAAGGAAATACATTGAATATTGAAATTATATGTAATCAATTAGAATTGGCTAATATTGAATATGAAATCAATGATGTTGTTTGAATGCTGTTGATAACTATTTAATGTAATTTCAAATTAATTGAAATAAATTGTAGGTTGACTTGGTCATAATTGTAAATAATGAAATAAATTAAATGATGTAGTTAATGGTGAACTTGTATGTAATTAATTGAAATAGGTTAATATTGAATACAAAACCTTTTTGGGTAAGCAAATTATAACCCTTGGTTGTAAAGAATAATATAATGGGTATGAATTATTGTTATAAACGATTGTATTAACTATTTTCTCATTAATTTATCCGTTTGAATTTTGAATGGGTAATTAATGGAATTAATGCAATTGAATGTTGGGTTTAATGTTTGAATTGTATGTCAGTAATTGAAGTAACTGTAAAGTTATTTGGTGATAAGTTGAAATAAGGAAATGAATTAAATGTTATATAAAACAGGGAAAATTTTATGAAATTAATGGAAAATTGAGTATAATTAGGGTTGTGTAAGTAGTCATAACATTTGTTGTTGATAATAAACTTATAAATGTGATTAAGTAAGTAAAAGGTAACATTTGTCATTTATCACCTATTTATTTAATCCATTGAAATTAAATTGAAAATCAATTGTAATAAATCTAATTACTTATTGCAGTTAATATGAATTAAAGTGATAACTATAGAAGATTGAGGTAATGAAATGGTAAACCAACGTTAAGTATATCTATAAGATGATAATTGATTGAATACTAAGATGAAAATCAAAATAAATATATATTGGAATTTAAATTAATTAATGAATTTATGGCTGTTAATTTGACTTGGAATCTTTCAATAAAAGGGAAAGATAATTTATTTGAAATTAATGGCGTTTAATGAAAGAAATATATGTTTGTTAGGATCCATTTTAAGATGTAATTTTGAAATCAATTACAATTATGTCGATTTGGAATCTTTCAATTTAAAAGAGTAAAAAAAAGAAACATTAACTTTAAATAATGGATTTAACGAAAGAAACATACATTATTGTTAAAAATAAAAAGAATGTTTTAATGAAAATAAAACGAACATTTTCATTTTAAAGGTAAAATCAATTTTATAAAAAGAAGGAAAATATGAATTTTAAAACAATATTTTACAGTCTTTAAATATCAATTTGAGGCTGTACATAAGTGATTTTAATACTAATCTTGAAATTTAAATTAAATTAACTTTTTAGGTTTCGTGATTGCGCTTTGAGAAAAACTTTATTTTGAAAAAAAACTTGAATTTGAGTTCCGGATCATCTTTTATTTTATGTAACGTTACGTTGGTTGTTGTATTCAAATTTATTTATTGTATGTTAATTATGTTTAAACGGGTGTAAAAAAATATATTTGGTGTTAATATATTTAATTGAGTGGAACATGCAATTAATTAGATCCTAAGTGGTTCCTTCATTTCCTTATTATTCAATACACCTGCCACTATTTCCACATTTGGTTTTATTGCAATTCTCTTATGTAGTTGAAACGTGACTTCACATCCTTTCTCATTCTTCCATTTTGTTTATTTTATTACCCAAAGCATTTACTTATATCATATAGCTACATTTTATTTGTACCTTCCATACCTATTTCGTTTGTTACTTCCCTTTCTTCTTTTGTTTCATATCATATCTCATTCTTTTCCCTAAAACTTCATTATTTTTCAAACATCAGGGCCTCAAATTTTTTTTCCTCAAAGTCTCAATGTCAACATAGCTTTATACCTCCACTTAGTTACTGCCAATTCATTTTTACTAAAGCTATGTTCAAAAAGAAAAAAAGTGTGAGCATCTATTTCTTCCTCAACCACATCTGCACCTTTCCTCATCACCTTGCCTTCTTTTGCAAGAAGCCTTCAAAAAAAAATTAAACAATGAGAATTAGCTTTCTACTTCTTGCCTTTGTTTTGGGTACATCAAATTTGAAAACGTGAGTTATTAAAGTTTCCTATTTTAATAATTAAATGTGTACGTATTTTTTTAATATATCCTTATAACCTGAATATCTTCCACATACGAGCTCTGATACATGCGTAGTTTCTTCCATTAGACTCCTATTGGAATTCCCGACGACATGAAATAGGTTTGGCTGAGTTTGGAGACTGTTGGGAAAGGCATCTTTGTTTGGATTTTTGCATTCTAAATATCAAAGGTGAGTGTTTTGACCCACTCACGAATACTAAATTATCTTATGTTAGTTAAATTAAATTTATGATGTGATTAGAAATTTATTGATTGCTGTTTGGTATTTTTTAGATTGTCATTTAAGTTAAATTTGAATTTATATTGAATTGAATTTCCATTTAATTAATATCGAATATAAATTGCCAGTTAAATACCTGGTAATGATAATCAATTGATTGTTGTGATTTTTGGCTGATTTGGATGTTGGATTGTGATGGATGTTATTTGTTGACATTTTGGATGATTTGATGTTTATTTATGTATATATCTCTGTTATCACTATGGATTGAAATGATAACCTGAGCAGTTTCCATTGATTTGGAAATTTTGATTTTGGATACTGGTTGAAATGACATATACCCATATAATTTTTTGAATTTGGATTATTTATTGGAATTGAATTATTTGAAAGGTTTAAGTTTTAAATTTAAACTTTGGATTTATTTTAATTAAAATGATTAAGATTTGTATTTCGAATTATTTGAAATCTTTTAAATAATTATATCCACGTTGTACACTTGATAGGAGATGAAAATCCTGTAACGACCCGTAAATTTTGATAATTAAATTTGTTAATTAAATAAGACTTTTGTAATTAAATTTAGTAGAAAAAAAACCTTTATAAATTAATTTTGAAATGAAGGCTAAAATAAAGTATAGCAATGGTAATTAAACCTATTTATTAGTATTTTGAATAAGATTTTAATAAATGAAGTAGTGAAAGGTTTATACCTAGATATAAATTGAATATGAGAAATTAGAGGTAAGTATTGAATTGATTTATGTAATAAAACATGGTTAACATTAATTGGATCTAAATTAAGGAAATACGTTATTGCAAGTTAATAATTAATGGACGTGAATGAACATTTCCAATTTAATATAATGATTCAAATGTTATGACTTAGTTTCAAATGGAATATGATATAAACAAATGCAATCAGTGTATTAATGTGTGAAATAATATATTGAATTTGAATGTAAATTAATGCGATCATGTTAAGGTAAGATAAAAAAATAAATAATTTAATGCAATCCCAATTTATTGAAATAACTGTAAGGTCATAATTTGTGTATCTAGTTGTAACAACACAGGATTTTGTAATTTTTAATCATCGTCAAAATGACGATCAAACTATTTGCAAATTGCTATTGGAATTTAAATCAAGTTGAGATTCTTTTGAAAATTTGTTATAATAGTATGCGGGCTTCAAAAATTGATCCTAGCCTTTGTATCATTTTAGTTGCCGAGATAATATCAAGAGGCAACCGGTCCCCCTTTCATTTTTCTTCATTCATTCGCATGCCCACTTCCAAAACAAACGGAAAAAAAATGGCGGCTTCCTTCTTCTTTCCCCTTTCTTCAAAGATTAGGGCTTAGCCGTTCGACTCCAGGTTGCTCGATCAAATGATCGATTTCGTTGTTTGCTTCGTCGATCGGAGGATTCTTTGTTGGCCACGGCTCGACTCTGAACCGTTCGATCTGGGGGAGTGTTTTTCGTATGTGCTTGCGATCAAAGGATGGATGCTAGTCGAATCAAAGGTGAGTAAACCTATACTCACATCTAATTCAATTCTTCAGTGCGTGTTTTGGGTTTGAAACCCCTTGATTCTCGTTCGTATTTCATATACGACTTCGTCTGATAATTTAAGCTTGGCCGTTTGATTTTGATTGAATGCTTCGTGATAATTTCCGACTTTGTTGATTCTTGTTTCCTTGGTCATCACGGTGTTGAATTTCTGGCGATATTGATTTATAGTTGACTTCGTCACTTTAACTGTTGCTTTGAATTGGCTTAGGCTCCTTGTACTGCTGCATTGTCACTGGCGAATTCATGTTGTTCTTTCCAGTCACTGTACTTGTGCATTGTCTTGAGTTTGAATTGTCTTTGACTTGGTGTTGTTTTCTTGTCATGGCTTCTTGATGCAGACTTCATTAGCTCGTGTGCTTGTTTGCACTGAGTATATGTATGTTGACTTTGTAGACTTGAGCCTATTTGCACTGACTATATATGTGTATACATATGCATATACATATGTATATATTTATATGGTAATTGCATGTTGTTTCTCTGTTTTATAAATTATTGTTTGATTGCTTGTTGTAGATATTTGCTTTTGCCTTGAGCATTTCACCGTGGCTTTGGCTCTTGATACTTCATATATATACATTCATGTATGTATATATGTGACTGTTTTATGGTTCTATGTCTACTTGACAGTTTTGTATTACTTGTATGCTACATTGTATTTATCTTGATGGCATTTGGTTTGCTGTTATTACTTCCCTATCCTCTGACTTGAGTCTAGTACTTAATTTTGCTTTTGAACTTGTTTTCGTTTGTGATAAAATACTGCTTGGATTTCGACTTGTTTCAAATTTTGTTTTCTACTTCAACTTGTTGTTCAACATTACCTGACTTCGGCTTTGACTTCTGGTAGCACTGGCTTTGAATCGACTTGATCATGGTCACTTGCGTATGCTCTAATAGTTGCTGTACATTGCATATATTTGCATAATTGTCTGGTCATCGCTTGTTGTTGCCTCATCTGTTACCTTGTAGTGTTGTTTCACTTAATCTGAGTATTGAGTGACATTTAAACTTTTGTAGATTGAGTTGCACTAAACTGAAGCTTGAGTTGCATTCATGTTGTTCAGATTAACTTGTGTACTTGTTTGCACTGTATATTCCAGTGTACATCACTTGTTTATTCTTATTGAACATGTATACTTGTATTTGTATTTAATTGAGGCTGTCACATATGTGTATCCATAGGTACACATGAGTATGTGTGGATGCATGTATTGTTTTGGGTCTTTGAGTCTGGGCAGTTTGGTTGTTCACTGGTATTCGAGGCATGTTCCATTCTGCTTTCTCTGATGTGCTTTTTTTGAACCACGACTTGATGGAGTTGTTGCCATTACTGTTGGCCTTCACTTCGCCTTGTCTGGACTTGTATATATAAACTTGTATATGTCTTTTGTCAAACTTTGTGTTTCAGTTTTACCTTGCTACATGTTTGTGAGTAGTTTGGGCACTTGGTTTTGTGTACTGCACTTTTGTATTGGTGCACTTGGGTTGCATACAGGTTCACTGTGCAACCTTATTCACTGCTGCAGTTGTTTTGATGGTTGCATCTGAGTTTTTGTTGCAGTCTCGCCCTCGTGATCTTGTGGTGACTGCAGATCTCGTTGCAGTTTTTCCCTTGTATTCTTGTGGTGGCTGCAGTTTAGATTGGGTCGTGCATTGCACTGACCACTGTATTTATTTGCTTCTGATCGTTGACCTTTTGTGTATTTCCTGCTGTAGTGACAAGGCAGTACACGCGTGCGTGTACTGCAGCCCTATCAGAATTGACAGTTTTAAATTGACATTTCGAGTGGTTGAATTGTTTCGTTGGTTCAATTCAATATTTTGAAGTTGTATTTTGATTGGGTTTAATCTGATGATTTTGTTGGTATCTAATTATCTTTTAGATAAGTTAGATTATGTGTTTCCTAATTATCATATTGATAATTAGATTTTTGTTGTCTACGCTGTTTTGTTGACTTGGGTTTCACTTTGACCTCTACAGTTTTGATTGCTGTTATTATTCACTGTTGTGATGATTTCGCGTATTGTGTGGCGAGGCAGTGCACGCGTGCGTGTACTGCAGCCACACAAAAATTTGTTTTGATTGATCATTTTGAAGTTCCAATCATCTATTTAATAATTGGAATTTGTTGTAAATTGCTATTTAGGCAATTCTGGAGTTTTCATATTATCTTCATTGTTAATCTTTTTATTCATCTTGTTGATGATTTGGATTGCTGATTTGTTGTTTAACACTGTTTAGTGTTATACCTTCCGTTATTCGATTCTCTTATCGAGAAGTTGGATATACGAGATTTCTGTGACTGTCGTCTATTTGATTATTTGATTATTATTGCTTCTGTGCATTAATAACTGAGTTTGAATTAGACTGACCCGTGTATTATTTTCTTTTGAATTTAATACTCGGGTCAGACCCGAGTTATTTCAGGTTTTAGATTTCTTGCTTTGGGTTGCCGATTGAGCAATGAAGACTTTTCATATCTTTTGAAGGGGTCTTCATCTTTTTGTAGTAGTCAGTGTATTCATTTAGGTTGATATGTATTCATGTATATTAGTCGATAATGTACTTGTATATATAACTTCCAGAGTCGACAGTTGTAGTTGTATCATATGTATTGTGTCAAATGTATTGTAACTGACATCAGTTATTATATATATGAGACTTTTTGTTTTATCTCTGTTCCGCATTTATATTATCTGTGTTATTATTTTATTTATTGTCCTAAACTATTATAGCCACTGTGTAGTAGCTTTGAGTTTTTATCGGTATGTCGGATTTCCTCCTTAAATAAAAATGCATGTTATACTATCTGACATATCGGTGCTCGCACAAAGCAATTTCACAGATGGTCACTCCTCAACAGCCTTATTCTCCGTGCTAGTTGACAACATTACATCGTAGTGTTCTTGGCTAGCGTAGGTATAGAGGTGGGGCGTCACAGCTTGGTATCAGAGCCTGGGGTTTAGGACAAATATAAAACATAACTTAGATGGAACATGTGTTACAACTATTTGTCGATGTTTTACCTTACATCTTTGTCTATGATTTTCTTTGATTGTTAGGTATGAATTCCTAACCCTTATTCATGTGCATTTGAATTTTGATTTGGAATTGGTTTTGTGAATATTCCAATTTTTAGTGTTTTGGGTTCAAGTTTTTAAAGATCCTAACTTTGATGTTCGAACATGATTTTGGTGATGCATCGATGAGCCTATAGGACCGGGTAGCAGATGTGCGTAATCCCCAAGCATCTGTGCTCGACCGGTTGCAAATTGAGTGAGAGATTGCACTTTTATTAAATAGGGTAGGAATTGCAGAATTTGCAGTTTGGTCAACCGACCTGCTCCTATTTCCCTGCTTGCCTATTTATGCTCGTTTTTCTTTGTTTTTCCAATTGTTAATCGATTCTTCTTCTCCGATTAGTTGTTATCACCTTTGTCCACTTTGATAACTTCTATTTTTGGAATTTTTGGGTATTTCCACTTTGATGGATTTGATATCGATTTCTTTGGAATTAATTCACGTCTTTGCATGTGAATTTTAGTGATTGATTGTTCCTACAATCATTTTTGTGATTAGTCACTTTAAAAATATAAAGGTTTCAATACTAGTAGTAAATATCAAAACTCTTTCATTAAAATGATTTCAACACTATTTTATTTATAAAGCTCGTTTTCTCAAACGTTTTCCTATCTACTAGTATATACAAACCTTTACCTCACTCGGATGAGAAATCTAATTAAACGGCTTAGTAAAACAAGTGGTATGAAACGCTTGCATTTTCTTCGTCAGTTAATTCTTGGACTTGTTCGATTGAACCTCTTGTGACAATTTCCTAGTGAAGATCTACAGTTTGTTCGTAAATATTTAAGTTAAGCTAGTAGTTATGGGACATGAAGCTAAACTCATATATTTACTAGCTTAATGTAATTGACACTTCTTGATGATCATGACGATCATTTTTGTGATTTAGACTAGCGATTGAGCGATGTCTCTTTGTCTGCAAGGGAGACTAGACCCCGCTTGTGTGATGTTTCTACTCACATATATGGGGTAGCGCCCCATGGTCTCCGGGCCATTCGTGTGTTCGATGGTTTCCGGGCCGTTCGTGTGTCAAAGTTCTTCGGGCCATTCGTGTGTTCGAAAAATTATATGGTTAGCTTCCATGAGATAGCTTCTCGTTCGTGTGTTACATATGTTGGTGAGCTTTCATGCTCCCGTTCGTGTGATAGGCCTTTCCCCCCTTTTTGTGATTTCTGGATTTCGTGTGTTGGTTTCTGGAATTTGTTCTGGATTTCTTGTGTTAATTTATAGAATTTGTGCTTCACCAATTTTTGTGATTTTCATTGATATGTTTTATCAATTTTTGTGCATTGGTGAATTCGTGTGTCATCATCTTTTTATGAATAAAAGTTTAAGGAATTTGACATTCCTTTTGATCTTTGAGAAGATTCTTGTGACATTTTTAATGAATGAAAATTCACTGGTATTATGTTTTGATGCCAATTATTTTGATGAGATTTTGACGTATAAAAATTACTATCGCTTTAACTTCAGTAACCGTCAATTTTAAAATGGATTTTCAAGCGGTTACCCCGCAATGCTGATTTTGTTGTCCGTTTTTTACGGTATTTTGAGAAGTGTAATTTCCTTGTCGAAGATTCTGTTGATGTTGCTGTTTTAATCACGTGTTTTAAAAATTGTTTCAAAATAAAAATTGTTTTCAAATTTTTTTACAATTTACGCTTTCAAAAGAATGAGGAAGAGATTTAAACGTTTCAGCAAAATCGAGGACTATGACCCCTTTCTTTTGCTGATTCGCTTAATTCCAGACTTGTTCGTTTGAGAATGTGAAATGTTATTTTTAGAATACACAATTTTGCACTTTCAAGGAACGATGAAGAGAATTAAACGATTTAGTAAAACTCGTGGATTATGGGACATGTGCGTTTGCTATTTCGGTTAATTTCGGACTCGTTAATTGAAATATTTGTGATTTCTGATTATCATTTTTGATAATCGGATATTTGTGATTTCTGATTATTGTTTTTGATAATCGGATATTTGTGATTTCTGGTTATCGTTTTTTGATAATCGGATATTTGTGATTTCTGGTTATCGTTTTTGATAATCAGATATTTGTTATTTCTGATTATCGTTTTTGATAATTAGATATTTGTTGATTCTGATTATCGTTTTTGATAATTAGATATTTGTTGATTCTGATTATCGTTTTTGATAATTAGATATTTATTGATTTGTGATTTCTGATTATCGTTTTTGATAATCGGATATTTGTGATTTCTGATTATCGTTTTTGATAATCAGACATTTGTTGTTTCTGATTATCGCTTGTGATAATTAGATATTTGAGATTTGATTATCGTTTTTGATAATTGAATCTTTGCGTTTCTGATTATCGCTTGTGATAATTAGATATTTGGGATTTGATTATCGTTTTTGATAATCGAATATTTGTTGATTTCAGATTTGATTATCATTTATGATAATTAAATATTTGCTAATTTGTGATTCTGATTATCGTTTTTGATAATCGGATATTTGTGTTTCTGATTATCGTTTTGATAATTAGATATTTGATGTTTTCTGATTATCGTTGAGATAATTAGATATTTGTTGATTTGAAATTTGAATATCATTTGTAATAATTAAATATTTGTTAAATTGAAATTTAATTATCATTTGTGATAATTAAATATTTGTTGAATTGAAATTTGATTATCGTTTTTGATAATTGAATATTTGTTGATTTGAGATTTGATTATCGTTTTTGATAATTGAATATTTGTTAATTTGAGATTTGATTATCGTTTTTGATAATTAAATGTTTATTGATTTGAGATTTAATTATCATTTTTGATAATTGGATAATTGCTAATTTTGCAGATCCACTTCATGTATAAGATTTTCTAGTCTCTAATTGATTCTAGATTATGTTGATTATATCAAATTGCTGTTTTCTATCTATCTCTGTTGATAGTTAGAGTTTGCTGATTATGAAGTTTGTGTTTTCTAGTTAATTGCTGAATAACTAGATATTTGCGGTTTTGCGATTTGTGATTTGTGTTTTCTAGTTATCTTTGTTGATAATTAGATTTTGTTGTTTCCTAATTATCGTATCGATAATTAGATATTGCTGTTTTGTGATTTCTGTATTCCTGATTATCTAATTGATAATTGAATGTTGTTGATAATTGTATTTATTCAGTTCTGCTGTTTTTTGATTATCGATTGATAGTTAGATTTTGTTGAGAATTTGTGAATCTCTTTTATGAAATTAAAAGATTTCTTTGGCGTTTGTATTCTCATCTTTTATTTTCTA